>CAXKVY010018519.1:0-692500 GCA_964058915.1 Tetropium fuscum | reverse complement strand
AGAGATATATTTATGAGTATTCCGATTTTTGATGGTCATAACATTAGCAGCAATGTTTGTACTTACCTATATCCAAACCGTGCTCGGATCAATATTTTCTTACTATTATTATAATATAAATTAACCAAAAGCTGGATTTGAAAAATACATTTGTTATTACAGTTGACCGAGGAATAGAAATACAATATAGTAAATGTATGTTTAGTAATAACCATTTGAAGTGTACTCTTTGAAAAAGCACTTATTTCCATTTAGTGACCAACCTTGAGCCCATTCTTAACTCCTTATAGAAGTCGGCTTTAAACGTAGCAGTTAGAAAACATTGTCTGATATGACTTATATGTCATGGAAACGATGAAAGCTGGCAATTTTAAGTTTACCTTCAATAAAATTACTGACAGGAGCTCTTATCCTTGAAATATTTCTAGAGACTTTATTGGTAGTATAATGTTGCTTTGTAAATGTTTTTGTACCTCAAGGACAGACATAGACATAAAGATGCTGTCTGCAATATCTCAGGTTTTACAATATTAAGAACCTTTCGAATGATTTAAAATTATATGGTAGGTGTTATAAATGTAACATGTAGGTAGGACAAATATTTTTTTTCAAATACACCATATAGAAAGTTCTCAGATGTTTTAAATGCTACATAGGTTCACATGACTAAGCTTCGGGAACAATGTCTCAAAGTAACAAAATGATAACTTATTTACGTAATTATGATTTACCGTTTTTATAAATGATGAAAACTGCGTTCAATGCTTTAATATCTTTATTTATCTATAAATATCTGATTTTCTGTCTATTTCTTGTCTTTTAGGTGATTTCTCATCATTTGGTCGAAGTAAATACTGTTATATGAACATTTTGTATGTCAATATGATGAATGTGAATCCTGTTGCATAATGACTGCAAGAGAACCCTACAGAATTACTACAGAACTACAGAATTTTCATTGAGAAATAAGTATATACGGCGAACAATGAAGGGGTTTGGGTGGTGCATTGTAACCCAGTTTGAGGCCGGCACCTACGTAAGCAGAGCAGCGACCTAAATCTAGGACGTTGCACTTTGCACTGACGTTAAAATTCAACCGAGCCCGGAAAAGTTTAAAGTAGATACAAGGATTTATTCAACTTTACCCTTTAGAACAAGCTGCAAAGATTTAAATCTCGGCAAGCCTTGCATAATTGTTTCAGAAAATTTCAGAGGTAGAGAATCAATATAGGATGAGCACTATGCATCAAAGACAATATACATATTATATATATATATATATATATATATATATATATATATATATATATATATATATATATATATATATATATATATATATATATATATATATATATATATATAGTAGATAAGTGGGAAAATTGCATTAAAATACAAAATGGAAAATGATAATGGGTCAGACAAAGACAATGCGAAACAAAATCGCGGTGCATAAAACAAAGAGAGGCAGTCAGGATGATGTAATTAACATGTCCGATATGATTGGTCAATCATATTTAATATTATAAGAGTAAATAACAGTCACAAATTTAGTATTACCACAAAATCAGTGCGGACAAGTGAAATCGATAATTATAGAGCAATTAACTCATATAAACTTACAATATTAACAAATATCAAGCAAAATCAAACCCCCGGAAATGAAATCGAGATTGTAATAGCAACGTAATCTCGATGAAAGGTCAAAACGTCAAGCGAGACGACCAGTGTGTACACTGGAGGCAAAATGACTAGACAGCCGAAAAGTGTTTTAAATGGTGTGAATAGCCAAGATATACTTTGAACAATACCATCAGTACGTATTTGTGAAATAAGTAAAATCAAAATTAAACAATGTTTGTAATTGGGCAAAATCAAAGTATAAAACTGGTAACCAGGAAATTATGCTTTTGTTTCTAAAAAACCCACATCCTTAGTGATGTTTAATAAAGCAAAGAGAACGTAAATGGCATCCGAAGCAATAGCCACGAATTTGTTGGACACAACAAATTCGTAGCTAAAGAAATTTGTAGAAAAGATTAAGTAAAGTTTGTAAATATTAAAGTAATAATATAATTATATAATATATTATAATATATTTTTATATTAAAGTAATAGTATAAAGTGTATCGATGTATATGGAGAGCTTGTATCCAGAATCTAGAGAATTGCTGTGAGTTTAATAAGATATAGGATGATATGAAGTCATAGATCTATATGGTTGCAAATATCCATGTAGAATCCGTGATAGGGGACATATTTCTGATGAATAAGATAAGCAATGCTTATTTATAAAGTGCAGTAGCAGATAATAAAGAAAGCAAGGTGAGTCCAAGGCAATCCAGAATTCGGTAAGGTGGATAACAGCCGTGAGACGCCATCTTAAAATTCCAGCTGTAGTTATCAGTATAATCACCAGAGGGAGAGAATGTACTGTAGTGATTTGTATTTCTGTGAAAAGTGATGTACTATTTGTTTTATCATAATTTTCTTGATCACTCTGAAGATCCTCATTGAGGGTGAAAGAACTTGTACAACTTCTAAGTGGTTCGTTTCCGTATATATGTCCAGATATACTACTGATAAGTGTGTCTTCCTTATTATTCATCTATTTGCTTATTTCTCTATGTAATGAATTGCTACAAACCCAAGATTTCTTTTCACAGAACAAATATGAATAGCAAAGAACTTAAAATAATGTGTTGTTCATTATATTTGTGGTTTATTATTTATTATAATTATTATTATATTATTTTAGTTAGTCAAGCATCAGTAGAAAAAATTACGCAATAATAATTATGTATAGAGAACGCATTTTGGCCGAGGTCTGCCTCCCACGTCTCGGTGTTCTAATTTGCACATAATATATTGCTCTTAAAATATTAGCGAACAATTTATTCCGAAGAACACAAATGACAGGTTACCCTTAAACAGTTATGCAAATATGGAGTTTCGCGTTAGGCCCCAATTATCAGGTCAGTGGTGACGTATTTCATGGAGGCCGGGGCTTGCGGTTGAGGGTGGATGACCTCCTTGCAGTGAATCGTGACGTCGTCGTGAATCTAGTCCAGGGACATGCTCGGATGTAAAATGACAATAGCAGATGCTGCGATGGGATATATATGCAACCTCCAAACCGGTGTGGCGTTCTGTTAATGACATGGCTGCAAGCGTTGAGTGAGAAAGTTTAAAAAGGCGCAACGCTTATGACGATATGCGTGTCCAATCTACAAGTATTTTCACCTACCATATGTGAAGATGAAACATATCAACCCTAAAAATATGACCGAAAGTAATGTTTATCATCCCTTGGGTTGCGAAAGTCATAACAGCACGATTTTATAGTTTTTCACCATCTAGACACCGTTGACTGTCATTTGTGTACTTCGACGTTTTAAAATTTTCATTAAACGTCAGGCTAAATCAAAGTCTCGAATCAAGAGAACAAAACTGTAAAATAATAATACCTTTTGATTCTGAATAATTGTGATTATGTGAATTTTTGAAAATGAATAGTAATTTAGAGAGTGATGATGATTTGACGAATACTCTTGTAAGTAGAAGCTTGCCTCTAATGTCTGTAAATTTATTACCTACAAAGTCAAGACAACGGTACGAAAAGTACTATGAATTGTTTAACAACTGAAGTGTTAAATAATTACGACCAAATAAATGAAATGCCAGTTAATCTAGATAATTCCAATGCACCATCAACTTCATTCATATAAATAAGTCACCATACTGCTAGCACCTCAAGACCCTACCAAATGCCTATAAATTCTGATATTCCTATTCATAATTATTGTGCTCGGGGGATAATTAACATTACTTACTATAATAAATAAATGACTATATTTTCCTACTTAAGTTTCTTATTAAATTATATCTGTATTTATAAAATTAAAGATTTTTGCTCATGTTCTGCCCTTTGACATAATATACTATAGCGTCCTAATATTGGGAAAATTAAGGCTTTAATAAAAAACAATGTATGGCAAAATATTCTTCAAAATAAGTTCAAAGAAGGAATAGGGGCCTTCATGTTTGAGAAGAGATTTCGCGAACTGTTCTTCTAACAACAGTATAATTTGCATGTTTTGTAACTCAGTGGATGGACAGGGAAAGAAAGCCTTCCGAACAATAGGTTCTTAATATATTGACATATTTTGGTTAACTATATAACTTTATCAAGCACCAAACCCTAAAATTTATCGGGTCCAGAAAATAACACGCATTTCTCCATAAACGCGCAATGTTTATATTTTATCTTTATATTTTATCACACAATGCTACAAGTCACGTATATTATAAAGTTATTTTGAATTCCCTTCCCGGAAATATTACTGTGTAATATTACCAGCGCATCCGGCAAAATATCGCAACAGATAAAATTCTCCACACAAAACCTTATAATTTTGCACCTCGGTCGAGACCTCAGTTAATTTTTTTGCAATTTTGGTTATCCTGATCAAAAGTCTTGCTGGGCGTAAGTGTACTAATGTACAGATTTAGAGATATCGGCTATTTTGTCTTAAGGGATGAGAATATCAAAAAATCGTTTTTTTTTAATATCTACTTAGGAATATATTATTCACATCAAAGAAATACATCCAAAAAAAAAATTAGAACATCAAAAAATCGTTTTTTTTTTAAATATCTTCTTAGGGTTATAATATTCCACCGTGAAGCAAGCGAACGGTGCTCTTTTGAGTTCCCGACCATGGATGTAACTCTAGGTCATCCACTGGCCAAAAATGAGTCATCCACTGGACTGTTCGGTGGCCCCATTTCCGGCACATTATGATCTGCGCAGTTTTCAGCAAGAAAATCTCTTGAACTATGTTAATGTGTAGGCTATTCAAAAGTTACTTAAATATCAGATATCAGTGTGTACGAGTGAATAATGTTTTGAGTGAGCCTAAAAGTATATAGAGTACGGAGTGCCTCAAGGTACGGTATTATTTCCACTATTCTTCAACATTTATATTAATGGTTTGTTCTCTCTCCAAAGTAGAGGATAGATAATAGGTTTTACGGACGACACTGCGATATTTTATAAATGAGGTTAAAATCGACTCCTTCATTGAACGCTCCTTCATTCGTAGATTACTGCTACACGATAGAAAAGACGTACAAGTGAAAATGGACTAAGTTTTACTGCAATTAGCATGCAGTAGAGCTGCCAAATGTGCCCAGGCGATATACACGTTAATGCGAACGCGTTTTGTACGTAAAGTTGCAATCCGTGGGCTATATAGGGCACTTCGCGGTGCCTATCGATGTTCTATACCATGCCAATGCAACTATCATATCTCAGCGTTCGCATACAGCACCTAGAGCTGTGACCTTGAACGCTCTTTAATAAGAAGATATCTCCCACACGATAGAAAAGACGTACAAGAGAAAACGGTCTAAGTTTTACTGCAATTAGTATGCAGCAGAGCTGCCAAAAAGTGCCCAAATGATATACACGTTAATTCGAACGTGTTTTGTAGCCAAAGCAGCAATCCGCGGCTATATAAGGCCCTTCGCGATGTCTATCCATGTTCTATACCATGCCAATGTAACTATCATATCTTAGCGTTCGCATACAGCACCTAGAGCTGTGACCTTGAACGCTCCTTCATAAGTAGATATCTCCCACATAATCGAGCGTTAACTCTAAAGTTAAAATCGACACTAAGTCTATGGTGACCATGGATGGAGGTCATAGAAAAAAGGTTTTTAAAATTTATTTTATCTAAAATTATGAGATTAGTTAGATCATTGTTGATCACGCATTATTTTCACTTTTGATAATTCTTGATTCTTGTAGATTGTCTAAGTTTTATAATAATTCCAGTGTCTAAGTCTTGAATTAACTTGTCAGTGAGTCAGTGAATGTATGGATTCTGCCTTATTTTTAAGACTTTATTCGAAGTTGTAAGTTTTGACGCGTTTTAAATAACTCAAGTTGCCAAATTAGCAAAATAGTTTCGTATAATTACACCAATTACATACACTATTCCAATTGTTCATAGACCTGATTAATGTATGCTAGAAATGCAGACCCATTGCCAGCTTCTTAATTGCAATACAAGTGCACATAGCTATAGCTTAGGGATAATAGCGCTCTTGATTTTCTCCCACTGACTCAACGCACTGACTTAACAGCATAGTATATGACTCTTGCTGGAGGGTCAACATTTAAATGGTTGCTCTATGCAGCGGCGCAATATAGACTACATTGTCTAGAGACTAATCTGCCCACGCGTGAGATTAAGATGAAGATTGTTGAGGTGGCTGATGTAAATAGAGGACAATCACAAGATGTACCCAGACAATATTATTATAGTAGTATTCAACTCAGTTAATTGTAGTTATCTCAGTTGTATTCATATAAGTATGAAAACATGTATAAAAGGAACTACATTTTTTTGGTATTAGATACATATATTTATACAGCTATATGTATAGCTAATAGTAAGCTATACCAACTCTTATGCAATGTTATTATCTCAAATTATACCCTTAGACAATTGTTGTGTGCATAATAATTGTTGTAAAATACATGTTTGACCAGTCATCTTAAACAAAAAGAAAAAAATCGCACAAAATCTGTTTTAATTCTGATTTTTTGATATGTTGTTAGGATTCATATCAGCTGCATAAAATCAAGTTTGCAGCTCCGAAACACTTGTGCTCTCTGCGTGGTGGGGCAAATACCAGGATATTTTTAGTACCTACCCTGACATATTAGATTAAATTTCACCAAAACACTAAAAAGAAATAATGTAAATCTGACAATTGGTAGAAATATACTCTTTGGTGTACTGAACAACATATCAAAAGTCCTAAGCCGTCCTATGTCGGGTTCATGATTGATGAAAAGAGGCGGTATTAGACCAGAAGTTTTAGGTTTTAAAAAATCCCCAACCCCCCCAGTACCGGCTTCCTGGAATTCGAGGGTGTGGAAGTCCTGGAATCGTGGAGGAGCGATAATATGTACTGTAACAAGCGTAGCGTAAGAACTGTTTGGCTTACACCATTCGAGATGGTACCAAATGAAAGTAGAATTAATTAGCTATCTTTTAAACGCTTAACAGTTGCTATATCTCAACTTCCATTAACACAGGAAACCGAAAAACCGAAGAAAGTAAGTAAAATCAACATTTTTTTTGTATGCGACGTGGACGACGAAAATATCGAAAAAGTGACAGAAGTAAATGTTGTAGGGCATAAACTAAGCTTTCCACTGATATACTTTCTCTGTGCAACATATAGATCGGAGAATCGGCCACTTATATAAACGTCTCTTATATAAAGTCATTAAAGCTTTCATACTGTCTCTTTCAAAACATACCTATATCCTACCATATTCATTTATGTATTTGTAGAAAATTTATAAAAGGTGTTTTAATGCTTCTATGTTTATATAATCCAATCTGTATATAGCAAACTATTTTTGGTATGAAGATAATACTACATTAAGCTAAATTAGGCTTTCCCGAGAATGTGACACTCTATCTCTCATTAGTTCTAACAATCACCTCTCTATTGGTGCATGGACATCAACGTGAAGTATCGAAAATAGAATAGTCTCTGGAACAATTTTAAATAAACAACCCTTTTATAGAGCGAATTAATTGAATATTAATCTATTAACAATTTGACACAATTTCACACGCGTTCAAATTAAATCTCCAAAAATATGAAATGGATATCTCAAGAATTACTCAAGAGTTGTAAAAACTTCTCCAAACTGAGGGAATATTTTCGGAGCAAAATTATAAGTAGGTAGGTATTACAGTTAAAAGTAAGTTGGCAGAAAATTCTCATTGTGTCAAGTTTCCGTTTAGTGGATTTTTAGAACGATTATAAAAATACTATCGTAAATAAGCGTGTAAAGGCTCGCGAGCGTGTGATGGCAATATTGGGATAATAAAATAAATTGTAAATTATATATCGCGCTTACACGAGCGTTAACTGCCGGAACAGTAATTAGGAACATTTTCTTAAGTATAAATATCGTATTACGACGTATTAGTAAGTATTACTTACGACGTATTAACGCAATTTGATATTTTCAATGTTAAAACAATTAGTACAGAGGTTAAAACATAAACTGCTGTTCAAAATTATCGCACCACGTTAATATTTGCTAAAATTTGAGGTCTCATAACTTTTTTACTTTTAGTCCAATTTTGATAATTTTTTTAGAATACTGTAGATAAAACGACTAATTTCAACTTGCATATCCAGTCTTTTGTTAACTGAGGACGGTTTAGGTATTATACAGGGCTAACTAAAAGGTTGTTATATAACCCTAATTTTAAAACACTCTGTGGAATAATTTCGCAACCAAATTCTTTAAAAATACCAATTTTTATTAATAACCATTTCTTTCCTACATTTTGTTTTTTTGGTCCATGTCTTTAGATACATTGGTTCATTTTTAAGAGCAAAATGAATTTGTCACCAACAGTTTACTGTTAATTTACTCTGCTGATATAAGTGATATGTAAAACGTAGGCGGCGTATGTCAACCAAAAAACAATGATTGGGTGTATGCAATTTCATTTTGACATTTCTAAAAACAATACGGTGTTGAGGAATATTCAGAAATTTAAAATAATGAATCGTGTGAGACATTTGACAGCATTGGAATGTGTAAGAGCGCAAACTTTGGTTGAAGAGAGTAGAAGTATGCGATATGTCTCGAATTCTGGGTGTTAACCATTCGACAATAAGTCGAATGTTAGAACGTCACAGGGCAACTGGTTCTCACTCCAGGAGATACGGGCAGGGTAGAAAAAGGGCAACGAATGTTAGGGATGACGATTTTCTCCGCCAAAATGCTTTAAGAAATAGGACAGTAACAAGTTCGCAATTGAAGAGTGAACTTGAAATGGTTAGAAATGTTCAAGTTTCTGCTCTTACTGTAATGAGAAGACTACGGGAGGCAGGTTTGATCAGTAGAAGGCCCAACAGGCACCAGAACTTACCAGGGCTCAGAAGGTAGCTCGATTACGATTTGCACGAGCACATGAAAATTGAACTATCGATGACTGGAGGAAAGTCCTATTCTCCGATGAAACAAGAATAAGCCTAAAATCTTGTGATGGGCGGCAACGTGTGTATAGAAGACAAGGAGAACGGGAAGCTGCCTTCAATTTCGTTCTAAACGAACCCTTTGGTCGTGGCTCCAAAATGTTTTGGGCGGGTATTTCTTTCGATGGGCGTACGGAGTTAGTCCCTATTCATGCAAGGGCAATGAATGCGGAATACTACGTAGAGAACATTCTCCAGGAGCATGTAATGCCCTATGCTCCGTTTATTGGTCCTGATTTCATATTCATGCAAGATAATGCAAGACCACATGTAGCAAGAATTTGTGTTGAGTACTTGAATGAAGTCCATATTGATGTTATCAACTGGCCAGCACGAAGCCCGGATTTAAATCCCATCGAACACCTATGGGACATCATTAAGAGAGCAGTGAGACGACGTCTACCAGCCCCACAGAACCTTCAACAGCTGGAACAGGTGACTGGGATAATATTCCTCAACCCGTCATTCAAAACCTCATTAGAAGTATGCCACGGCGGATTCAGGCTGTAATCCTAGCTAGAGGTGGCAACACAACCTACTAGGGATCAGCTCACATAACTTTATTTCTTTGTTTTCCTTTGTTTTCTTGTTAATTAAAAAATATTTTTTCTCACCCTGAAAGTTTTTTCAATTGATTTCTGTATGGTGCGATAATTTTGAACCAATGCATCTAAACACATGGACCAAAAAACAAAATGTAGGAAAGGAATGGTTCTTAACAAAAATTTGTATTTTTAAAGAATTTGGTTACGAAATTGTTCCACAAAGTGTATTAAAATTAGGGTTATATAACAACCTTTTAGTTAGCCCTGTATAATACCTAAACCGTCCTCAGTTTACAAAAGACTGGATATGCAAGTTGAAATTAGTTATTTTATCTACAGTATTCTAAAAAAATTATCAAAATTGGACTAAAAGTAAAAAAGTTATGAGACCTCAAATTTTAGCAAATATTAACGTGGTGCGATAATTTTGAACAGCAGTGTATAATTTCAAATATTTTAGAATTAGTGATTCAATAAGCAGATAGAATATCTATACAATTAGGCGTACCATAAGAAACAGTTATGGGGCCAATTATTTTCATAATATAGGTATTTTAATTCTGCTAGAAATGGGACTCGGAAGAAATAAAATTGCATAAAATGCGCGATGACACTGTATGTATGTATGTATGTATATGGGTTGGAATGTAGTGGAAGGTAGTGTTACACTCCCATTCCACCACAGCACTTAGGCCTCATAAGGCCCTTTGTGGATTCCTCCTTTTTACTTGAGTACTTTTCTTCAAACCATCCTATTTATTACGGGTGGCCTGGTGGCTAAGTCTCCACAATTTGTATGTATGATAGTATGGTTCTGAGTTACCGAGATTAGTTACTCTGGTCCTCATTACCATTCATCTGGGACCATGCGTCCGCGGCAGTTTGAGTTTGAGCATGTGTTGAGTGTTCCCAGGTTTCGGGCAGACGCCACAGTCCGGGCCCAAACCTGCCTAGGTCACCCATCCAAGTGCCACCAACGCCCTTCCAGCATAACTTTGAAGATCTTACCGGTCAAGTCTAAGCGGCTAGGCGGTCCCATTCAGTCACCTTAGTCGCCTCTTGCGACAGGTAGGAGGTACCCTGGGTCTATTCTACAATTGTGGCCCCGAACCCAGAGGGGGAAGCGATGACACTATGATGTGACACTGTGAATTTTTATAATGAATATATATAAGAAATGGATTGGATGGAAATGAATAAATAGGCTTGGATAAAGATAGATAGTTACACTTTCGAAATAAACTTTTTGATATGAACGGGTCTGTTGAAACAGAATCCTAATAGAAAATAATTTATAAAATAGGAGGATTTGTGTAAAAATCAGAGGCCTCTCGACATCAATTCATCGACGACGACGACGGCAAAATAAATGGAGTCTTTATTTAGTAGTAGCCTGGGGTGGTGTATATAATGGAACATAAGTGCAATTGAAATCCAAATTCTAAAAATAAACTTCAACAAAGGGGTGTTACATAAAACCGCGAAATTGTATTCCAGTCAAATAAACAATGTTCGCACTTTATATATTTCGGCAGGATGTACGAATCTCCATAAACATCGAAATCGTTACATCGAACAATTTAGATTTACCATGACATGACATACTTGTAATCTCCCTAGAACTCCCTAAAATTGTTTCTTGATGCGAATTTTTTGAAAATTTGGTTATATTCTACTAGTATTACAGAATATTATAGTACTAGAGCATAGGGAAAAGATGTAAGCCTGTGATATGTTGGAAGCTATTATTTTTATTTATGTATATACTGAGGTATATACTTACTACTTATTTATAATTTTATAATTATTGTTGTAACTTCCCTATGCTCTAGTAAAAAGAATACATAAAGGAGATAATATACTTACTACAAATATTACACATTTATTTAGTAGTAAAGAAAAGGAAAAAACCAGGTTCGGTAAATATTATTTACTAGTAAACACTTATTCATTAATTCCAAATATTTAAATTACCGCAAGCTCTGGTAAAACAAGTTTTAAGTAATTGAATAAATCAAACATCATTCTACTTATATCATATAACTGAATACTACTAGAAAAATATATGCATAAATGGATAATATGCATAATAAATGGAAAAGCCAGAGCTATTATAATATTTTACATATTTTGTATGGTAAGTATATCGTTTAAATTTGATTTTTTTACTTTTCCCTTGCCCTAGTAAAAAAGTAGGTACACATGAGAATCTTAAATAAATAAAGGTCAATATTAATACAGTAACACAATAGAGTAACACAATTTTATTTATTTACAAGTAACGTAATTAAATATTTTCCACGTAACCACCACCATTCTGAATACACATTTGGCATCGCTTTATAAAATTGCTTGTCACCCTTTGAAATATATCACCATTTTGGTTTAATTCCTCAATTTATACACGTACGCATTCTTTTAACTCATTCATATTATTAAAAACCCCAGTTTCGTATATATCTTGTTTTATCGTAACCCAGAGAAAACAATCCATAGGTGTTAAGTCCGGACTTTTAGCGGGCCAATGTATAACACCGTGCCTTCCTATCCAAATAGGATATTTTCTGTTTAGGTATTCGGTGACGTTCCTTGCAGAGTGTGGTGGTGCTCCATCCTGCTGCCAAATAACAGATCTGTTGTCCACTATATTAATATTATCTAAATAATTTTCAACTGGATGTTGAAGAATATCCACATAACGTTGTGCATTTAAGGGCCCATTTATAAATACAGGACCTACAATAGCATCCTTGTTGATGCCACACCACACGTTTACAGTTTGGTATCCTTGTTTTTTTATTTTTTTACAATATGTGGATTTTCCGCTGCCCAGTAATGTGCATTTTTTCTGTTAAAAATTCTCGCAGTAGAAAAACTGCTTTCGTCAGTCCAAAAGACATGACTTAGAAACTCATCATCTTCCTCTATTCTATCAAGTATGTCTCTGCAGAAGGTTAACCTGTCTTGAAGGTTGTTGTCGTCTAAATATTGAACGGGGGGCAAAATACTATATGGTTTAAAATTATGGCGATGTAATATTTTTATCACACTTCTTTGTGATATATCCAATTCTATTGCTGCGGCATAGGATGATTTGGATGGATTTTCAGCAAAATATAATAACGCGTTGAGTTCTGTGTCTTCTCCTGTTTTTGTTTTTCGCCTTTCCCTTTTCTTGTCTCTCAGAGATTCGGTATTCCTAAACTTTGCATAAATGTTTTTAAAACTATTTTTGGAAGGAGGTAGCCTTTCTCGAAATAACCTAACATACTCCCTCCGAGCAAGAGACTTATTCTTGTTGCACTGAATATAAATTTCAAGTAACTCTTTTCGCTCTTCCAATGAATATACCATTTTCAAAATAACTTGCTTCTTTACGAACACCACGTATTTTTTACGCTAATATCTAAGAGAGTGAACTAGGTACTATCTCACAAAAAACTGGATGACATCTGTCAACAAATAAACAATGCAAATATGCATTGTTTCCAGAGGTATCTTGATGTTCTTATTTTATAATTGGCACACGTAATGTGATAAGTTTTTAGTAATATCTCACAAACAGGTGGAGTGATTATATGACAATTACACATTTTTGGATTCAGAAAATTAAGGACATTATTTTGGTCTAAAAATATACGGGGTGTTCCATTTAAAAAAATCATGTTTTATTTTCCACCCTGTATATTTTACGAGATTTTTAATATCTGTTCTCAGATTATAAAAATTCATCAAAAACCGTGTCTACTCCTTTTTTGAATGAGTTAAATCGGCAAAGGATAAGTGATCCGGTACAGAATCTAAGCATATTCAAATTTATCATAAAAATATAAAGTAAGTATAAAGTATTTAACGTACTTGATAAACAATACTGCCTTAAATCCCAAACACGAAGATCTATTCAAAGGTATGAACAATATTCTTCTTGAAATTATTCCATATTTCACTGATAAATCCAGTGATAAGAAGAAAAAAATCAAAACAAAGTCGAGAACAAAATCAAAACATCGTCGAGAATGCCATATAAGACGAACTTCCCAAATAATAGAAAAATACCGCTCAATCAGACAAATTAGAACCTACAGTTTTTTGTTGACAACACATCAATTTCATCGATGCAGGCCAGTGTCCTATTGGGGTGTTTTGTAACAGCTGGGCGTTCGACTCTGTCGATCATGATATTTTAGCTGCTAAGCTGTATGTTTCTGGCATTAGAGAGATGTCTTAGGAATGTCTTGAAGCAACGCAAAGAGTATGTGAGCATAAATCATTTGAGCTACGGCAATATTCGTATACTCAACTCAGATTTAGTTGACAAACATGAGAGCACCCCAGGGCTCTGTCCTGGAGCCTGCCTTATTTCTTCTATATATTAATGACTTAACAAACTCATTTCGCGATACACACTTTACTCTCTATACAGATTATATCATTACATAACGTATTATAGTAACGTAAAGCATAAATATGAACATAAAATCCCAAATTTATATAAATGATTTCAGAATATATCATTATACTTTCTGATAAAATTCACAGACTTCGCGCTTAGAATATAATAGTAGAATAGGTTTGTGTTTTATCTGAATTTCAGTTCCGTCGAAACTAATGTCACGAAATGTCACTAAAAGTGATGATTACTATTTTAAATTCAAGTATAGATCCTCAATGTAGGTGAAAGAACTTGCACATCTCCTAAGTGGTTCGTTTTCGCATATATGTCCAGATATATAACTGGTACAACAGATATACAACAAAAAAGTTTGATTTTAAAAATTCAGGCATGGTTCTTCTGGTGCTTCGTAGTATTGCCTTCTGGGTTGATTTTACTCGTAACGTGATTGTTCCTCAGAAGCGAATACTGCGATGCATGGCTAACATCCCCAGCATTAATGTGTGGATATATTCAGGAAATTTAAAATTCTAAACAAACAAGACAAACGAAAACAAGACAAACAAAAACAAAAAACAGGTCGGCAGGTCAACAATCGTAATCCGCTTTGACGTGTAAAGCAGACCATAGAATTAATGCGAGGGCGTATTTCCAGTAAGCTAATTAAATTAATTGGGTTCTAAAATCCGAACTAAACCGTGTAATTACGCTGTTTACAGAAGTTGTACGTTGTTCCAACGCATAATAGGTATTTCAGGCCGCCGCGCCGTTGTCCATGGTCACGGCCGCAGAAGATTGCTTTCACTTCTCCTGCGATGCCGCCAGAGTAATATATCTCTAACGATGTCGGCAATTATTGCTCTATTTTCGAGACAGATATGTATAAAAACAGAATTTGCGTCTTAAAGCTTATAAAACGCTCGCGAAAGCGAGGCAAAGCAACAAAGCAACGAACTGAAATTCTCCTTGTTGTTGCCTCCACAATAGGGTGATATAAAACCCAAAACACCCGTAATGCCCTGATCAAATATCATTCTCATAGTGACACTTTTATGTGACATTAGTTTTGACAGAGCACTCAAATTATAGAATACGACGACCTAGTTTACTATTTATAATTGTTCTCCCTGAACATATTGTTACATAAAAGCATTAGGCATACATCTATCTAGAAGATGTTAAACTTTAAAATGCATAAAATCTTGTAGAATATATTAAAACAACTACTTTTCTTAGCAATATGATAAAAAATATTAAATTACATATACACTGCGCAACTTATTTAACGCACAATCAAAAAGTTAACTCCAATTTGACGTTATGTATTTTCGACAATTTTTGTTCGTTTTGGTCGATTTTTGTTTCAAATTGTAGGTTTTTCTCTTATGAATATCACTGTCTTAGTTGTTTTGGTAAAACGAATGATTTTGATATTATACCAGGTGCTATAAAAATGTTATGTTTTTTTCCGAAATTTCAAATCGTCCTGTGGGCTATAAAAGGTATTGCAAGTTATTGCAATTATAGCCAATTTAAAGCCTCATGTTTTTTCTACATTTTCTTTTTTTATTCATTTGTTTATCTCTGTTACTTCATGAAATACACCGTTTTGAAACACCATATGCTTTTATTCACATGAAATGCATTTATCGGACAACTCAAACAGCTAGCAAGCTATGGAAATCGAAGATTACACGTCATAAACTGCCAACTGTGTCATTAGTTTTTTGTTGACAGTCCAGCAATAATTAGTGAATAATGGAACGCCAAACCAGAAATTTAACTCGTAATGAATGTGTTGAGGCAGCTACATTACATGGTGAAGGGTGGAGTTACAACCGCATAGCTGGAAGGTTGGGAGTGACTCACACAACTATAGCGAGAGCAATTCAAAGGTACGCGGGGTAGATCTCGTGTTACCTCTGCTATCCAGGATCGCTTTTTAAGAGTAAATGCTGTAAGTCAACGATTTATAACTGCAACACATTTAAGAGCACAACTTCAAGACGCAGGTGGTCCACTCATATGCGTTCAAACTGTACGCCGACGACTGAGGGAGGCAAATTTAAGACCCAGGATTGCTGCTCGAGGACCCGCATTAACAGTAGATCATCGAAGAGCCAGATTGAATTTTGCCAATGAGCATGTTAATTGGATGGAAGCAGATTGGGAACGTATTCTTTGGACTGATGAGTCAAGGTTCAGTTTGTATAATTGTGACAGACGTAATCGCGTCTACCGAAGACCCGATGAGCGATACAGTCAATGCAATTTTTTGCACACAACTTTCCAAAACAAATTTTTTGCAAATCCGTCATGGTGTGGGGCGGAATATCTTTGACTGGGCGAACGGACTTGGTAACTGTGAATGGAAATCTCAATTCTGACAGATACATCACAGACATTCTTGAAGCACATGTTTTGCCTTATGCCCCCTATATAGGACCCAATTTTTTACTTATGCAAGACAATGCGCGTCCCCACACGAGTCTTATCGTGAGAAATTATCTTGAAGAAGTAGGAATTGATCACATAGACTGGCCAGCCCGTAGCCCCGACCTTAACCCCATTGAACATGTTTGAGATTTTATCGGTCGGCGGTTACGAAGTGAGGGACGACAACCCCAAAATTTACAAGAATTGGAAGGACGCCTAGTCGAATTATGGAATTAGGCCATTCCATAATCAGAACTTTGGTTTTAAGTATGAACCAAAGATGTTGGGAGGTCATTCGCGGAAGGGGTGGAAACACCAGATACTAATTCTCTATTTACTTTTGTTTTGTTTCCTGTTATTCGTTGTTTTATTGATTAAAGCAATCCATTTTTCTAGGTATGTTTTTTGAGCTTTTGTCCTTTTAAGACCTTTTTCTCTTCTAAAACACCTTGCATCTCTCAATAAATTATAAGATATCAAGGAAAACAGAACGCAAAATGAGGCATTGAACCAGTATAATGAGTAATAAATAATGAGCACTTGGAGTAGTTTCCACAAACACCAAAATACTTTCACTTTGCTCGACGCGCGTTTCGCCAACCAAGTTGGCATCATCCGGAGACGATTAAAACTAATCTTAAACTACAAAATCTACCATATTTATACTATTTTCATGGTGACGTCACTAATGATATCACCGTGAAATTTACGCGTGACTAATCACGCTTCAATGATCGGTTGCCCAAGCAACGCGTAAAGCGGGCTACGGTATGACATCACCGTGAAATTTACGGGTGACTAATCACGGTTCAATCATCGGTTGCTAAGCAACGCGTAAAGCGGGCTATACGGTATAGGTCCCTTGTCGCTATTCATACTACTATTACATTTTACAATTTCTATGCTCTCAAATGCATCCAACTGTCTATTATTGGTCACATTTCTAACTAATCTTAAATTACTAATATCTATTCTATGATTGTTGTCAAAAGCATGTTGTGCAACACTAGACTTATCTGTTCTTCCATATTTTAGATGAGCCATATGCTCTTTAAATCTGGTGTTAATTGATCGTCTCGTTTGTCCAACATATTTTCGATCACAATCATTACAACTAATTTCGTAAATCCCAGACCTTTCATTTGGAACAATTTTATCCTTTGGATTGTCTAAAAGTTGTTGTAATTTGTTGCTAGACATTCGTCTAGCTGTTATACCCACGTTTTTGAAAACCTTACTCAAACCACGAGTAAACCGGGGTTCATACGGGATGGATACATATTTTGGAGCCTCTATATCCTTTTGAAAGGTCGTAGAATTACGAAGTGTGTCCTTAAATTTACGCTTCCTAATTAGTTTTTCAACTATATCTCTAGGATAACCATTACTCACAGCTATGTCTTTAATTAATACTTTTTCTTTTTCAAACCTCTCATTACTGAGAGGGAAACTTAGTAAACGATGGACAAGAAAATTAAAACTGGCCATTTTATGTTGATAGCAGTGGTGAGAGTCATTAGGGATATATCTGATCGTACTGGTATCTTTTCTATATATATCAAATTCTAACCTATTGTCACTATTTTCAATTACTAATACATCTAAAAATGGAAGTTTTCCATTATTTCCTAGTTCATATGTAAACTTTACAGAAGTGAAACGACTATTTAATTTGGAAATGAAGTTTTCTACATACACAATCTTAGTGTCAAACACGGCAAAAATGTCATTCACATACCTAAGCCAAATCCTAGGAAAATACTCGAATTCTTCTTTTGCTTCAGTTTCAAATCGACTCATGAAGACATTAGCAATGAAAGGCGATAAACAGTTACCCATTGCGGTTCCTTCATGTTGTTCATAAAACTTGTCATTGAAACGGAAGCAATTTTGTTTCATACAAAGTTTTGTAAGGTTTATATATTCTTCTATTACTTCTTTTCTATAGTTGTTTAATTCGAGTAAATCCTCAAGATAGTCCAAGGTCTGTGGAATTGGTACACTAGGAAATAATGAACAAACATCAAAGGAAATCAAAATTTCACCCTCTTGCAATTGAATATTCTTGACCTTATCAATGAAATCATTCGAATTTTTAACTGAAAATCTAGGCTGTGTAATGGCCAAACTTTCAAATTCCTTAGTCAACCATTTTGATAAGTGGTAAGTCGGAGATCCTATAGACGATACTATTGGACCCACCGACTTCCCTGGCTTATGAATTTTTGGCAGACAATACAATCTAGGTACAGTAGGGTTAGACACCCGTAACCCATTCTTAACAGATGGAGTAATAAGGTTGTTGCATGATTTGAGGACATTTTTTATTTCAGTGGTCATTCTTGGTAAAGGGTTTCTAGTAAGTTCTTTATAAGGACCATTACTAATTAGGTTGTTTACCCGTTCATAATACACATCAAAGGTTACAGCCCTATCCAGTAATGAGCACTTGACAAAAAAGAAAGTTAATAAATTTAATAAAAATCACGTCAACTCAAAAATTGGATATTTTATGAAGTAACAGAGATAAACAAATGAAAAAAAAAGAAAATGTAGAAAAAACATGAGGCTTTAAATTGGCTATAATTGCAATAACTTGCAATACCTTGTATAGCCCACAGGACGTTTTGAAATTTCGGAAAAAACATAACATTTTTATAGCACCTGGTATAATATCAAAATCATTCGTTTTACCAAAACAACTAAAACAGTGATATTCCTAAGAGAAAAACCTACAATTTGAAAAAAAAATCGACCAAAACGAACAAAAATTGTCGAAAATACATAACGTCAAATTTGAGTTAACTTTTTGGTTGTGCGTTAAATAAGTTGCGCAATGTATAATAGAATTCATAAGCATTTAAATAGGAAGAGATACAGAAATTGCTTGCTTGGTCAATACTAAAATCATTTGTTGGATCTTATGTAGGTATAATTACTTTTCCGATTTAAAAAAAAAACTATTTTCTCCCTATCTCGTGATTCAAGCTAAGATGGTGAGCACGTTGCTCCTCCGTCTCATTTGATAGACGCTCGTGAATAAAGCTGCGACGGCGAGCACGTTACTCCTCCGTCTCATTGGATAGACGCTCGTGAATCAAGCTGTTACGATGGGAAGGTTCAGAAGGTACAGAACGCAATAGTCACTGAAAAGCAAGAAATAAAATATTTTTAACAAAAAAACAAAACGGACTTCAAAATAATCTATTCTAAAAAACTGCTCTCAAAAGTAAAAGATAATTACGTTATTCATTCTTACTTAGAATACAATCAATTTATTAGGCCAATAATATAGTTATTATGATTTTTTTGGAGTCAGTGTCATCTAGAATTAATTAACGTGTGCATATACACTGAATACGAGCCACAATTACACACTCTGCCTAAAGCCACACCACAATTACAAATAAACTTAAATTCAAACTTCTAGTCGAATTCAATTAGATGATTTTTAATGATGATGATGAGGATTTGAAATTTTAGATGAATTAGAATGATTTTTTAAATTTTTTGTGTAGCTTTTTAGAATTTTTTTTTAGAATAGATTTTAGAAGTTGATTTGCTTTTTTTGTTCAAAATATTTTATATATTTTTAAGTTTTCTATAATACCTATAATAAACATTTTTTTGTGCAACGAATAAAAAATTTAAAAATTATATAAGGATAAATATACTTATTGTGGGTGTGCAATTGTTAAAGAAAAATATTCAGCAAAGTGAATTTCTAACTTTTCATTTTAAGCGTTTGACCATGAAAATTTTTAAGTATTCGCGCATTTCATATTCCCTATTGTTTACCCCTTGACTGTCGCCTGCAGCACAATTAGTGTAAAGGGCATGAGCTGCCATTGCTTTGATAAACTTTTTCTAGAATCTCACTTCTCGTCAGTAGGATTGATTATATTGTTAACATAATATAGTCAAGGTGTCATATAACACGTCAAAGTAATTGATTTATTTATTTTTCTTATCAATGGCTACTTAAAAAATATCCAAAAAGTCTTCCTCATATTCGCTATTATGACCACCGTACAGCCTATGTATATCTTCAATAATGTCTTCTTCATCAGCAAAATATACGGCCTTTTGATGTGGCCATCTCCTATACAGTTTCACAATCGTCACATTCTCATGTTTCAGTGCCACGTCCAAGGGAGTTCTTCTCATTCTATCCAGATGTGCTAAGTTCGCACCATTTTTTAACAAAAATTCCCCCAAAAGAGCATATCCAGTTATGGCTACATAGTGTAAACAGTTCATTCTGGTAAATGGATGGAGATAGTTGATGTCAACATCGTAAGTCAGCAACATCTCTAATATTTTCAAGCGTTCAACGGTATTACAGTTTAAAACACACTCTAAAACAGAAAGTTATATAATATCACATACAGTTTCCTGTATTATTTTGATCAAAAGTGCACAATTCTTGTCACGTCTGTGACTATTTCTTTGATTGTAAGAGTTCGCCGAATTCATAACAATTCGTATATTCGATACATAATTCGAATTATGTATCAGCGTTCAAGTCAATGTAGGGACAACTAACGATATTTTCTAGAATTTTTCTTATTACCTTCTTGCGATATTACGTTAATATATTAGTGTTTTGAATGTAGGTTAATTTATATTAAAATACGTTGATGTACAAAGGAAGCTTTGGCCGTTTTCAGAATTATTTTGAAATAAAAAACGATGACGCGTATCTCGCTCATTGCCAAACGCCGCGCCGGATACCCGGAATTTTCAGAATTACACCAAAGAGGACCTTGAAATTGGGGCTTCCCTTTGACTAAGGTAGACATTCGCACCGTCGCGTCGGTCATTAAAAAATACTTGAACAAACAAGGTAGAGTAGTGAGTATGTGAGTATGAGTATGTAGTGAGTATGAAGACAATTATCCAGGGGAGGATTTTATTGACAATTTTGTGAAAAAAAACAACCTCTCAGTGCGGATTGCCACTGCCAAGGATCAAGAGGGCGCGATCATCCGTGGACGAAGCCGATATGTTGGATTTTTTTAATAATGTAAAAGGCGCCCTTGCGTTATTCACGCCCTTGCGCTCTTGCACTAGCATAATGGTGGCCGGAAATGCTGCTGGTCAATTATTACCACCAATGGTGGTGTACAAGAGCAGCAACTTGTATGAAAATTGGTGTGCTGATGGTCCTCCTGGAACCGTATACGGAAATACCATTTCAGGTTGGTTTGATATGGCCCAATATGGAAAAATAGTTTTTCAAAGTGTTCCTACCACATTTACAATCAACACGACAAGCGGGAGAAGAAACAGTGGTAATTGGTGATAATTTAGCAAGCCATTTCACACCTTATTTAGAACAATATTTACATGTGTCAATTCTCGGCCAATGCAATTCACTTGGCTCCCCTTTAAAAATAAAGTGGCGCGAAATTTTAGAACGGTGGAGAAAGGAAAGTCGTTACACAAGCACCCTGCCCAAAGAGCAATGCTCCCCATTACTTGCACAGCTCTGGGCTCATATCAATGACAGCGTCGCGAAAAATCTAAAGTGTGGGTTTCGGACAATAGGATTATACCCCATGGAACCAGACGAAGTTTTAAGAAAAATCCCTGGGGTTTTACCTACCAGTGAAGAAGTTTCTCGCTCCCTTGATGCCAGTCTGGTAGAGATGTTGAAAGAAACACGGGGCACATCAGACGAACAGGAAAAACGGAAGAGAGGAAAGAATTTTAAGCCGGGGCAAGAAGTGGACACACAACTTTACACATGTAGTTATATAGGATGCATCTAAAGACATGTGAAATGCACCTAACGATGACGAATTGTCTTGTTTTGTGGCTTTACCGTCTCCAGATGAAGTCTCCAGATGAAAATATCAATGTCGGTGCTTCTACATCCGGTGTTCCCTCGAAAAAAAAGGCCGCTCCTAAACAGCCGAGGTCAATAAATATTACGAAAAAGGCTTTAAGGAATCGCGATAATTCAACGTGTGGAATCTGCTTAACTAACTTTAAATGCTACAAAAGCAGTCCCGAATGGATTCAATGTTTAGGATGCAAGAAGTGGATATGTGGCATATGCGATGAGGGGAGCAAAGATCTCTATTTTTTGTGTTCGAGGTGTGCGGACGAGTCCGAAGACGAAGACGAGCCTTTCAGCTATAATAGCGATGATGACGCAACCTTTGACCCTTCACAGGACCCCAATTAATCGGTAAATAGATTTTTTTTAATAAGACTTTCTATGTTCTTAGTTTATAGTTAGTTTATAGATATTTTTTAAGTTTCCATACAGTTATCATTAAGAATTCAATGTTTTGAGTAAATAAAGTTGATGTTTTATTGAAAATCTTGTTTTTTTGCCTTGATGAAAAAAATACTATGTAGCTACCTACCTAGTACTTTCCATGGCCATTTTTTTATTGCGGCTACTTTGTCACCAAACTCAACAGCGCGCGATTTAAATGCTATTTCCATAAGATGAGAAAGTAACCCCAGTCCCTGGGTAACATTGTCACACCAATTTTAATTTTTCTTCGAAAAATAGGTTAAAATGTGACATTTTTTTACTATCCATTCAAACCACAATGGTTAATTTGGTATATTAAAATTTATTTGAGCCATTATCATAGTAAGTAAGACGGGCATAGTAGAATATATCCCAAAAATATGACAAAATAGCCCCGGTTGACGGTACCTACTATAGTCCTTTGCAATTCTTGAATTTTTTGGCGACTGTGGTAATTCATTTTCATTAGTTTCAATTGCTTAGGTTTTCGTAGTGGCAATATTTAAAAGATTTTTAGTGCATTTTTACATTTTAAAGTTGTGTTCAGGGCCTTATTACAAAATACTGTTGCTTTCAGGTGCATCGATTTAAACAAATTAGTTGATTTGCGTATTTTGATTATTTTCGACGCTGTTTTAAACCTATATATTAAGAATTCAATGTTTTGAGTAAATAAAGTTGATGTTTTATTGAAAATCTTGTTTTTTTGCCTTGATGAAAAAAATACTATGTAGCTACCTACCTAGTACTTTCCATGGCCATTTTTTTATTGCGGCTACTTTGTCACCAAACTCAACAGCGCGCGATTTAAATGCTATTTCCATAAGATGAGAAAGTAGCCCCAGTCCCTGGGTAACATTGTCACCCCAATTTAAATTTTTCTTCGAAAAATAGGTTAAAATGTGACATTTTTTTACTATCCATTCAATCCACAATGGTTAATTTGGTATATTAAAATTTATTTGAGCCATTATCATAGTAAGTAAGACGGGCATAGTAGAATATATCCCAAAAATATGACAAAATAGCCCCGGTTGACGGTACCTACTATAGTTCTTTGCAATTCTTGAATTTTTTGGCGACTGTGGTAATTCATTTTCATTAGTTTCAATTGCTTAGGTTTTCGTAGTGGCAATATTTAAAAGATTTTTAGTGCATTTTTACATTTGAAAGTTGTGTTCAGGGCCTTATTACAAAATACTGTTGCTTTCAGGTGCATCGATTTAAACAAATTAGTTGATTTGCGTATTTTGATTATTTTCGACGCTGTTTTAAACCTATATCCCCACATTAGAACCGGGATATTTCCAACAACGGTAGGTAGTTTTGCGCTATTATTTTCAGTAGTTGCCGATAACGTTTTTTTTGCCGACATTTTTTGTTCTACAAAAGTGGGTAACAATTTTACAAGGTCACATGTCACATGTAATTTTCTCTTGTGCCAGAGGCTTGTTGACTACAGTAGGCCGTGATCAAGAATAAATACATACCCAGAAAAAGTGGAAATGCCTTCACACTAGTAGCATCTGCTCCTTTCCTGAGCAGAAATCTGGTTATACTGCTATTAGGATGGTCTATCACCACTATGGATAATGCACTTTTATCAAATACATCAGCAATGTTAATTCTAGCTCCATTATTTACCAAATCTGTGACAATACCTAAGTGGCTTAACCCACACGCAATGTGTAAGGCAGTTTGCTTCTTGTCTGTTGCAAGATTTACATCGGCTCCCTTCTTCTGCAATTGCTTCAGGAACAGCCGCTTGCCATAGAGAGCAGCAAACATCAAGGGAGTATATCCAGTATCCCGAGTCCTCAAATTCAGATCAATTTCTGGGACGGCCAAGAGAACCCGCCCTACTAGAGTATCGCCCTTCATGGCGAGTATGTGAAGGGCACCCAAATTGTCCATGCCCTGTGTGTTGACGTTCACGCCCTTCTCAATGCAGCTCTTCACGCGATCTACGTGGCTCTCCTTCACGGCCATGAGAAACATGTTTTCTATCTTCGAACGTCCTGTTGAAGGATGATGTACTGATGTTATATTTATTTCTACCCAGGCAGCGATATTTAGGCCCTTGATATTAGCCTTATAATAGTCGAATAGAAAAAAAATAGTATATTCTGCAACGGCCATTTAATGATGGTTATTAACACTCACGAACGTGAGAATTATGAGATGAGCGAGTGTCTTAATTGCCATTAAATTTGAGTTGCATATACTATATTTGTTTTACGACCAGTCATGATAAAAATTCAAAAATTAACACTTTATTTCTGAAATTTAATAATTATGAATTACAATTTAGGACATATTCCGGACACTATTATAAATAAAACGCAGAAATATTATAAAATCAAGGTTTAACAAATAAGTTATTATTTTTTATTATTTATTACATTTTGGATGGTATAGTTATTAAAATGTATCTGTGGCAGTACTGGCTGTTTTGTTACAAAATGGAGTAATGTTTATTAAATTATTGATTTGGTGGTATTCAAACGAATTCAATTTTATAGGCAACGTTGACTTTATTTTAAAACAATTAGTCAATTTAGTTTTCGGCCACTGATGTGGATTTTCATCCACACCGTGGCGTTTCAATGAAGTTATATCACCAGCAGCAACAATCAAAATTGTAAAAGAACTGCGAAAGCAGTGTCCTGTATACAACTTAGGACCTGGAATATTGATAAGTAGTAATTTCTTTTCCTAAATTTCCAAGTTTGTTCCTACGTTTTGTACGTATTTTCAGTTTATGTAATTGATAAAAAAGGATGGTATTACATAATTTTGTGGACGAATATTAATGTAATTCTTGCATATTCATAATACTTCCCTGTAACTGAATTTTCGGGTTGTTTTTGATTTAGTACCATTCATTGGGACTAAACAAGTTGTTTCAAAATCATTTATCTACATTTCTTAATTTTGTCTTAGACCAGATGCGTCGCGCAAATAATAAAACTATCCATATGAGAAACAAAGCTAATCACTAGGGTTAAGTAGACCTGACTCTCCTAAAACAAATTTGACTGACTTTCCGTTACTAGACTATTTGACTTTAAACCCGAATTTACTATATGAAAACCTGCCAATAACTGAATAATTTTGGCTAAGATTGTTGCTCCAGCCATCGTTGGGCGGGACCAAATCTGATCTTTCATCCCCTTTAAGTAATACCACTTGCCGGGGGTAAAATCTCAACCAATCTTACGGGACCTACTTTACCCCTGACATAATCTCAGGAAACTATTCCCGTACGCTAACGACATCTGGTTGCAAAATAGGAACTAAACATTTTACATGACATGGATAATTAATAATAAAATATTTGTGGTATTTTTGGGGGCGACGACGAAGACGTTCTACTGAAGAGAAAACCCGCACCAGAAAAACTCTTCTTTAAGTTTAGATCATTAATTCAAAACATTACAATTATGATATTTCTGAGATACTCTTTCTGCATTAGTTAGCTGCTACATTTTATGAAAGTATCATTCTAATATTATCTTCGGGGTAATGCTTGGCCCTTTTTCCCATACCGGAACCATAAATTAAGTGACACTTTTAACTATCCAACGGATAACAATACAATACAATAAGATTTTAGATATTTTACTTTTAGGTAGTTAGAAGTCACACATCTGTTTACGATTTGAAGTTATGAAATTTAGCTGTGACCGTACTTAGAGAAAACACAATACAAGATGAATTACCTTTAATGTGGACCTTCTTAGAATTCCTTAAACAATAAGCAAACGAATTTTTGTGGGTCGCTATTACTTCCTGAACAGAATTATGGCCTGAACTTTACCATTTTGTTACCTACATCTGTCTCACGAAATACGTATGTGACCTCAAGATTTGTTGTAGAGGTCACGTAGTATAAATATAGGTATACGTTTAGTCGGAGTCGGTGAATGTATGAAAATGAAACCAACGTAGATTTCCTTATGTTAGGGTCGTGCATACATAAAAAAAAATAGCGTAAAGGAATAGGTTTATTTAAAAAAAAAAGGGAGTTTCGATAATAGTTTACTCGTACAGCTCAAACCGTTTGCTTTACTGCAAATGTGATATATATATATATATATATGTATATATATATATATATATATATATATATATATATATATATATATATATATATATATATATATATATATATATATATATATATATATATATTAGCTTTGAAATTCTTTGCTATTCATATTTATTTTGTGAAAAGTAATCTTGGGTTTGTAGCATTTCATTACATAGAAATAAGCAAATAGACGAATAAGAAAGAAAACACACTTACCAGTGCTATGTCTGGACACGCATACGGAAATGAACCACTATACATACGAAAACGAACCACTTAGAAGTTGTACAAGTTCTTTCACCTTTCTTGAGGATCTTCAGAGCAGTATACGATTTATTTCATTGATCATTCATACTTGAATTTAAATTACCAATACACCAACACTTGCAGTGACGTTTTATGACATTAGTTTTTGACGGAACTCATTCTTAGAATACACAAACCTAGTCTACTATTTATATTTGTTCTATTTGAACATATTATATATAAAAGCATTAGGCATACAGTTATCCAGAAGATGTTAAACTTTAAAATGCATAAAATCTTGTTGAACCTATTGAAAAACAACTATTTTTTCAACTATATGCGGGAAAATATTGAATTATATATACAATAGAGTTCTGAAACATTCAAAGAGGGAGTGATACAGATATTGCTTGCTTAGTCAAAACTAAAATCATTTGTTGGTTGTATGTATTAATTGTTTTTTCGAGAATTCTCGAAAATGTAGAGGATATATTATGTAGAGGAGGGATGAATCTTCAAAAAGTGTAACTTAGAAAAGAGCCCTTCGGGCAACAGGGAAAGAAATATTGGCACCTAAGTAAAATTCCAAATTTTCAACCCCTAATTGTAGGGTACGCATTTGCTGTAGCAGGGTGTAGTTTTCTATGCATGCTTACTTATTATGCCCTCTTAAACAACTTCCACAAAAAAACTGCATTGGACGCAAAATGTCGAAAAACCATACAAACTTATTTACTTCTGTGATTTTTGGCTTGGTTTTTAACATAATGGTGCCGCAGTAAAAAAAACTGATTTTATGTCGAAGTTTATTCAGTAAATTGTAATTTTCAAACGCAGGAGAAAAATATAAAAATTTTTCAATTTAGATTACAATAAAAAATTTTCAATTGTCATTAACGCAATTTAGACATCGTCATTTTATTTTCACAATGTATTTCTACTCGTATAATTAGGCAAGAATATTTAACAGATTTAAGAGATAGTTAACACATTTGTAAAAATGGATGCTGATACTTTACATTTATTAGGTGGTACTTATCAACTAACTATTGAGCTCCACGTTCCCCTTGGAATAAACAACCGGGATCTCCGTAAGGTATAGGCCGGGAAAATCAAAAATATGATGACAATGACGTCACAAAACTGGTTCCGGTGATTTTACACTATTTTACATCAAGTCATCTATGAAGTACCGTACCCCGGGATTCTAAAAATCATTCCCCCGTATTTCTCGATATAGTAGGATAGAGATATACAGAATGTGTAAGTTAGATAGAGTAAGTAAGATCGGACGTGAATCAACGAATTCCGCATACAACAGGGTAGTTAGTTAAGGCGTCGTCCGCTGCTTGTAGTGCTTGTTGATTATACTCGTAAAACGTTGTAGTTTTTCCTTAGTAAAAGGGTCTATTTCAAAGTTGTACTAAGTTAAAATAATATGTACCTAATTGAATGTGTAAGACTCCTCAAATGTATTTAGTTCTTGGTGACAATTCGTAGAGTCGGTAAAGTCAGTAACATACACATCGGAAGGTGGTTTGTTTTTGTTGTGTAGCGTGACTTATCATTATCTGTCAAATGGCCAATGCCGGTATAGTGGAAGCGAGACCTCCGTTTTCTGTGTAAATTTTAAAAGTATGTTCCTTGTGTTATAAAAAACGTGTTAGTTGAAAATATACTTCACTACTTATGGTAGGTGTCATTTACAATAAAATGCCATGAAGATATTGGCTATTTTCCAGAAAAAAGTGCAAACAAAATAATGCCCAGGTGTTAATTTAAAATGTTAGAAATATATCGTGAGCGAGTTGGCTAAAAAATTTCTGGCAAGTCTATGATTAATTAAAAATTCAAAAAAGGTTTTTTCAAAAAAGGCATTTTTTTAAATTTTTTAAACATGGCACTCATTCGTATAAGTATGAAGCCTATAGAATATGCAAACGTTAGGTAGTCTATTTTTCCAATTTTTAAAGCTCGTCAACCGGATTTTTTGCAAACAACCTTGTATAATCGTGTTCGCAATGAAATTATTTTTATTTTGATATATGATTTATTTACTAAATTAATAAATATTTCTAAATAGTAAATTTTTTCGATTGGCATACAATTTGTTTCTTATACAAATGAGTGGCATGTTTTAAAAAAGTTTTAAAAAATATTTAATTTTTTTTAATCATATATATTTTGTAACATATTAAAATTAATATAAAATACTTTTCATCCATTAAACGGATAGGTGAAGTGCGTCCTTAATTCCTGTCCTCTACTATTAAGGTTCAGCATTATGAACAATAATTAATATCATGGTAATTGAGACATATATTGTCAAAATGGCAGCTAATTAGGGAAAATCCTTCTGTCACACTTTCAATTTGAATATAACTTAAGAGACTACTCGAGAATATGGCATATCAGACTAAACATACCTTTTTCGGACCAAATTGTGTAAGTTGCACGTTGACCCATTTTGCTTGGGAAGTTTCAGAATTTTGACGTTAAAATATGACAAAATATTAGTTGATAGTTAAGCCACTTGCAATAATATAATATAGTAAGTGGAAACTTATAGCTACTTATTAGTTAGATGTTCTGTGACTACTATAGGTTAGCCTTATCAATGAATGCTTGCGATTATATCCAGTAGTTTAAAATTCAATAATTACCACTTGTATGCTGATGATATACAATTGTACAGTCTACTAATATCATTATAATACGGCAAATAGGCAACTTTCACATTTTTTATTGCATAAAAATGTTCTACCATACTGAAAAATATTATGCATATTAATTCGTTACCAATTATTGAAGTTTCGCGGGCGAGCAAACCATTTCAAACAGGTTGTACCTTAGTGTAAGAATACTACACTTGACACACTATGACATTTTCGGATTCATCATCAATATTACTATATACTGTATTTTTTCTGTTTCCTTTTTCCACAGCTTCTATATAGTAACAGGTATATTGTGTATATGACCTAAATGTAGAAGTCTGGAAGAGCATTTAAATAAAAAAATATATAAATGACTTTTATTTGCCAAAAGGTCCACATGCACGTCAATGCTATAATTAGAGTATTTCAATAAGAGATGTTAGCTTATATAAGTTGATAAATCTACATGCGAATAAAAGATAGATCTCTTATATATATAATAACTATTCAAAATTGATAAACGTACCTACCACAAATATATAAGTTAAAGTGTAAATATTGAAATGTGTAATTTAATGAGCTACAAAACTAAAAAAAACATATTTAGTTATTATTTACCAATTTATGTGTAATAAAATTTATGTTCTTCGGCAATCTGCAAATCATTTCTATGGATTATATAGAAAATTATGTATCTATTATGTATCTCTATATGTACGTATATAGAGCGTCCACGTAAACCATTTAGTTGTTATTTGCGTTTCGCTACATTAGACCCATCTACTCCAACGTCCCCCGTCCCACCGCCGAACAAAATCTCAAAAATAACCACCAGACGTGTCACTCACCATCAGGTAAACAACAGATTTGGAAGAACTGAAGCCGAGACCGTCATGGGGAATCCACGTGGTCACCTGAAAGAACATGTGCTGTGAATTTCACTGAGCCATTTACCACGAGTTTGTTACACAACAAATAGATATGATAGACGTGAAGCACCGCTACGGTCAAGTCAAACAACAAGTGTCAAGTCTGTTAATATTATAGTGCCAATCTGTACATATTGAAAATGCTGTTTGAAAATTTAAGATTGCAAGTGTATATAAAATAGATGGTAATATTTTTAGATTTGGTTAAGGAATTAATATTTATTGCAAAGACTTGAGAATATTGGAGTCAAGAGGTATTACCATAAATATAATTAAATATTTAGCAGGCAGGAAATAACAAATTGTTAAAATTAATGATACCACGGGTATCCCTCAGGGGACAGTATCAGGTCCAGTATTATTTTTAATGCACATAAATACTATTATTTATAATATAATTAATGTAAACGGCAATTTCGCATCGGATGTGGATGGTACTGCGATTGATTTATGGGTCGATAAACTGGGTCTTCCACTATTAGAAGATTGGAATGTGTTCCCGTCGGAGAACACTACGGCGTTCCAAAATTCATTACCTTGATACAACAGTTCATTTGCAAACTCAACTCGCCTATGTTCATGCTCGTCAGTTAGGAATACGTTGTGAGCAGCTGCACAGTTCTTAAGGCGATGGGGCCAATTTTTGACCATTCATTATTATAGAACTCCCCCACCCCACCCCGCAAGTCAGAAACTTGTGCGGGGGGGGGGCATATTTTAATCGACTACTGTATTTTTTAACCTCATATTTGTAATCGACGCAAACAAGCCGTTTTCTTCACATGGTAATGCCACAGCTCCGACTTATTCTCTCTCTGCCAGTTGAGCGTTAGGATGCAACTTTTAGTATGAGTGCCCTGCTCACGGAAGCAGAGCTGGACCTGTGACCCTTCACTGCGCGATACATTTCTCAGCCGAGAGCGGACAGTCAAGCCATAGCCATGAAACAGTTACTCATTACCTCTATCCATCTATTAAAAACTAGGTAAGTACTGAGAACATCAGTTTCCTGATGATGGCAACTATGGAGACAAAACCGGCACCTAAATTTAGAATTAGCTAAACGTCGACATTACGCAAAACTGGTAAGTATTTTCCTGTTTTCGATAAAATGCAAAATTTAAAAATATTATTGGTGGTGCAACCTTAGACGAAATTCAATCGTATATCCTTTTTCCTTATTTTAGAGACAGGCCCTCGAAAATATCGTAGCCGAATTAATAGAACAAATAAATTATGAAATTTGTCTCTTGGAAAATAGTAGTTTCTTGTAAAATAGTGGTGGATAGTGTAGTTGGTTCTGTTCCAGTTATAGGTAAATTTTGGTTTCTGACAACTATACTATCCTATGTGTTATCTATGTACCATCATATGTGTCATCCATATAAAAAATAGGTATATTATAGCTGTCGTAACCTCTAAGACGACATTGACATTCTCAGCGGTAGTCATAGTTTTTTTTCGTTGTTATTCCTAGGTCGCAGTTATACAGTTCTATGGCGCAAGCAAATCAACTTACTTGTGGGTAAACAAATCATGAAATTATATAATATCTCCATTCAAGGGTTAACGTCCAAAAGCATATAATAATATGAACCCCTATGGAGCAGCAACAACCTGGGCATCAGTATGAACTACAATCATCGCTGATTTACTTGGATTATAATAAAAGAACAATTTCTCAGGTGATGATGAGATAATCGGAAACTAGTGTCAGTATGAATAAACAATCGATATATTATTGTACATGTATAAGCTGTTTTGAAATGTATCCCATCGGGATATATTTTCGGTTCATATTAAAACAATTTAATGACTAATTGCTATCTGATATCCTGACGGGACGACGACGTCATTTTATTTTTTTAGGAATTAATAATTTTAAAAAACAGTGTTCTAAAATAAATGATTTCATGCTATGTATGTATGTATATGGGTCGGAGTGTAGTGGAAGGTAGTGTTACACTCCCATTCCACCACAGCACTTAGGCCTCATTAGGCCCTTTGTGCATTCCTCCTTTTTACTTGAGTATTTTTCTTCAAACCATCCTATTTATTACGTGGCAAAGTCTCTACAATTTGTATGTATGATAGTATGGTTCTCAGTTACCGAGATTAATTACTCTGGTCCTCATTATCATTCATCTGGGACCACGCGTCCGCGGCAGTTTGAGTTTGAGCATGTGTTGAGTGTTCCCGGGTTTCGGGCAGACGCCACAGTCCGGGCCCAAGCCTGCCTAGGTCACCCATCCAAGTGCCACCAACGCCCGCCCAGCATAACTTTGAAGATCTTACCGGTCATGTCTAAGCGGCTATGCGGTCCCATTCAGTCACCTTAGTCACCTCTTACGACAGGTAGGAGGTACCCTGGGTCTATTCTACAATTGTTGCCCCGAACCCAGAGGGGGATTTCATGCTATAATATTAAAGAAAACATTCCCACGAATTATATTTTTTTCTTATTCCAGTTAGCCATGAAAATAGCTCAAATATTATAAACAACTTAGCGGCAAAATGTTGAATTTTCAAAAATCAGGATCGGCGACAAAATGCCTCATCCTATTTTAGATAAATACGTGGCAAGTTTTCAATATGAGTGATTTTTCCACGAGTGATATAATTTACCTCATTTGACGGTACTTTAGAACATGCAATTCCCTTGATTTGCAGGTATGAGCTTATATTATACGAATTGTAAAGTAGAATAATACTGGAGATCTCGCCAGCATGGACAGACATAATAAATATCGTGAAACTCGCAAAAAACAAATCATTAACCCAAATAAACAGCATTGGTTATATGTTTGTGCGCGTTGGGATTAAACATACGCAATATCAATATAACGGTAAACAAACCTTAATTACCTATATGGATGTTATGGTAGACATCACAATTCTAAAGGAAATAAACGGTTAAGTATACATTTCCGACTTTAAAATTGAAGAGTTCCAACTTGTCAAATATGATATTTATTCATATTTTGTTACAAAGTTAGCCGTATAATTTTGTAATAAAATACCAATATAACGTGAGTTTTCTGCAGATGCAACAAGAGAGTTTTGTATAAACATGAAATGAAAACATTGCTACAAAAAAAACATACAGGATAGAAGCAGAAAACTATAAGAAAACATTATTGTTACCGGCGACTTCGGGATAATTTTAAATTATACATCAATGATAATTTTATTATTAGGCCAGTAAAAATAGGAAAAGAAATCATCGATTCTGAAAAAAATTGAATGTTTTGGTGTGTAGAACATGTTGTCATAGACGCGGACAATTGATAGATGGGGGAAGGTTGTTGTTAATTGAAGGTGAAATAATTAACCCCTATTTAGCCACCCTCCAAATATTCATTGAAAAGGATTTTCAACGATTTTGTGTAGCGTATGGCATTATTGTAATTTTAATGAGGTTTGGGGGTGGCTAAATAGGAGTTAATTTAATCAAAATCGCATGGCATTGATACACACTATTATTTGTACTTAGGACAGTATACATTTCGAACGCCATCCGATTTCAACAATTTTTAGTGTTTTTTTAATTATTGTTGAAGCAATCGAAAAAAGCGTATTTCGGCGACTTTGAGGGTTGTTTCCCCGAAACTGCGCATCAGGATCGGATGGCCATTTTTTCCCAATATTTGGTGGTGTCAATAAGTATGCTCACCAATTTTGAAGCGGTTGCCTCATAACTTTTTTTTTTTTATTCGCTAGTGCAAAAACGGCCCCTGAGTTTCGGCTGGCAAAAAAAATTATTACATAATTAGGGTATTACCTTCAATGCATTTTTATCCGGTTGTTGTCAAAAACTTTGCCCCACCCCCATATCGCCGCCCCTGTCCTTTTGGGATCACTTTGGCCGCTACGAGGGGGCTCTCTACTACTCAAAGGCCCAGATTACCACTCGCCACCCGGTTGCCTGTCCAATATTGGCTTGACGTGCCATTTCCTTAATTAATTTTTTTAGATTTTTACTAAGGCGCTGCTGGCCCAGTGGTAATGCCTGTGCTTCGGGTACTGAGGGTTGCACGTTCAAATCTCGCAGCTTTTGCTATTTTGTTTTTAATATTTTTGCTTAATTTCTTCAGATAGACGACCCTTAAGAACAATTTTTTTCTGGTGCTATCGGAAACAGTCTTGATATATGACAAAAAATGAGCATAGGATCATATAATGCTATCGAAATATTCAATGGGTAGTGGATTTAGAAGGACATGACTAATACCATTATCCACGGACTACCATAATATTACCTATGACAATTATCTACTAAACTTAGTCATCCTGAAACCCATAATCACATATGCAGAAAGAGAAAAAGTAAATGGAATTAGACTCATTTAATGACAGTGATTATCTCTGTAAGAAATAATTTAATTCTATTTTTAGGTGGCTATTTTCATCGCAACGAAAGATCCACCCTAGTTATTTTTAATTGTCTCAGAAAGAGTGCTAAATTAGCTAAATAAGCTCGCGGCTGGTTTCCCACTCAGCCCGGAAAAATCGGAAAACAATTATATATATTTGCGTTTCATTGGATATGCCGCACGAGGACACTATGTACTTGCAGCGTGGTTGAAACCGTGCTTAGGTACCTCGTAGGAAGCTCCGGCTTTCTCTTCTTCCCTCCAGGATGACTGGGTATCGCCTCACGAAGTTATAAACGTGTGCATCATACAATGAAATCCAATAATACTTTCACTTGTTTTCAGGTGAGAAACATTTGAGCAGAAAATTAACAGAGTATTCCGCATACGTGATTGATGTATCCCAGATAATGCCTTTGGCAGATACTTTGTCTAGTTTTTCACTTCCATGTCTCTTTTTGGGTATCTGTTTTTGAGTACTTTTGATGAGATAATGTAAATAATACATCATGCCGATTTTATCTAGATATAAACCGCTCGTCAATAGGTTCGGCTACTGCAAAATTATTGTCCATTTTCATACTACTGTAACTTTAAAAATAGTGGACGGTTTTCAGCATATGAAAACTTAATCTTTTCTCTATTACTCGGTATGTTTTAATCTTCAAGATCATCATTCCAAGGGCATACAGGGCGGTGAAATTGCTGTCAAAAGTTATACATAGAAAAAGACGTCAGTGCTATCGGACATCAAAGAATCCAGCCCTCTCCAGAAAATAAATTAAGATTAATTATTTTTACAGATGTTTGATGAGAGATGATTGTATGAAAAAAAACTGATATAGGTCGATTATATATTCTAAAAAACTGATATAGGTCGTTTTTCCAAGGAAGAAATTAAATAAAATCCTACCCTTTGTTTAACCCTTAAAGATGTAGCCTTTGTAAACATATATATATATATATATATATATATATATATATATATATATATATATATATATATATATATATATATATATATATATATATATATATATATATATATATATATATATATTTTTTTTTTGGAGGGTTTATCTTGGGATAGTAGCAATAAAACGACTGATTAGGTTACTTGACGTTTCGGTCCCTTTCTTGGGCCTTTTTCAAAAGAGTATTTTATTTTGTGACATATTTGTCACAGGCAAAAATGACAGTTTTAATTAATTTTTAAGGTTACTAGACTGTTCGATTAGTATCATAGGGAAGAACAGCCAAGAAACCCTACAAACTTAGGCTATTTTATATTTCATTATTATTCTAATTTTGGTTATGTTAATATTATGTAGATGTATATTTATAGTAAGTAGGTATGTATGTACGTATATAAGTTTATATACAGGGTGAGTCAGTTTTTTGTAGACAAACTTTAACAGGGGATAGAACGCACGTTTTTAAAAAGAAAAGTGCCTATAAATATATGGCCGATCTAGCTTCCTAAGGAAGATATAAGGTGTTAAAGTTTCATTTTTTTTTACATTAATGTGTAATATTTTCTGAACGGAATGATATATTCACTAAATATTTTACACATATCTTAACCTGCATAGGATCAACATGTTGTATTGTTCCTGTCGAAAATACTATAATGGATGTTACTTTTTTCGGGTACTTCGACTATTCTGCATAATAGAACTATTTTTTCGTACGCCACTGACATTATCTGATATATATTTCTAAAATAACGGCCCCTTAGTAACAATTTTGATCTCTTGTAATTTTGCTCTAACTACGACAGTTTTAGAGATATTGGCCGTTGTTTCTCTGACAGTGTAATGTCGTTATTATATTTTTTTTCTCGAATTTTCTTTATGACTTATAAATGAACGCTTAGATTTTTTCATGTTTGGGGGATAATGCCTATTAATTAAGGCGCATAAAACAAGCGGTAAGAATGTTCAAAAACTTGCACAGTGGCGGGGTGGAAGGGGTGCTCCACCCCTTTCGTAAACAGAACATCTACGCCAAAGACTATTTAAAAAAAACTGTTATTTTCATTATCTACATACAGTTTAACAAAAATAATGTCCCTTCCTCTGTTTCGAAATTCCTGTGCGGTTCCTAGTTATTTTGATTTTTAGTGTTTGATGTGGTACTAAATTAAGTAATTTATTTATTAGCAATAATAATTATGGGCTAAATATTTAATTCTTTCAACGAAACCTACCTAAATATGGTGTGTTAAGGATTCTAAAAAGCCGAAATCTCTTATTCTTTATCTTTTTCCAATGTAGTAAAATAAATATTTGTTATATCAAGCCTTACTCAAATACAATACTTTTATATGTTGAAATCTGTTAAATTACAAATGTACTTACAATACAATAGATTATTGTGCAGTTGCCAAAAGTCTTAAAAATTTCCTTTAAGTTTTATTAAACTTGTGCATGTACCAATTTCTGTTTCAATTTTTGTTGTTGTTTGCTAAATAATTTCCATTTAAAACTAGCGTATTTGTAACTGTACGTAATATTTGCAACAAAATATTATACTCCTTGGAAAACAAGTAAGCATTATGTCATATTTTGAAACGACAGTTTGACGTATTACAAGTTTATCTACAAACAATTTTGCTTCATCTTGAATATTTTCACTGTTATTAATTATTATTTTTAAGATTAAAAAGTTATTTTATGTGATTTGCCAGATTTTAATTAGTGTAACATGCCGTTTACATTTACAAATAGCGAACAAGCCGACATTCATTTTATTTATGGGTTCGCAAATGGGAATTCAAGATACGCAGCTAGGGAGTATCGAAGAAGATTTCAAAATAGACGACAACCTCATCATTCCGTTTTTGTGAGTATCCACCGTCGATTTGTTAACCAGGGTTTGAAAAATGTACCCGGGGGCCGACAGAACAACCGTGGACGAGATAGAGACCGTATATTGCGGGAATTTAATAGGAACCCAACGACAAGTACTCGACGTGCTGCTATTGCTCTTGGTATTTCCCAAAGTAAAATTTCCCGGGTTTTTAAACGGGATCACAGACGCCCATATCATTTTCAACCTGTTCAAGGTTTATGTCCAGGTGACGCTGAACGAAGGCTTACTTATTGTAGGTGGGTTCTTAACTCCATTCAAAATAATAGGGATTTTTTATCCAATATACTGTGGACTGATGAATCTTGTTTTACTCGTCGTGGTATAGTAAATTTTCACAATCTGCATGTATGGGCACATGAAAACCCACATGCCATTCGACCACGAAGTTTTCAACATGAATTTAGTACAAATGTCTGGATTGGAATTTACGGCAACCACGTGTTTGGACCTTATTTCTGGCCACAACGTGTAAATTCAGAAAATTTCCTACAATTTTTAGAAGAACACCATGGTAATATATGGGAAGTCATTCCTTTGAATTTAAGAAGACAGTCTTGGATTCAACTTGATGGGTGCCCGGCCCATTATGGCAGAAATGTAAGAAATTGGGTAAACAATAACTATCCAGGGAGGTGGATAGGTCGTGGAGGTCCAGTGGCCTCCCAGATCCCCCGATTTAACACCACTTGACTTTTTTGTGTGGGGATTCATTAAGGAAATAGTGTATACCACTCCGGTTAATACACTTGAGGAACTTCAAAATCGCATTAGAGATGCTTGCAATGAAATAAGGGTGCATCATTTAGTTAACTTAAGACGTTCTATGATACGTCGCAGTGAAATGTGTATTGAGAAGAACGGTTTACATTTTGAACAAAGTATCTAATTTTATGTATGTAGGTACTAGAGTTATTGTTATTAATTCTTGTAATTGTTATTTATAAATCATTATTGCTAACAATTGTTATTTATTCCACAATTATTATTGTTAATTAAATATTGCTATAAATTTAAAAATGTTTATATCTCCATAAACATTAACATCAATGTTCATCTAATGTTTTTTTTGTAATTGTAATTACTTGGAAAGAGATAAAGAGATTTCGGCTTTTTAGAATCCTTAACAAACCATATTTAGGTAGGTTTCGTTGAAAGAATTAAATATTTAACCGATAATTATTATTGCTAATAAATAAATTACTTAATTTAGTACCACATCAAACACTAAAAATCAAAATAACTAGGAAACGCACAGGAATTTCGAAACAGAAGAAGGGACATTATTTTTGTTAAACTGTATGTAGATAATGAAAATAACAGTTTTTTTTAAATAGTCTTTGGCGTAGAAGTTCTGTTTACGAAAGGGGTGGAGCCCCCCTTCCACCCCGCCACTGTGCAAGTTTTTGAACATTCTTACCGCTTGTTTTATGCGCCTTAATTAATAGGCATTATCCCCCAAACATGAAAAAATCAAAGCGTTCGTTTATAAGTCATAAAGAAAATTCGAGAAAAAAAAATTATAATAACGACATTACACTGTCAGAGAAACAACGGCCAATATCTCGAAAACTGTCATAGTTAGAGCAAAATTACAAGAGATCAAAATTGTTACTAAGGGGCCGTTATTTTAGAAATATGTATCAGATAATGTCAGTGGCATACGAAAAAAAAGTTCTATTATGCATAATAATCGAAGTACCCGAGAAAAGTAACATCCACTATAGTATTTTCGACAGGAACAATACAACATGTTGATCCTATGCAGGTTAAGATATGTGTAAAATATTTAGTGAATATATCATTCCGTTCAGAAAATATTACACATTAATGTAAAAAAAAAAAACACCCTGTATCTTCCTTAGGAAGCTAGATCGGCCATATCTTTATAGGCACTTTTCTTTTTAAAAACGTGCGTTCTATCCCCTGTTAAAGTTTGTCTACAAAAAACTGACTCACCCTGTATAGAGAGAATGTTTTTTGTTAATTTATTTAATACTTTTATATTAACAGATTGTAGATTGTAGAAAGATGTTCTGTATCTTTCTTGTTATTACATGCATTAAGATTTTTTTGAATATAAATTGATTCCATAATTAGGCGTGTTTTATAATTTTGTTCTTTATTAATAACTTTAGTATTTTCGTAGTTAAATTGATGACCTGTTTCATTAGAATGTTTTTTTAGAGCTATAATATTAGCTGAATATTTGTGACCTTTTAAACGTTCTTCAAGGAGTTGCATTGTTTGACCAATGTAGACTTCATCGCATTGTTTACATGGAATTTCATATATATAGTGTGTAGTTTTTTCAAGTGGATTTTTGTCTTTTAATGGTGTGTAAAGGAATTTTAAGTTGTTTGTAGTTTTGTGTGCTATGTGAATATCATATATTTTTAAAATGTTTGAAATATTTTCTGATAGTTGTGGTATATATGGTAAGGCAATATATGTTTTACGAGTATTAGTTGTATTGATTAGTGGTGGTGGAGAATTGTAGTATTTGTGAATTCGGTTTTTGAAAATTTTGTTGATTAGAGAAAAAGGATAGTTATTATTTATTAAAACGTTTTTTGCTTTTTCTATGCATTCTTTTCTAAAAATGGCATACGTTAGTTTTATTGATCTGTCTGCAATACCAATGATTACAGTTTTTTTATGGTTGTAAGGGTTTTTTGAGTAGAAATTGGTATATCTACCAGACCATGTTGTTTTTGTATTCCATTTTGTTAATATTTCAGTTTTATTATTTATAAGAGTTAAGTCTAAGAAATTTATTGTATTTTCTGATTCGTTTTCAATTGTAAATTGTATTTTTGGATGGTAACTATTAAATTTATTTAGGATAGAATTTTTATGTTCAGTTGGAAATGCAGTTATGTAATCATCAACATAACGTTTGAAAAATGGTATTTTATAGTTTAATGTTGGAATTATGGTTTTTTCTAAATCTTCTAGTACTAATTCTGCGATTGTACTGGATATTGGTGAACCCATTGCACAGCCATATGTTTGTTTGTAATATGTATTATTGCATTGAAAAAATGTGCAATTTAATGTGAGTTCTAAGGCATATAAGAACTCTTCTATTGGTAAAGAAGTATAATTTTTTATTTCGTTCCAACGTTTATTTGTTATATTTTTTTCCAGGTCTATTGGTATATCGGTATATAGTGAAATTATATCTAAAGAAAAAAGTCTTTCTTGGTTATTCAATTTTATTGTATCGATAAATGTTTTGAATGTCCAAGAGTCCTTTATATAATGGTTTGTTTTACTAACAATCCTAATATTACAGCTCTAAAAAAAACATTCTAATGGAACAGGTCATCAATTTAACTACGAAAATACTAAAGTTATTAATAAAGAACAAAATTATAAAACACGCCTAATTATGGAATCAATTTATATTCAAAAAAATCCTAATGCATGTAATAACAAGAAAGATACAGAACATCTTTCTACAATTTACAATCTGTTAATATAAAAGTATTAAATAAATTAACAAACAACATTATCTCTATATATAAACTTATATACGTACATACATACCTACTTACTATAAATATACATCTACATAATATTAACATAACCAAAATTAGAATAATAATGAAATATAAAATAGCCTAAGTTCGTAGGGTTTCTTGGCTGTTCTTCCCTATGATACTAATCGAACAGTCTAGTAACCTTAAAAATTAATTAAAACTGTCATTTTTGCCTGTGTCAAATATGTCACAAAATAAAAATACTCTTTTGAAAAAGGCCCAAGAAAGGGACCGACACGTCAAGTAACCTAATCAGTCGTTTTATTGCTACTATCCCAAGATAAACCCTCCAAAAAAAATATATAAAGATAGCAAAGAAATTAGAAGATAAAAAAAATATATATATATATATATATATATATATATATATATATATATATATATATATATATATATATATATATATATATATATATATATATATATATATATTGTAATAAGTTATTGTAATAAGTCATATTTTTCGTCCAGGCAATATTATACAGGGGTAAATCAAGGTGTTGTTTTTTGTCGTAAACTCAAAACACCCTGTGGAAAAATTGAGGCGAATAATTTTGTTTACAAACTGTTTGCTGCCATCTTAGACGTATTGTAAACATTTTGTTTTTTAATTCATCCCATTATCTCATTTCTTCTGCGAGCAGCAAAATTTTAAATGAAACGCTGTTAATTTTAACATTTTTAATTAAAAAACATCGACGTTGGCTAAATACGCGGTTATTGTGACAGAATATTTGACAGTACAGTTAATTTAGTGTGTTGTCATCATGGTAACTACAGCAGACGTAGGTAGAATTGTTGTCTTAATAGAGGATGGCCGCAATAAGAGTTATGTCTCCCGTACTCTGGGAATTGCGCGGTCTACAGTTTGTGATGTTTGGAATAGGTATCTACAGACGGGAAACTTTATTAGGCGGCAAGGCTCTGGCAGAAGGAGAATGACCACTCAAGCTGATGATCACTTTGTCATTATGAGTTCTTTAAGAGATCGAAGAGCTACTGTTGTGTATCTAAAAAATGACTTGCAAATGGTACGTCGAGTAAGTGTAAGTGAAAGAACGATACGTAGAAGATTGTTAGAAGCAGGATTGCATTCACGAAGGCCAGCAGTATGTCCAAAATTGCTTCCTCGGCATCGACAACACCGACTGAGATTTGCAAGAGCGCATGCTGACTGGACTGTAGAACAGTGGGGAAACGTACTATTCACAGATGAATCCAGGGTTTGTTTAAGGTCGCCGGATGGTCGTGAACGGGTATACAGACGTAGAAATGAAAGATATGCAGACTGCATCATATCTGAGCGACTGCAATATTACGGTGGTTCAGTCATGGTTTGGGCGGGTATTTCTACCGATGCACGTACTGACCTTGTATTTGTTGAAAATGGAGCACTAACCGCCCACCGTTACATTGAGGAAATCCTCCAAGAAATTGTTGTTCCATTTGCTCCTTTCATTGGGAACCAATTTACATTAATGCATGATAATGCTAGACCTCACGTTGCACGGGTAGTGAGCGAATATCTGGATGAGGTTGGACTTCCAAGATTGGACTGGCCCGCATGTAGCCCGGATCTCAACGAAATCGAACATCTTTGGGATGTTCTTAAAAGAGCACTCCGTCGCCGCCCTGTGCAACCACTAACCTTGCAAGACTTACGGCTGGCGCTGACAGAAGAATATCAGGCTATTCCTCAAGACAGAATAAGTAATCTTATTAATTCGATGCCACGAAGAATGCAAGCTGTCATTGCTGCGAGAGGAAGACATACACGTTATTAAAATTTGTCTTTGTTAATTAATTTTGTGATATATCTAGTGGATGTTTTTGTTAATAAAAATAAGCTTGAAATCAGCGTTTCATTTAAAATTTTGCTGCTCGCAGAAGAAATTAGATAATGGGATGAATCAAAAAACAAAATGTTTACAATACGTCTAAGATGGCAGCAAATAGTTTGTAAACAAAATTATTCGCCTCAATTTTTCCACAGGGTGTTTTGAGTTTACGAAAAAAAACAACACTTTGATTTACCCCTGTATAATATTGCCTGGACGAAAAATATGACTTATTACAATAAGTGAAAAGACACACAATGAACTGATCTACAGACTGGTAAAAAATTTATGAAAATCAGATGAAAAATAAAAAAGTTATAAAACATCAAAATTGGGCAAAATTTTAGGGTGACGGAATTTTGTGCCGGGGAGTGTATATATATATATATATATATATATATATATATATATATATATATATATATATATATATTAAGGGGCACGTTCCAGTGTCCCTTTTCCCGCCAACTTTGATCCTCGCAAAGCCTGAATACGCGACAGGCTTTCAATAAAACGCAGGAAACGGACAAAATTTCTTACAGGGGTCACTTAAGTTAAATTTAATCTGCAAATCTAACGAGCAAATTGCTCATTACATATACCTATATTGCACTCACGACAAGTTTCAACTATGAAATATGACTAGAAAAAATTAGAAAGATTTTATTAAATATAAATAATATATTTACACGGAATAACAAAAATAAAGCATACCTCTAGCAATCGATTTTATTATAACTATCAATCTAGCTGTGCATTTAGGAAGTCCTCCTTGTCGAAAACATACACCTGCTCAAAACTTGCATTCAATTTACCGGTATACCTAGCACTGTAATTATATATTAAAGATTTAGTCTCGATATCCTTATCCGGGAAGGAGTTTGTGTTTCTCCTGCACTCGCCTACAAAAAAGTTAGCAAAGTACTGAGATATCTTCACAGCCTCTACGTCGTGCGGAACAGCCTTGCTTTTAAACTCAAACTGCACCTTTTCCGGGTGAAACTGTATTCCGTATATGGGGTACTTTACTGATTCCATTATGGAGATGAAATTAATCCCGGTGTCGTCTTGGTTTGTGGATAGGATCTTCCAGTCGGATAATATGCCATTTTTCTCTAGTATCTCCTCGGTTAAGCAAAACTTGTGATAGTTATAGGTAGCATCATGGCTTCTTAGGATAGATATTATGTCTTTAGAGGCGTTAAGGAATAGTCGGCTACGATGAAAATCTAAGAACATGAAAATAAAAATAAGTTTGTTGTAATAAGTAGCAATAACTCAGGTAACAAAGAGCCGTCATTTACGTTATTTTTTTGATACTTATTCGTCGACGACGTCGTATGACCAAATATGACGTCTTTGGGACGACATATTTCAGTCGTACAAGACGTACCTATGTATGGTGACGTCACATTCATGACAATTTACTCAAATTCAATGTATTTTTCTATAATAGTATTTTATTTACGTCATTTAGGCACAACATCGGTCAGCATAAGGTACAAATTACGTCGCGATGACGACAGTAAGGTCAGAACCAGTACGTCTTCTTACGTCATTTGAGGGACGTCATCAGGACGTGATCTGTGACATTTTTACGTCATATTAAGGTACGCCATAATGTCTTTTATCATCATAATTTTCGGTCAGCTGTAAGAAATGTCACCAAAAAAAAGTCTGATGCAGAATACAGAATATAAATTTGAAATGGAACAGTCTATATCAAATTAATGTATCAAAATAATGGGAATTAAATGATCCATTAATATCCATCGTAAAATACAGGGTCCATTTAAATAAATTACAAAAAAATATTTGAAAATTATTTTGTACACCCTATATAAAAAGGATCAATTCTAAAAGTGTAAAAGTCGGAACAATACGTGGACAATACCCAATAGCACACAATTATGTCAACTGCAATTAGACGTAACGTAAACATCAAATAACTCGTGAAAGAAGTGTGACGGCGTGCACAAGCAAAATGGAATTTAATCCAAATTAAAACGCAAGTTTTGTCGGATCAAACTAGAAAAGTAGTAACGAATGTTATTGATTTTATACACGAGAGAACTGCGAGTCGCAAAAGAGAATAAACCCACAAAATAAACCATTAAACTAAGTCCATATTGATATTTAATGAGTATAATTTAATATCATTGTTAGTAAAGTAGTTAGGTACTATTAGTCAGGTATAAGAAAATAATGATTTTCTTTAAATAAATAAAAATCGAAGAATTTGGTTTAAATATTTTTTTTCGTTTAAATAAAATGTAAGAAAATGATCATAAATAAGGAGAAATATTGCCTTGTTTCGCTTTAAATTTTTTAGTTCGTTAATCTGATCGTTAATCTTTAAAAGTTTTAAGTTTCCTTATTTGTGTATATATTGTTTTTACTGTTATTCACGTAAAATATATTGCTTTTTTTTGTTTACATTGTTTTTATCTTTTATTCTCCTACATACGTTTCGGTATAGGTATATACAAGGTACTGTAATGTGAGGAATTTTACTTATTTCTATGCACAGTATAGAAATACTGTAGAAATACCTTGCGTAAAATCCAAAGGAACTGCCCTGTTGACCAGAGAGCAGTCTATCCTCAAATCTTCACCAACTGCAGCAAAAGGCAAAACTTGTAGTCCGAGACATATACCCCAGACTGGATAATAGTGTCCTTGGTTGTTTGACTCGACAGCTAACTTATAGATTAACGTGGCTGCTTCTCCATAACCGAAATCAATGTCAAAATATGTAGCGCCGCCAGGAAATAAAATTCTGAAACGAAAAATTAGTCCATTCAGTTTTGCTACTAAATAATTTGCATATCATCCAAACGCAAAATACCATCCAGATATATAGATATATAATCAATTTGCATCCTGTTGTTTTATACCTTTTACAACTTACAACCATTTACAACGCTTAACCCGAATGGCAAATAGTTGTATTCATATAATTTGTTTTGGTTGTTATTCTTGTACGATCGTGTACATATTATTTTGAAAAAGCTGTGGAAGAACGCTACCAATTAAATGAAAGTAAATTTTAGATTTTTTTATAGTGATATAGTTAACTCCTTGTTAAGGATGATTGGAAATGATTATTAATTAAACTTATATACTCACCCATTCGTGTAATTTACTACTCTTCTATAGTAATCTTCTTTCTGGCCAATCCTGCAATAATGAAATGTACACAAAACGTACAGTATATAATTCAAAACGTACAGTAAACATACAATATATTATTCAAAACAGTAACGTACAGTATATAATTCAAAAACCTTTAATATTTTCGGTAATATATTACGCGATTATATATTTTTAAAATTAATGTACAATTTTCTGTAGATATCAAATATTTTATTAGATTTTGTTCAGTGATGAAAATATGCACAAAATAACACAAATATATATATATATATATATATATATATATATATAATAATATTATTTTTAAGAACTCAATAAACCTAAGATAGCAAACAATGCAAAGCATTTCATGTATTTTGCAAAAAACGTTTGAAAAATATTTTAACTTGACCTTGTAATATTAGACATTTTGGCTTGGGCGCTATTTATTTTTCATTAATTTTCCACATCGTGAACCCACCTAGAAATATATTATCAAGGTGTTAAATATGTTTAAATAACCCCCCCAATTTGGAAGGGCGAGCCGCAGTAATGCATAAAACAAACACAAAATGTTGCTTGTAAAGCAAATATATTTATCAAAAATATACTTATATTATCGTTAATGAATGTAGATTTAGGCTTGCTTCTATATAGATACCAAAACATCTTTAAGGTTAGATCCATTAAGAATAATGGATCAATATTTATATTTTTTAAATGAAATGACAAGTTAATTAGAGTATTAATTGAACAACAATAACAAATAAAGTAATATCTCCAATTATTATTATGTATCAAAAATATTACCATACGGGGACCACTCGAGATCCTGCACTTTCCAGATATTTAACGTAGGATGCAGCGATGTAACTGTCGTGGACTTCCCCTGGGAAGTATTGGTCAACCATGTACGTTTCTTGGGATAATATTCCAATTATGGGGGCCTCTGAAGCATAATTAAGGGAAACTAATGACAAAACTATAAGAGTCTTAATCATTGCTGTGCTTGTGTATAATCTACTGATTTACTGATTTTGATACTACAGATTGAATTTCATATTAAATGCGGCGACAGATAGTAGAGATAAAATATCGAAAACAACTATTGAGTCTCATCAAATTTGAATAGGTAATTGTTGCCGAGTTACATGGAGATGTGACACAACAGCATCATAGCAACAAAAAATCGTTTTAACATATTTATTAATTATTTTCAAACGTTATATAATGGTTAGTTTTGCCACGTTATATAAATGTTAGTTTTACGTATGCTTAGGCGGCGTATAATACATAGGGGAAGAGGCGGGCAGCCGGGGTCACTTAAGTTTGAAAAATAATTTAAAATTTATTTTTCTAATTTTGAAAGAAATAATAGATCAGATGAAAAGGTTGATAAAGAAGGAATCTGTTAATAAGTTAAAAGTAAGTAGTTTTATTTTACGATATTAGAAAATTACTGATGAAAATAAAATATTGTATTGACTCTTTTTGCCAAACTGGGTTGGGCAAAAGGAATCACTAATTTGGGCAAGAGGAATCATATAGGGCTAGAGGAATCGCATGTTGAAATGTTGAAACATTTTCTTTTGTTTATACAAAATTTGGACAATTGTTGACATTTTTTTATTATAATAGGCTGATAAAACATTAACGGCACTACACTATTCAGTAAAATATTTGCTTTAAAAAATAATTAACTTAAATTTGTGAATAAAAATCGAAAACAAGTATGTATATCTTAAAAAATTTACTTTAGAAAAGAAAAACTTAGTGTAACTAAAAGAGAACCAATATTAGAATACATTCTTAAACAAGAGAGCAAAATAAAAATAATTTAGGTAAGTATTAGAAAAATAAAACAAGAACACGTAGCCAAAATTTTAAAAACAAAAATCTTTCTATTTCTATTCCTTTACTTTCTATTTCCTAGAAGATATGCCAGCTTGTCTACAGTTGTCACAAATATAGACTCCACTTGTTGTTTAGTTGGTTTAAATTTGCTCCTATTTTTCTTTTTACAGTTCCTGCAGTCGCAAAAAAACTATCGGTCGGCTACGGCTGTGACGCATGAGATTTTTGCCACTTATGAATTGATCTTTGAAAGTATTTCCCAAAAGGTCCATAAACAGCTACATCCAACGGCTGCAGCTTGTGTGTGGTATGAGGTGGAACTGTTAGTAATATTATATTATTTGCTGATTCAAGATCTAAAACTCGGATTGACCTATGAGCAGAATGATTATCCATAATTAGTAGGCATTTATGCTTGGCAGTTGGACGTACGCTGGAGACGGAGTACTGCATCCATTCTAAAAAAAAGTTTCTGTATTTATCCATCCATTATCTGAATACGTAATAAAATGGCATATTGTTCCTGGGGGGCTCCATTGAAATATCTAGGATTCTTTTTCTTGCCCGGAAATACTAAAGCTGCCGGAATATATTTCCCAGTAGTCGAACAGTAAAACAAGAATGTTATAAGTGTGCCCCTTTCTGCGGATGAAATGCTTGCAGCTTGTTTTTTACCAACTAATAAAATAACTTTTGGGGGTCTTTTGACTGACGTTTGAACTCCTGTCTCATCAACATAATAGATATTATCTAATGTTATTTTATGTTTTTAAACATCAGATTTTAAATTATTGAAAAATAACTGTACTTGAATTTTATTAAAACCACAAGCCCTAGCAATGCTATTTGGCTCTGGTTGAAGCAGGCTTAGATGCATTTTCATGAAGTTTGTGTACCACTGAGATCCTGCCATACTGTTTTTAAACGGATCTTTTACTTTATTTTTTACCGCATACCTACTGGTAAGCCAATTCGCATAAATCTTTTCGCGTTAATCCATAAAAATCCAATCCAACTCCTTAATATGTTCAAAAAAATCGTCGTCTTCTTCATCAGAAAAAATAGATTTATAGTGCCCAAGAGATTTTGTTGTGCAATTTTTCTTTACGTGTTTTTTGCAGAGTAGAATATATTATATTAAATTGAATGCCAGCGTGTCTAATAGAAAATTCCGTATTTCTTACGATTTCTATAGCTCTGGCTATAGCTTCTACTGACCAGCCTTCGCCACGGGTGGTTTTTCTTTGGTAATGATACAACTTCTAAAAAAAAATGCTCACCATAGGTAACGCTATAAAAATAGTGTGCTACAGGGCAAAAAAAGTCATATAGGGCAAGAAGAGTCATGGTCCCTCTTGCCCGACCCCTTTTGCCCACAATGCAACGCATATTTGGCAACGGTGATGAAAGCTGCTACTCATTACAATAAAAGTAAATGAGGTTATGTGTTTTCGAATTCGCACTGATCCAACACTGTTGCCAACAACAAACAAAAAGTATTAGAAATATTATCTAGGTGATTCCTCTTGCCTAGTATCGTCTGGTATGTTCTTTTTGCCCGCCTCTACCCTACGCCGCTCTAATGCACTCACATATACCACGTAACATGCACCGTTTAGTCCGGAATAAGTGGGTTCGAACTAGTAAGTCCGGTCGTGTATACGGTTGCTAGTTCGAACTAACTTTATTAGCTCGTTCTTAGTAAGCTCGAGCTAAATATATGCGCTAGCGCTTTTAGTCTGGTTCAATATATCATGTAAACGTTTAGCTCGCTTGTAATTCGAACTAAATTGGACGTTGCCAACTTTTAGGTGAGAAGCGTTGCAATATAAAAGGCACGAAAGCAAAAGTTGATGGTTATCTTCAGTTGGTAATAATGTGTCATGTATACAGACAAGGCAAGGCTTATAAACGTAGCATAGGTTGCCTCATGTGGACCTGACCTGGAAATAGTACTACGTCACTAGGCGACCACGGGATCGTTGTGGGATCGTTGTTCTCTGTTCTACAACAATACAGTCCTAGTAACATCCGTCTTTATCACCCGATAACCCAGCGAACGTCACAAACTCCTCATCAGCCCCGCAATCTCCTCACCATAATGCTGCTCACTGAGGTAACCTATGCTAGTTTTATAAGCCTTGAAGACAAGGGACCTAATTTGACGCATGTTAGTTCGAACTAAACAGTGCATGTATACGTGGTAATAGTATTTATGAACTTTATATTTCGATTTATCAAAGCAAACAACCAGTGACATTTCTATGCATTTCTTCTATATCCGGCATATCTAATACACAATCACAAAACAATGCTTATACGCCTAATAAGTAAAATAAATAAACAATTCGTTCAAGTTTTTAAGGGTATTTATGGTCCTATGAAGTAGGTAGGTGGTGACAGTCTATTTACCTAGAAGCTAGTTTCATCATACTTCCGATATAAACAAAAATAAATTGTCACAGAATCTCTTTCTGGTTGGACCTATACATAGCATTACTTATTACATAGATAACATAAACAAAACCAAAACTAATTAAATGTAGATTTTTAAAATAATCTTTTAATAATCTACATTAATTTTAAAAAATAATGTGAACTATATGCAGAGATGCAACGCCCATTAAACTACATAAAAATTGTGATAGTTTATAGCTATATGTCAAGATCTCCAAGATCAAGGTCAAAAACGTTGTTTTTGAAACATCCCGAAAAACTGAAAATTCCGAATTCGAAAATTTTAAATATTTTCTTATTATAACTTCAATTTTTGACGATGCTAAATGGTGATTTACTCAAGCGTCGTGGGAACCTATGAAACTTTAAAGATTAGATGGTAAAAAGAAAAAAAGGCTAGATGATATGTATTACCGGCGGGGGGAGCGTCTACAGACTTTCAAAAATGTAAAAAAAAAACATCGGGAATACTCGAGCGCATCAGATATTAATAGTGTATATGCCTCATGTGTCTCTGGTGATGGAGGTATGGTAATCTGCCGGTTTGCATGGTGGGGGCGGCCGTACGGTAGGGTTGAAAAAAAGGAACAAAAATTAATTTACTCGAGCGCGTAAGATATTCAGAGGAGATGTTAAGTGAACTCGAATGAAGCTCCCACTCAAAAGACTGGCGCTTCTGATGTGGCCTAAGTTCGTGACGGCTTTTTGAAAATCGCCATTTTGAAATACTCGAGCGCGTCAGGTTTTTATACAGATGGTTCAGCTTGATGTCTCATTGCTGATCCTTAATCTGGCAATTATATGGAGGGATTTCCTTAATATGACGGTTTTCAATTTTCAATGTCATTCATCATTCAATCAATCGATCTGACAAATAACATGCATGGAAAATAGCATGCAAATAAAAAAGGGTAACCAATTTTGTTGAAATTTGTAAAAAAAGAGATATTATTATTATATTAGAATTATAAGAAATATATACTTTTAATTATAATACATATAAACATTCTTTTGGATATCTCTGTTAAAATTACAAGAGGTAAATAAATTAGAGGCAAAAAAAATTATGATTGAGGTTAATAAAAACAATATTTTCAATGAAAATCAATAAAACACTACTTAAAAACATATTTTTTGTAATCCACCGTCGAAAGGATCAGCTGTGATGGCGTGATGGCGGGCGGAAAGTAGTATGGGGACTATGCGAGAGTGTGATAGATAGAGAAAGAGTGAAAGAGAGAGTACACGCTTCAAAGGGAATACATGTATCACTCCTATTATTGAAAACGTCGAGGTGAGGATTTTTTTTAAAAGTTTCTGACCCTCCTACTCCCTTACCAAATCGTCAGATTATTGAAATGCATACTTTTCAGCATGTAATTAAACCACCATACCTAAATCTGACGCGCTCGAGATCTGATCTACGCTTCATCTGATCGTCTGCCCTACACACGCGGCTCTATTATAGAGGGCTTAGATATGGTGGAGGTACTCAATAGGGTGCAAGGCACCCCCCATATATTAATCTGCCGCGATTGAGTTAATCCCAAAATCCCCTGTTGAGCTCCCCTACGCTTATGGATAGGTACCATTTATTTTACCCAATGCATCATTTTTTTATCTTTATAAAGTAATAAAACACTTTATAATTTTTTTAGCATTTGTAGCAAATTGAAAAAAAAACTCATTCTGGAAAAAAAAGTTGCCATGGACAACAGTCCTCACTTTGATGTAAATAAAAGCGAGGCAACTTGATTTTCTATAACCCATAACAACCGAAACAGTAACTCAACTTTTCTCCACAGGAAGTTTTTTTAAATTTTTATGTGTCATTTAAACAAAAATGCTACGTTTTATATGTTTATAAAAAGAAAAAGATTTTTCATTTTTTGGGGTAAATAAATTACACGAAAACTATCATAATATCTCACATATATCATAATATCTCACCTACCTACTAATAGGGACAGGAAAAATAATTGACACCAATCCAGCATTTTCAAATTGATAGCTGATAGTTGATAATAAACAAGTGATTTAAAATTTTTGAATTTGGTATAGGGGAGGGTAGTGTAATTATACGGAGCGGGTAAGTGTGCGCAGTGACATATTAAATCAACTGCAACGCCAACATTATATGAACGCATCGTCATCTGTCTGCTAATAGCGAAAAACTTAGCTTCGTTAGTTTGGTAGAGAACTATGTAGTATTAACTGAGACAGCTTGGCATTTGTTAGAACTAGGTGTTGTGAACTAAAAATCGCCTGCTCGAATTTAAGACGTAAATATTGTATTTTATAAACTGTATTCAATTATGCAACAGGTGTCGACTCATTATGGTTCATTATAAAATATATGCATGCGTTATGCGCATTAATTATAATAATAAAGAAAAATATGTATTTTTTATTGTACATGTATATTTCGAGAAATTGTACGCGGGCACAGTTACCAGTTATCACCATAATTAGGTATATTAAATTATTTTTCTATTAAAAATAATATAAACAATTAAAAATGAAGTGTGATTTAGATGCACTGGTTGTTCCCGTTGGGCATAGCTGTGTGTACTGGACGGAATACCGCAGAGAATTATCTTTGTGACTATTGCCTACGTAAGGAATATATCTTTCATTTGTTATGCTGGTTTTGTGATAAAAATGTTTTATGGTTATGTTTTATGTATTTTTTTTATTTTAAAAACATTTTTCTCGTAGTTAGCACAAGTATTTTATGGCAGGTTTTGTTTGTAGAACATCATTATCAATTGTCATTTTGGAAAAAAGTGTTAACATGCTATAGAGTAAAGTTATTTTATTGCAGTTGTCACTGTTTGATTAATTTTTCTTTTGAAGGTAATACATATTTCAGAAGAATGAATCGTGCAGAATTGCCCGAAGTCGCGTACATTTACCCCATATGTTCGGGAAATTGTGCGCTGTGCAACATTTTTAAAAAATATATATTTTGCTTATTTTATCACTATGTAATAACACTAAAATTAGTTCTATATTAACAGCGGGTAGTGATAGTATTACCACAAAAAAAGCTTGTCCTTAACTATCTTTATAAGGCCAATATAGGTAAAATTTTTAAAGTGCGCGCATTTACCCCACTGTCCCATATTTATTTAATTTTTTTCGGCGTATTTTAAAACTTTTTTGTAATTTAACCGACTTTGTATATCTTACCGTTTCCGCGATCCCAATATATAGTGAACGTTAAAAAACGGGACACTCGGTATACAATTAACAACATATTATTATTACTTCCCGTTTTAAGAGGACGAAAATACTACGGTTATTATTTGAAATAAGTTTAGTTCTAGCTTATTTCCTAAGTTTTCTACCTGAGTAACGTTGAAAACTAAATAAGACTTCAGGTTGTGCCTGTATGTATTTAACGTTTCATACCTCACCTGTTCTCATTTTTTTTAATGGGGCGCTTTAAAAGTAAAACACCAAAAAGTTCTAAACTACTGTTTAGAACGGTTAACCAGGGCGTGACATATGTAAAATATATAAAATAAATATATAACGTTAGTACCTACATGATTAGAAAAATACGTGCTTTTCCCATAAGTGTCAACATATATATTGTATATAGTTGTTACGGTTCGTAATAACTTTGTAGTCCTTGATGATGGGTATACCGAAACGACGTAAGAGAATATAAAATAGTTTAATTTAATATGACCGATAATCCCAAGAAAATACCTTCAAATAAAATAGAGCTAAATTTATATCAATTTGATCCCAAATTTATCAAGAAACCCTATATACGTAGTATGATACAGATTAATGCAAGCAATAATTGAGGATGTAGTATTTCTAGTGTCATCTAATTGTACTTATTTATTTGAAACACAGCTACAGCTTGTAGTTTATTTGACACTTGTAGTTAAAATAATTTCCTTCATTTCTTGAAGATGAAATTAATAGACACCAAATTGGTAACATCAAAATGTTTATTTCCACAGTTGCAGTATGTACCTATATTTATGAAGTTATATTTAGATTTCATAAATGTATATAAGTAGAACGATTGGTCACGTATTTGTTTTAACCTAAACAAGAACTGCATAATTAATATATGTAGTCGAATTTACGTTATCGAAATAATAATTACTAAGCATAATAGAAAAGGTAAACACTCTTACAACAACCTGTTCTTGTTCCCATTCTTGACAGTTGATCCAATCCAAAATCCAAAAATAAATGCGTAGATCGGTCCGACACCTAGCTGACACACTAAAACACCCACTATTTATACTTAGGTTCACTGAAAGTGCCGAACGTCGCGTCGCAAGACAGTGGCGGATGTGCGACGTCTTTATCAACGGACTGATGCGCTGAATATTTTGCATATAATGATGTGCTTTACCTACTTAATGACTTTACTAGCGATATACTTTACTGATGATACTTTACTAATGACATTACAATATAAACAGGAAATGCTCGAAAAATTACATGACTAGTTTATTAGTTTGCGATAATTTTATTAGTAAAGCAAATAAGTATCTGGGGTAAGATTTCGATGTTTTGGTGAAGGCGCCGTATTTATCTACATACCAATATAGTATTAGATTGTTTTATAAGTGAAGAAAAGAAAACTTAGAATACACCATTTCTAGTGAGTTGCGAAATGAAATATCCGCGAAATAGAAAACTCACTTTTTCTCACACATTAACCAAGGCAATTTTTTTTGTTAATAGAAAAGCATTAAGTAAAAGAAATTCTTAATAAATAAATTAAACGTAATCATATATGGCAGTGCATCTTCCGAAAAAAAATTCTGCAGAATATACACTTTGCAGATAGGTAGTAAAAACTTCTGAATTTTCGGCAAAATAAAACAGTGAAAAATCATCTTCTATCAGTGACAGAAGTTGATAAATTCTACAACAATTTTCCTGATATTCGCACTCACTTGCATCTTCGCCTGGCATAATATTTTATTTACATAACTACGTACACATTTAATCTTTTGATTGATGGTGAAATAATAAATCCGGATCTTTATTATTATGTAAGAAATTGTATCTATTTAGAGATTTGCTTAATAAAAGTGTTGCTAAATGCTAAGTAGAAAAGTGCTACAAGTGCATAGCCACAAATATACTACAATTATTTACGATTTTCACTTATTAAAGTGCCTCTTCCATTAGAAAAGATATTAGGTAGCTCTTATCTGGGATTATAAAACCTTTTAATTTTTTCCCAAAATAAGTGTAATAAGTATAATGACTACAATGTGCTTCTTGGTTCTTAATGCAGCTCTGTGGCCTCTGTGCGTTTGGTACACCATAGAGTCCATAACTCAATCGTTGACATGTTTCTGTGGGTTACTATGGTTCGGATACTAACGGTTTCACCATTCCACAACGACATAACCAAAAATCGCACGGAGTGTGGTCTGGTGGTCCACCTTTTCCAATATAATGTCTACCAAAATGTGTTGTACAAGTACCTTGCAGTGCAAAGTGAGTGTCCATCTTGCTGAAAATAGCCATTCTGTAAGACATATAACAGAAAGAATATGTCCTCTTTCTACAGATACAATAAATGCAAGTCCGAAATCCTAACATATTTATTAAAATTTCTGAAATTGAATTTGTGAAAAATAATGTGTGCTCAGATTTGTTGGACCTTTTCCTACAAGAAAAATAGTAGATACTTAAATAGCAGGTACCTATAATGATTTTCTTTCCATTCTATAAAAATTGTCGATTAATTTCAGGACAATACCCGATCCGTAGCCAAAAGAAACATAATATACATTTTTTTTAAATTTATTAAATTTGGGCCATATATCTACTATATAATTTTCACTAGGTCCATCAAGAGTTTTGGTCGATCTATTATCATTATCTGTATTTCCATAGATAAGACATTTGATCGGTAATATTCATAATAATATTCATTTTAAAAATATGATACGCCACTGTATTAAGATATTTCTTACAGGTTCGGCAACATAGATCAGCCAGCTATATGTATACCTAGCACAGAGATAATATCTGCGATCTGTGATACCTAGTCAGTGTTTTGTGCAGGATATCAACGCCATAGATTAAAAACAGTAATGGCTTAGTAGTCTTAGTACAACGTACGTGTTAATCTTGGATTATGTTTAAGGCTGACTTATTTTGACACATTTACATGGAATGTGTCAAAATAAGTCAGTCTTAACCATAATCCAGGTTTAACACGTAGGGTGCACTCGGCACTAAATAATCTAAATAGATCTGTAGACTGGATAGGGCTGGAACCTTTGATGTAACTGTAACACTCGGAGTAATTTCCACAAACACCAAAACACTTTCACTTCGCTCGACGCGCGTTTCGCCAACCAAGTTGGCATCATCCGGACACGATTAAAACAGTTTTAATCGTCTCCGGATGATGTCAACTTGGTTGGCGAAACGCGCGTCGAGCGAAGTGAAAGTGTTTTGGTGTTTGTGGAAACTACTCCGAGTGTTAGATCTGTAGAGTATAAACAAACCACTATCTAGAACCACGGTATATTAATAATACAGTCACTTTCTAAAGACAGTGGCGACAAGGATGGGCTCAATTTTGATTGGTCAGTCGTCGAGCGGCATGTTTAGGCAAGACGGTGTGAAGTTAGTTGCATTTGTCACTTGTCCTTAAATTTGTTCACGTTTTGATTTTGAGTAGTGTACCGACGAGTAGAAACAGCTGCGGTTTCAATTTTTGGAGCACATCTGCGCGAAATACGATTACCAGAGCTGTCAAAGGAATACATAACAACCAGTTATATTTTAGTTAGGGATTAGGTACACAGTACTTTATTTCAGTGTAGATGCTAATAAATTGTAAAATTTCAGATAAGTACTTTGCTGCTGTCTAAAAATGAAAATGTTTTCTTCAATTGATGAAACAAAGGATAAAGTATTACATGGGCACTTTCCTTTTCCCATAGATGTGGTAGGTACTATTAAAATGTATTCGCTATTAAGCTATTATTCTATTTACTATTTATCTAGTCACTGTAGAACCATCTATCTATAGGAAACATTCTGAAAAGAGACAACGAACTTCTTAATTTGTTTTAAAAAGTTCGTGGAGGAATGTCAAGTTCACCATGAGAGTTTAATACGGATAATTTAAAATGTTTGTGCATTGAACGATCATTCAGGTCGTACCACAGTATAGAAAATTACTTTTCGTGCTGTGGTCGTACCACCTGAACGCACCCCATAAAAGTGTGGTTATGTGAATCTTTTGTTTTGATTCTCGCGTTTTGTATCCTAAATATTAAAATGCTTAGGGCGCGGATATTTCGCTATATATCACAAAACGTTTTAAACGACAGAGTAGTCTTGCAAAATAGTATTAAGTTTGATTATGTATGCGGTTGCCAGTGCATGTCAAGTACAAACATCGTCCGAAAATATAAAGAACGCCCGTTAACCTCAAACGATACACACAGAACCAACATTAGATTGCCGCAAAAAGAAAATTTAACCGAGCAGCAATTTCTAGTGCGGCTAAAAAACGATCCAGACAAGTTTGGAAGTCCTCAAGAAGAAGAAATTTTGGATGAGGGTGATGTAAGGGAAGAAAAATACTTTGCCGAGCAACCCAGCCCGTCACAGAAACTTAGGACCAAGCAATACGCTGATATTATTAAACAACTAATAAGTCAGCGTAAGATTAAAGAAGCCATTGATGTACTAGAAGTAAGAATGTTGAAAGAAGATCGGGTCAAACCTGAGAGTTATATTTACAACATCTTATTAGGCGCTTGCGGTAGAGTGGGCTATACTAAGAAAGCTTTTATGATGTACAACGACATGAAGAGACGAGGTTTAAATATAATGGGAGGTACCTATACTGCTTTATTTAATGCCTGTGCAAATAGCCCATGGCCTGCGACAGACGGATTAACTCGAGCTACGCATTTACGTAACATTATGATTGAAAAGGGCTATCAACCCAACGATACTAACTACAATGCTATGATAAAAGCATTTGGCAGGTGTGGTGACTTACCAATGGCATTTACTATTGCCGATGAAATGTCTTCTAGGGGTTTTAAGGTAAAAGATGATACTATTAATTTCTTACTTCAGGCTTGCATTACAGATGGAGAGGCTGGTTTTCGGCACGCTTTATTGACGTGGAGGATTTTAGTACACAAGAAGATTATGCCCAGTCTGTATACTTATAATTTAATGTTACGGTGTATCAGGGACTGTGGTTTAGGTGATTTGGAAGTAACTAAGGATGTGATAACTAAAATATTATCAGGTACTAGTAATTTGAAAGATAGTTCACGAGAGTTGTTAGCAAGCAATGAACAAAAACTACTGTCCTCAAGTACTGAAAGTGGTAGTAATGAGATCAATGTTGAGACAGTCACTGCATCCTCTTCATCTGTCGTAACTATGGCAAAGCATATTGGAAATGAAGAACAATCTAATTTAAGACCAAATTTAATGGCAACGGTTCCTCACCTAGGTAGTATAATATCTCTGTCTGAAATAACCAAATCAGAAGAACGTTTACTACTTGTTGGGGGTTGTGGGGGTTTTCTTAATAATATGCGTGAGCACAATTGTATCCCTGACATTAAAACTTTTACACAGTTACTCGATACTATTCCAAACACAGCAGCGGCAGAAAATGAGCTGCTACTTGCTTTGAGAAAGTCAAACGTTAAGCCAGACGTAGACTTTTACAATATGCTGATTAAGAAAAGGAGTATGAGGTTCGATTATGAAGGAGCCAGGGTAGGAAATATTATTTATAGAAATTTTCATTCTTGAATCACAATAATAAAGTTTATTGAAATGGGGCTTAAATATTGCTGTATAATATATTTTTTTGTGTGCTTTAATTAAAAGTTTGCATTCTTTTATAGGAAGTTCTCGAGTCTATGGAACAGCAAAAGTATTATCCAAATATAGTAACGTTTGGAGTTTTGGCTCTGGGTTGCAAAACTAGGCATGAAGCGGAAAAGTTATTGAATGAAATGAAAGCAAGGAGATATAGGTAACATATTATAGCTTACCTATTACATACCACAAATATCTCGCTCTCAAAAAATAGACTATAGTTTTGTACTTCTCCTAAGTGCTTACTTCAATTGTTATTAAAGAAATAGCAAAAAACAATTAATAGACCAGTGCAATTAGACAAAAATTAAACTTATCTTTAATGACTTTATTTACAACAGTTTTAAATTAATGTTATTTTCAGTTAAAAATCATCATTTATTTTTTGAGATAATATCTAATGAAGGGTCTCAAGATCGCAATTTAATCTTCGCGATAATAAATCAAATAAAATTGCTGTACAAACGGCGGGTAGTCTAAATTCAAAATGGCGACCAAGTTCCGCAAAAATTCCCGTCAGCAATTTTATTGCTCTAACCTTTAGGGGGGACTGGTCCGACTGCTAGTCTAAATTCAAAATAGTTCCGCCGATGCGTTACCCGCTGTCTTGACTTTAACGAGGAATTGTTCGGGGAATATCTCGGCCATTTTCAACTTTTTAGCAGAAATGGCAAGTACTTAAGTTATTGTAAAATAAATTTGGCCTTACCATTTTCTTTCAAAATGGCCGAGATATTGAGCAAAAACGATTCCTCGTTAAATTCAAGGTGGCGGCTAACGCATCGGTGGTTGAATTTGAGTTAGAGCAATAAAATTGCTGACGGAAGTTTTTGCAAGGTTGTATGCTAACCCAAAAGAATTAAGGTTGCTATACGATGTTTCTAATAGTTAGTTGTTAGCAATAAATTAGTATTAGGTTAGGTGGAAGGCTCCAGAGATAAAGTGGCCCAGTATGCGCGTCGACACCTGAATGCATGCAACCCAATTTTGCTACCGGTGTTACACGTAAAACAATTATTTAAAGAAATCATTATCCATTTAAAATTCTATAACCTGTAAAATAAAGCACACTCCATAGAACTATAAAAATAATAATAGTGAAAAACCCTTTATAACATGCTTTTGAATTTTTGTTCTATATTTTTTTGGTTAGGACGATAATTTTTAATTCAATTATTGATTTGTGACGTCATTTTCAATGTTACAGCATATGCCTTGCTCATGGATCAACAGCTCTATAAGAGTTACTAAATCTTAAATTTTTAATTATTTTTATTGAAAAATGTAAAAGTTACAAAACATTGAAATCGCAAACACGATTTTTTTGCAGTATAATAATTTTGCGATAATTTGCTTATATTATTAACAAATTTACTATTTGTATAATAACAATTAAAGCACGCGTTTAGGATGACAAAACTATTTAGCCGAATAATCGGATCATGTTCCAATGCGATTAAAAAATGTCCCATGCTATTAGCAGAAATTTCCTTATTGAGTGCTTTAACTATCAGATTAATTATTGGTAGAGCGACCATAGAAGACTAACGAACTTATTTTTTAGGTTGAATGCTCAGATTTTAGGTGCCATGGTACACCAAGCGTGTTACCATATGAATTTTGCTTATGTCTTAGAAGTAATGGAGACGTGTGTAAGAGAACATGTTCGACCTAACAAAAAATTTATGGAATGCCTTCTTGATTTTAACAAAAAGTGCAAGTATTCAAAAGTAAGTACCCAACTATAATAATTAGTAGTTTCAATATTATTTTTCTTTCGAACAATTACAGATAGGTATGTAAAACAACTGTGATATTTTGCTTAAAATTTAATGTATTGCTATTAACATACTGTATAACTGTTAACATACTGTATTGCATTTCTTAGGATTTGACCACAGATCAAGAGAAAGACTATATTAAGTTCAGGACGAGGTATAAGGCCTGGAGGAATGAGGTACAGGTAGATGATGCCGAAGATGCCCATCCCTGGCAGCAATATAGGCAAACGACGGAAGGCGGTGAAAAGTACAAGTGGAAAGATGGGGCTAGGTTTAAGGCTAGACATATTTCTTTGTTCAAAGTAAAGACATCCACAAAAGTAAGATACTAATACAATTTTTTTTATTTGATATGCTTTTGTTATTATTTGTAAATAAAATTTTTTAGAGGATTTTTTTTATTTTTGTTAATCTAGTCTGAAATTTTACGACCTTGGATATCAATCAAAATGGAAATTCGTAACATTGAACAGCAAATTGATAAAGCATCTAATTATGCATTTATTATTTTGAGGTTATAGTTAAAACATTGATGCTTAGACAAATTGCATTCTGAATATTTGTTTTGCTAGACATAATATATCTGTTGGTTATGAGACTGGCTGGAATTGAGGTGCCATGAATTAAATTTATTTCAAATTTTTAACATATTTTAAGTCATGAGGAATTGCACTGGTGCGACATCTAGCGCTGGATAGAGGAACTCGGTATTCCTCTTACCAGGACGGGTGCGACATCTAGTGGTGGATAGGTGAACTCGGTGTTCTAACCGATAAATGGTCGGCATTTTCCTGGGTTGGTAAAAGGCGAGGATGGTCCAGGGTTGATTTATTATTTTTTAAAATAAAATTGGAACTGGAACTAATTTAATTATCATAATTTTAAAATAGCACTCTCAAATCAATCATAATTTATTCTGTGCCGTATATTATATGTCCCGTAAACGTCATGTCCGAGCAAATGTGACCACGACGCGGAACATTCCATAGATGTAAATAACACAATATGCAAAGATTTCAGTTCAATATACCTTGTCACCATACACAGCATGTTATATGCGGTATTTTCATAGTGAAATTAATTATTTGAAAAAGTCTTGTTAATTAACAAAAACCGTGGACGAAATAAAGAGATACTCTAACCATTTCAAAGTGACTTTATTATAAAAACTTATAGAATATACAGTGTATCTGAATACATTTGTAATTTTCTTAAAGTTTCAGTTGATGAAGCTTCCTATTTAAATCCTCAAATTTCAGGACCTTCCTGATAAAGAAATCCCCATACCGATGTGCCACTTTGGTGTCGGCAATATGGATCATGTCGTTATCTATATAGAAGTCGAGCTAAAAAAAAATAAAACCCAGTCTTTATATTCCAATCATAGCCGTGTGTTAAGAGAATCAGGACAAATTTCTCTCTTTTTTTAAAGAGATTATGTTAATAGTTTCTTGGCTATAAAACACATCAACAGTGATATAATGTTGATAACTTGTACCCTTGATTGAAGGAACTAGAAATATGCGGAACCTAACTATAAAAATTGTGTCCTTTGATCTCAGTTAATTCTAGGGGGCGAGGCTTTGGTGGTCTCTCATTATTGCCAGATTGTATTTTATGTTATTGTAATAATGCAAACTGTCATCTGACAAATTTTTAATTCAGTTTTGTTCAGTTTTCCACCTGCCAGACTTATTTTCCATGCTTACAGACCAGCCAGACAGTTAACCAGACTTAATTTTAGTAAACAGTGGTGTCACGGTAATCCGGATCAATTAAAACCGGACCGATCCAGATTATCAAATAATTCGGATTATCGAGGTATTTTTAATAAAAGTATATAGTAGGTCTCTACAGTACCTATGTATTTAAATAAACTATTTAAGTAAATGCAATATTTATACTATGCAAAACATTTGAAAAATAAAAAGTGTATTGTATAATTTATTTTTTTTATTTACTTTTAATTTTTTTTAAATATATTTATTTAATTTTACAGCATTTTTCTTAATGTTGCTGATTGTTGAGGTACCTACCTATTAAAGGGCTAAAGTTCTACCAGAAATACCGCTCTTTAACGTGCCAACAATCGTGGACTTTTCTTGAAGCGTCAAATTTTTGTGAGAGCGTTTAATAGGTCCCATTTTTATATAACTTGGCCGATTAGAAACTAAATACTACTGAGGCATGCACACATTAGAAAGTATACGTAAAAAACAGGCAAAAACTTTCATAAGTGTATAAAATATGTAATTAAGTAGTTGAATCCGGATTATCGAGTCAAGCAAAATCCGGATTACTAAGTATCTCTATGAGACAGAAAGACAATCCATAGTACCGAAGAATTCGTTGTATCAAGGTTTGGATTAGCGTGACTGTACCACCTAACCACTAAAATCAATTTCTTAGGGTAAAAGTAAGTAGATTGTATTCGTATTTTCTAAGGCATTTTCTGTCTCAACCCATCGGAAAACCCATTGAATATATCAATTATTGTTGATTAGAATCACTAATTGAACAATCTTATCGATGCTCGGTACCTGGGAAAAAAAGTACCAAAAAAATTCTGCTTTACTAACCTCAGATCCACTCTGAAACTTTCCCTCCAATCCGGAAGCGCCCTTGGACCAAACAACGTTCTTCATCTTATGCTTGAAACACAACAAATGAATAAGCAAACTCTGCATCTCCTTATCCAAATCCCACTTTCCATCGTTCTGCCTATTATTCTGCGCCATAAAAGTAGCCAATTTACTCAGCGGCAAAGTCGTATACAACTTCAAGTAGCTCCTGATAGTTGGCAACATTTTTTGCTGCGCAACCTCATCCATAAATACAGCCGTTTGCTGCTGAATAGCCTCTTTCGAGTAGTCATCGGGTATCGAGTCCACGGGTGGCGGGGACGGCGACAGAAACTTAGGACAGGCGTAGACGAAGCTGCTTTCAAACTCCTGCAGTTCACCGTACTGCATTTTGTACATTTTCTCATGATAACTCTTCTCCCTTAACGTCTGCTGAATTGACTCGTCAATGCACTGTGGGTGTAAAACCAAGCAAATAGCGAGCAGGTGATACATCTGATCCGTCTGCTTGTTAATTTGATCGTGCTGATAGGTTTTGGACGCGAAAAGCTGCTTAGTACGTTGAATATACAGCAATATAGCAGAAAACGTACGTATGGCGTCAGAGTACCGTCTCATCATCATATAGGCGAATCCCACATAATACGAGGTGGATATCTGACATGCGGGAATGTGAGCATATTGAGATTTCTTGTGCACCTCGATGTTCTCCAAGACTTTAATAGCTTGGTAGTAATCGCCTAATAGAGAATGCAAACGCAACAGCCCCACGAGGGAAAAGTACCCCAGCATTTTATAAAGCGAATGGCCGCCAAACTCCCCAGACACCGACTCGGGATCTCCGCCACTAGCATATACTTCCAACTGCTGCTTAATGTTACTTTTATCTACCAGCGAGTGTAGTACATTCAAAACACATAGAACGTTCCAAACTTTATTGTTTGAATTTAGCGTTTCTAGCTCTTGAGGGGTTTTCTTCTGAAGACGTGTGCGGTATTGCGCGAAAGACTGGAACTGGTACACAAATTCATCGATGAGCTCCCAGAGCCAAAGGTCAGGTAGTTCGAGAGGAACTGGCTCTTCGGCACTTAGAATATAATTGAAAAGATCGCAGTAATTGTAGAAAGAGTTGAAACGTTGTTCAAGCGTCGGTCCACCTTGAATCCTAGCGTAGATGTGGCGGAAATAGAGTTCTTTGTAGAGTATTATGAAGACCTACAAGAAAGCTTAAATATAAAAAACAACAATGGAACTACTTCAAAAGAGACGTTAATTCACTATTAGTCAGATTGGAGGGTTTCTCTAATTCCATGAACGTTTTTGGCAAAAATAAATTTATGGGGGTGTCAGAGGTTTTGATTTGGACACATAGGGCTTTTTTCTCTAGTACTGCGGTCAAAAAAACTAGTGACACAAATGTTGAAATTTTGAAAGTAATTTATTTTTTGTTTTTAGTAGAAAAACAATATTTTAGATATTTATACGATAGTACATAATTTATAGATTCTAAAAATTGCATTAACTCGGTTTAGCAAAAATGTGCACATATGGCCTTTTTCTGAAGTAGGGCGTATAATTTTTTTTTACTTACAACACATATATAATTTTAGTGTATCTGTTAAATAAATAATAGTAAATTGCAAACATTTGTGTATTCATTTATAACCAGGCGACACCATATAATCAACAGAACGTTATCCCAAGAAAAATAAGCCTAAACTGCGCATTTTCTTGTTAAAGCGCAAAATTGTAAGTTGATTGCGTGTAAAATATGCAGCACTATCGGCTGACTGAGGCAGCTGAACGACTGCCGAAAATTCAGTGTCCACCTTAAGCTTTCTACTTATTACCAGCCAAGTTTTAAATGTATAAGTTAATAAGAACGGCTGCTACGCATTACAAAGTGAATGTCTGGTATCTCAGCTTCTATGGGTCCTACAGTAAACATTTTTTTTCTAAATTCATGTAAAAATCAGCTTAATCAGTTTGTTTAACATCTCTAAAAAATCAGAATGTAGTTTGTTGCACATTTCTAAGTTGAAAACTGACAAAATTTAGGACCTTAATTACGACGGGTTTTTCGTAAAATAAAAATTTAATTTTTCTATGAAAAATTCTAAAAATGTATGCTGCAGGATACTGTTATTACCTAGCGATTGCAATAATTTTCATCAAGATCGGTACGTTGTGACAGGTGATCCGAAATTTCAACTTATCAATTTTGCAATAGGTAGGCATATAAAATTTTTTTGCGCATTTGCATTTTGGCGCATTTTGTTAAGCATTTTAATTGCTATGTAGTACTCTAATTTCAACTAATTCAGAAATTTTTTTCTTATATTTTATTGTATTTTAATTTTTTCGCATTTTTTAACTGGCGCTAAATATCGCAAAAAAAATTTGCTTTTTTTAAATGCATAATCCTTACGTTTCATTCCTCTTTACAAAATTATTTTGTAACAAAAAAAACCATGATGTGTATTTCTCTCATTGTATCTTGTTCAATGGCTTACTATATTTGTTATCTTGCATTCAAGCATTTCATAGGGTTCAGTCCAAATCCATGTTTCTTTTTCTCTGACACCCCTACTAATGCTAACCTTTTAGGTTCTTAAAATACCCTAAGCGAAACCTGTAATATTAAGTAGGAAACATTTACACAGTATGGAATAAACCATATTATTAAACAAACTTTTTATCTTTCTGTTTCACCAGTTGAAAATGACTTAACGGAAAATAAAAATTAAAGTTTGAGGGAAAATAAATCAATACATACCTCTCTTACATACTAAATTATTTAGCTAAATATGAAATCAATAATATGAAACTAGATAGACATTATATTAAACTATACCATTTATTTCAGTACCTACCCATTAGGTCAAGCTAATACATTCTTATAAAATTTAAGCTATAATCCGCCATATATTCTCGGTCAAACAGTTACAGTATGGACTACTATAAAAAACAGCTTCTTGACAAAAGTGAGGAAGTAAGAGAAAAACTAAAGGATCATGGTGAACAAGTTAGGGAAAAAATTAAAGAAGTGTCAGAGACAGGTTCCAAAGGTAAGTTGTAATGTGCTAATACTTACGGGATCTTCATCAACTAGCTCTGCGACCTCTTTATCTTCAGGCCATGGCCTTTTCTCGAAGTAGTCTTCAGTAAGTTTTGGCCACGAATGCTCATACAATGCTTGCAATTCAAAAATTAAGCCCTCATTTACATTATTACGAAAATATACTAAGAAATTCTTAACCTGCTCGGGCATCTTGTCTCGGGAGTGTTGTCTGTTGTACTCGTCCAAATTAGGATCTCCTGTATGCGCTCCATATTCATCATAACCATACTCATAACCCTAAAAATTAAATCAAGTTCACTAAGTACATTTATTTTTATAGTCAATGTCAGTTTACAATGAAATACTTATTAAATTATGGGATTAATTCCGGCAAAGCATGTAGGTACGTAGTTAGAGTTAATCATTTAGGTACCATAGCTAAAACAGTTATATGCACATGGGGGTTCTGGCCACCATATTTTGTCGCATTAAGTCAGATTTTTTTCGAATAATGTCACATTACCTGCTCGTAATCGTCCAAACCTTTAGACATTTTTAAATTCAAAAGTATTTTCAACTTCACAATACTGAATTCTAATGCATAAAACACGTTCCGACATAAAGTGGCTCGGATTGCTCGGATATGAACCTAATAAAATATCTTTTTTTCTTATCAATATAAATTTGAGGTGTGTTAGATGCTTGTGCGTAAATGATACTAGATGTCAACACTAATGATAATTTGAAATTGTTCTTTACCTTACTCATAACTCAGCAACAACGCCTAATTTATATTTAAAAAAACTGGCTTTTAGCAAACGAAATGTGAATTGTGGAGTTCTTTTTTCCTCATGTACAAAAAGTAAACTCTTCCGGCCTTCTATCCTATTGTGATTTGTGCTGAGTGCCCATGCGCCCATCCAATGCGTCTAATTTCACTGGAGTCGAATGTGGGTTGAGTAGATTTCACTAATTGTGGTTTGTAACAACACTAGAGTACTAGAGCTCAAGCTGTCATTTCATTTCGTTTTAAAATCTCAAACTCGAACGTCAATCGTCAAAAGGATGGGGTTTTGACTCATTTGAGGTGTGTTTTGCATTGTTTTGTAATCAATATAGACAATATCACAAAACATATTAAAACTGTTAATGCCAATGAGGAAAAGTATTGGCAGAGAAGTTGTGACAGAAGAGCTCTCTCTCTTGTGGTATTGGCTACATAAATATATCCTGTAAATACTATCATAGTTTAAAAGTGATAATTGTTCGTAGTTTAAAAACTCGTGTAAAAGCAAAATGTTCTCTCTTGGTAATTATGGCATAGATGGTGAGTTTTGTAAAATGCCCTACTAAAAGTGCCAGTATCCTAGTTGAAATGGCATCACGTTAATGTTTTGTAGTTTTGCGAAGTCTGTTAGCCCCAGAACATCCACCACATAAAGTTCTCGGCACCACGTCCGATACACTTACTTCAAGAGAGATTTATTCCCGCGAAGATGGACTTGTTCTCTACTTACCACCTAAAAATGTGCAGAAAGGAGCTAAGGCAAATTATGAAATTGTATTGCACAGGCCAACGACAGAAACTCTGCACCAAATATACAGGTAATTTAGTGGTCTATAACTTATCAATTAGGTATAAATTTGTCATCAATTTTAGCTTGTACCGAACTGCTAATCTAGAGGAAGCAGAATTAAAATTTTGCACTTTTAAAGATAAATTACCTGTATTTATAGAAGTAGCCAAAGAGGTCAGTAAAAAACTCTAGGTATAAGGTATATGTGGAAAATCAATATCTGGTTTTGGTTTTAGATGTGCAATTTACATGGATTACAGAAGATCTGTGACACTCTCTCAGAACACCCGGAGTGGACTCTAGCACACTTAGCGGCATATTTCGCCCTGTACGATTCTTTTAACAACCCAAAAATTAACTGTTACCTCAACAGTATTGATGCCGATACTGGCATGTCTCCGTTGCAAGTTGCTATTACTACTCAGAACTTAAAAACAGTGCAGATATTGGTTTCTGCCAACTGCTCTTTGGAGCATTTGGATCATGAAGCAAATTCTGTTTTTCATTATGCAGCGAGTACAACAAAAGAAATTATTTCCGTAAGTAGAAATGTTTAGTACCTAATTTATATTTTAACTCATTATTATTATTATTTACTATTACCATAAGTATACTTATTTTAAGCTATGTAAAATATTCTGCAATATGAATTTAACATTTTCGTTGTTATTTTTATTATTATATATTAATTGTTTACACGTGTTGGGTTGATTAGTTTAAGATTAGGTACCTATATTTGTTTATATAATATATATAAAATATATAAAATTAGTGCTATATTTAGTATCATTCCCAAGGCATAGCATATATTGCAACTGGTCAAAGTTCAACATGAAATGACACAAGATTAATATTACACATGATGACCTTTTATTTAAGTACATAGTTGCGTAATACATCTTTTGTTGGACTGTTTATTCAGTTGACACTATCTCAGAAATAACCTTGAACACCTATTTTTTTTCAGGCATATCAATTTAAGTTGTTTTATATGAATAGGTCAATAGACCAGGCGGTATCTGTTTTCAAATGCCTTATAACGTTGAGTGAAGGTAAGGTTCCTTCAATCAACGCTTAAGTATAAGTATTTGGGTAAATCGCATATGGTCGCCAATTTTTGCTTTAATGGTTTCGAAATATTATTAGAAATGATAATTTCACTATGCATCAATTTAAAAACATGGGCTTCATTTTTTATTAATCATGTATAGTGAAAAAATCGAAAAAAATCGCCAATTGTTTTTCCTTTTAGCTCATATAAGTAGGTAACTCGGAAGCTATTCGTTTTAGAAAAATTGCGAAGAGGAGAAAACGTTTTAGAATCAAATTATATACATAATGGAGCTGGTTGCGATCAAAAAAATTATTATTATTATTGCAAATATAACAAAAACAACTAAAAAAAAGTTAATATAATTATACTTAATATTAATAACCCTATATGAAACATAATTATATGATAGTAAATTATGAATACCTAGGATAAATAGATTTAGTTTTCTTCATCATTGTCAATGTCATAGATCAAGGCTGAAGCCATTGAAAATGGTAAAAAGTTAAAAAAATAATATTGGGATGAAACCCATTGGAAAAGGAAGAGAATGTAACAAAAATGAAAGGAAAAATAATTTAGGGGCGATCTGGGGTCGGGAAGTAGAAAAGAGGAGGGGTGAGTTTTTAAGGGTAAAAAACGGTTTATCTCGATTTCCGGCAAAACTACAAGTCCTATGGAAAAAAGTTAAATAGCAAAGTTGTAGGTAATAAAAACAACACAATCTACATCTACAACTTTTGTATTTACACTTTTTTTACATAACCTCAAAAAAATTTATGTGAAAACTTCCAACAAAAAAAATTCAAATTTTTTGGTTTTTTATTTTTATCTTAAACAAAAAAATATTTTGTTTATCAATGTAACATGGAATCTTACGTTTTTCGAGTAATTATAGTGTAAATTTTAATAAATAGCTCAAAATGGTACATAATGATTAAAAAAAATTTCGGATTCGAGATTTTTTTCGTTTCTTTGCATTTTCTGAGAAGATTTACCATAGTAATGTATTTTTTTACACCATCAGAAAGTAGAGATTTTAACGAACTAAAAGCCCACAGACTTTTTTCGAAAAGCAGATATTTTTTGACGCGAGAATTTTCGATTGAAAATCGGTGCTCTTTCGATGTTAAGTCAAAATAAGGTGAAAAAATATATTTTAAGAATATTTTAAGTCAAAGAAATGTGTGTTTGGGACATAAAAAGGTAAGTTTACACCAAATTTCTTAAATAAAAATTTTTTTGTAAAAGAAAAATAAAGAACCAAAAACTTGGTTTGAATTTTTCACATAAATTTTGAGGTTATGTGAAAAAAGTAAATACAAAAGTTATAGATCTTTTTATTACCTACAACTTTCCTATGAAACTTTTTTCCATAGGACTTGCCGGAGATCGAGATAAACCGTTTTTTTACCCTTAAAAACTCACCCCCTCCCCTTCTCGACCTCAGATCGCCCATAAATTTTTTTTTTCATTTTTTTTATTTCATTTTTGTTATATTCTCTTGCTTTTCTAATGGGTTTCATCCTACTATTTTTTTTGGTTTCAAAAATTATGGACCCTGGTCAGTCTGACTGTTTCTCCGTCCCTACTAACTCTGTGAACTAGGTCGTAAAAGAGTATAAACTTTCAGGCTCTCGTGCAAGGTTCACCTCCGAGGTGCCTAAATGCCCGCAACAAGAATGGGCACACACCATTGCACATGGCTTGTCTTGCCGATAAACCCGATTGTGTCAAAGCTCTCTTACTTGCCGGCGCTGACGCTAATATAGCAGCCACAAAGGCAACTGACGAACATGTCCTTGAGCCTAGCTACGTAGGAAACTTCCTCCAGGATCATCCGAATACCTTGTACCAGAAAGACATGAAACATGGAGGGACTCCCTTGCACTGGTCTTCTTCGCGGCAGGTTATCGAAGCACTTATTGACGTCAATTGTCATATTAATGCCATTAATTTTGAGAACAAGACCGCTCTGCATGTCATGGTTGAAAGAAACAGGTAAGATATAATCAACATGTAATATTTTATGCAGTTTATATTTGCTTTTCTAGGTTAGAATGCGTTGTGGCTTTGTTAAGTAGGCTAGCAAATCCCGATTTGGGGGATTACAATGGAAATAGGCCGATTCATCTAGCGGTGAAGGGTGGTAATTTATCTATTATACAAGCTCTTATTGTATTTGGTGCTGACTTGGATATTTTAAATAACGCGGGAGAGACTGCTCGACATCTGTTAACTGTAGGTAAGATTTAATATTAAAATTCCTAGTTTTAAGCACTAGAGAATTAAATGAAGCACTGGAGAATAGCAAATATCGTAATCACCTGGTGTAAGAATAAGTTATATAACTGGTAAATTATGTATCAGGTAAGTGTTGTCATTGAAATCCACCTAAATGGCTGGACTGATTTTTTTGTTGATTAAGTTGATTCGAGAATGGTTTTTAGCTTCACAATTTTATCCGATAGAAAATATTTTGTTAATTGATTTGAATATCTATAAATTAGGGTTGTGACCGGCGCATTCGCCATTTCTTCTGGTATATTTGGTACATTCCCCGGTATATCTTCGGAATCCAATGTCCAGTGCCCATAAAACTAAAATGGAATCCTCTTGAAAACGCCCCTTTTCCAATAAAAAAAGAATTTTTAAAATTGATTTATAAATGACCGAGTTCTGAGGTAACAAACATACAAAAAGAAACAGTCCAATTGAGAGCCTCCCCCTTTTTGGGTTAAAAGAGTTAAAGTCGGTTAAAAGAACAGATTGATATTGATAGCCCTAGTTGTAATACTGTATATGTAATCTTTGCCTTCAGTAATAATTGCTTTCTTTAGACCAAGAACCAAAATTGCTCTACTACCTCTACGCAGTGGGTGCCAGGCGATGTTTGCCTGATGTGCAGGGTTGTACAGAGGGTTGCAAAAATAATGGCACATATGAAGGCATTCCACCACCAAAGGTAAATAATTAATTGCAATAGTAACAGGTGAGGCAGTATCTAGGGATGCACCGGGAACAGATTTTATGAAAAGCCGAGTACCGGGTACCCGGCTCGATTACTATATCGGGTAACGGGTACCCGGCGGCCGGGTACAAAAAAATTACCAGGGTACGATCGCGGGCGGTTCTCCGGCGATCTGCAGTCTATGCATAAGGGCGTGAGTCACGTGAACGCATTAGGCACAGTTTTTCTACATCGTCGACGCAAATATGGTTGAAAAAATACACGCTGTCTGTATGTTTGCCACGCTCACTGCCCATACACTGTCTGAGTTTCTGTCGTGAAACACGTGCGCCGTGAAGTTGTTGCAGTTGTAGCAGTTGTTGTTTATGCCATATGAACTCTATTGCTCTATTAAATTTACTCTGTTAAACTCTATTAAACTTACATCTATTAACTCTATTAAATTTACATAATTAATAGTGTATGTATAATTAAAAAACAATGCAATATAGTTTACTTAAGTGTATTACATAAATAACGTTATATGTATAATTAAAATCAATTGAATAATGTTTACTTAAATGTATTAAATTTCTAGTTATTTATTGGCACTACCCGGCGCCGGGTATTTTAATACTCGGTCTCAACGGGTACCCGGCGAAACAGGCCGAATAGGCCGGGTACCGGGTACATACCGGGTACCCGGTGCATCCCTAGCAGTATCTATACTTCCAGACCAGTGTTAACCGAATTTATATTGTGAATTCCATTTTGTTGGAGCTAATGTGTTAGCCGCAGTTATTCATTCTAACACGTATTTTTTTGCATTTAGAACTTTTAGGATTTGGGATTTGTAACCAGAGGGAAATTTAGGATTTGTAACCAGAGGATGTTAATTTGTTTTTATCTTGTCACCTCAATTCCTCTTTTCGCTTTCTCTAAAGTCTGTTCACTTAAGCTTTGCAGCATTAGCCAGCATAGGGAACAAAATGCGCACTGATGATTGATATAAACACATGTCAATTTTGCAATCTCATTAAAAAAAAATTCCCATGGCACGAGCAGTTGCGCATAAATTGAATTAAAGAAAGTATTAAACGTAATGGTTAATGCCATTAACGCCCCGAAAGAAGCAACCTACACTTGCTACTTCGCCCATTGTAAATCGGTCTCACTCCCAAGTTCAATCCACTACTGCAAAGTATAAGTGGATAGAGTATAATGATGGTGATAACCATGGCCATTGGCTACTTATCATTAAAATTTTCCTATTAATTGTTTCTGTTGAAATATGACACTCCAAACCCTTCAATCAATAATCCTACACAAATTGCCAGTTTTTAAATTGTAAGAGTTTTTTATTCTTTCTTAGGTAATTGGTCCAACGAATCGGGATATCCTCAATTTAATGTTATCAGTAGCCGCCGTGGAAGTGGCAGCTGACAAACACAAGAATAAGTTTCCTAACAAAGGGAGGCTGCTGTGCCTAGATGGTGGTGGCATCAGAGGTTTAACTCTGGTAATGATGCTCTTGGAGCTGGAGAGAGTTATTGGAAAGCCAATCAAGAGTTGCTTTGATTGGATGGCAGGGACTAGTACGGGAGGCATTTTGGCTTTAGGTGAGTATAAGGAAATTAAAAATGGCATATTATTTTTCAACCATCGTATGCAAGGTACAAATTTGCTCGTTCAAAAGAAAGACTGCTTTCTTTTGAATTTGAATTTTTAAGTTTTTCTGAAAAGATATACTCAAAACAGACTATTTTTGTTTTTATAGGTTTATTAATACGAATAAAGAATTTGTTAATATAACCGTTGAAATTCTTTTAAAAAATTCTCACAGTATAATCTAAATTTTTTATTTATTTTTATAATTTTACGTCTTGAGTAACATCATAGGAGGTCGAATTCGGGCCAAGAAACTCTGATTTATGGATTGTCCCAAATGACCCCACTCTGAGGCATGAGTCGGTACAAAATTTTTTTATATAATTTTTTGTGTAATTGATAGGAATTCAAGAATATACTCATCCTATAGCTAAGTCTTCACAGGACTATAATCCAAAATTTCGGACCTGTACCTGCGCTAAAAAAAGTTAAATGCAAATCGTCCCATTTGACGGTATATCTTAGATATGAAGTAGTATACTCGAATAATGTAGGGTCAACTACTACCCAAAAAGGATTTTTTTTCAATTTCAATTCCCTCTCAAGGAATATGTGACTGTTTATTCCCCATATTTCTTGAATTACTTTCATTGTATATCTTTTATATTTCCGTATATTCCTCTGTACTTCCTGGTATTTCCTTGTATTAATTTGTATTTCCGGTGTATTTTCGCTCAAACGTATTCCTATTTCCTCTAGAGGTTGACCTCTCGATATGTATATAAGAATGCACCTTTAAGGAAGACTGCTAAATAAGACAATATTACCATTTTTATTATTATAATTATTTTTTTACGGTTCATATGAGACTGGTAAATTTTACACAGCGACCGTTTGCTTCAGAAGACATTTTAACTTCATTGTTATCAAAGTCAAAGTGTATCGTTTTAATCGTTTCAAACTACCATGTAAATTTGTAAAAAAACAGTTGGTTGCCTTCTCTATATCTGGTGATTGATTTTTACTTCTTGTTGAATTATGGGCTAGTTCTTATTCTTATTTACTTACCCATAAAGGTATTGCCTCTGGAAAAACAATGAAAGAATGCCTTTGCCTCTATTTCCGGCTAAAAGAAGTAACCTTTGTTGGTGGCCGCCCGTATTCCAGTGAATCCTTAGAGAACATCCTAAAGGAGACGTTTGGCACGGACACCGTTATGTCAGAAATTAAATACCCTAGAGTAATGGTGACGGGAGTTTTAGCAGACAGGAAACCGGTGGAACTGCACTTATTCAGAAACTATACTAGCCCTAATGATATACTGGAAGTAAAGCATGACTCACCCTATGAACTACCCCCTCCACCAGAAGAGCAGTTTGTTTGGCAAGTGGGACGGGCGACGGGCGCTGCGCCCACATATTTCCGGTAAACAATAACTAGTTCCGTAACGAAATTATTTCCATATACTATTGTTATTATTATTTTTTTTAGAGCTTTTGGGAGGTTTCTTGATGGTGGCCTGATATCCAATAATCCAACGTTGGATGCCCTGACGGAGATACACGAGCACTGCCTGGCGCTCAAGGCTAAGGGTAGAGAAGACGAGAGTTGCCCTGTTTCTGTTTTGGTCAGCCTTGGAACCGGAATGATTCCTGTCACGGAAATAAAGGGTATCGACGTGTTCCGTCCAGAAAGCATATGGGACAGTGCGAAGTTAGTCATGGGGGTATCCGCCCTTGGGATGCTCCTTGTAGATCAGGTAAGCTGACACATTCATTTTTACATACAGATCAGCCAGTGGCGGCTCGTGACTTCTGTTATTAGGGGTGTTACCATTTCATGAATCTAAAAGCATTTGAGTTCCAAAAATTGGGTTTGGAAGACATTTTCTTCAAAATATTTATTTTTACATACAAATCAGCCAGTGGCGGCTCATGACTTCTGTTATTAGAGGTGCTATAATTTTATGAATCTAAACTCTCATTTGAGTTGCGATTATTGTCTAACAAAAATTCGTTAACAGTTTTTCGGAATATTTATTTTTACATATAAATAAATCATCCAGTGGCGGCTCGTGACTTCTTATATTAGCGGTACTACAATTTCATGATTCTAAAATCATTTAAGTTATGATTATTATCTCCAAAAATTGATTTTGCAAGACACTTTTTTCGGAATATTATTTTTACATACAGAGCCGCCAGTGGCGGCTCGTGACTTTTGTTATTATGGGTGCTTTAATTTTATGAATCTAAACACTCATTTGAGTTGTGATTTATTGTCTAACAAAAATCGTTTTGCTAGACACTTTTTTCGGAATATTTATTTTTACATATAAATCAGCAAGTGGCGGCTCGTGACTTCTGATATTAGGGGTGCTACAATTTCATAATTATAAAATCATTTAAGTTGTGATTGTTATCTCCAAAAATTGAGTTTGCAAGACACTTGTTTTAGAATATTATTTTTACATACAGCAGTGGCGGCTCGTGACTTCTGTTATTATGGGTGCTACAAATTTATGAATCTAAAATCATTTGAGTTGCTATTAATGTCTGCCAAAAATTGGTTTGGAAAGACACTTTTTTCAAAATGTATACATTTATATGTATACATGTATATAAATGTATACATTTTGTTGTTCTGTGTTCCTGACAAAGAGTTGTTTAAGGCGACCGCGAGCGATGGCAGGTTGGTTGACAGAGCGAGAGCATGGTGCTCGATGATCGGTGTTCCTTACTTCCGATTCAATCCCCAAATGTCTGAGGAGATTAACATGGACGAAAAGTCCGATGATAAATTATGCGGTATGCTGTGGGAGGCGAAAGCATACATGCACGGGCAGATGACTGTCATGAGGGAACTAGCCGACCTCCTAAATAGATGTTGAGAATCTCTAGCAAATCAATTTAGCTTATAACCTAATAGTTTAATTTATGGAACACCTTAATAAAATTCTGATCATGGTGTATATTTTATGAATTTATTGTTATTTATTTATTTACTTATATGAATATAATATATATACTTTGTTGTGGACAATTTGTTTTTAACCCCATTCCTATATCCTCCTGCTGTCCCATGATACTAAGACTACAAGATATGCTAACGCGCATGCGATTCCCTATCTCTCTTCCTCTGCTGACGTCATTCCGTGACAAATTTCAAATATTCAAATTTGACACATCTTTAAAATACATTATTTTAAAGTTTAAATACATTATTTTATAAGTTTAAATACGTTATTTTAATTATTTTGTTCATTTGTGATTGTGACAAACAATGGTTTACTATGCAATGAAGGGTTGTACCAGTAACAATAATAAAAAAAGTAAAAATTCTTCCAGTACATATCGATACTTTAGTTTCCAACTGCAGCAGAGATTTGCAAATTATGGGTGCAAAAGTGCTACCAAACGCATGATTTTAATATGAAAAATGCTAGGATATGTTGCATTTTTCTGATTATGATTTTCATGTTAAAGAAAAATTATTGCAATTGCCCAAAAATAAGTGGAAGTTGAAAGATAATGCTGTACCTTCACGTCCTTGCCTTCTACTTTTTTCTTTAATTATGGATGACATAATTATATTAATAAATAATTAAGAGTATGAAATATATACGTTATAAACGAAAATCTTAGTTAAAGGCTAAAGATGCCAAATAAAACTTAGGTTATGGTTATGTCAAAACTTATCTTTCGTGTGGTTGTGTGTACATGCTAAATTGATGCCTGCTCTAAATAGTAAAAAAATGCACTATGTACGAATAATAATTATTGTACGAATTTAATCAGCAATATAAATTTAACACTAAAAAATTCAAAAACGATACAAACACCATCCGTCATCTGCAAAATCAGAACAGCATCACGACACGGGAAGAAGATATAAAATAATCGCTAAATTAGCGCGTATGTTTAAAGGAAATGTGAATATTATTAGTTAATATTATTTTGTGACGGTTTTGATAATTAATTATATAAAATAAACTAATGTATATTTAAATCTATTTTTACTAATTTTTATATATAAGTTATGTACCCATTCACTTGCTTTAACTGTAAAGACCCCGTGCAGTTATAGAAAAGTAAAGGTCTAATGCCGTAATTACTAATCAATGTACAGGTTCTTTACAAACAATCCTTCTACTAAGTGCCATTCCAGTTCAAGGTTTATAGACGTGGATAGTCATTGATTCCAGTTCGTGCCTTAGTAGACCTTTAACGGCAAAGTACCAGCTCCCAGCTCTTCGACACCAGCTATTTGCCAGTGTTCGGGGTACAGGCCCTTTAATGAGCGGGAATATCATGTTGGTTGGGTTGTCTTGTTCTTTTTTGTACCTACTAGTGATCGACCGATACCGATATTTATATCGGTATATCGGCAGCAACGCCGATTATCGGTATCGGCCGATAGGGACAAGCGATATGCCGATATAAAAAAAAAGACAATGTCGTATGACAACGACAATTAAAAGTCGTATTTCTTTAGTCAGGTATAATAATTTTAGCAGCAAATGCTCACAGAAGACGATACGATATTAGATATAAAAAATAGTTTCTGTACAAAAACATATTAAATCTTTTTTCTACATATCTATCATCTAAGTATTTACAAAACATTAGTAATTGTAATTTAATTTTGCCAAATTATGATGAACAGAATTAGACTTTCTGCTCTATCAGGAGTAAGTCTGTTTCGTTTGGCTGCATAAACAGTTCCTGCTTCAGAAAATAAGATGGCTCACTGGGAACAGTCCCCAGTAGAGCTGACAAGTAAACTGCTGCTTGGGCGTACAACAGAGTGAAAAGATATTTTCCACCATGCAATACGATTTTTCTGGCGGGAAATTTTGGAAGTTCCTTATACGACAGTATTTCTTTTTCCATTTGTGATGAAAATGACATGTCCACGCTTACCTTTGATTTATATATGAATCGGAGTTTACAGTTCCATTTTTATTAACTAATTCTTCATAAGACTGCCAAAACATCTCGTGGGATCTTTTAGACTGCACTAATGACAAAGGAACAAATTCTGATGAAGGCGCAGGGCTTGTTAAAGTAACTAGTGGAACATCGTCATCACTGTCATCGCTACTTACACAATCATGCGATAATTTTTCATTATCCTTTTGCAGTGCCTTTAAATTCAAATATATATCATCACATACTTTTTTTGTTAAGAAATGTGTTTTAAAACGGGGATCGAGAAATGTCACAAAAGTTAAATGATCTCTTGATAACATATTATTGTGAAAACTTTTTTCTAGATTGTTTTTTAATTCATTTTTCATAGTAGGTACCTACACCAAAAAAATGTTCATCCTCTTTACTTAAATATGCTAAAAGTGTAGAAACAAAACGGAATCGTTTCTGATATGCAGCTATGAGTTCGAATAGCCATTTTTGTTACTTTTTCGAATGGTTGTAATAAATTCAAAATATTTTGAAGATGCTCCCATTGATGAAAGGTGAGATCTGTGAGGTCAGGATGTTCAATAGCATATAGATTAGCAACTTTTTTTGTTCAAACAAGCAAAACAACATGTAATACGTCGAATTCCATCGCGTTTGGATATCTTGAATCAATTTCTTTGGGGTGATATTATTTAGTTCTTCTTGTATTTTACTCAATTTATCACAAGCAACTTGTGAATGATTGAAATGTGATACAACCCTTTTACATTTACCAGTAATATCAACAACAGCTCGCTATGAGTTCAAAGATTCTAATATTACTAATTGTAATGAATGAACATAATAATCCGAATATCAACTACCACGGCCGATATGCCGATATATATCGCTATCGGCCTTTAAAATATTGGTATCGGCATTGGCCAAAATTTTCATATCGGTCGATCACTAGTACCTACCTATACAGGGCATTTAATAACTTGGGAGATTATTTTTAATTCATGATAATATATTATGCTAAAAGTAAATGCTTTACAAAAAATAAACCTAATGCTTTAATAACCGAGAAAAATTAAAATACAAAATGTTTCTCAAGTTCATAAACCCCCTGTATACTTAAACAATGTCCAATTGTTATATCGAGTCGAATCATAACGAAACTTTATAATAAAACCATATAAAAAGCTTCCGTCTCCATATATCGCCATACATTTTTGTCACGGGGTGACGTCATGCGCAAGTTTGTTCCAAACGCGTTTCCCAAGTGATCATATCTTGTACTCTTAGTATCATGCTGCTGTCCCATTTCTTTATTTGCACACGTTTTATTTAAAGGCACAACAGAAGAACAGACAAGGGTAAAAGAAAGATTTCTGCAGAAAGGTGGTTTCCTAGGAATTGTTGGAGCAATTGATTGCCCCCACATTGCTTTACCAGCCCCCTCTTTTCAAAACGCAGAAATGCCCGACATAATTTTTTTAAATCGGAAAGGATTCTACAGCATTAATACCCAAATAATAGTTGATGCAAATTCTTCCCCATAGACTTTAAGTGTTTAATTATTCCTTTTTTTTCTTTCTGTCCACATTTTTTCACTCTGTAAATGACTAAAAGAAGTTATGAAATATACTTAAATACATGTGCCCATTCCAAGTTGCTTCTCCTATTTAGAGACTTCGTGGACTAGAATAATGCTTTCATCGTGTTTCCTCCCGATATGCTAGTAGATATGTTCGTACCCATGTTATTAATTTTTATAATCAGATTTTTAATAATATATTATGGGTTATCCATTAATAAATAAATAAAAATTTGTAGCATTTGGACGATTTTAATAAAGCATCATATAAAAAAAATCTCCCTATATATTTTTACATTAACACCTATTAATTTAGGTAATTAACATATATCATATTTGTGTACATTGCAAGTATATTTATTTATTTATTTCAGCCCAACACAATGGACAATGTATTAAGGCCACACATTGACCCTGACAGTATATTAATGTCATCATAATAATATATGTTAGATGAGTAAATTATTCGAGTTTTGGCTGGTAATTTTCCCATATAAACATTGGCTTGTTTTCGAAAAAAGTTACATAAATCTGGTACTGTTTTTCCGAAGTTCTACATCCCCTCTTTTTGTTGGCATATTCCCAGCTTTCTTAACTTAATAATTAACGTCTAGAATGGCAGATTGCAGAAATTTCAAGTAAAATAACTATCATCTCTTAGCCTAAAACAACTACTCTGAGGTTAGTTAGAGAGTACATTTGAACTAAATTTAACAATCCTTGTTATGTTATATGGGCTTGTTAATTTCAATTTCAGCCTAACAAGGTGTACCATCTTTCATCTGAAGTTACCATAGTACAGATTTTGCCCAATATTGTTACAACTCTCGTTAACAATAGAGAATAAAAACTTATAAAGTTAACATGTTAACAAAATGTGTTATGGCCGAGTGCACCGTACGTGGTAATCCTGGATTATGTTTAAATCTGACTTATTTTGACATATTTCCATGCAAATGTGTCAAAATAAGTCAGGCTTAAACGTAATCCGGGATTAACGGCAGTAACGCGTACGGTGCACTCGGCCATTAGGGCGTAATTCATCAACGATTATAGACTAACTATAATCCTTGGTAATTCATAACATAGACTTATTAAAGCATGCCACAAATTTCATTTGTAACCGTATCGAATTGCGCATGTGCATAACCGATACGGCGGTTCGGATACGATACGAGCTTCGTATCGTATCCACAGAAAAGTTTGATTTATCTATGAGTTTTATTTCTGTGTTCTGTCGTATCAAGTAAACTGTCAACCATTTGAGCACAGTGTGCTCTGTGCATTTGAGTGAACATAACCTAATATCTTTTTGTGGGGATTATTGATAATACCCTCCATATTACAACAAAATCAACAGCACAACGAATTTCGCGATTGAGTAGGTGTAGGAATACTGTGAAGATACGATACGGATGCGTAGAGAACAGCTTTAACTTATTTTATTTTCGTAAGCCGATACGTACCATATTTTTTAGGCTCTGCTTTAAATCCCTATTAACAGAAGAATAAAATCTATTCTTCTTTTTTTTGTACCACAGAAATAAATTTTCTCTTTACATCTGTGCTGAGTATTCGTCTCATGCCTCAACACAGAACATAGTAAGAGGAACGTCATCACCAGTGCTGTCACAGTCACAACTAACTGTGGCTGGCAGCACATTTAAATTTAAATATATTCATTACAAAAGAAAAGTATTGGTCTAAAAAAGGGGTATTAATATTTTTGTAACATATGATATTACACATTCAGTTTACCTTCAGGTGCCTGCCGAGAAGAACTGCCAGATAAATAATTATGTAAATGTTACCCATTACCAAGATATGTATTTAATACAAAACTTTATATTCACACATAAGCGTTGGTTGTAAATGTTTTTTTATTTATAACAATAATACCTTATCTACAAAGAAATTTTACTAGGTAAAATCTACTAGAATTAAAATGCTACGAATCATCATAACCATAATAATTAAACCCCTCTTGATATGCTCTATACATATCTTCAGAGTTTCTTCTTATCCTCCTGCCGATTGGTTCTAAGTCCGGGTAGCATTTGGGAAAAACCCTTTCGATGGCATCTACCGCTTCTGCCTGTGATACTTTTCTAACAGCAAGTACCGAACTCAAAGCTTTACTTTTGACGCAATCTTGGTGAGCCTCCTTTATATTGAACGGAGAAGCATCACCATTTGTCCATGCAGACATGAAACTGCAATGTGCCAGGTTGGCAGCGCGGATTTCTGTACATGCCAAGTGATCAATGTTTTTGAAGTCTAAATTATTTCGGCAGTAGTCAAACATGTGTATCATTTCATGGGTTAACACTCCTTGCACGATTCCAGCCCTTGTTGACACATTTTGACAGACGATTACCTAAGAAATTACTAAGATCAATCCTAATATCTTCCTGTACATCTGGATGCAAAGATGTATAATTTAAACATAAGAAAATTAAATGCTAATAATTACTTGATTGAGTATTGGATCAAATCCCCCACCGACTGTCGGCGCGCATTCTTCGCAAGAAATATGTCTGCGAATGTCAACAGCACAGCCCGATGCTTTCAAGGCTCCCATCATCAGTTTCACCAAAGGGCTTTCTTTTATGCATTTATAGACGTTCCTTTCACATTTTATTTTATCTATGTTTTCTTTTCCCTTGCCTTTTAGGTAGTCAGAAAAACTAGATTTCGTATTTGCAGGTCTTCTTCTTTCTGGATATAGGTCATAACCCCACTGAGCTCCATCGCCAGTTGCAGGTTCACTTTTGGTAGATCCGTCAGGAGTTTTATGTTCTTCTTTTTCCGAATGATCCACGAAAGTCATTTTTTGTTCTTCTATCTTTAAGGTTATGTCAGCGGCGTAGTATTCTCTGGTTATGTCGCAGAACAGGAAAAGAGGGGTTATGTAAATGTTGTACCACAAAACATCTCTAGTGGCATCTACAAAGACTTACCGTCATTCGATGTGTGGTAATATATATGTCGATGGTGTGCAAGGATTATAGACTAATCTATAATCGTTGGATGGTGTGTGTGTATGTATGTAGTTTGCCATTAGTCCGAAATTGCATCAGGCTTTTATTCTTTAATAACACTATTCGGTTTCGGAAATAAATGAGAGTGACTCACAGCGTTTCAATGGCCAAGACGAAGACAGCGGATTTGTTTAAACTGATGCGGGAGACGAAGACAGCGGATATGAGTCACTTCTCATTTATTTCCGCAACTAAGTATAGGTGAGTAACGAGTAACTCAAAACCTACCCGTTGAAATCACACGTTTTGTAGTATGCATTTGACTGTTATGTGACAAAACTAGGCAGCTTTTTACAGGTTTTATGAACAATTGCCGTATTTTATTCAAATATTCTACACAATTTTCTCAATATACCACGCGCTAGTGCACGTTCGATTTTGCTTCGTTTTAAATAGTAAATATGTTTAATACCGAAATCGACTTGTTGCACGAGTGCGCACTGAGTACGACCTTACTACGTAATTTTGTATTCGACTAGACAAAACTGAGTGAGTGCAAATTAAATGCGTATTCGACTTGTCAGCGTACACTGGGAGAATCCAATAAAATCGTATTCGACTTGCGTGAATGTACCGTCAGGGCTTTTGCAGACGGTGCGTTTGCGATGCGATTTACCGGTTGCGGCATGTCGCGTCGCATCGCAGAAAGCTTTCACACGGGGCGATAAAATTTGGTTTTCAGCGAATAAAAATTAAAAAATTGATCAGCCGTGTTGTCGGCTCAGTTTATCTTGCAGGCAGTGCGCAGTCACATGAGTTATTAATTCTGTTGTGCAGTATAGTTGTAGTGTGAATAATAAGAGCCCAATTATTCTATTGTCTTTGCTATATCGAAGACGAAGGAGGAAACATGTTACATGTAACAATCAGTTAAATCGACGTTATTAATCGATACAGCAAGACGTTATTGGGTACATCAAGAAAATAGCTCGAAACAAACTGCCAAGAATTGCAACCTTGGAATTTTTTTCTTTGACAAATCTGGCAACCAACAGCGACATGTCTGCAATTGTGCATTTATTTTAGCGGTCGGTTTAGTACCGCACGGAAAAATATCGGACGGTATTTGACCGACAGACGCACTGTACTGCGATGCGATAAAATGCCGCAATTAGTTTGCGGTTATTTTTGTCGCTTCCGCATAATGTGAAAAACGCTCATAACATGCCATATATTTTGATGGTTTCGCGATATCGTTGCGATATGCCGCAAACTAAAAATCGCATCACAATCGCATCGTCTGCAAAAGCCCTAAGGGTGCAATATTTTTGCACCGTCTCTGGTAGACACTGCGCAGCCAATGCAATTCACAAGTGTAATGTGAAATGCGAAAAATATGGAGGCGAGATAATAAATCATTGTTGCAGAAATTGTTTCTGTTTTTAGTTATTAATGCTTCATTTTTTTTATGTTATTTAAATTTTATTTAAAAAAAGTTAAACTAATTATTTTTATTAATATTTAAATTGCACAATTTTAAGTTTTAAAACACAGGTCAATAAGAGGACAAAATCAGAACCCTAGGATATTCTCTATATTTTCTTTTCCATTTGCTTTTCCTCACTATATTTTTGTGTCTAAGTAAGCCTGCTCTAAACAGTTGTAGTTCTTCACAAAATCTAGTTAAACAATTTTCGTTGTAAGCGAAGAAACAACAATAAGTAGGTAGGTATACCTACATATTGTAATACCTACCTACTGAAGAAAGTTTCTGAACAAAAAATGTATCTTAAATGAATCAAGGTAAGTCCTAACAACAAACTGCATTCGATTGCGCTGATTTTTTACATGAATTTTAAATAAATATTGTAGGACCAAGTATAGAAGCCGAGATACGAGTAATTCACTTTTTAATGCGCACCAGCCATTCTAATTAACTTGGCTGGTAATAAGGAAAGCTTAAGCTATAGAGTATTTTTTTTCATAGCGAATCGAGCATATTTTCATGAAGTAAGTAAACCGTTGTTTAATGTAAGGCGTAAATGTGCGGCCCCGCGGTCGTTCAGCTGCCTCAGTCAGCTGACAGCGCTGCTTATTTATGCTCATTCAAACGTATAAACTACAATTTTGCGTCTTACATGGAAATACGCGGTTACGCTTATTTTTCGTAGGATAACGTTGTTCTATTGAATACCTACATGGTGTAGTCGCCCGGTTATAAATGAATACACAAATGTTTGCAATTTACTATTATTTATTTAAAAGAGACATTAAAATTATAAACGGTGTCGTAAGAATACAAACAAATATAGCCTGGTTTTGTCTTCCTCAATTACTTTTTTTTTCTTGTATCTGTATCTTCTGCAAGAAACTGTGAGGGCAAAAACTGCACGAACGTTGAAGAAACAGCCATCGATGTTTTTTATAACGCGGATGTAATAGAGAAAACTACATTCAGGAGATTATACAAAAGATAGTTGAAATTAGTGAGTCTATCGAAAATGTACAGGAGGGAGATGATGTGATGATTTATACTACAGGAGCTGTAGACGAAAAATGGGATCATCTTCGGAAAAAAATACAGTGAGCTCTAAATTGGTGTAGGTACACGTACCTTTCAGGTCCCCGGACAGTCTGTGAAACGTCACAGAGATTCCGGTGTGTATGCATAAAGTCAAGTTTGACAGCGGAAAATGGTCCAAAAAGTACTTTTATATGGTTTTTTTGCTAATACTTCGTTCCCATAGCTCCTATACTGCTATGAAGTGTACTTATAAAGAAGAAAGAACGGAAAATTCTCTACAAAAAAGGTGATATATAAAGTTTATCGATAGGTAACCGTAGTGTTGCCGTAACACTAAAGCTGAATCTGTGCTTGCAATAACATAATACATAAGCCGTAAGCAATAAGCTATAAGCAATGTCTATATTATGTCATCAGACCATTTATAGTGTCTTTTCCGTAAGAGATTACGCATGCACACTAATTCCATATATTCATTTTGTTCTGTGATTAAACATCAAACTTCATACCAGTAAGGAAAATGTTGAATAACATCAGTTAAGACAGCTTCTTCGGACATTTTTTTCTCTCGGAACGCTAAAAACCTATTTAAAAAGAACTTGGATTTGTTACATCAATATTAATTATTTTAATGTTGATTTTAGATTAAATTTAGGTAGTTTGCATTCCCAGAAATCGTTTCTCTGTGCCACCAACAAAATCTCGAAATTCACACGATGTTTGCCGATTCTCTCCCGAGCACACCAGAACGATATCGGTTAGAAATAAAAATAAACCAAATCTTATCGACTAGCTTACCTTCTAAGTCTTACAGACAGCTTACAGCGTACTATAAATGGTTCTGAGTATTTCATTGTGTTTATTTTTGTTACGGCTTATCGTTTAAGCTTAAACATTACGTTATCGAAACTATAAATTCAGCTATAGGTTTTTGGTAATCGGGCAGTGAAATTCAATCAAAATTTAGTTTTTTGTGCGTCATTTTTTAATTTTTGTAGAAATTTGGGTTTGAATGGAGAATTTTCCGTTCTTTCTATTTTATAGGTACACTTCATATAGCCGTAGGATCGATGGGAACGACGATATTGGCATAATACCGGAAAAAATTCCTGCTGGTATTTTTTTCCGCTGTCAAAATTTATGTATACACCGGAATCTTTGGGACTTTTCACAGATCGCTTGGGGAGCTGAAAAATACGTGTACACACAGATCACGATAAGGCTAAAGTTCCTGGACCTAGAGACCTAGACTATTAATGCATTCAGTAATGAGCATAGATTAATATATTATATGGTAATGAGTAAACCGCGTGGCCGTACGTTTAGGCCATATTTTTTACGAGAAATTGCGCGATGCGCTATGAAAAATGGTTTTTAATGGCTTACTTATTTATATACGTTAAGATATTTCATTTAAGCCCTCTATTTAAACGGGTTTCGTCCAGAGTCCAAATCAAAACCTTTGATGACACCCCAGTGTCCCTACTAATTATTTTACATTATTCAAGAAAATCATCTATAAATAGAGAATATATTTCTTCATAAGTAATGGAAAAATATCTTTGCAGCATTTTACATTGAGGAGGTTTTATCCTTTGAAAATAGTTACTACTGATATGGATAGAAATATTCCTCACTAGTAAAATTATCTTCATTAAGAGACAGAGTTTTAACAATAATTGAAGAAATCACTGATTTCGGACAACTGAATCTTCTTTAACGCTTTTCCACAACTTTTCTATAAAAATCATATTGATGGAAACTTTCACGGTTTTCTTTGTAATTGGAACACATTTCGCTTTATATTGACATAGAAGAAAGGCTTTTTAACTATTTAATCTTCACCAATAAAAATGTTTCAATCATTAGGTAAAGTCAAGAAGACACCAATGAAGAAAGTTGGTTCTCAAAAAAAGGTAAAAGGTTAACGTAAAAAAATCAAAACATATTGTTAAACATTTTATTATTTTTTATTTGAATGTGTCAAATACAATAATGATACATGCTTAAGTTCCACGTCCACATTTATTATACTTAGTTAAGTAAAAAATATGAAAACATTTTAGAAACGAAATTACAAATAAAACCATGTTATTACACACATTAATCCTGACATTAATTAATAATATTAGTTCCGATTATAACTATACAGCCTACAACAAACATCTATACATTGTGGATGTGTGCGAAAATTCCACCTAGCGCTTTTCACTTGGGACTACTACTACTCCCAAGTAGCCTCGGGTAGAATTTTCATGAGTTATTTAATGAGGGGTGGTCAAGTTGGGGATGAAAAGGGTCGACTACAATGCAAATGGCAGTGGGCCTTTACAGAGGGTGGGTATTTAAATTCTCTTACAAACAAAGGTTAGAAACTTCAGCAAATTGTTAGACGTTGTGTCTGTCTATCGTCCTTTAAATGATCCTTGCATTATAATTTTATCACACGTTTTGCCACACGGGCAGCGATCCCTTAAGTAATTTAGTCACAACCACAATTTGTGTATGTTCCACTTCAGTTTAACTTTTATTAAACATTTAGGTACAACATTTTTCAACGTTAACCTTTATCTATAAGAACGCGAAATGCAGAGAGTAGAAAATGGAGATCATGACTTGACGTGTTGACGTAGTATATATTTATTGATGACGAACTATTATTTAGATGGAATAATATTCAAAACGATTTTATCCTAAGGTTGTGGCTCTATCTACTGCCTGTTGCGGCGGGGAGCTGAAACAAAGAAAATAACATTAGCATCTACGCACTCACTAAAATGGTCATTTAAATGGATAAAACGTATGGAAAAAGATCATACAAAACGTCTGGAGATTTTATAAGACGGTGATGTGCGCAATAATGACTTCCCTACAACTTACAATTGCGTACCAAACTGAAAAATTCTATTTAGCCTAAACGTTTATATTAGCAGATATATATATATATTTCAGCAAATCCTATATAATCTAAATCGGGCGTTGAGGTGGGGCGATTCAAGGTGTAGTTCTAGTATATGATCCGGTATTAGAAATATATATTCTTGCACTATTCTATTTTGGTGCACAAGCTCTTCATTGGTCAAGAAGTAAATTGGTTTGTGCTAATATAAGGTACATAGACCAAATATGGGCACTGGCCCAAATACGGGAGCTGTCAAAAAAAAAATATTAAGCGAAAACTTTTTCTGCGCAAATGAAAGTTAAATAACAAAGTGAGGCTAGTAATTTAGGTAAGTCAAACTTTCATCAAATTTAAAGCAAAACTTTGAATCAAATATTGACTTATAGCTCTTTTCCTGTATTGTCGTGAAAAAAGTTTTGATGGGAAAAGTGACGAAACGTTATATGTGCCAAATATAGGCACATGTTTCTTTCTCTACATTGAACGACATCTTGTTTTGTTTTAGATGTCCGATATGCGATATTGCGATGCGATGTTGTGATGCGATGCGATGTTGCCAACTTGTGTCCGATATGCGCAGACTATATAGATAAGTTTGTGTAGCCTGGTTAATATACATATTTATATTACTTTTTCTTATATTCGTAGGATATTTTGTTTATTTTTGCTTCGATAATACAGCAATTTATACTCGGTTACATTCTTATTTTTGTATGCATAAAAATCCTGATGTGTAATTACTTACATGCTTCAAATACCTTATAAAACAATTTCGTCAATTCTGTCTACAATTTTTGAATCCCCATAACCTAGAGATTATCTACAAGTAATTTAATTATTCTGTAGTAAATACTGTAACTGAAATAAAATAATTTGATTAAGGGTGCCCATATTTGGTTCGGTTACCATATGATGACCTGAATTTGTATTATCGAGATTTGTTCACATAGAACAAATATAAATAGCAGAATAGGTTTGTGTTTTCTATGAATGTCAGTTCCGTCAAAAACTAATTTCATAAAATGTCACTGAAAGTGTTGAGATATTACTATTTTCAATTCAAGTATAAATGATCAATAAAACAAATCGTGCATCACTCTGAAGATCCTCAATGAAGGAACTTGTACATCTTCTAAGCGGTTCGCTTCCGTATATATGTCCAGATATGCAACTGGCAAGTGTGTCTTCCTTATTATTCATCTATTTGCTTATTTCTCTATGTAATGAATTGCTAGAAACCCAAGATTTCCCTTCTCGTTAATATATATATATATATATATATATATATATATATATATATATATATATATATATATATATATATATATATATATATATATACATATATATATATACATATATATATATATATATATATATATATATATATATATATATATATATATATATATATATATATATATATATATATATATATATATATATATATATATATATATATATATATATATATATATATATATATTAGCTTTGAAATTCTTTGCTATTCATATTTGTTTTGTGAAAAGTAATCTTGCGTTTGTAGCATTTCATTACACAGAGAAACAAGCAAATAGACGAATAAGAAGGAAGACACACTTACCAGTGCTATCTGGACATACATACGGAAACGAACCATTATACACACGGAAACGAACCACTTAGAAGTTGTACAAGTTCTTTCACCTTTATTGAGGATCTTCAGAGCAGTGTACGATTTGTTCCATTGATCATTTATACTTGAATTTAAAATATTAATACACCAACACTTGCAGTGACGTTTTATGACATTAGTTTTTGACGGAACTCAAATTCTTAGAATACACAAATCTAGTCTACTATTTATATTTGTTCTATTTGAACATGTTATATATAAAAGCATTAGGCATACAGTTATCCAGAAGATGTTACACTTTAAAATGCATAAAATCTTGTTGAACTTATTGAAAAACAACTACTTCCCCCAACTAAACTTTATATGCTGGAGAATATTGAATTACATATACAATAGAGTTCTGAAGCATTCAAAGAGGGAGTGATACAGAAATTGCTTGCTTAGTCAAAACTAAAATCATTTGTTGGTATTATGTATTAATTGTTTCTTCGAAAATTCGAAAGAAATCCAATTTTCACCCTGGATATATTCATTAGCTTTGAAATTCTTTGCTATTCATATTTGTTTTGTGAAAAATATTCACCGGCGCATTTCCAATGCAAACAAAACTGGAATGGAACACTCTTGAAAACACCCCCTTTCCAATAAAAAAAGATTTTTTTAAATTTGTTTCTAAATGGCGGAGTTCTGAGGTACTGAACATACAAAAAAAAAGTCGAAATGGGCACCTCCTCCTTTCGGGTTTGAAAAGTCGGTTTTGAAAAGCACATAAGCTTGATATTCAAATTAGTTTCTCAGGCACTAGCTATTATTATAGTGATGGTTATAATATAAGTTTTCATGTCTTAAAATTTTCTTATAAGCCTATGCTCTCGTTTTGCAGAGAAAATAATATGACTTGCATAATAAAAATGCATATTTTCGTTGCAAAACCACATCACAGACTTTTAAGAAAATTTTCAAAAAAACATTATAGCTAGTGTCTGAAACTAATTTGATTGTCAGATCTTATGTAGCTTTTTAATTATTTATAGTTACCCAAAATAAATGCATCTATTTGCCTCTCACTCTACAAAATTGCGACCTTAAAAGGAATCAATGCTGTTTATGTTATTTTAGTACTAATTGGATATGTTAAACGTGTTCTATGTACCTAATTCTAGAATTGTCAGCAAAAATTAAAATTAATTCATTTAGGGTATGAATATTTATTACCCTCGTACATCGACAATAAATTTTCCAATCAGCAGAAATTGTTTGATATTCCGAATAATAATAATTAATGCTAATTTCCAGGGATCTATTGAAATATTTTTCAATTCGTGTTTGGTATATGACTATAATAAATAAAATATATCTGTGACTATATAAACTTTATAATTAAATTATTGCAATTAATTAACTATTATGGTAGGTACAGCTGAATGCTACTCATTAGCTGTACCAGCTAACCTGCTGCAGCTGAATGCTACTCATTATGTCAATTACTCATTATTTCCGCAGACAATATGTGCACTGGATCTTGAGGATTGGGATTGCGGATGTCTTGTTCACAGATGAGTCTAGGTTTTGTCTATTCAGCCCCTATAAAGTGTTCACGGACGGCCAAATGGGCCTTTTTCACAGTACAACATTCGTGAAACTTGACGTAAATGAGTGTGACGCAAATAAATGCATTTTTCTAATTTTGACATGTAAAGAGAATGAATGTTTGCTTTGCTGAATAGATATCGATTTTTCGGGCATGATTTTATGAGCAACTTCTATTTTATGGGTCACTGAATCGGCTACTTCTGACGACCTCCACCCCCCGTGCCTTTTCATATATAAATGTCCACACCTGGGGTATTTGGTAGTAATGTAGAGGACGTTGGGTTTGAAATTTTAAGAAATTTAGCTATGTCGTACGGAATTTTTGAAATTGTATGCTTTCCAACCATCTGATTTACACATTTGTCACGCTCATACCGATAAAAGAAGCGTTCATCTTGAGCCTTTTTTTGTCCGAGTTGCATAACGGTTAACATAATATATGTTACCCTACATATTACATATATTATTAACATAATATATGTTAATATCTTCTGTTACGACAAATCTTCTTTGCATATTATTTTTTGTAGTAAGAATCTGCACTATCATAACACAATTTTTATACTCAACGTCCTTCACTTTTAGATTATATAACTCGTCAGTTCAGCATTCCCCCAGCTACTCCAAAAATCGCACCACTTTTTTCATTAAATATATTTCATCCGGAGCTTCTAACAAGAACCTTGATGTATCATCCTTTGTAATGATCCTTTTAGATGTTCGGAGGTATTCAAATACACCTCGCACCTAAAAGTAAGCTTTCCCAGCTTGTAATGTAAATAACTATTAATAGTCATGTTACGCCAATCGACAAACAAGTTAACATTTCTAGTCACTTTGCTTTCGAATAGGATGTTAATCAACATTTGCCGTTAATCTTTCAGGAACATACAACAATTGTAATTTTACATTTAATTTCCACTCTAAATAAAAATTTGACATTACTAATTTGACATTTTTATTTTTTCTTCGTCCAGGCCACGAAAGTTTTTCATACTTAGCAACCGATAGCCTAGCATGTTTTACTTTCGCTTTCGCTATGCCTATTTAAAACAGAAAAGTACACTTTCGTAGAGGGGGAGAATGAAAAGTAAAATATTTCGTAACTGGTTTTGTAAAGTTCATTTCATAGTACGTTATTTAGACCTGACAAGATATGAAAGTGACGAACTGTCACACCGTGACAACCTACTGTCAGAGACAACCAAGAGACGCGCAAGCTCATCAGCAAATTTGTTCTTTTGTTCAAGAAAATAATAGATTTGACCTGTCCTTGTTCTTAAAATACAAGTTTCAATAAACGCATTTTTGTCTTACATTGATAAACGTAAACGCAGATGGAGCTACCATTGTTGTGATGCCGCCATCTTAGGTTTGTTCCATTTCAGTGTTTGTTTACGTATTATTTTAACAATTTTAGAAGACATGTTGGACAATTTCTGCAATAAACAGAATATATCTGTGTTGATTACTCAAGCCATCGTGGACAGTGTTGATTTTTCGTGGCTTCTGTGTGATGAACATTGACAATCTGTCATTAACGCAATAGTCCGAGCTATATGGAAGATAGTAAGATAGGAATTCCATGGTGGTGTAAGAGGAAGAATCAAAAGAATCTACAGGATCGCAAAGATGCTAGGGCATCTAAGCGTAAGCTTACAACTGTTCAGCACCGGGAGTTCCATACCTAATGTATATACATACCTACATAATTTTATGTACAATGTAAATAGTTCTTTGTGTTTGTGATTTTAAACATGTTTTATGTTTTTCTATACCTGAAAAAATGTGAGTTTTTTGTCCCTTTTAAAGTAGTAACTTATTCTAGAATGAAATAATTTAAAAAATGACATCATAAGTCCGTTACTTTTGGGACTTTCCTGTGTGGCAGAATGACCGCTGTAAGTCTTTTTTGTTTGTTTTTCATCAATAGATGATTTATTTTCATTGTTGTGTTTCATTTATTCGATACAAAATAAAATAAAATAATTATGGAAGTGGGATTCTGCGCGCGCTTTTTTAAAAATGCCAAAGCAACCCGCGCGCCCTCTGCATATACGTTTCAATACAGTCGGCCAGTTTTATATTGGGAATACAAAATTTGCATGGACTTGCGCATCTCTTGGTTGTCTCTGCTACTGGATTGTTTTTAAACGTATAAAATTCGAGTTTGTGTACTCGAGAGAAGCTATTGTAACTTTGATATTGATTTACGAAACGTCGAGTTTACCTGCACTACAATATTTTATAATTACAAAATTTGGCTGGCAAAAAATCGGTTTTAATTTTTAAGAAAACGTGAAACAGACACTAGCAAGGAAGTGAATTAAGGCAACAAAAAATGCTTATAAATAATTCAAAAGCAACGACTCCGTACTACATAAATCCCAGTTGATATAAATCAAAGTAGAAATGCAAATGGACAGGAAAATCGATTCAGTCTCACCTTTATTACCTATAGTCGGAAGGAATTGGCTGATATGCATTCATCCTTCCAGGCCTAATGCAGTGTCGCATACAACTAGTCTGGATTGCCGATTGTGAGGTATTTTCGTTCATTAATTTATTTGAATTATTTGAAATACCGCATGAACGACAAAAATGGTAACACAGCTACTTTGTTTATTCCTTTTTAATTTTGTAATACAAGTAAATTATTTTTGGCAAATAGAACAATTGCTACGGTAATGGTTTCCAATTTATATTAGATATATAATATAATACGTTTATTTTAGAAATAAAGTATTGAATGACAAAAAAAATCAACGAAAAAAATTGAACGACAGCAAGTTATAAAGAGCTTACAAAGAAAAGCTTTTAGTTAATAAAACATCTCATCTTCTGGTCCATATCACATCTCTAATTTCATATCGTCAACATGGACTTACAGCGCGTATGACTACTATTAAGTGTCGCTCATTTTCACTACGTCATCTAAGGAAAACTTTGAGGTAAACATAAATAATCCATGCGATGAGTTCAGATATAAATCAAACTAAACTTAAACTAGAGAAACAGAATAAAAGAAAAAAAAAATGGATGATACGATACCGTTACCTTTCTTACCTTTCGTTGGCTTGGCACCTTTTGCTTTGCATTTTTTCGTGATTTGTCTGTTTTGGTCGCAAGACGTGTCGCTATTGGGCTTCAATTTGTCACTTCTTGTCATCTGGCTTTGAGCGTTGCATTCACCCCATGTTCCCTTCTCGTACCGACATGCTGGAAGAAAAAGAACCAGTAATAATCAAATTATCCAGTCTAGTGCATGAATAGTTTGCTGTTAAATTAAATTGATTTCTCTTTCTTGCGATGAAATTACGCCTCAAAAAGACCTCGTAAAAGAAAACACAAAGTAATATGTTAAAAGCAACATTTGTATTATACGTGTAATAGATAATTATTGTCTATGTACTGCTGTTTTTGTTACCCATAAAAAAGATAACCAAAATAATTAAAACATATTTAAACGAAACGTTTTACTTGATGTTATGGATAATTTTATTTATGTAGGTACGAAATTGTCTTCAAATTTTTCATGTATGTATATCCTGAACTGATCGAAGTTTCATTTGTTGTTTTTATGGAAAAGGGACGGATATGCGACTAGAATTGTATACGGATAAAAGGATAACGCTTATGTAGGAGAACACTTCTGGAATGATCTCTTGAATACATCATTGCCTATATAGCATAGGGGATCAAGTTTCTGCTGAAGTTGTTGTATTATGTTTTTATATTATTGTAAGTTTAAAAATAGTAGACGGGTTTTCAATCCGTTTGCAGCATATGAAAACCTATTTTTTTCTATGATCCGGTATGTATAAATCTTCAGAATCTTCATTCCAATGGTATTGTACAGGGTAGTGAAATCCTTGTGCAAAATTCGTTGAAATTGAGGAATGTTTTCACAAGAAACGTTTTTCTCCATTTTATTCATAACGATTTTTAAATCCCCCTAAAAATTTTGGCCTAGGGATGTATCGGCGATTTTCAATTTTTATTTTGTAATTTCCTCAATTTCATCGAACTTTACTCAAGGATTTCGCCACCGTGTACACCCTTGAAATGAAGATTTTGAAGATTAAAACATACCGGGTCATAGAGAAAAGATTATGATTTCATATACTGAAAACCGATTGAAAATCAGTCTACTATTTTTGTTGATGTAGGTACCTACCAAACATCAATAATAATCTGTAGACAGAAGTGCATCGAAGTGAAGTGAGGTTTTCAATTTTCAATAGCAATGGTCAATTTTCAAGAGCAATGGTCAATACATAGTGACTGGACTAAATACTCTTCACAAGAAAAGTAAAAACACACCGAGCGCATACAGGATGACGCCTGCAAAGCCACCCAAACTTATTAAACTAAAAATACGCGTTGCTAATGTAAACCACCGGATAGGAACGTGAGTTGAGGAACTCGGGAGCGGCCCCGGAACGATGCATTTTGCATGTTATTGATATAAAACCACGAGCACGACGCAGAAGCCTGCCGGCATAATATGAATTTAATGATGCAGAAAGTTAGTCACCAACTGCTTCGGCCGTTGAGAATTATGATTTTAGGTAAACGTTAGTTTGATCTCTTTCGTCGCTCAGCAAACCGCAGCCACAGATTATTATACAAAGCGCGGGCAGTTCTCCCTCTCGCCCTCTCGACCCGGTGCACTATTGAGAATATAAATCAGCCCCGTTTTTTTGCGATTATTACGTCGGGGGATAATAAATTGATCGTTTTTGGCGGTATTTCATATTTATTGATGAGTTTCGAGGGATCGGCCTGTATTTTTGCACGGTCTTAGGTGATAGACGATAATAGGTTGGCTAAATGACAAATGACGACACAGTCAGCGGCGGGTTCAATTATCCCTTTTTATAGACACGAGTATATTGTGTTAAATTTGAAATGTCTGATATTATTACGAGAAGCAAATATCCTATCGAAATGGCCAATCATAAACTCAAAAAACTTTTCTTTCCGACAAAATAACTCATACACTATACAAATATTTTTTTCGTGTAGAAATAATATAGTATAAAGGTAAAAAGTGGTAAAATCGTAGAAAAGTAGGTAATTTTGTAGTAAATATTGCTCTTTATGAATGGCTGCAAGGTATAACACCTCAAATTTTAGAGGCCAAGCTTTATGTTTAATTCGGAATAAAAATATATCAATAGCTTATTCATTAGAAGGTTTAATGTTTCAAACACACATAAGTCAAAATACTCCAATATTATCTGCTGCGCTTCGCCGACGGGCACCGGCAGCTACCATAGGCGTAGAATTTATTTAGCAGTAGAAAGTTAAGTAGTGAGTAGGCGTTAATCAACACAGTTGCTAAATTGATGCAATACAATTATAAAGTAGGTGAGTAAAAAAACTACTCCACGCAACACTCGTAAAGTTTTAGTGTTAGTTGTTAAATATTGCAAGTGTTAAGATGTGTTGTTGCTACTATCTCCTAAACCGTGACGAATTTTATAAAACTACTTATAAGAAGGGAAATGTATTCAGCATACAAAAAATTTCCCTTTAAATGGTGTATTTACAGTATAATTTTATTTCATCCTTAAGGTACAGAGGAGGGTTACATTATGAGAAATATTCACACCGCACATTTAGCAGAAATGGATTCCAAGATATAATTGATGGATTATAACTCCATTTTCTATACAGGAATAACATATTGTATCATAAAACGATTACTCTAATTCTGTATAACCAGCACCCTGCACTGTATAAAATCCACCCTTACATTTTTTTGAACATAATCCGTTGAATAATGATTTATTTTATTTAAATAGAGGTTAGAAGTGTCACAGGTTGAAATAAGACCTCAGAAAAAGAAAACAATCGCTATTTTTGTTATATTATATCTTCGTTTATATTTGTCGTGAATTGGGATTTTTACAAGTAGAACTGCTTTGACAGAAACAAAAGTAGCAGCAGGGTATTTTGGCTGCGACACATCAGCAACAAGTATTACGACCGCACACTTCAATATCAATATCGGATGCTAGTCGATTTTGAGGGTGATCACACGTGCAACAATAGAACAGTCTTTGTTATTGCGCGAGAACCATTGTCGACATCTCCTTTTGAAAATAAGTTTCGTAAGTTTGCAAGTTTTTTCCTAGCCTATTTCAATTGGGCATAATCAATGCTTTAATTTCAGCACATGATCATCCTAAACTTCTACCAGCCGTCACCACAAACCGATAAAAATTGTTATTTTGTCACATAAGAACTATGTAACTAACCAAGTAAACAGAAAGTTGTGTCTGGTATTTTCAATACACCTAAGACACTTGCGTAGGATGCAAGGTCTGTGATTTTTTTCATTAGTGTAGTTACCACAATTTGATGATTTTTGTTAAAAATGTTATTTATTTAATGTTTGTGGCTACATTATTGAATTGTTTGTGTGTGTATAAAAACTTGGATTTTTTATTATAGCCACAAAAATATAACTGGTAGCTCTATTAAATAACAATATTTACTTCTATGTAAGTAATTAAATTTAATTAAATATGCAAAGGAATAAATTAGGCTATGGCTTGATTCCAAACTTTGAAGCTAGCGCCCCCTACATAGTAATGTAAACTATGCTTTTTGACAACGTACCTAGGGTTAATTCTTTTCGGCTCCTCATTTGTATCCCGTTCCTTAACTTTTTTACATCTTTCAAGAAACGTAATTGGATGATATGCAATAATTTTGACGAAATTGGATATCGAGAACTACTGACAAATGCCCATGGCTCTAAATTGTACCTATAATATATATGAGACTACCCACCGCGAAACAATGGCCATCTATGATAAAACACGTAATATATTTGTAGCGCACATAAAAATCAAACTGACATTGTGAATTACGCAATGAAACTAACTTCAAAGCCGGTGTTATCCATTATGCATGTAAATGGAAAACTCGGGCTCACTTCGGAGATTAATAAGTTTTAATACAGAATTCTGCGGGAAGCGCAAATACGCTTTTCATCCGATCTGCTACATTAACCAATTTTTTAATCCGCCTTATTTCTAACCCAACCTGGTTTATGATTTTAATATTGCACGCTCGGCTACCCCACGCCACGACATATTTTATCATTTTATGAAATTCGGCAGGTCTGCCTCACGATATTAAATAAAAGGGCAATGTTCTATAATATACCCACTCGATCTGCTGCTTCCGTGCATTCACACGGGGATTATAGATGAAATATGAGTCGGTGTCAAATGGGATTGACTTTAATCTAGCAAGAAAAATTTCACGTTTAACAAAAACCCCACAGCAGCGCAAGGCTATTAGTACAGCCAACTTTAGAGTACGTTAGCATTAAACTCAATTACGTTTATGTTCATGTTTACGTAATGTATGTATGTATGTATGTATGTATGTATGTATGTATGTATGTATGTATGTATGTATGTATGTATGTATGTATGTATGTATGTATGTATGTATGTATGTATGTATGTATGTATGTATGTATGTATGTATGTATGTATGTATGTATGTATGTATGTATGTATGTATGTATGTATGTATGTATGTATGTATGTATGTATGTATGTATGTATGTATGTATGTATGTATGTATGTATGTATGTATGTATGTATGTATGTATGTATGTATGTATGTATGTATGTATGTATGTATGTATGTATGTATGTATGTATGTATGTATGTATGTATGTATGTATGTATGTATGTATGTATGTATGTATGTATGTATGTATGTATGTATGTATGTATGTATGTATGTATGTATGTATGTATGTATGTATGTATGTATGTATGTATGTATGTATGTATGTATGTATGTATGTATGTATGTATGTATGTATGTATGTATGTATGTATGTATGTATGTATGTATGTATGTATGTATGTATGTATGTATGTATGTATGTATGTATGTATGTATGTATGTATGTATGTATGTATGTATGTATGTATGTATGTATGTATGTATGTATGTATGTATGTATGTATGTATGTATGTATGTATGTATGTATGTATGTATGTATGTATGTATGTATGTATGTATGTATGTATGTATGTATGTATGTATGTATGTATGTATGTATGTATGTATGTATGTATGTATGTATGTATGTATGTATGTATGTATGTATGTATGTATGTATGTATGTATGTATGTATGTATGTATGTATGTATGTATGTATGTATGTATGTATGTATGTATGTATGTATGTATGTATGTATGTATGTATGTATGTATGTATGTATGTATGTATGTATGTATGTATGTATGTATGTATGTATGTATGTATGTATGTATGTATGTATGTATGTATGTATGTATGTATGTATGTATGTATGTATGTATGTATGTATGTATGTATGTATGTATGTATGTATGTATGTATGTATGTATGTATGTATGTATGTATGTATGTATGTATGTATGTATGTATGTATGTATGTATGTATGTATGTATGTATGTATGTATGTATGTATGTATGTATGTATGTATGTATGTATGTATGTATGTATGTATGTATGTATGTATGTATGTATGTATGTATGTATGTATGTATGTATGTATGTATGTATGTATGTATGTATGTATGTATGTATGTATGTATGTATGTATGTATGTATGTATGTATGTATGTATGTATGTATGTATGTATGTATGTATGTATGTATGTATGTATGTATGTATGTATGTATGTATGTATGTATGTATGTATGTATGTATGTATGTATGTATGTATGTATGTATGTATGTATGTATGTATGTATGTATGTATGTATGTATGTATGTATGTATGTATGTATGTATGTATGTATGTATGTATGTATGTATGTATGTATGTATGTATGTATGTATGTATGTATGTATGTATGTATGTATGTATGTATGTATGTATGTATGTATGTATGTATGTATGTATGTATCCATGTATGTATGTATGTATCCATCCATACATACATACATACATCCATGCATGCATGCATGCATGCATGCATGCATGGATGTATGTATGTATGTATGTATGTATGTATGTATGTATGTATGTATGTATGTATGTATGTATGTATGTATGTATGTATGTATGTATGTATGTATGTATGTATGTATGTATGTATGTATGTATGTATGTATGTAGGTACATACGTACGTACGTACGTATGTATGTGTGTATGTATGTATGTATGTATCTATGTAGGTATGTATGTATGTATGTATGTGTGTATGTAAGTATGTACGTAAGTTCGTATGTACGATCGTACGTACGTACGTACGTACGTACGTATGTATGTATGTATGTATGTATGTATGTATGTATGTATGTATGTATGTATGTATGACCCAGCATGTTAAAGAAAATCTTGTTTACTTTTTTTTCTATAAAGCAATGCCTATACCTATCTCTGATACAAAAAATGTTATATGCAGAAAAACGAAAAAAAAAATACAAATCGAAATTTTGGCTTTTTTCTTTTTGTTTCAACATTTTCGGCATAGAAAAGGTTTTATTTTTTTTATGACCCATAATGACGGAAAATTCAATTCTCTACAAAAAGGCATTTAAAATATATCCAGTATTTGCGTCGTTTGCGAGGTATATTGGAAAAACTGAAAAGCTAATCTAATTTAATAGCGCCTCGGGGTTTTTCTCCGTAAATGACGCATTAACCGATTCTTGTAAAAAAAAACCGTGAATGTCTTAGTTCCTTATTGCCATGTTTTTTAGGAACAATCAATAGCATATAGTGTTGAGCAATCAGACACTATGAGTAATCGTAATTTTGACATTTCGTAATACATTTAATATAATGTAATAACTAAAAACTAATTTGAGCCTAATGCAAAATAGTTGGTCTACATCTTATAAAATATCGTTATCCAATTATACAATTATTATAGTTGACGCATTTTTCTCGAAAATTGTAGTTCAGGCAGCTGAGTGTCAACTTTGGAAGCGGAACCTGCGCGAAATGCGTGAAAACGCATTTCAAACTTATTGGCCAAGGCAGCTTTGGATGCGAAATTTACGTCGAAATATGTAACGACGTGTCTTTTGCTTTGTTTTGTGTCGTGGTTCTTTGCTTATATCCGTATATGTATATGGATAATATTGCATAATTTAGATAATTTAGGAATTGTCAGTAATTCGGTAACGTTGCAGGTGAAACCCGGATCAAAAGATATAGGTATAAAATGTGTTCCTTTGTTCGTTTTCCGTTAACATAGTAGCAAAATGCATCATTTAGACATTTACTGGGCAACTTTGTAGGCGAAACGTAATCATAGTCGTCCCAAAAATACGTACAAGTAAAATGGGGATTATCCGGCACGAGAACTGAAATATTTTCTTGCTGGCAAAAGTGTGACTTTCGCGAATATAGGCTTTAATAATTCTAATCCGTCTCCGGGAAAAATCCAGCTGTCGCCATCGGTTGTTTATCGATAAATCATGGCAATCTTGGAATTTATGGATCATTTCTTGCAAAACGCAGGAAGCTGCAACATCATTATTTCCGAGTTTGGGGCTTTCTTCGAATCCCGGAAAGCGCCTAGTCTTACATCTGGATATGGATCTTTCGGTTCCATCGGCTTAACGATGTTGCAGTAGTTTTCAGGCGAGAATTTAGATGATTGTCGCTGTCAGCGCGGGGGATTACGAGTGGAGCAATACAAATATTGTATTGTTCCTAATGGCTATTCCACAGGAAGTTGCTTTCCCGGATAATGTATGCGTGAATGCCATTTAAAATAGAAAAAAATTACTTACTAAGTACTGCTTTACTAAGTAATGCGTTACTAAGTAATTAATGAGTATTCATACTGTACTTATTGATACTATACACGTTGATGAATAATGGTGGATGAGAATATTAGCTATGATTTCCTTGAAGTTTTACTTGCCGTTGTTGCCAATTCTTAAATTCAATCAGAAATTATCGAAGAAATGGGCTAGTTCAACCCAAAATTATGAACGATGAAACCAATTTATTACGTCCATCTTAAACCCCGGTTACAATAATTCAGATAAGGATTTAGAGAATAGTTATTTGTTTTCAATTCAGCCAAGGCAGTCAATCATTACAGACATCTCCTTTTTGAATTACACGTTAAATTGTTGATTAGTTTATCCGTTAATACAGTATTATTTCTTTGTAGCATTGTTCCGGATTTTCGGTTTTCAAACGTTCATGTATATTTAAAATAATACGTTGACATTGTACATGTAAATCTTGATTTTTAAACTCTAAAAATTTATACAAGAGGCTCCGGGTAATCATAATTTAATTAGCAAAAGTAAGTTTCTCTCTAATGTCTAATAATATTTATCTATTTACGAACTCTTTTTTTAGGTTGTATTGATTTTTGGAATCGCCGGTGCGTCGCCGCGACGAATTTCTGAATTTAAAATTAGAAAATACAGTATATATGAACGATAAACTGTTGGTATCCATGTTAAAGACTAACACAAAGACTTCAAGGGCTTTTGTAATCAATGAATATGAGATGTTATAAGAAATCAATGAATATTAAATGTTATAAGAAAATACGTATATTTCCGACCAAGTGAATTGAAAGACATCAGTTTTTTTTAAATATGCAAAAGGTAAAGTTTTAAATTTGTCAGAATCCATAAATTTGATATAATACCAATGATATAATCAATAATATTTATTTGCCATGCATACCGATTATTATTTGCACAGGTACATTTCCCACCTAGGCAGGAAAAGTGTATACTTTGCTGACTGATTTTAGTCTGCAAAATTGTATTTTAGTGTCGATCGGCGAAAAATATAATTTTTTTACGAAACCATGTCAAAACATCTTCCTAAAAAAAATTGCGCATCTTAACGGCTTATAATGTTCCCAATTTTAAGTCCTGTCCGAAATTTTCAGGAAAATGGTTGGTTTTTCTTTATCCCAAATTATATAGTTAATTGTGTTTGGATGGTTTTCGATATCTTGTACATTGGGGACATTGTTAACAAATGCTGATTATCTGCTAGAAGAAATTTAGTGAAGACACGATAGGTACTCATTACTCTTTTATTTACCTAGTTATTAAACATCAATAGAAAAATCAATATTGTCTGAAAGGTAACAATGTATACAATTACTTAGAGGAAAAGAATGTAACTTTAATATGCATGTAAGAGATATATGTTGTTCATATATTTATTATATATCGGTATAGCTCATAGTTTTGAATTAAAGTAGGCCATAAATTCTTTCTCTCAAAGATTTAAAAATTGTCAACAATGGCAAGAAAAACTTGGGAAATATAATATCAGTGAAGGCCGCAGCTCGATAGCTCTTTTCGGTCTCGAGTTATAAACGGCTAAAGTGTAATACTTTATAGACGGACACCCTGTATATACCCAAGGTCCCTAAAAATTCATAGGGTGCCTCGTAACTTGACGTCATCTGATTCGGCAAGTCTGTTAGGTGCACAACTACATGATTGTGAAATCTATTTTGTTTTAGCGTGTCGAGCGATCCCTCGTTCAACGGTTTTAGTTTAACATTGTATTGTTATATTTGTTTATTATAGGCCAAATTCACATGTATTTTTCAACATCCGGCACAAAGATGACGTCACTAAAGTTACGAGGCAACCTATGAATTTTTAGTAACTTGGTACATACCACCTATACTAATAAGGCTCATATTATGCTTTAAGTCATTGTAGTGTTCAAGTGCATACGATCTTAATTGAAACCGAATAAAAAATCGGCAAAACAAAGTGGCATGGATACTGTCGGCATCTCCTTCTAAGACAACTTAGTTTTTACTTACAACAGACTTACTTTTTATGCGGTTTCAATTGAGATCGTATACACTTTACCAGTGTGTCCAAGAAAATGAACTTATTTTTTGTACGAAAAATGTCCGGTCCGTTGATAATAGAATTATTAGGGATTATTAATTTATCAAGTTTTAATAAGATGCACAGAAAAACCATATTTTTAGCAAAATTATCGTGACAAATATTACAATATGAAATCGCAATGGCATATACTCGTAAAATCGCATAATTTTCATCTTAGTGAATAACATTAATCGTTTTATAATCGTTGAAAAAATCGTTAAAGTTCCAGATTGTTGTTTTCTTCTTTATGTCTTAAATTTACATGTAGTGGTTTCTATGTCAGTTTTTAATTATATTAATTAATATTTATGAATATAAATTTCAATATAAAGTTTTTCTTTCTTCAGGCATGTTAGATATCAAGATATCCCGTACCAAAAAAAATAATACCTTTTTCATTTGAGCAATGCCTTGCAATTCCCAGACCAAGCCAAATGTTTCATTGGAAATCTACTGACGTTGAAAGAATTGCTGCAAAGTTAATGTCACTAAAAAATATAAAAGGTTTAAAGGGAGTTCATAGTGGATCGTCTAATTCACTCTCTCTAGGCGCTGATCCCTACTTAGGTCAAAGTCCTGGGCGTCGGCATTACGGTCAGCGGTAAACTCCCTCTGGCAGCGGATTTTCTCTAAAATTTACGGCGATTGAATTCCAGTTGATAGGATATGGAGGTACGTAAACCCCCTCTGAAAGCACAGCAGCACGCAGGCTTTTCTATTGTATGATATCATGGTTTATATTGTGTGCGGAATCTACCTTTATATTATATGTATTATAGATATGTATATGCATTTATATTTAAGCTGCTTATGTTCCATATTTTATGAGTATAGATATAATAATTATTAATAGCATGCTGATATTGGTCTATAATGTGAAAGCATAACTGAAACAGACACACTTACAGCCCGACCGACCACCGACATTTTGGTGCCAGAGATATTAGGTGCAGGATCCAAAATATCCGCCAGATTTGGTGTATATGATTTTTTTTAAATTACATTATTTTATTTTTTAATTTCATGTACATTTCAGGTTATTATACTGTTTGCTTCAACTACTAGTTGATAAAACAAAAAATACAAAGGCAGTTATTTATTAAACAAGGTAGACAAATACACATTCATCACTTATCACTTAAAAATGTCCCTTTAGATGCTAGAATACGACTTTCTAGCATCTATCAAGGAGTTAGTATATACGGATTAATCAAAGTTAATATTATTAAAATACATAATATAATTAAAAATCCAATAATATCTTTTCATGAAAAATAAGGAATTTTGTCAATATATAAACCCTTATATCAATATTTAAACCCTTATATCAATATATAAACCCGTCGAAATCCGCTAGGGTAATAATATGATATATATATTTTTAGATTATAGCTACATCTTTAATCGTTGAAATTATTAGACAAATATTATCTGTTTTAGGATAACTAATGGTTAGGTAATTCTTTATCTATTAAATTATTTGCTTAATTTTTTTTGAGCTTATATAAAGAGTACAAGTTAAAAATTAAACGATATTATTATAATTGATTCAAACTACCTAGATCTGCTCAAACGCAATCCGATTAAACGCCGATTTCAATTACCCGCACTAATACCGCAACTAATTAAGCTCTAATGGCAAAATCAAACTCAGTGACACCTGTCCAGTAATCAACGCGCCGTCGGTATTGGGTTCTCACTTCTCACTGAACTTTGTTATGCTCCAGTTAACATACTGCAAACAAGTGCCTCGTCAAATATTGAAGTATAACTATTTAAGTTCTTAAAACAACCTTTAGGGCCGGTTGTATAAAACAAATTTGATCTTAAGTTCAACGGAACGCCGATCAACTACCTGTGATCTACGTTAATCCGTTATTACGTTGTTCTATGTACACTGAATAGTTCTGCAGTTCAGTTCAGTTTCAGTTCTGCTAAACTGTTATTAGATTATGATGACGCCGTTTTTGGGAAAAATGTAAAAAAATTATTTCAAATAATTAAATGCATTTTAAATATATATTATTTTTGTGACATTCCAACAATGCATTAAGAGCTGAAAAACAGCCCCTTGCAGTTAAAAAACGTATGATGGTTGTAGACAAATTATAGTATTCAACTTGCTTGGCTATTATGCTTGGCTATTATCAACTGGGGAGATTTGTGCTAATACACGTACCGTTACATTAGATATTGTTTAATCGCCAGATTTTTTCATTTTCATGTGTTATGTATCGTTTTATCAGTTATCACTTTGAATTTGGATCCAAATCACAGTTGCTTTCAAGAATCTTACATCTCTTATTTTTGTGGTAAGTAATACAAATTAAACTGATAATGTTAGATTATCTACAGGACGCTCATGGAATGATATAAGGGACTATTGTTCTTTTCATATACCAACAGTGCATACATTTTCCCTGTATTTTGTGGTCACGTGGTCTTCAGTCATTGCTAAAAAGTCTCGCTATCTCTCATCGTTAGATTGGATTGTGATTTTTCCATTTTTTAAATAATTTTTTACTTTTCACTTTCAGTTTCTTCAGATTTATCTATTTCATTGTATTCTAGAAATAGATGTTACCAATAAAAATAAAAAAAGCTCATTTAACAAGACGACACAAAAAAGAAAACAAATTCTGCTGATCTCTTTATCCAGTTTAAAATAGAATAATTTATTCAATAAATGTAATATACTAATAATAGAAAAGGCAAAGTCACCCCTACCCCTGTGCAGGGGGGTGGTTCTTGTACCAAAGTCTCCCCCACGGAATGATTTAATTTTGATCCGAGACATTTTCCTAGTCTCGATATATTTAGATGTATCAGGTAAAAAAAGTCACATTTATATATTGTGTTTGAATATACCTCAATTTCGATTTACTATTTTCTATTCATTTATTACAATGTAAAATTTTGCTACTCTACATGTTTTAATTTACCCAGTCACTTTCTAAAAAACTAAATATATCCATATATATATATTCTCATTATATTCGAGAATATGCGATTCTATAACCAGAAATATGGCATCTTAAAACATTTTTTTTACATCCTGTGTACAAAAGTTTCACTTTCCGACACTATATAGTATACGGAAATTAACAAAAATAGAAGAAAAATATTATAATAAGCTGTTATTTTCTGAATCGACAGTTGATAGGGGTAGGAATACAGGTTCAAAAAGTTCCCATCCATAACAGGTGAGCTTCACTCCTTTTTCACCCTTATAACGACACCGTGCTGGTGTTTCAATAATATTTTGGAAATGTGAAAAATATTGAGAATTAAATTTTCTATAAAACATGTCCTATAGATCGTTTGCAGATTATTAAGGGTGTTTACGTTAATCGACGGCAAACTTATAGGGGGAGCCCAGGAGGGTATTTTGGGATTTACTCAAGCGCGGCACATTAACATGGGGGATACCTTGCACCCTATTGAATACCTCCAACATATCTAAGCCTTCTATACAGTGCCGCGCATGTAGGGCAGCCGATCAGAATATTAAAAAAATCATTAGTTGGAAATACGTAAATAAGCACGCCAGATTAAGGTATGGTGAGTTAATTACATGCTGAAAAGTGTTCATTTCGATACTCTGATGATTTGAGCTTGACGTAAGGGACTGAGAGCATCACAATTTTGTGAAGATCCCACTCTACAATAACATAATTCCCCTAAGATAAAGCATTTAAAAGATATTGTAAACTTAACCAGTGCGGTGTCCCTAAAAGGGGTGAGATGGGGATAAAGCTTACCCCTTTGGTGTGGGAACTTTTTTGATGTCTATTCTTACACACATAAGCTAACTATTATATAAACATTTCAGCTTATTATAATTTTTTTCTTTTATTCCACATAATTTCGCCTAATTTCCGTGTATTAATAGGGCATTGGCATGTCTTATATTAAAACAGTCCAGCAGTAATTCGATTACAGTAATAAATATATGTACCTCAATATTCCAATTGCCAAATAAACTAAGTAATTCCGAGGGTTCGCAACCCCACTTAAATAAATTAGCTTATCGTTCTGTAGTTGCTGTCGAAAACTAATTAAATTTACTTCGGAACGGCTACAAAGGTTAAACTGTTAATATACAGGAATTGATTACAGTAAATGGTAAACAAGACGTCGGCTAATGATTGGCAATTAACTGTTTTCATTAGACGGTTTGGGTCATTCGATAGAGCCATTTTTTCGTGATTGAAATGGCCAGTTACTTTGTAATCTGGCCTAAATTAGTTTATCGTATACATTAACTTATTAATGACCGTCATAATTACCTGGAAAGACATATATAGCCAGTAGATGCAGATAGGATATATATGCTTATGCTGTGATCATTTTCGCGCTATAAATAATATCAAATTCCATGGAGTTAATCGGACTCAGTCAACGGTCATTCGTAGTATCAAATTACCGGCGCCTTCACCAGAATAAAAAAATCCATTTTTATTGGTAAGATTTATAGTTATATATTAATATTTGTATTGGTAAATATATATGTATCGTTCTGAGTCAGAAGCAAATTGAGATATGATAATTTTATTTGTCACTTACTCTAGATATCGGAAACATTTTTAAAACAAGGTATAAACACATCAAATTGATATAATTTGATTGACGAAATTGAAATTTAATATCGAATACTGTACTGCAATTTCAATTGGCCATAAACGAGTTTTGACTCGAATTTCGGAACTGCGGAAAAATTGAAAACCAAATTATAAAAGAGTTTAAAGTTTATCTATTAAAGCAAAAAAAACGATTTTATTTTGGTCTATTTTAGAATTATTCTTATTCTTTATAGTATTAGTTTAGTATTCATTACCTTTGCTAGAAATAGATAAATAGATAAAATACTCATGAATGCCTCACTTGGTTAGGTATACGCATTATAGGTGGGTCAAGAAATAGAAGGTTTTTATTTTTGAATTATATATGAATTTAAATAAGCGTGGGAGAGTTTAGCTCAAGGTGAGGTTCAAAATAAGCTATTTATGATTGATTTATATTTACTTTGAAATTATTTCATTTGTATATAATATAATGTTAATCTTTCTGACTGATTTTTTTTAATTTTAAGCTTATGGCTTATGGCTTTCATATTATTTATATGAAATACGGTTTAAAATTATTAGTTTTCAATGTTTATTCAAAATTCATTACAATAACCATATATTTACGATTTGAAATCCGTAATCACCCTAAATTGGCCTGATAACATGTTAGCGCATAAATAGAAATTCGTTAATCACAAATATATCTGAAGCTAAACGAAAGTTCAAGAATTGTTTAAAAATATTATGTAATACGGTTATGTTTATATACTTATATACCATATATCTTTATATACGGTTTCACTTACGAAACTGTGTATATGTATGTAGCATGTAGCTCTCTCTTTTTTGCTTAATGAATTTTATATCTATTACATATGATATGCCTTATCTTTGATTATCTTATATCTATATCTACTAATCCTTTTATCTCGAGCTCTGCGAAGAAATTGAAGCTATTCTTAAAATTCTAATTTCATGAATTTTGTTAATCGGTTCTGCTACTGCAAAGTAGTAATTCATCGTTCCAGCCTGATGCAGGCATTATTAATTTTATGTTTGTTCTTTGTCTGATTAATGATAAAATTGGTATCGATGTGGTGTTTTGCGGAGGAGCGGAATTTAAAGAGGCCTTTATCCATAGAAATAGAGGACGTATTCTTGCAGTATACCAGTAAACGTATGTTAATAGGCTCTAAAATCAGATTTTTAAGAAACAGCTGGATAGGGTAATACAAAATTATTTAAAATAATAAAGCATTTTTATTTTTGAATTTATAAAATTTATGAAATATACCTACACTACGCCGTTCGCTAGAAAACAACCATGTGAGCCATAAATGTGAGTGGATTTTCTCTTCTATATGGAAATATAGGCAAGAATGGTTATTAGCGAAAGTTTGTTGGGATACTGTCTAGGTATATAAATTTAAATAAACTTGGTTATAACTATAATATAAAGGATGTATAATAAAAACCTGATATAAATTGAGGAAGAGTCCTGTTAGCTATATATAAGAGTAAATTTGAATTTAATATATGACATAATTTGATTCCTTGCCCATTTGGAGTAGAATATAATGCGCTTGAAAACTTTTACGGAGCTATATGTAATAAAAGGAACGAAATATCCGTTAGCCATATATCACAAGGTTCCCCTTGGTTTCTTGTTAGAGATTATATTGTAGAAATATAAAATTATTTCCCTGCCAGCTATTTTATAACATCCGAAAAGCTATGTTTATTGTAATATTACAAGTAGGTTGAATAAGAGCGACGTGGCATCATAAAAATTTGTACTTTTATGTGCGATGTATTTTTATGGGGCCACTATTAAGTAGAAGTTTTATGTTTAATAAGAAAAATCACACGACTATGTGAACATTACCTTTCAGCATTGTGCTTTCAGGGAAGAGATAGGCATTCTCGAGGTTAGGCATTACGGTTTGATGTTTGTTTAATTTCTAAATTGTACCCACAACATATACTCAGATAATGATAAAATGTAACCTTTATTTCAGATGAACTTTTGCATATTCAACTTTCTTAAGAAATAAAAAAAACTCGTTTTATAAAAAAAATATTCATAGAATGTTATTTTTCTACCACATATTTCTTTTTCTTTAAGCGGCATTTCAACTCTAAGGATTAGGCGTCAAAATGGTTTAATAAAAATCTTCAAAAATGGTTTAATATGGAAAGCATTTGCGTAAACAATCGAATGATTTTGAATGTCTATTCCAAAATTTTGTAGGTTCCTTGATATGTTGAGTCGTCAAACTGGTGTTCCATAACGTATTGCAAAATTTCCCACAAATGTCCGAGTCACAGTAACTAACAGCTTCCGTATTTGAATTGAATATTCTTCAAACAAACTTACTCAATTCGCATTATAAGGTTAAGCTGTTAATTTTCTTCAATTTTCTTCAACAATTCTGCTATATCGTTTTCTTAGTATTCTATGTGCCTTGCTTCATTAATATTATATCTATTAAATTTTTTCCTATAATACTGGCTCCTCTTTAGGGTCACCGTGTACCTATATACTTACGTCTGTGCTCAGTTTACCAAGCACTTTGCAATAAGGGCACGAACAAGAAACTTCGCACAAGTCGCAGGAAACTAGGTACGTGATTTCTCGACGAAATTATGTTGCGGTCGAATGGAAATTTTAGTTTTTTAACTTTTTGCTTTATTTCAGTGATATCATTACGATGGTATACAGCCAACGGCTGATTGAAATCTAATTATATGATTAGATAAAGTTTAAAATTTTGCAGTAGAAGGCTGAATATCAACTTTTCAGATGGTCTAACCATTCCTCGGATGTCGTATTTTCTATTCTACTGTTTATTTCCATATCTTTTTTCCGTCTTTGTGTATGTTTAATAGTGACTTGTGTATATAATAGAAATAATCAAGTATTTAGGAACTTGATTATTTCTATTTTTTCTATGTTTTTCCCTCTATTTAATTTTTTATTTCTGGGTCGGTGTTTCCTTTTCATCACTTTTATCTTGCTTAACTGCCTATTAATTATTTGTCTCTCTCTCTCAATGCAATACATTAATTTAGATATTTTTGAAGTTGTAGGTCTAAAAGATCTAGACTAAGAGCCAGTGATATTTTTCGATGATGATTTAGTTAAGGCCTATTTTTTAGAGAATGTGGGGGGCATGAATAATTATCATCCGTGAGGATTAACCCTGCTAGCAGTTAGGGAGGGAGGCAAAACGCCCCGCCCCTAATCTGTAAAAAATACTGCACAAAATTATTATTTAGTTAAGGCTGCAATCTTTTCCAGTGTTCGTCCGGTAGTCCACAATCATCAATATAATATTTGCAGAACGATTGGCCGGCCTTAAATGGGTTGCAGATCACCCCCAACATGTCGTGTGAGCGGTGAAATTTGTATTTAGTTAAGCCTCGATTTTTAATATGTTGTTATGGCAATTATTTCAAGTGTACATGACCATTGGCAGTACAAAATAACAGTTTTAACTCCCTTGCAGAACGATTTTAATATCCTTGTGTGCGCCTTGATTTCGTGTCTTTTGCCGCAGAATGATTTGTTATTATGAATGATCCATATATATATATATATATATATATATATATATATATATATATATATATATATATATATATATATATATATATATATATAGATAATTTTGAAAATTTATTTGGAATCTTTTTAGCAATAACATCCATTTATTTCCCTGGGAGTTGATATTTTAGCACTCATTTAGTATTGATAACGAGCCTCAATATATCAATCAAACATTATATGGGGCATCATATTAATTCAGCAACTTTTTCTGATACTTTTTGAATCGTCTGATTTAATATGTTTTTATACTCATTGAGAGAAACTTCCATGATTTTTTTTCAGATTTTTTAGCGTTAGTTAGTTTTTTTATTTTAAAATTTTAATGTTTTTTGAAGTATATTTATTTATTTCGTGGATTACCATTGGGATATTTTTTGTTTTATTTTTCCAAAAAATATACATGATTCTTCAGACACTACAATTTTTTTATCTATACTAGAAAATGGAATTCCAAAAGCCAATTTTCGAATTCCAATTTTCAGGAATCGGTCAATGGTTAATTTAAGAATAAAAACCGCGGAGTGCTATTAAATTAGAGGGTGCAAATTGGAGATAGTAAAAATTCACCCGTTTCAGTGTTTTCAATGTATCTCGCAAACAAAGCAAAATTTCGATATATTTTATATGAAACTTATTGTAGAGAATTTAATTTCCCATCGAAACGTTTTATTTAAAAAATTTAAAAACAAAATTTTGTAACGAAAATGTTGAAAGAAAATGAAAAAAAGGCCAAAATTTCGATTTTTTGCATAATTTTGCTTTTATAACTTTTTTTAGGCCAGATATAGGTATAGGCATTGCTTCATAAAAAAAAAGTAGACGAATGTTCCTTTAAATGCTGTGTCGAAAATTTTTGGGTTAAGAATTGACCCACTGGCCACTCAAACATAATATGGCCACTCAAACATAAATAAAAATGACATGCTTTTTTTCATAAATAAAAATTCCATACAGCTACAAATACACGACACGATTTTACGTGGCAATGTAACTGAAGAAGAAATAAGTTCTGCATCAAAATATCTTGCAGCTTCAATTGCAGCAAAGTTAAACATGACCCTAAGCAACTGTCGCTTCCAGAATTTTTATAAAATATCAGAAAGTGGAAAATTTTCTCTAGCGCAATTACCACCAACATCGAGCAGCATGGCTTAAGAACTTATTTCCAAATCCAGCAGTGGCAAGGAAATCACTTAAAACCTCTGAACTGGGTTTGGAAAAATTCTAACTATGGATTAGTTGCGATTCGCATAACAGCACCTCCTACGCCAGAGATTTTGCTGAAAAAAGTACTTGTGGTTGCATTACAGGTTGTCATGGAAAATGTGGTTGCAGAAAATTGCAAATTACGTGTTCGATATTTTACAAAGAATGTATGGGGATTAATTGTGAAAATATACAAGTAGTTGATGTTGCAGAAGACAATTTTATCAAAGATATAGATGATGATATCGATATACAGTTTAAATATGTTATTGAACATACATTTGTTGAGTAAAATATTAATATTTTCAATAAAATGACAAAGAAAACAATATCTGTATGAGGCAAAAAATATTTCGGCCAATTTTTAACCCAAAAAATTTTGTTGACCAAACATCTTAAGGGGAAATTTTGTCTACTTTTTTCTCTGAAGCAATGCCTGTACCTATCTCTGATCCAAAAAAAGTTAGGCAAAAAAGCAAGCAAAATTTTCCAAAAAATTGAAATTTTGGCCTTTTTTTTCATTCTGTTTCAACATTTTCGGCAAAAAAAATTATTTTTCAGATTTATTAAATAAAACCATTTCGATGGGAAACTCAAGGGGTCTTGACATTTTCCCGAAAAGTTTATAGTTTCCGAGAAAATTGCGAAAAACTAAAAAAAAAATACCTTTGGGGGTGGTTTTGGGGTAGTTTTTCATGAAGGATCCCAGTGGCCTCACCCTATATTTTTTTGTACAACTCACAACTTATATTTATATAGGAATTAATGCCTACTTCTAATGCCTACTACTACGTAAGACTCCAATTTCAACGAATTCAGATTTTTTCCTTATATTTTATCGTATTTTTACTTTTTCCCATTTTCTTTGGAACTAAATATCGCAGCGAAAAAAAATTTGCAATTCTCTAAAATCATTACTTTTTCCACTAATGAGAGAAGTATGAAAAAAGTACCGTTTTTAAAATTATTTTGCAATAAAAAACCATGACGCGCGTATGCAAAGTCCATATCAAAACCTCTGACACCCCTACGACTTTTGTTAAGTCGTGATTAATAAATAATGGTTCTGCATTATGCTTTCCATATTTTCATTATATATCTGCCTTTTCTCCTAATGTTCCCCTGTTTATTGATTTTATCTCTTTTTGTTTTGTTGGCCTTTTTATAACGTTTCAGATGTATTATTATTATAGTAGTATATAGAAAGTAAAAACTTCTATGACCTGTTTTAATATATCGGAATCATCTGTAAATTAGATATTTGTTAATCAGTTCGGGCTCGTTTTCGGTGCCGTTTAAATATTGGCAGATTGTTAAGTAGATTCCAATCGATTCCGGTCTGCGTTCGTGCTAAGTAAACTCTCCTTAACGGATAAATTTATGATTAAACTTTCCCAACTTTGTTATAGTGCCGAAACCGGAAAATGTAGAGGGGGTTCCACTGACTCTTCTATTTTTGCATGTTTTAACGGCGAATACGGTAAGTAATTTCAGTTTGAAACTAGTTGTTGTACGTAAGATGAAAACTTAAATTGCGCTATACAAATCTGTTCGGTGCTGGAAGATACAATATTGTAATTTATGGGAGAAATTACCGTAACTGTGAATATTTTTCCATTTACGGAATGGTGAAATTAAATTACGTCCACCTAGCAAAAGAGTGAACCCTTAATCCGTACTATATTTCTTGTCTTGGCTGAGGCTTCGTAAGCCTCAACCAATTTATTCATTAATAAATACAATTGGCCTATCTTTCTTGAATGTTTGTTATTGGAAATTTACGTCACGTGAGGTCATGGTGGTGACCTCACGTCACCACCAAAAAATAAGCTGCATGTCATAATTCAAATATTGGCGGCGCTAATGAAATTGATATGCATAATAGGGGTTAGGGGAGGCCACCGCTACCAACAAGTAGACTTCATCACAAGGACAATAACAGTTTCACTAAAAATCTGATATTTATGCGCTATATTTAAAAATTGTTCTTTTATGAAGGTAAGCGATTGATAATTTAGATAATTTTTCAAAAGTTTTGAAACCTCATTTTATAGTCATGACATATTCGAATGATATGATAAGGTACCTTACATTTGTCTAACGTGGCTTCTTTAAGCCTTATTTTCACAACTTTGCTCTTGTCCAGCTAATTGGTATTAATTTTCAGCATACTCCGTCTATCTAGTTCCTCTGCAACTCAAAAATTCTTTTAATCCTCTTCTCCCCTTATTTTTAACTACAATCTGCTTCTAAATTTCTATCTGCAATCCGCTTCTAAATTTCTATCTGCAATCTCCTTTTCTTATTTCTCCCTGGCATCCTCTTTTCTTTCTGAATTATTATTTTCCTGCTTGGTTTCCACCCTTTTTATTTTCCTGATCTCTTGATTTCTTTTCATAATAAAGACTATGCCATATAATATTCTCTATACTATATGTCTATGCCATGCACTTTCTCACTTTAGTTATCGAGTTTATTTATACTTCGCTATGTTAGCTTGGAAACTACTGAAGTAACAAAAAAAACATTTTTTTATTTAAAGTGAATTTTTAAATAATTTTTACAGGGTGTCCCATTTAAACACCGGGCAGCACTTGTAAGACACCCTGTATAAAAATAAAAACCGTATAATTTAAAAACTTACTTAAAACTGAGAAACTTTTGTATTTAAGTTTCTTTTGTTACTTTAATAGTTTTCCAGGTCACGTGGGAACATCTTATTTGGCACACCCTGTACATCCTAAAGCATAGTTTTTCCCTGAAACTGTTGTAGTGGTAGTAATAAATTTGATTCGTTCGTTGGCTAATTATTTATTATTATTTCATATAAATGGTTCATACGCTCCAAAATAAGTAATAGTGTCATCCTGGCATAAAGGCGTATTAGCCAAATGTTCGTTAAAATAGATAATACTTTTAATTTTGAAAAAAATACCACAAACCATATATTTTTTAATAAATTTTATCGACTTTATTTTACTTTTTTTTAACCATTCGTTCCTCAACAGTTTTTCCTCTCTCCTGTAAAATTTTGTTTTTGGCGCATACGCCCTCATGGCTTTTATGGAAAAAAAATTAGAAAAATTTTTGCGAGAAGCGATTTTTTTTATAGAAGAATTTTCCATAAAACAATTGTGTAGGAAATTTAATTTTGAACAACTTTTATTTGAAACTTTTTTCGAAAAAATGTATCTTCTTTGAGATAACGCCAGTTTTTTTGGCCAAACAACACGAAAAGTCATACACATATATCTCAAAACGCTGTATGATGCTTTATAACGCTGCCTTTCGATAAAAAAGATTTAGAGTAAAAAACGCTCATTTTTCCCTTATTTCCCTGGACTAATAATCTGATATTTAGAAAAATATAGTCAATATAGCTCGGTTACATATTAAATTAACATTTATTTTCTGCTTGCTAATGCCGAAGTTGGCAATTCTCTATTATCAGTGAATTAGTAGATGAGATAGCCAGCGGACACATTTTGTCCAAGGGTCAGTAAGGGTAAGTTAGCACAGAATTAACGACGGGAATAGTTTGGCAACCGCATAAGGGAGAAGTAATGGACACCCGAGTAGACTTACATCAAATAACGTGCCTTCGTATAATGTATAAACTATGGGAAATAATGTAATCCTTATTTGATCAACAAGATACTTTTAGTTGGTTTAATTACAGCACTCATTTTATATTCTCCTATGACGTATAAGTTTTTAAATGATACGGTATGAAAGAAATATATACGCTCACTAGTTTCGATTCGACATAATGCTCTTGAGTAAGTTGAAACATGTACCGTTCGTTAGAAAATATTAGATATATTCGTCTTGTAGCTTCGTAGATATCTTTGGTTCACAGATAATTTAACTGAATCACGCCAACTCCGGGTTTTTCGTGTATCCCGCTAGCTCTAGAATTTACACAAGAACTCCTCGGTTGTAGCTCTATTTATCTAAAATGGCAATCTTCCCTGACGTTTCGAATCCACAACGAACTACAAAGATCCGATAAGCACTCTCGTCGACCCACCTTTCAAAGTTTATGAACGGTTTCCTTTGAATAATAATTATACAACCCGTTAAATTAATGAGATTACGCCTTAGATATCTTCGGGGTAGATTAATAACACTGAAATTAGGGGTAGAGGGGTAGAGTTATATTTTAACATGTCAATGGTATAGCTACAGCCGTTTAAGACCTGCTGCAAAAACATGGCATATAGTTTTTCGATATGTCATTTTACTGATTAAGAGACGTCATTTATAATATGGATGTTTGTGTCTGAATACCTGGTAAACTAGAAAATGCATTGTGACATTAAATAGGTGTTGCAGGCAATGTCACAGAGGCCGGCTGCTCGTCTTTACGGAAGCGGTCGTGAGTTCGGAATTCGTATTTAAAGTAAACTCCGGACAATTTAATTCTTCTCTGCGCATAAGTAAACCAGCCCAGGCGCCATCCGATTTTAGTGAAATCGGCAAAACCAAATTGATAAATGAATACACAGCTGGCAAGATATGTGGCAGGTGCAAATAAAACACACTGTATCCGAATTCAAGTATAATAATATATAAATGTAAAAATATGTAAATGGGTATAGAGATATATGAATAAAGGTATTTGTAAATATAAATATGTATAAACACAAATAAAGGTAAATGTAACACGGACAAATAATGTGTCACAGCACTGTGTGACACAGCGAAATCACAATTTGGAACAACCAAGACAGTGTGTGAAGACCTGTGGTGACAGATGAGTTTGACACTAATATTAACCTACAAATGCCTACAAGTCGCGCTCTTTTGCAATGTACAATAGCGACAAGTTGAAATCTAATATAAATGGTGATCTTACTTGTAATAATGAAACCTACAATACTAATACAATATACTACCTAGGAAAGCAGGTAGTGATCAGGCCACCGATCAACAAATGACCAAATAAAGAAGCTAAAGGCACACCATCTAAATTGTAGTTTTTACAGGTATAATGCCCTTACGAACAGCTGTCCCTAAGTTTACAAAATCAAAAAATTATGAAATAATCACAAACGCAAAGCTTACGGTAAGAGGTATGACTCTAAGTTAGAAGGACTTTATCACCACCCATACACTTTGTCCTGGAAGTGTCGTGACCATAACGTGAGACAAAGGTGTCCTCCACAACGCTATCATAAATAAAGAAAGTGGTACTCACAGCTCTCGGATATCACTCTAGAGAATACTGCTAGCGAACCAATGTCCAACTTTGAGGGGCTCCGATACACTCTGTGAAGGGTAAAGGTGCCTTACAGGCTTCTCTGACCCACCGCAGCTCTCTTCAGGTCTAACTAAAGGCTGCGCCTCATGGACCTCAAACTTTATAACAAGCTGCTCGAAATAGCAAAAATAGATGAAACCAGTGGTTGAGTGCACCGTACAATGCTCGCTACTTTTGTCAAGTATTACTAGAGTCAATTTTGGCGTGAAGAAAGTAAGGACAAACAGTAAGAGACGAGAGGCCTGAAAATGTTCAAGTGTTCAATGAAAAGTGTTTTTCAGTCTCTCACATATGAAATTTATATCAAAACAAAGAGGAGATATTAGTTGTTACATACCTTAGCTCTTATTAGGCCTCCTTACACTTTGAGCCAGGATAATGTAGAAAATAGCTGTTAAAATTCACTATCCTGTCATGGCTTCCAATTATACACAAAAAAAGGACTTCTTTTTGTCTCCTTGATAAAACTGATCTGATTAGCCAAATTGAAATAATTAAAATTACTAGATTTGAATTTGAATATAAAATGTTATTTCTTACTTCAAGCAGTTGTTAATAAAGTAAATTCTCAAACAACCCTCTCTCTTATTTATTGTTATAATTTGTGTACTTAGTCTGTCTGTGTGAATAAATACCACTCCTTAAATTAATAGCTGTAAAATATGCTAAAACCAAATACAGTGGCCTTGAGGGTATTTACCGGCGTGACAAAGGCAATTAATATATATAGGTAAGTGCATACAGGGTGCTGAAATTATGACTGTTACAGCATTTCAAAGTCTATAGACGCCCTGTAATGCCTGACTTCCAAATAAAAATACTACTGGATAAGAAAGGCTGATAGAGTGTCATATTTGTTTAGTACAGTAACATAATGTTATTAAAGTCATTACTGAAAATTTCTTCTCGTTATTTAATAATACGTTATAGTTAGTTTATTTTAAATTAAAAGCAGTTTTTAATTCTTTAAGTACAAGGCTAATTTTATATGTAAATTTTAAGCAAAATTCTGCTAAATCTGTCAGCTGGAAAGAAAATTGCAAATATCTCAAAAACTGCTAACTTTAGCCCCTGCAATGACTATACCAGGAGAAAGAAACTTTTGCAAGAAATAAGTTTTAACAAGGTTTCCGGAGATCGGGGCTCGAGTGTGGTGATAGGAATTAGTTTCTTTTTCATTCCCATTACTCTGCATTTTGTTCATTTTCATACCACTGCTGAACCTGGTGATTGTTTTCGCAAACGTATGATGAAATCGAGGATGAAGAAGGATTGGTATGAGACTGATAATCCCATCGCCGATGATGTTGGAGAAATTTCTATCTGTGATCTGTTTCCATCGGTACTTAAGACGATGAACTCGCATGACTTGGTCCATCAAGAACAGCGAAGCAAAGAAGAATGCATTAAATTTTGGAATAGTGTATTGCGTGTGGGCCTTCTGGGGATATCACGATAAAAAACACACCACTTACTCTACCTCATGGTGGTGTTGAAATGAGCTTTTTGACAAAAACGCATGTTGGCGTAGACTTTACGGTGCTAGTAAGGTAGTAAAAAAAAGGTTATGACATAAATTATAGGAAATTTTCTCTAGTATAATTTATTATACTACTGTTTTTATCGTAAACTGAGTCGGACAGGATATATTGTCAAAAAACTGTTTTTAGGCGGCACAGATAAGCGGTGGCAAAGTAGAAATTGGAAAGAGTACATCGAAATTATAAAATTGCCAATTTTTAACAAAAAAAAAACAAAACCGACTTCAAAAAATCTATTCTAAAAAACTGCATTAAAAAGTAAAAAATAATTACGTTATTCATTCTAACATAGAATACAATCAATTTATTAGGCCAATAAAATACAATTATTGTTAATTTTGGAGTCGGTGCCAGCCAAGGCTAACGTGTTCACTTACAATTGAATACAACTGCCTAAAGCGACACCACAATTACTAATAAACCGAAATTCAAACTTCTAGTCGAATACAATTAGAGATATATACCTACTCTACTTCGTCATACATTTGTAAACCTTGGCTGGCACCGATAGCAAAAATAACAGTAATTGTATACTATTGGCGTAATAAATAAATCGACTGTATTCTAAGTAGGAACGAATAACGTAATTATTGAAGTAAATACTTCTTCAAGACATCTTCAAGTGTCAAGACATATTTTATAACATTTTCGTCTCGCAAGTGAGATAAAGTATATGACAGATATGATGGAGAGAGAGAAACAGATATAGCGAATGCCGCGATATTTATATTGGATGCACATCTACGAAGCAAGAAGCCTTTGTACGTCAGAAACTCCATAAAATGTCACTTATTGACACTGCAGGACTGCCATATGAAACTGTGTTTGGTGAAGGTGTGTTTTATATGATAGCAACAATGTGACAGATGGTTTAGCAAACGGTGCAGTGAAAAAACTAGTGCATATTGATTGTGATGATACAGGTGATGATACAAGTCACGATCGCATGGTTAGATTTTTCGGATTCACCGAAAGTTGGTGAAAAAATTAGGAAAAAAGTTTCGGGGTATGCAAACGCTAATCAAATTAGTAAAACAGCTGTACCAATCCGTAGAAGAGTAGCTACAATACCCCTCAATAATAACAAAACAATCCATGCGAGACGATCAAGCGTTCTAAAGCGGATATATCTGGACTGGGATTTCGAATCTGATCCAAATGGATGATGATCTTTTTGCGGAGGATGCGTCCTTGCCACTACTTCACTTTTTTCGTGAGAAATTCGGTTTAGATATGAATAACGATCGGAACATTGCAACGACTAAATCAGGAACAACGATTGATGCTATATTCTCAGAAATCTACACCATTTAGAATCACGAACATATGTCACATTTTAGTTGCCATAAACCTAGTATGTACAATGCCTCTCTCTCTCTCTCTCTCGCCCCTCTCACTCTCACAACGAATCGGTAAAGAAGTATACACTTCTCTCACGTGTACTGTGTTTTTTACTTTTTAGTGCAGTTTTTTAGAACAGATTTTTTTGAAGTCAGTTTTGTTTTCTGTTAAAAATATTTTATGTAAATAAAAGTCAGTATGCTTGGAAGGTTCTTTCTTTTATATAAGTTAAACTATCGACTCCTGGAATGGGTCGTCCTTCACTGAAGTTATCTGATAACTCTGGTGTAACGCCGATTACCTGTAGGAATCGACGCAGCTGTTAAGGATAATTTATCCCGAAAAATATGTCTACATAATTTAGTACCTAACATTTAAAGTAAAACCTTTAGCCTACCGCGGATGTTTTTATCTATAAACCAAAAATAATTAATTGTCAACAGATCTAGTCCAGGAACATGTAATATTGCCTTAGTCGAAAAAATAAATTTCTCGGATTAAAAACAAGACGGTATCTTTAGTAGTAGTGGGTTATATAACATTCAGTGCGTAGCTTAAAAAATAATATAAATTCATGAACCAACTTCATTAGTCAGCGCCTGAGTAAATAAATGTAAATCTACCTGAATTCCCGAATCAATCAGTTTTTAAACCAAATTTTAATTTAATGTCCAATCTAATTGCCTTTTAAATTAGTTGCGTGGTGGCGGTAGGAGACACTCTACGTATTTCGGTTACTCCGATAAATTACAGCCCCAAACATCTGGGGAGTGCTCTCCACTTTCGGCGCCGGTAACTAATAATAATTTGAGCTTGAAATGGAATTAGCGCCCAGAACTTTCACATTAAATATTCATTTTTACTGCCAATTTCGTATGAAATAAGTTTCATTAAATATGAATTTGCAGTTATATTTTCGATCCAATATTATCGCTAAAATGTAATGAACAAACGTTTTTAAATTGCAAGCAATTTCAGTATCGCTCCCTCTTTAAATGCATCAGAATTCTATTGTGTATGTAATTCAATATTTTCTAGCATATAGCTAGGAAAAGTAGTTGTTTTAATAGATTCTACAAGATTTTAAACATTTTAAAGTTTAACATCTTCTGGAAAACTGTATGCCTAATGCTTTTATATAAAATATGTTCAAATAGAACAAATAAAAATAGTAAAATAGGTTTGTGTTTTCTGTGTATTTCAGTTCCGTCGAAATTAATGACACAAAATGTCACTGAAAGTGATGAAGTATTAATATTTTAAATTCAAAAACAAATCATACATCACTCTGAAAATCGTCAATGAAGGTGAAAGAACTTGTACAACTTGAACCACAAAGTGGTTCTTTTCCGTATACAGGGTGAGTCAGTTTTTTGTAGACAAACTTTAACAGGGGATAGAACGCACGTTTTTAAAAAGAAAAGTGCCTATAAATATATGGCCGATCTAGCTTCCTAAGGAAGATACAAGGTGTTAAAGTTTCATTTTTTTTTACATTAATGTGTAATATTTTCTGAACGGAATGATATATTCACTAAATATTTTACACATATCTTAACCTGCATAGGATCAACATGTTGTATTGTTCCTGTCGAAAATACTATAGTGGATGTTACTTTTTTCGGGTACTTCGGATATTCTGCATAATGGAACTTTTTTTTCGTACGCCACTGACATTATCTGATACATATTTCTAAAATAACGGCCCCTTAGTAACAATTTTGATCTCTTGTAATTTTGCTCTAACTACGACAGTTTTAGAGATATTGGCCGTTGTTTCTCTGACAGTGTAATGTCGTCATTATATTTTTTTTCTCGAATTTTCTTTATGACTTATAAACGAACGCTTAGATTTTTTCATGTTTGGGGGATAATGCCTATTAATTAAGGCGCATAAAACAAGCGGTAAGAATGTACAAAAACTTGCACAGTGGCGCCCATATCATTTTCAACCTGTTCAAGGTTTATGTCCAGGTGACGCTGAACGAAGACTTACTTATTGTAGGTGGGTTCTTAACTCCATTCAAAATAATAGGGATTTCTTATCCAATATACTGTGGACTGATGAATCTTGTTTTACTCATCGTGGTATAGTAAATTTTCACAATCTGCATGTATGGGCACATGAAAACCCACATGCCATTCGACCACGAAGTTTTCAACATGAATTCAGTACAAATGTCTGGATTGGAATTTACGGCAACCACGTGTTTGGACCTTATTTCTTGCCACAACCTGTAAATTCAGAAAATTTCCTACAATTTTTAGAAGAACACCATGGTAATATATGGGAAGTCATTCCTTTGAATTTAAGAAGACAGTCTTGGATTCAACTTGATGGGTGCCCGGCCCATTATGGCAGAAATGTAAGAAATTGGCTAAACAATAACTATCCAGGGAGGTGGATAGGTCGTGGAGGTCCAGTGGCGTGGCCTCCCAGATCCCCCGATTTAACACCACTTGACTTTTTTGTGTGGGGATTCATTAAGGAAATAGTGTATACCACTCCGGTTAATACACTTGAGGAACTTCAAAATCGCATTAGAGATGCTTGCAATGAAATAAGGGTGCATCATTTAGTTAACTTAAGACGTTCTATGATACGTCGCAGTGAAATGTGTATTGAGAAGAACGGTTTACATTTTGAACAAAGTATCTAATTTTATGTATGTAGGTACTAGTGTTATTAATTCTTGTAATTGTTATTTATAAATCATTATTGCTAACAATTGTTATTTATTCCACAATTATTATTGTTAATTAAATATTGCTATAAATTCAAAAATGTTTATATCTCCATAAACATTAACATCAATGTTCATCTAATTTTGTAATTGTAATTACTTGGAAAGAGATAAAGAGATTTCGGCTTTTTAGAATCCTTAACAAACCATATTTAGGTAGGTTTCGTTGAAAGAATTAAATATTTAGCCGATAATTATTATTGCTAATAAATAAATTACTTAATTTAAAACCACATCAAACACTAAAAATCAAAATAACTAGGAAACGCACAGGAATTTCGAAACAGAAGAAGGGACATTATTTTTGTTAAACTGTATGTAGATAATGAAAATAACAGTTTTTTTTAAATAGTCTTTGGCGTAGAAGTTCTGTTTACGAAAGGGGTGGAGCACCCCTTCCACCCCGCCACTGTGCAAGTTTTTGAACATTCTTACCGCTTGTTTTATGCGCCTTAATTAATAGGCATTATCCCCCAAACATGAAAAAATCTAAGCGTTCGTTTATAAGTCGTAAAGAAAATTCGAGAAAAAAAAATTATAATAACGACATTACACTGTCAGAGAAACAACGGCCAATATCTCGAAAACTGTCATAGTTAGAGCAAAATTACAAGAGATCAAAATTGTTACTAAGGGGCCGTTATTTTAGAAATATGTATCAGATAATGTCAGTGGCGTACGAAAAAAAAGTTCTATTATGCAGAATAGTCGAAGTACCCGAAAAAAGTAACATCCACTATAGTATTTTCGACCGGAACAATACAACATGTTGATCCTATGCAGGTTAAGATATGTGTAAAATATTTAGTGAATATATCATTCCGTTCAGAAAATATTACACATTAATGTAAAAAAAAATTAAATTTTAACACCCTGTATCTTCCTTAGGAAGCTAGATCGGCCGTATCTTTATAGGCACTTTTCTTTTTAAAAACGTGCGTTCTATCCCCTGTTAAAGTTTGTCTACAAAAAACTGACTCACCCTGTATATGTCAAGATATGCAACTGGTAAGTGTGTCTTCCTTATTATTAATGTATTTGCTTATTTCTCTATGTAATGAATTGCTACAAACTCAATATTTCTTTTCGCATAATAAATATACATATTCATTAAGTTATTAATCACCAAACGACATTAATTACAGAATTTATGTATAATTAAATGCAGAAAGTTAAATAATGTTAAATCTGGAACATTTTTAAGGACAATTCAATATTTTGTTTAATAAAAAGTGATACGCACATTTCCTTAATTAATTATACACACAAAGCTGCTCCAGTATCGTGAAAACATAACAAAAGATACCTAATTAATGGAAACATCGAGAAGAAAAACAAACCAATTAAGATATATGATCGCTTTTTACCCAATTAAAAAATATTCACAAAGCTAAGTATATCTGAGCATAGTTCGATCGGTTTCCATTCGTTATTTTTTTCAGTAAACCCAATTAACTACCTGGGACATTTACTTAATTAAGAAAATTAATGACGATTCATGTTAAAATATTTAACAACGCTCTGCAGAAGTTTTCATTTCAAGTCATTTAATTCGCCGTCTCTCAGAGATGGTAATGGGAAACTTTCAATTTCGGGGTGTAGGGGTCTACTTTAAACAATGAGGTACTAAAAACTCAAAGTGAAACACCCCCGGAAATTCTTAATGAATAAGGCCGAGATAATTAAACTTGCAATCCCGTTGTAACAATTCAATTAATTTTTTGTCCCTGCGCATTCCGATTCGGTTTGTACAGCAAAGGCAGCGAATAGAAGTTGATTTAGGTCATTAAAATCGTACTTTTTTACCGAACCTTCGTTTAAGTAGTAAAATCTAAACAGTGAAACCCTGAAAGAAAAGTAGGGGTTGTCATTTAACATAACTTACCGATGACGTTACTATGGAAAAGATAATGACGATATAAATATGAATTTTAAAATATTTTCAAATTTAAATTAAGGAATAAGCGACCTGTTCGAATGATTTTCATAAAAACATTTTAATGTTTCCGTAGATTCAAAATGAATTAAGTTTCATTTCATAAATTCATCTTCAATTGAAGAAGATAATTATGAATTGTGTTCAATACACAATAATATTATATGACCGTCGAACGTAATGGCAGCCACCAGAGGTTTGGATTACGCGTAATTATATAATCAGAGCACGTTGATCCATCTCTGACCATGACAAAAACGTCTGCGGCTTTGTGCGGTTTGGCATGTTGTATCACGGCTGTCTAGGCTTAAGGATCCTGAGCAGGGGCTTAAACAAACACAAACTAACCCACTCGGGTTAACTACGGAGTAATAGACTAAGGAAAGGATAATTACCTTTCTTGCACTTTTTCTGGATTGTTTTGGTGGGCTCGCAACTTGTCTGGTTTCCTTTCTTTAGGGTCAGCGTTCGAGAGCGTTGGTTTGTTTTTGGGTCGCACTCGGACCAGGCACCCTTCCCATATCTGCATTCTTCTGGAAAAAATCGACACATTATAACACGATTAAATACCTATGGTGTATTTTAAAAAAATCTAGTTTTCCGTTAACGATGAATTTTTGTGCGCACCTTCATATTTGTGTATTTAATATTAAAACATGTCGTGCACCATCACCATACCCGTAGCCCGTAGGGGGTGTGATATCAACCCTTAAATATGAACTCGTTGTATTTTCTCTAGATAATATAATTTTAAATTATGTTCCAAGAAAAAATTTTCACAAATTACATGTAACAGGTGTAATACCAGCCAATCAAACCAATCGTGTTCTATTTTTATTTATGTTCTTCATAATTTATTTTGTTCATGTTATTTTTATCATTTTATTTATTAAGTTTATATGTTTATTTTATTTGACCTTCCCTATCCCTGCTCTTCTCGCTCTATAACCTTACTTGCGACGTCCAAAGTTCAAGTAATCTCCATCTTCGTCTTGCTCTCGTTGTTTTATAGGGTATAAGAGTATTTTTTATACGCTCGATAGGGTAAGGGGGAGCAGGATCGGACACTTTTTTTTCAGGTGCTTATATCTCCGTCTCCGTAGAAGGTCGTAATTATGCAAAATACCAATGCAAAGTATAGACATATGCAAATGGTCTAACAAGAATTTTGGTGTGATATTATACAGAGTTTTCACAAAATTATTACTTTTTTAAAAAGTTACATCTGCCGAAACCCCACCATGGAGCACCTACGGACATAGGGTGGGGTAAAATCGGACACTCCTTTTTAAAGTAATTTTTGCAACTACTTATTTGTACCTCTTTATTTAGAATCTTAAGTATAAACATTTATAGTATTTATAGTACTTTTCTAGTATTATTGTAAATTGTATCGAAAAAAGTTAAATTTTAAAAACGATGCCATTCGAGAAGTCCAGCAATTAAGGTTGGCGGAGGAAATTTTGCAATCACATCTCGCCTCAAAATGGTTGATTCATCTATTTAAACGGGAAAATGAAAACCGTTTATTAATTTTCTCATAAAACTGACCGTGTATTCTTCATTAATATTCTCGGGAACAAGACCTACATAGCACAGTATTCGTTTTTCGTCATAAATTTTACAAGCAAATAGTCTCCCACAGATAGGTATTTCTTCATATGCACTGTTTAGTTGGAACTATGTAAGTTCGAACTAACATGAGTCAAATTGGGTCCCTTTTACTTGTCTGTATACATAACACGTTATTGATAACGGAACATAATCATCGACTTTAGCGTTTGTGCCTTTTGTGTTGTTACGTTTCTCACCTAAAAGTTACAACGTCCAATTTAGTTCGAATTACAAGAGATAAACGTTTACATGATTCTTGGAACCGAACTAAAAGCGCTTGCGCGCATATTTTAGCTCGAGCTTTCTAAGACAGAGCTAATAAAGTTAGTTCGAACTAGCAACCGTATACATCATCGAACTTATTAGTTCGAACCCACTTAGTTCGAAAGAAACGGTGCATGTATACGTAGTAACTGATTTCCAGTATATTTGGTATGATATACTGCATGTAGTTTTCTGCATCTATTACATCCGCGTTAACAAAAAAATTGATGGCTGTTCGGCAATATTTGTGCAGTTTCTGCCCTCACAGTTCTTGCGGAATGAAGAGCAAGTCACTCCGATTATTCTGCAAGAGCACAATTTAGTTTGGCAACGTTTCGAACATTTGCAATAAATCAAATTTAAATAGGCATCCGGTATTGTGGTTACTTTTGTAATTATCGGAAGCAAGCTGTTTTATGTTGGTTTCCAGCCATAATCAGTTGGTGTTTTTGTATCGTCGAAGTGCCAGGCTCACAACTGATATACCTAAGTACGAAGGCTGTTGCGCTGCCGGCGATACTGTTGATACATCTTCTGTGAACTGAGGGCAAAAACTACAAGAACATTGATGGAAGAGCCATAATTATTTTGATAACGCAGATGTAATCTGGTACATGCAGTATTCATACCGAATATATTAGAAATCAGTGAGTATATTGAAGATGTACAGGGGTAAGAAGATGATATAATTTATTCTGTAATGAGCGACACTGTAGACTGTAGAGGAAATACAAGTAGAATAAGTAGAAGAGGAATAAAAACCGGCAACAAAAAAAAATTACTACTATAATGTTTTGAATTTTTATAACAACGTATAAAATTTTAATGTCTCTTTTTAATAAATAATAGTAAATTGCAAACATTTGTGTATTCATTTACAAGCGGGCGAGTATTTGTTATTAGTTATAACATCCCGAACTAATTATGTAAGTTTCATGAGTACACGTCCTCGAGCTCCACCCCTCAACTCACGTCGATCTCACCCTGCCTGTCCTATAATCCCACCCCATCCATAATTATAAACAAAATTAGGCATTCCATGCAATCATTTTACTCCCCGAAACAGATTAATACAAATTAAGTTTGCTTTATGGTTAAATTTGGTAAATATAATGAAGACAGGCGAAAGGAAAATTGTTAGAACTACCTATCACAAAATTCAAGATTGGTATATTTTCCGCTGCTTTTACAGCTGCTGAGCCAGGATTTGCTATCTACTGTGTTACCAACTGTCCCGGTTCTGTCCTCGATTCACTCACAGGAGATAAATTTTACAGTGCAAATGAATCTTGCCGCCGCAAATAGAATGGAAATGGTGCGATCAAACTAGGTTGTTGTCAGAGTGCATTAAGAGAGTCTTTAAATAAAAGTAACTTCCATTTTATAGATCTCGTCGTAGTAACTAAGAAAATATTGGAAATATATGTACTAGAAACTTTTAGATATTATGTTACTCAGTTATAAAAGATGAGGTACAATTTTTTTTATATTGTTTATATTGTTACTTGCAAGATCTTCAGGCGGGGATTTTGTATGTACATTTTTTCGCACTGAGTGAGATCATTTTCAGTGCTTATGAGAACAGAAGATTATTTCAAATAAATGCTAAAGTATTTCCATTTTAGCCACTTCGTGTGTGTCAATATGTCGCATTTACAACGGAACTAGGTCAGGAATAGTAACTAAAACTATTTCGCTTACTAGCCCGGATATCTAGGATCACTTCTCCTCAACTTTCAGGTTAATATTTATTAATAATTCTCCATTGTGTGTGCTGAAGTAAAATACAATATATATATATATATATATATATATATATATATATATATATATATATATATATATATATATATATATATATATATCTATATATATATATATATATTTATATATATATATATATATATATATATATATATATATATATATATATATATATATATATATATATATATATATATATATAGTGAAAAGTAATCTTGGGTTTGTAGCATTTCATTACATAGAAATAAGCAAATAGACGAATAAGAAAGAAAACACACTTACCAGTACTATATCTGGACACACATACGGAATATTGTTATTCCGTATGTATGTCCAGATAGTAAGTACTAGTAAGTCCAGATAGTAGTACTGGTAAGTGTGTTTTCTTTCTTATTCGTCTATTTGCTTATTTCTATGTAATGAAATGCTACAAACCCAAGATTACTTTTCACAAAATAAATATGAATAGCAAAGAATTTCAAAGCTAATATATATATATATATATATATATATATATATATATATATATATATATATATATATATATATATATATATATATATATATAACCGGGGCTCACCGATTCGCGGTTTTTTCGCCACTTCGCCTTTCTATAAAATCCCTCCTTGAAGAAGGCAGGTGAGGTGAGGCATGTATAAGTTGCAAAATAAAGAGCCTATACCCGCCACAAAAACTACTCGGCTTGTAATAGATGTAATCCTGTGATAAAATTGGATGAAAGTGTGTGCCCTTCACAGGTCAGGGAAGGAAACGAGTATTAAAATATAATCAGGCGGGGATTTTGTATGTACATTTTTTCGCACTGAGTGAGATCATTTTCAGTGCTTATGAGAACAGAAGATTATTTCAAATAAATGGTAAAGTATTTCCATTTTAGGAGATATTTACGACGGAACTAGGTCAGGAATAGTAACTAAAACTATTGCGCTTACTAGCCCGGATATCTAGGATCACTTTCAAACGAGTATTAAAATGATTTTTACAGTACAAGTAGTTTTAACGACAGAGGGATTTTGTAGCATGTTCTGTAAGAAGAAGTATTTTCACTATTTGCACGTTTTTACGTTCACTATTTTATGCGACATATAATGGGCGGAGTGAAGGAGAAAGACCAAAGAAATCGATATATGGTACATTGCGTAAAATCTAAGGATATTCTGAATTTCAAAAAACGTATCGACGAATGTTTCCCGGAAGCAATCTCATATCCCTTCTGTAAAAATATGTTTGTGAGGAATTAATCTAAATTCCTTGCGCATTCGCCATTTTAGATGATACGGTATTGCATTGCCCTGGTTCCTAGTTTCTCCTGTTCTGAGAAATGCCGAGAGTTTAAAATTAATTATAGGTATTTAACTTTCATCTAGTCGTGTTCTAGGCAACTATTTCACGTATAGCAGTACACGCAATCAAACCTAAACCAAACGACCAAATCAAATCAGCCATAAATTATACACTCGTGTCCCTCACTCGGCATATTTACACCAAACAGAGAAAATAAACCATCTAAAAATGTCTTTAATGCACTCTGCGATAAGATAATTCCGTTGAAATTCCGGTTATATATTACCCCGGTCGAATTTTATTAAGACGTCTGCAAATACAGCTTGTAGTGGAGTCGAACGGAACGAGATTTATTGTAGCCGGGCTCTCACGTTTTCGGAAAATAGATTACAATCTAAAACGGTGTATAAAGACGAATTATTATGGCGGCGGCCGAGGAGATTAAGTACCGAAGAGGTAATTAATTTTTCTGGCATAGATAAACGGTAAGTTTTAAAACTCGAGCTTATTTATAGCTGGAAACTTTATCATATTTTTTTTTATATTTTCTCTGCTTATGCAATATCTCTAGTGCTTCCCATTTCCGTGAAATATAGTTTGGAATTAACTTGGTAATTAATATGGAAGCTTTTCAAGATAACACATTTAAATTTTCTTGCACATTTTTTTTTATTTGATTCATTGAACCATAGTGTGTCCAATTTTAAGTTATTGTTAAAGTGTGTTTTTAAATACTTTGCTATTCATATTTATTATGTAAGAAGTAATCTTGGGCTGGTAGCAATTCATCAGAAAGATAAATGAATTGAAAACACTTAACAGTTCTATATCTGGACCTATATATGCCAAAACGAATCATTGAAAATTTATTATTAGGTTATCAATCCGTTTTTATCTGGACGAAAAAAAGTTTACATTATATCATAAATTCCTGAGGACTGTTTTTATAGAGAATTTTTCCTTGTAAATGAAAAAGGTTCCGTACAAAATATTGATAGGATGGCCCAATCAAGAGATTTAATCGAGAACTTCCGGTGACGTCTAGTTTGGCCACCATCTTGGATATATGACGTCATATAGGCCGTCTGCCAGAAAATCAAGCAAAACACCTGGTAAGACACGATTATAAAGGGCATAAGGAATGTATTAAAATTGGCACCTTAATTTCCCTATGGATTTGTTACGCCCCTCCATAATATTACAGATTCATTTTTTTCATAACTAAAGACATTTATAGATATTTTCCTCATCCATGCTTTTGTGACACTTTTCGTACGAATATGATTGCGAAAAGTGAAACGTTATCGCACTAATACGTTAAATGCGAAAAGTAAATTTGAAAAAACTGTCAGAAAATATATAATGCTTTTCTTCAGATGACGTCGCATCGCCGCGTGTCAGAATTTTTGTACTGTTAAAATTACGTGTCGCACTATTTTATTTTTCGCACTTTACTTATACTTTACTTATACGTCACTTATCCTTTATTTATACTTTACTTGTATTTTACTTATACTTTACGTATACGTTACTTATACTTTACTTATATGTTACTTGTACTTTACTTTTGCAAAAGTTTCACTTTTCACACTTATTTGCGTACGAAAAGTATCACTTTTTTGCATTAATATACAGTGCAACTGGTATACAGTGTACAGACCATATACAGTAAACTGGTATATGGTCCACTTATTCGACAAGTAGATAAATAATCATTGGTCCACATCGCGTCGTAATTATATCCGAAAATACAAGTTCGCCACTTAACAAACAGGAAATATACCCATATTTTAAGCCCCCCTGCATTTGTGTAAGCGAGACCAGCAACTGTGAAATATTTATCCTATCCGAGAATATCATTAAGAGGCGATTACCCTCCCGAGGAGCAAACTAAAATATTCATCTAGCTAAGCCCCAGTTAAAGTTCGGCTGTTCTTTTGCCTACCCTTCGCCCCGCTATTGATTTTAAACTTTAATATAAATATTGTATCAGAACCCTAAAGAGTAAACGTTATTTTAGATGATTGAAAAATGCGAAGGGCGCGCGAGTGCTGAAATATCAATCTACTTGAGTTCTCCTTTAATATAATTCGACTTCAATTTCGCGGATATCATTTGGCGAGGGTGAGAGTGCCTCGCCAATATAAAATCCTCGGATCAAATCGAAATCAGCGGGACTATTCAGTTTTAATATGCACTCGTCTCAAAAGGGAAAATTATTTAGTATTTACTACTTCAGATTTTGCGAGATGATTGATCACTTGATAATAATTAATTTTCTTAATTAATGGGGAATATGGTATTATGAATTACAGAGATCCTTACAACTTCTTGAGGATTGTATATTAAAGTATTTTCAAAGCATGACACTTCAACTAAAAGTAGAAACTAGTACACTGATAGAAGCAGAGGTTTAAAGCGCTATAATGAAATCTGAATGTTTTATAGTTTGTTGCTTACTGTATGGTAATGTTGCTTACATGTAATCCAAATCCAATGAGTCTGATTTTGTAAATTACCGGGTGGACTACCACCTGGTTACACCGCCACTGAATCTACACACTCTAGGGACAAGTGTGGTGAAATGTGGCCTGCACACTTTAATAAATGGCTCTAGCAAATGAAACTTTAATTTAAATTAAGGGGGCGCATTTAAAGTTGAACAGCTCTGCTTTAAACCTCCCTTTGCAACGTCTGATTACCCTTTCATTTTAAACCAACAATCATGAGCCACTACTATGGGTCGATAACTACATTATTATTTTATATAATTTTATTATCACTGCGTTTTTCGTCTTCTTCTGGATGCAATTTGCCGACATAGGTTTGTGGATTCTCGAGCCGTCAATAAATTCAATGTTTAATATTCCAAAAGCACCTGCGTCAACAGTAGTTAGAGACCGAGAAGTTTTTTCTTTTTAAAAATGTGTAAATTCGGTTATAAATATTCTGGTCTCGATGTTCTTGTCGATACTTTATATGATGGCCTGACCTAAATGAACTGTTAGCGATTTATTTTCATAGGCACGCTGATAAAAGGACATTCAACGCTATTTCGGTCGATATTATCTCGTCGTTATTGCTCGTTTCTCCGCCTTAAATTTGTATTAATTTCCAGTTTAACGCATGATGCCAATTGACTACAAATGACCTGTTTTTTGAAGTGAAGAGAAACACTCCTATGTATTTTTTGAGAGCGATGAGATAATTGACAAAATTTTGTTGTCCTCTCATAGCTCCACTCAGTCTTCTGAGAAGCGAAAAAAATCAAATATTTTGGAACGAAACTGAGAGTGCCCAAGAAAATATTTATAAAGATAGTTAACTGAAAATTGGAAGCCGTTCATGAAACTCTATAATAGTGAAAAGCTTTTGATAGCATGGGATGGGGATACTACTGATCGGATTTGAAAGTTGTAGTCAGTCTAGAGAGAGTAACTCTCATTTGGTTTCATAGAATAATCAAGCTTAGGAGCCTATGAAACTAAAAAAATGGAAAATTCACTTCTCTATAATCTTAATAACATTATTTTCTTAAAAAAGGCGTTATTTCTATCACCAATATGTGCGAAAGAAACCTTGAATTGTAAGAAACCTTATACTTTTAGATGACAAGTCATTTTTGACCTTTTCGTTTTTTACAATATCTGCTTATTGCCCGGAGCGCTACGGAAATTTTCAAATAAAGAGTTTCACGTAAATTCGCCAACAATGTGCAATATAAAATTCATTAAATTAATACATTAATTAATTCATTAATTAATTCATTAATTAATTCATTAATTAATTATCGGTTAACAGAAAAACAATACTAAGCCATTTAGATTTTAGATTTAGATTGGCGGGGGCTCTGCCCTTAAGACGTATAGGCCTCACTATGGGCCCGTCACGTCCCGCCTTTCGAGAGCTATATCAGAGACAACCAAGAGACGCGCAAGCTCATCAGCAAATTTGTTCTTTTGTTCAAGAAAATAATAGATTTGACCTGTCCTTGTTTTTAAAATACAAGTTTCAATCAACGCATCTTTGTCTTACATTGATAAACGTAAACGCAGATGGAGCTACCAACGCTGCAAAACTGTCAGTAAAGTTGTGATGCCGCCATCCATTAGGTTTGTTCCATTTCAGTGTTTGTTTACGTATTATTTTAACAATTTTAGAAGACATGTTGGACAATTTCTGCATTAAACAGAATATATCTGTGTTGATTACTCAAGCCATCGTGGACAGTGTTGATTTTTCGTGGCTTCTGTGTGATGAACATCGACAATCTGTCATTAACACAATAGTCCGAGCTGTATGGAAGATAGTAAGATAGGAATTCCATGGTGGTGTAAGAGGAAGAATCAAAAGAATCTACAGGATCGCAAAGATGCTAGGGCATCTAAGCGTAAGCTTACAACTGTTCAGCACCGGGAGTTCCATACCTAATGTATATACATACCTACATAATTTTATGTACAATGTAAATAGTTCTTTGTGTTTGTGATTTTAAACATGTTTTATGTTTTTCTATACCTGAAAAAAGTTTTTTGCCCCTTTTAAAGTAGTAACTTATTCTAGAATGAAATAATTTAAAAAATGACATCATAAGTCCGTTACTTTTGGGACTTTCCTGTGTGGCAGAATGACCGCTGTAAGTCTTTTTGTTTGTTTTTCATCAATAGATGATTTATTTTCATTGTTGTGTTTCATTTATTCGATACAAAATAAAATAAAATAATTATGGAAGTGGGATTCTGCGCGCGCTTTTTTAAAAATGCCAAAGCAACCCGCGCGCCCTCTGCATATACGTTTCAATACAGTCGGCCAGTTTTATATTGGGAATACAAAATTTGCATGGACTTACGCGTCTCTTGGTTGTCTCTGGCTATATTAGTCCAGTTGACTTAATGAAGCCAACTAGACGGCTAGGACATAGCTCTTTAAGGTCCCTGGGTATCAGCATCGGTTGTCCCAGGTGTCGCATGCGTGTATGCAGGAAAGCGGGGCAATTCATCAGAACATGCCCCGCTGTTTCCTCATCTTCCAAGCATCCCCTACACTCAGGGTCTTCCACAAGACCCATTATCTAAAGGTGTCGTCTTAGGTGGCAGTGACCGGTCAGTAAGCCAGTCACTGTTCTTAAATTACATCTGCTTAGTTCCAGCAGGTGTCTAGTCCTCCCAGCGTCGGGACCAGATATAAGTTCTTTAGCCTGCCTCATGCCTAGGCAGTTGTCCAACAATGTTGAAACATTTGTTGGGCTAAAGTCTTCATTGAGAGAACCGCTGTGCTTCTGGAGATCCCTACGAAGGGTTCAGGCCGAGTAGGTGTCTCTAAAGTGCCTAATTTGGCCAACTGATCAGCCTTCTCGTTTCCCGGTACACCAGCATGTCCTGGGACCCATACAAGGCGTAAATTATTCCTCCGAGAGAGCGTCTCGAGGACGGTCTTGCATTCCAGAACCAGTTTTGAGCGCACTTCTACGGCACTAAGTGCCAAGATGGAGGCTCTACTGTCGGAGCATATATTGATTCTACCAGTTCTTTGTGGGCCGGCTGCAGCTCCAGCCCACAAGATAGAATCGCAAACACCTCGGCCTGAAAGACAGTAGCATGTGCTCCCAGGGCAAAGTATTTTCTTATTTGATCAGAGTCGGAAAAGACTCCGGCACCCGATATTCCATCTGCCCTGGATCCATCCGTGTACCAGAGCACACATGTAGTTGGTCCAGCGTACGCAGTCTATATACAGCACGCATGGCTTCCAATTTAATAAAAATTTGTTGTGGCATGAGATTTAATAGCACCTCCAGAGCTCTGGTGGGAGCCGTTCTCAATGCCCCAGTCATCCCCAAACACGCAAGTCTCTGGACCCTTTCCAGTTGCCTGTTCGTCGAATTTCTTTCAACACAGGGCCAACACACAATGGCCCCGTAAGTTAAAATATGTCTGACAATGGTGCAGTAGAGCCAGTGGAGAACCTTGGGATTAAGACCCCAGCTTCCACCAAAGGCCCTCCTACACGTCCACAGTGTACACGTTTCCTAATCTTGCATGATATATGATCATGCCAAGAGAGTTTAGCATCAAGGCGAACACCCAGATATTTCACCGTCTGGTGGTAATTGAGGACCATACTAGAGAGAGACCATACTCTGACCATACTCTGGTCGATTTTCTTGGCTCCTCTTTTTGCTGAACAGCACGAGCTGAGCTTTCTTTGGGTTTATTCTTAGGCCAGCTATTTGGCACCAGTTTTCAACTATTCGTATGGCCCTAGCCATAGGGCCACGCAGCTAGATCGGTGTGTGTATGCATCAATTTACGCGTTACGTTTGTTGTTTTTGGTCAATTTCTAGGAGCATCAGCACGCGACGTATGTTGCTGCAATAAACGACTGACTCTCATAGAGTACAAAACAATTTCGGCCATGTTAAGCACTAACGCACTTAGATTTTTCGGAAACAGTGTCAGTAAAAATGTTTGAAAACAATTTGCTATTTTAAAAATCAAATTTAAAGCCACATTGACAGTTCTACATATTAATATATTTTCAATAATGTCTAACCGTATTATTGAAAAACAGAGACGATAATTCATAATAAACCTCATAGAGTAGGTTTAAGGCATCAGAGTTGCTGATGCCTTAAAAATATGTTTAAGAAGTAAATCTGTACTCCAGAAAAAACACGCAACAGACGTAAGTTGAAAACGATTGATGTTCATGATGGCGGTTAAGTCAGAAATTCGTAATATTGTGTATAAGTACTATGAAAGAAGAGAAAAAATACAATTAAAACAGAATGAAACTTGTCTATTTTCACTTGTCCCTAGTTCCACTGCATAGAATGACCAAATCATCAGCATATGCCTGTGTATACAGACCAGCGTCATTTAACATCCACAGTAGGCTGTCCACTACAAGGCTCCACAACAATACTAAGCCATATAGAAAATTTCCCGTTCATCCAACTGGCCTAATCAGAATTTCGGAAAAACTAACCATACATGCAGAAAAAAAGCGTTTTAATGGAGAGTTAGTCAACATATTAATTACATTTTTACATACATTACATAATTAATTATTTTTAGAACGTATTTTTTTCTTCAATATTTTGATAAATATATTGTACTAGATCTATAAATGCAGTTTCTATTGAATAATTCTGCCGGAACTCATGTTCAGTGGATGATATAATTCATATAATATTATTTCTATAATATTTCTATAATTTTTGGAAACGTACTTAGGAGACATATCTCACTGGAATTTTAGAATAGAATAGAAAGCGGATCTCCCTTTTTAAAAACAGGTATAACTTTTGATATATTTAGTTCTATGGCAAATTGTCCGAGTTATATGGACACATTAATGTTAGCTGTAAAATTATAATTTCTACTTCAGGTTGTGTTACTGGAACAAAAAACATTGTTGTATATATACCTACGTTTATCCAATATGCTGCACATATTTTTGGAAGGTTAAGTTTATGGACTTGGTTTTTTACAGAGTGTGCAAAATAATCGCCGAATATATTACTAATATCATTGTTATCTGATATAATGTTATCCTGACTTTAACGTTTAATTCTGTTTGTGTTTTGATTTAATTCGTTTGAAGTTTAAAGTTTTTCATTCGTTATGGACCAGAGCCATTTGTTACCATTCGTTATTTTATTTTATAATTTAATGCATTAATTTTTTGACATAATAGTTCTTTTTATTTTCAATTTATTTAACACTCGGAGTAGTTTCCACAAACACCAAAACACTTTCACTTCGCTCGACGCGCGTTTCGCCAACCAAGTTGGCATCATCTGGAGACGATTAAAACTAATCTTAAACTACAAAACCTACCATATTTATACTATTTTCATGGTGACGTCACTAATGATATCACCGTGAAATTTACGCGTGACTAATCACGCTTCAATCATCGGTTGCTAAGCAACGCGCAAAGCGGGCTATACGGTATAGGTCCCTTGTCGCTATTCATACTACTATTACATTTTACAATTTCTATGCTCTCAAATGCATCCAACTGTCTATTATTGGTCACATTTCTAACTAATCTTAAATTACTAATATCTATTCTATGATTGTTGTCAAAAGCATGTTGTGCAACACTAGACTTATCTGTTCTTCCATATTTTAGATGAGCCATATGCTCTTTAAATCTGGTGTTAATTGATCGTCTCGTTTGTCCAACATCTTTTCGATCACAATCATTACAACTAATTTCGTAAATCCCAGACCATTCATTTGAAACAATTTTATCCTTTGGATTGTCTAAAAGTTGTTGTAATTTGTTGCTCGACGAATGAATCGCTGTTATACCCACGTTTTTGAAAACCTTACTCAAACCACGAGTAAACCGGTGTTCGTACGTAACAAAATTGCTTCCGTTTCAATGACAAGTTTTACAACATGAAGGAACCGCAATGGGTAACTGTTTATCGCCTTTCATTGCTAATGTCTTCATGAGGCGATTTGAAACTGAAGCAAAAAAAGAATTCGAGTATTTTCCTAGGATTTGGCTGAGGTATGTGGATGACATTTTTGCCGTGTTTGACACTAAGATTGCGGATGTAGAAAACTTAATTTCCAAATTAAATAGTCGTTTCACTTCTGTAAAGTTTACATATGAACTAGGAAATAATGGAAAACTTCCATTTTTAGATGTATTAGTAATTAAAAATAGTGACAATAGGTTAGAATTTGATATACATAGAAAAGATACCAGTACGATCAGATATATTCCTAATGACTCTCACCACTGCTATCAACATAAAATGGCAAGTTTTAATTTTCTTGTCCATCGTTTACTAAGTTTCCCTCTCAGTAATGAGAGGTTTGAAAAAGAAAAAGTATTAATTAAAGACATAGCTGTGAGTAATGGTTATCCTAGAGATATAGTTGAAAAACTAATTAAGGGGTAGGGTAAATTTAAGGACACACTTCGTAATTCTACGACCTTTCAAAAGGATATAGAGACTCCAAAATATGTATCCATCCCGTACGAACCCCGGTTTACTCGTGGTTTGAGTAAGGTTTTCAAAAACGTGGGTATAATAGCGATTCATTCGTCGAGCAACAAATTACAACAATTTTTAGACAATCCAAAGGATAAAATTGTTCCAAATGAAAGGTCTGGGATTTACGAAATTAGTTGTAATGATTGTGATCGAAAATATGTTGGACAAACGAGACGATCAATTAACACCAGATTTAAAGAGCATATGGCTCATCTAAAATATGGAAGAACAGATAAGTCTAGTGTTGCACAACATGCTTTTGACAACAATCATAGAATAGATATTAGTAATTTAATATTAGTTAGAAATGTGACCAATAATAGACAGTTGGATGAATTTGAGAACATAGAAATTGTAAAATGTAATAGTAGTATATAGTAGTATGAATAGCGACAAGGGACCTATACCGTATAGCCCGCTTTACGCGTTGCTTAGCAACCGATGATTGAAACGTGATTAGTCACTCGTAAATTTCACGGTGATATCATACCGTACAGCCCGCTTTACGCGTTGCTTAGCAACCGATCATTGAAGCGTGATTAGTCACGCGTAAATTTCACGGTGATATCATTAGTGACGTCGCCATGAAAATAGTATAAATATGGTAGGTTTTGTAGTTTAAGATTAGTTTTAATCGTCTCCGGATGATGCCAACTTGGTTGGCGAAACGCGCGTCGAGCGAAGTGAAAGTGTTTTGGTGTTTGTGGAAACTACTCCGAGTGTGACAGTTACATCAAAGATTCCAGCCCTATTCAGTAGTTCAATTTATTTATTTAGTTTAGCTTTTTTGATATTTCATATTGGCTGTTGAGGAAATCATTAATTATGGACTTTCGTAACTAATTTAGGGCTTTTAAATTATCCAATTCCAATGATAAATTTATCAATATTTTTTTGTTTAGTTAAACAGTTGAACAATTAAAAAATAAAATTATGCAACTTTTATATTTGAGCAAAAACAACGACGAGAGAGAAGGTATTATTGAAATCCCGTCGCTATAATTGGCTTCCTACACGAACCCCGTTCCGGAGATTTTGCAGACTGGGTTTATATTTCTAATATGAAATTATCAGATTTCCAATGAAAAGAGAACGTGAGTAATAATTAATGAACCCTGTATATACCGACTACACAATGAAACTTTAGTAGAAACAACAAGGGTCAACAAATATTTGCCACCGCCATTCGTTCTAGGTTTTCGCAACCATTAACGTCCATATTCTCGTTCGGAGTAATGAGTTCGTTTAAATTGGCCCATTTCATCAAAAATTCTATTCACTGCCCGGTTCGTTATTTGTTAGAGCTAATTATACTTACAAAATCTACTGCATATAAATTTTAATTAGCATATACCTAATTCATTTATAATGCCCCCAGAGCGGTGATAATATAGGCGGACGTTTTAAAATACTAACGAATCTAACACATTTATGGGAAATTTATTTATTTTTGGAAAGCGCTCGGTAAATATTTCTAATAAATTACACAGCAGTATATATCAGCTATCTACCATCGCACTGCGTCCATACCATCAGCAGGGTTGTTTGGTGTGCCTTCCGTAGCATTATGTTTGCGATACGAATGCAACCAAGACGTTGCGCCATACTTATCGACCTATCAGATGCCTTGAATATCGGATATATAAACGGATATATCAACTGTGTTGCAATCCGGTGGCAACCATGATACAAAGAAACATGTATCATGGGTGGCGACGAGTAGCGGACACAGTATGCGTCCAGCAGCGGGTGAGTGCGCATCGTGTGCAGATATTATAGTGGATAATAAGCACAGACATAAATTAATTATTATCCAGATTTATTATAAGTAATTTGTGGATGCCTTGTTTCCCGTGTATGTTATTTGGAAGAGAATTATCATATATAAAAATCTGTTTCATCAATTTGAATCATTTAGGTTACCGAATTAAAAACACATGTCAGCAAAAAAACCTGAAAAACATGTTGAACTTGACTGAAACATGTTGAACTGTTGAGCTTGAAAGTGTAGATATTGCGACTCAATTGGAGAGGGCTTCCCGAAATATTGCGTAGCACATTGAAACAGTGAAACGCAATAGGTACATTTTGGCATTAGACATTGTAGAGTTTTCGAGCTTGCATTAAGGGGGACGACACAAACTATTTTTTTCTGAAAAATACTAAACTTTTTTTTATTTAATTTAATTTCTCAATAAGCCGTCACAATATTTCTATCTGAAAGAGAGTCTATTTTATTATAAAATTACATTTGCTAAACCATAATAGCAGTTGAAAATCCTGAAATGCATTTTTGTATTATGATGAATTAATAAACGGGTAACCTTCGGTTGATATCCGCGACCGTTAGCTACCAGTTGAGCCGAAGACGAAAATGTTAACCAGTGATAAGTGTATCCGTCTTAGAGTCTGAAAGTGAGTTTATTTTATTATAAAATTATATTTTCCATACTATAACGCAGTTGAAAATCCTGAGATGCATTTTATGTATGCAGTGGCAATTCTACCATTTACGTTAATTTTTATTTCGTGTCTATAAATATTTTATGTAGGTATAAATTATTGAGTCATAAAGTATGTTAATTTGCAATATTGTCGAAAATTTACGTCGTCATTATTCCGGCCTTAAAGCGGTATTCTGATAACTATGTTTCAAATTACGAAATATCCCCAACTGAAATTATTGATCGTACAAGTCGAGCTAGTTAGTAATAAACTTAGAGTTTCCTGTCTAGAATAACTCTTATCACGGTGAACTTTTTAGAGTTTTATCTCCTTAACGACAGCTAATCCACAAGGCTCTGCTGGTACAGTGGCGGACCTCCAGCAACCTATAATAACTTAATATCGCTCTATTTTTACTACAGGTTTCAGCGGTCTTGGCGGCTCACATTATCTGAGGATATCCACCAATAAAGTGCGAGGCCAATCTTTGAAAACTTAGGCTTACAGTTTCATATGACTGTTATAAAATAAAAATCAGGTAAACGAAATCTTCTCGAAAACATTCTGCACTGTGTATACCTATTATATGTTTTAATTCATGCGCGAAATTAAGAATATTATCTTTGTGTTTGCATTCTCTCGCTAATATAATATTCGTTCAATTTTAAAAAAGATTCTACAAATTGCCATTGCCATACATGCAAATCATAAATATTTATTATATATAAAAACATTTAACATTTACATGATTGCGACGCATTCATCACACGTAGCGTAGAAATAATTTCGATGTGTAAAATTGTTTTGCAATAAATCATTTGGTATGCAAACATCGAAAATATCGCCATTCCAACGTATTGTTTAAAAATTCTGTCGTGTTTCTACCATTATTGGACGTTATATATTATCAGGCTGCTACGCTAAATTGTAGCACAAATAAATATTTGTTAAATATTATAGGGGGTAAAAACTAACTAAAAACAAACATCATACAATGTTGCCTTTTTCATTTTAATATCTCAATATTTTTTAATTATACATCTATATGGATAAATGAAATTGAAGTGTGTTTGTAATGTCAAAAATAATAGCTTTTTAATAAATGTATTTTAAAATTATTGTCTGTCTGTCTGTCTATCTGTTTATGCCGACTAATCTCAAAAAAGGCTGGACTGATTTTGACGGAACTTTCACTGACAGCTGATATTAAAACGGGTAGGTAAGTCTCATTTTAGAAAAAAAATAGGGTTTTTCGTAGAAAAATAAAATCCATGAAATTGTGAACAAAATTCGATTCAAATAGGGAAGTACACATACAATATAATCCAATATTAACACTAATAAATATTTCATTATTAACGTAAATCTCCCGACTATTTTACTTGCTTAGAATATAAACTAAAGTAGCAGTATCCAGTCCTGACATCGGCGCCAAGACTCACCGAAAGGCGCCTCTCACTGCTTCTCCATCCCAAGACTTAATATCACAAAGGCTACTTGTCGCGCGTACACAGAACGCGTGAGCGGACTATTTGCGGATGGTTGTGTCTCAACGCGCGCCTACCGTCGAATTGTCTATTTGAATTCGAAAGACTGCAATTTCCTATCAATGTCAGCTTTGCTATGACAATCAACAAGTCACAAGGGCAAACGTTGAGCAAAGCTGGCATAGATTTAACTAAGGGTTGCTTTACCCATGGGCTATACGTGGCAACATTTTTTGTTAAATTCGTGTGGACGAAATAACAGAGATTAGAGACATTAAATAAAAAATTTAAATTTATAAAATAAAATAATTTTTATTTAAATATTAAACTTTTTATATAATATAATTATTACTATCACATTGTAGCTATATAACCCATAATGCTAATAATTCAACTTATGTCGCTCTAAATATTTTATTTAGGGAATAATGCATGGAGGGTTTAAAATATAGAGCCGTATATTTCACATTTCCAAGCATAGTTTACAACAATATCCCGGGACGAAGCAATTAATTATTTCTGCGGTGAATAATTTAAATATTTTTAACTTTAATGTATGATGTCATGGGAAATTACTTCCTAAAGTTTTATGGAGACAGATACGTGGCGCGGAACTATGTTAACGCAAAACTACAACTTTTAACTTGTCAACGCTGCCGCCGGAGAGGAATGGCTTTAGGACGTACTAACTATGCATATTACCCCAGACGTACCTTTAAAAGTAACGTAAGGATACCATGTAAACGTACAATTGTTTGAATTAAGAACTTTTAAGCCTTTCCATTAAATTTGTGTAGTGGTTTACGGTTCAGTGAAGAGGAGACGTTTAATACATTCCTTTATCTTATACTTACACAAGGTGTGTAACGTAATTAAATTCTGTTCCGTTATGCAGCAAATATTTTGAATAATAGTACACTATTTCAAATATTTAAAATAAACCGCGAGATACCTATACCGTGTCCTGCGACACTGAAACGTGGTTTCAGCAGTATTTCGCCGCGAGCCGAAATGGCAAGGTAAAACCTATAAATAGGCCACGCCCACAAGAGCTCTCTTATCCTTTCGTTTGCGTTTTATTATTTTAGTATTTTTTCCCAAGTTTTTAAAAAGCTGGATCACTTTGACCATTGCTTTTATTGTCGATTACTCCCTTCTGCACTACCATAGTTAAAACTCACTTGCATATTCACCGGTATCATCGGCTACTGCTGAAACCTCTATTATCCGGTACTACCATATCCGCCGATTTCCACTATATTACATGCTACTGCTATAACTACGCAGCCATTTACATGCTGGCATCTCTCACATAAAACATAAAGAAGTAAACACACTGAGTACGATGTAAATATGTATGTAAACTAGATGTACTTTGTGTAGACTTTCAAGATAAAACTAGATGTAAGATAAAATATTTCTAATAATACACCGAAGGTAGTTTTTCTGTTCCTTGTGCATCAATTGACCCTTGGGCATACCGCATTCTCCATTGCAGTTATCTTTGCGAATATATATGGATATGATTTGAGGCGCGCAATTTTATTACCAGGGTTTTCAAAAGAAACAAAAAGACCAGGTATATGATTCACAAACCAGAATAAAACCGGAAGAAAATGGGATTAAATATTCTCTAATAACTTATGTTACTGTGCCTGCGGTGGTAAAAAAAAATTGTAACCAGAAAAATCAATGTTAATCTTACAGTGGTGTGGAAAAAACATTAAAAATACCATCGAAAATGGGGTTTTACTGTTGTTGGTGTTTGGTTCCCCGTGTACATGTTTATATTTTTTGTGCCGTCTGCCCACAGAGTGTAGCAGGGAGAAGACGGACTAGGTATTTGTTAGGTTACTGTTTTCAGCCATTTTTTAATTATTACGTAGTACGTAGGCAACCAGTAATCAGTGTGTCAGTATCAGTAAATATAAAAGTTAAGCAAATATACATTTTAGTTGGTGAAAATATGTATTTGTAACCATATCGAGTGTGTGTAAAATTAAAACTACAAAAATCAAGCCGCCTTTTAATTGCTGTAGTGCATAGCCGCTATAATCTTTAAGTGCAACGACAACTACAAAAAGTATTACAGACCACTTTTAAATTCAGGCCAGTACAACGCACATTTTAGTTCCTTCTAGTGAACAAGTGTTTTTTTTGGGAAAATGTTCATCATTCTGCCGTTGTACCTCGATACATCAGACTTAAATTACACAAAAAATTTGAGTAATTTTACCTTCTTTAACTTTATTCTTTAACCTTCTTTAAGGTTTCATTTTGATTGTTGAATCAACCGCTGAAGTTTAAAAAAAAAAGAATGTTTTGTACCTAAAACATGTTTTTCAAGGCTGGGACCTCAACATCGTATTAAAAAATTGTTACTACCCCATCTTTTGTAGGGCAAACTACCTAGATGCTGGACTATATGTAGGCATATTAATAGACTAAAACATTATTGGCATTGGATTGAGAGTTTACAATAATAAATATTTTACAAAAAAGGCGTTTTTGTGGCAACTAATTTTCAAAATATCTCCCTTCGTACATATCCGATTTCATGAGGTTTATTACGCGTCGTAAAATCGAAAGGGAATGAAATGAAAGCAGTAACACGATATCTCCCTTTACACGCCAAAAATTAATGAAAATGCGAACTAGTTACGGCCCTTTTCAATTCCAACTGCTATAAAAAAATCCAGGATATTCATTGCATCTTCGGTTATTGGATTGCAAAATTCCGCCACACTATCAAGACCTCATTGCTATGGAAAATTATTCATGTAATTTTAACGATTTCACTGCAGAATTTTGCGTCAGCCGTTATTTTATCCTTTTACTTTTACGCCGGTTAATTGAATTTGTTTTTAGTGCGGACTTATTTGCGTTACATTTAAATAGGTACTTAGATGGAAATTGTTATACACTTTAAGGACTGGAGTTTAATAACTGAGTTGGTGAGGCTGACGTCCTCTAAATATGCAAGCCTCAGGCGTTGAAACAAGTAATAGGGAAGAGACACTCCTTCCAATCCACCAGGTAAGTGGTAAGGGTAAGTAGTAGTAGAACTAGTAGATCTAGTAACATCTGTAATGGTTTATCTATGAAGACTATAAAGCTATGTGCCATGCCCTCGTAGAGTTTTACTTAAATTATGGCATGCTCGCCAGGGGGACCAAATATTAGATAAAGCTGTTAAAAATTTTACAAAAAACGTTTATTAAGATAATAATCAATAAAAATGTAATAAATTGGTATTAAATTTCACTAAAGTCTATTCTAAATCAGGAACATTTGAATTATCCTCATAATACAGTTTATTATTGCGAGGCAAACCATGAACACTATACATTCTTAACTGATTTGCTCTTCATATCATGTCCAGAGTAGAACACTGGTATCGTCTTGTCATGCCGTTATATGTATTGATTACTCTATAGTTACGTGCCTAATTTCCCAATGGAGAACCACGCCGCTTTCATCTCAACTTTTCCGCAAATTTCTAGCCCCAAACAAAAGTTTGTCGCACAGATACTCCTGTAGAAGCGACACGAGGTCGCCGAATTGTTAAATTACGTTCTAAAAAAATTTGAAAGTCAGGAAGAGCCGACAAAGTATTAACCAAAGCTTTTGTGTGTGCTGGTCCTGAATAAAGCTCGAGCTCAAGCCAGTTTAAAACTTTATTTAAAGCGGCGGAAGCAAATAAAGTGTCTTTTTGGCAAAACCGGACAAAAGTATATAACGTATAAAAGACGATGAAAATTTCATTGAAATAATTTTTATTACAATGTTATTTGGGTTTTATTTGGTCTGTCAAGGGAAGCTTAGGAACAATGATCAAAATTTCGGAGCTCACACCATATACGTAGAATATTATCCCGGGGTCTAATTTAATAATCGAAACTTTAGTATGGAAATAATACGGACACCATTAATCAATTACATTCAAATGAAATTCACATGCAAAGCACAGGTCGCAAAAACGACTGGTAATGTCGATGCATCATCAATCAAAAACTTCGACGGCCGATATGAATTTCATTAGAGTGGCGAAATGAGAGCGAATAGTTTTACTATTGTTATTTACTATTGTTATATTTTGTTCGAAATTCGTCAGTGCCAAATTATCTTGCAGAGCAAAAGCATTATTTATGTCCACTTTTAAGGGACTGGTATGCGTTTAGCATATTTAGCAACATAACGATTTTGGGCATGACAGCAAGCTGGTGTTTATATACCCTATCGTTGATACGTCTGTTGATTTGCCAAATGAGGATGATAGTGTGAACCTGGCCTTTGGGTGTATGATTAAGTTGGAGTGCTGAACAATGCCTTTATATTATTAGTTTTTCGAGTTTTTGAGAAATTCTCTATAACCCCTTTAATACAAGGTTGAAAAGTTTCATGTTGCTCTGGCGAATCGGCATGTTGTTGGTTTGGGATGGATTTTGAACCCTGTGTCTTTAGCAATAGCGCTTGCTCTAATATTTGCAATTCAGCTTGTCTGTTATACTTGTTAGCTGGCTGGAGGGATATGTTGATGACAGTATTGACCACCTAAATTATCTGTGATTTAGCACTTTGCGGTTTTCACTTGTTCAGCACTTGTTGGTTTTCGACAACAATATTCTTGAACAACAATTCCCCTGTTTAATTCAGTCACATTAAACATGAAACGCTGCATCACATCAGGCATTTTTGCTTTTTTGGTATGTTATTTATGATGAGAAAGAGAAATGTTAAATCCAAGTTTTCGACCTCGGCAAACCTCGGGTTATTGTCTAAAATCAAGAAAATCTCGATATATTTTATCTTTTTTTCAGTTTTTGTCAATTTTGACCCGGAAGGACCTGACAGGCTTTATATCAAAGATCGTTATAATCATTTTTGTTATTTTCGTTTTTGATAATCGTATATTAACATTTGCCACTGCAAATAAAACAATGCTAAAAAATCTTTTATAATTAAAGTATTCGGTTCCAGTGTTATGAGGAGCTTGCATCATCACGTGCTTTCCATCCTTGGTGGCTTGGTGTAAAAATGTTGAGAGCAGGTAAAAACGAGGTGTTGAATTGGCCTTCAAAATTATTGATGACTGATACATGTGGCGCCACAACATCTCTTGGAGCTCATCTCCTGCGCTGCAAAAAGAGGCTGCAGCGGTGTCTGCAGCTGCAGAAAGGCTGGATTGAAGTGCTACGTAGTTTTCATCCACTGCGAGGGAATCTCAAGTGACAACGTCCCTGAGCTCGCAATAATCCTGGATTACGCAAAAATTACAAGTATTTCACAATATTTACTATTTAAATAATGCCGCTTTGTTGATTATTTCGCGAAATAACTGTTGACGCTACTTTCGCAGTTAATATTTTCACAGAGTTATAGGTCAGTTCAAATATTTGCAGTATTTCATTTATACTGGAATTGCAACACACGAAATTGGATTAAATCAATCGGTTTTCCAACTTTATAGATACAAATACCTGCCATAAAATTTAATTATAAATTCTTTGGGGAATTTATCCCGAATGAGAACGCAACGAATGTAATATAAAAATATGAGATTTTCTGATAATTCGTTTTATTATAGCGTCCTATCCGCTTCGGTTAAAGCAGCAAAACAACGCCCGAAAAACATTATCTTTATTTATTTTTAATTTTTGCGATAAAAAGGAATTGACCGCCCGTCTCCTTCCGGCTTATCGCCGCTGTGCAGGGACGTACCTACTGATTTATGTAAATATTAATTTTGATAGGATACACAAAATATGAGCATGATAGACTACATATTTATGCGTTAAATTCGGTTGAAAGAGAATTTTTTTACGGTAAAAGTTGAGTAGGATATCGTTTTTATTTGTTAAAAAAATATTTCTCGCATATAAAAATGAGAAACGATTAACTAATCATATTAAAATCTAAATATAGGGGTGATATGTTCTAGAAGGAAAAATCGAGTCCCTTCCTCTAAGCTACGAGGGCTAAAAACTTTATGTATTTCTTAGCATTATTATATTGCACCATGAAATACTAGTTTAAAAATAGTTGATTGTATTGGGTTCACGGCAGAAAACTCAAAGGAGCTCCCAATGTTTAAACTAAGAACTCGGAAGCAACTCGATTTTTCCTAGTAATTAAATAAACGTGCCATGAAAACGACATTTTGCTGGCAAAAGTGACACGAGGTCTTGAAAATTACTGCATCTAGTGAGCGCAGTGAGTCGCCTCAAACATAACTGAATAATATTGAGGACTATTTTAAAGAATATGTCATTATAACGCAACTACTAACATTTAAGTGCATATTGTATGCTTTACACCACAATAATATTTTACTGATTGCTGATTGGAGAGCCAAGCAATCATGTACGCTGCTGATTCTAGAGTAGCGTGTTAGGTCATCTGCATATAACAAAAAGGAATATTAAAATTATACACAGTGTCATTCATAAAGATTATATATTAAAAAATAATGGACCCAAGATGGAACCCTGTGGCACCCCAGATTTTGTTATAAACTGTGTAGACTTTGTGTGTATTTGAGCTTTTCTCAGCTAATATCTATTGCTAAAATGCTCACTTCCTTCTAGCTCCCGGTCTCCTTCTGCCATTTGTTACTTCTTTACATTTAACATGTTTTTGCACACAAAGTATGTTTTAATTTAAATATATTCGTATGGACGATTTTACGTCGTTTAAAGACTTCGCAATCACAAAACATTTAAATTAATCGTTACCCAGTGCATATTCTTACACCGAAGGCTAATAACCTTATTATTATTATTATCCATTTCGGTCACAGCTTATTAATTTCTCGCTCTGGTCAATTGAGTTTTGTTATGTTTACAGACATTAAGACTTAGTGCGTTCTTTTATGGATCATTTTTTAAACAACATAATTTAAAGTGATATGTCATGATAAATTCAAATAAATATTTATCATATATCGGCATATGATATTTGACAGATAAGGTAAGACGGTTAAGTCAACAAATTTGCTGCTTTAAATATTCAGGGAGTGCAGTATCTTGATGTAGCCGATTAAAAATATTGGGGTTTGCAAAGTATCCCGTAGTCGGTCTATCTGATTATGATTTGGATACCGCATTCGAGATTTCAACAAATATTTTAACATTTTGGTGATACTGACAATAGACACGAGGGACCCAGGAAAATTTCGGCGTACCTACATACACTGCATCATCGAAAACTGGTATTGGTTTATTAAAGCTGTTAAAACGTACACACAGGCATTATAACAACAACATATATCAATTAAGAAATATGCTATATAACGGTCAAAACTTTATGAAATATTGTCTTCATTAAACATTAGAATCGTCTTTCAGGAAAATCCTTAATGTACATTGAAATCATAAATATATTTATAAAAATAAGTGTTACTTTTAGTGAAGGAACATTTACACAGAAATGTTTATACGTTAGTTCAAAAAATACTATATTAATTAAATTGCTTACATTACATAAGTAAATTAAGTTTTTCTTTGTAATTTTTGACTTTTTGTAATTTTTGAGTTCACTTTTGGTACATTTGCAACTTTTTTATCAGACCACAAATTCAAGGGCATTGAACTCTATTTGTTTATATATTTAGTGCTTCTGCGATTCACTATCACCAGATTTTGTTTACATTCTATTTTGTTTATCAACCATCTTGTGATATTGGCTGTTATTTCAACATGCACGAAAATATAGAATGCTCAAATTAATGTAGCCAAAAATAGTATATTATGCAATGAGCATTTAATGATAGGTATTAAGACATGATTATAGACTTACGACTTGTTCTAATGAATACGAGTGTCCTAATAGGATAGAGGTCTTAATAGTTGAAAAAAATGATGCAACTCACATTTATGAGTTGCATATTCATAAGTATAATGAACTTATAAAGTTAAAATTTTTCATGTTTTTCCTTATTTTACGCTTAATTTAGTTGTTGGCTCTTGTGGCCTGTTTCACACTCTGTTGGAGTTAAATTATTAATATCACGCATTTTTACTGATTTTATTTGCAAAACGCACAAATTTTAGATATTTACAAGGGCTAAATAGTTTTATGCCAAAATTAATTTTTTTTTAATTTTTTCGTGCGGTTTTGAGCTTTTTCAATCGACTTTTTTTTAGGTAAGGTATTTAAATTTCTTGTAAGAGAACATTTATTCAAAAAAACACCTTTTAATTAATTCAATATGCTAATTAATTTCCAATTTCCACAAAAATATGTTTATCTGTCACACCAGATAAAGTACGGTCCTGTGGTTGCTATTCATACCATGAAAGGGACTGCGATTAAATTACTCGTATTGTATTTTGCAAATTGCTTCCTCCCTTTCGAGCGCGACCTTAAAAAATATGTAATGGGTAGATTTAGATTTAATATGTTTGTTCGAATGTTACACGTGGAAGGCAAGTTTCTCGTAATTCGCATTAAAACTGATCGCTATTGATTCATATCTGTGTAGATTTAAATTCGGATATTTGAGATTCTTTAAATCGCCCCTAATTCCTTTCAGGTAAAAACATTTTCATTTCCAGAATGATGGATCTAAATAGCCGAATAAAAATTGGGGATTACGTGTAAGAGCTTTCCAGCAGTTTATCTCATTAATTTTGTGTTAATATTAGTTCAATATATCCCGAACATTCGGCCCAGTACGCTGGGTATACAGTCAACGCAAAATCAAGATATTCATTTTGAATTCTGATTTAAATTTCGAATAATTTCAAAACTGATTTTCAAAATATTTTTTTAGATTAGATTGTACATCCTTACCCTTTAAATTATTAACAGCAGAATATTTTATTGTGAAGTAATTTAATTATACAGGGTGAAATAGAGGAGTGTGTGTGGTACATTTTGCCACAAAATTGGACCGGTGTGAAAATAGCAGCCAGAGATAGCAGCCTAACCTTGCGAAAACACCCGAACCTTCATAGGCGTCGTTCCTCAAAGGTTCCACTACAGAAATTCCTTCAGTCAGGAAATGTTTCAAAAACCATTTACGTATGTACGATCGAGAGTTAAAGATATTTAGGAATCCGTAAGGGGTTATCAGTAAAAAGTTAATAAAGAAAAGAATGTGGTATGCAATTTAAGACTACACGATAAAACGTATAGAAAGGTAAGTTAAATGCTCTTTGCCGAAATGTGAAATTTATAGAAAATGTGGCCTAAGCCGTAGAAGTAATTTCTATTATTCGATATAATTTTAAGCTTTGCTTTCAGAACCTACAAGGTAGTACAAGATCGAACGGTAAGGTATGATACAATATTAAATTAAATATTCATTTAATTTAATAAAAAAATAAAGCAGTATAATATACCGAAACCAATACAGATATACACTTGTGGGTATATGTATCTACAGCCCACCCAAAGAATGCACCTTTGCTGGTATTAAGAGAATAAAATTAAATGTAGCCAAAAGCCTATTTCAAGGTCTAAACACAGCAGAAAATAAGTCGTATAAATCGATGTCATTTCCGTACGGAAATCTGTATTCCAGCTACTAGGGTTTAGCTGTAGAACATACACACTAAAAGATGAAATCTGTACCTTGCAGTTTTTGAAGCACTCACTAACAATACCGAAAATATAACCGCTAAGTTATTAAACCATGCGTACAACGTAAAATGGAACGGAATCACGAGTTACAACAAAAGCAAAGAGGTTTTTATTGTAACACGTGATTTATTTTAAATATTTGAAATAGGGTACTATTATTCAAAATATTTGCTATATAACGAAACGGAATTTATTTACGTTACACCATAAATTCGCTTTCAGGGAATGTTTATAATATTGTTATCAATAAGTGTTAAATTTCATCGACTTACAAAGAGATTCAGGGGGCTTACTTTCCGAGTTATAATATTTTTTAATTTTCCGGGCTCCCTACTACCCCCTAAACTGGGGGCTAAAAGGATTCCGAAACTTTTTGTTATATTTTCAATAATAACGATATTAAAGGGTGGCTAGATATAATGAATAACCTGGTACAAGATGTGGACAAACACATAAAATCAAGGAATGTCCAACATATGGGTATTTCGTATATAAGGGACCGGCCGCATCATTTTAGTAAAATGTGTAAAGTTCGAGAAGTGAAGGAAATAAAGAGGGTGGTATGGAATAGTCGAGCAAACAACTTAGCGATGACGATGGAGGAGCTGAGATTTTAATCGATAGCGTAGGATTAGAAACACTCCACAAAGAAAAATACTGGAATGAAGTAATACAAATAATGAATAATTTATGTTTAGTTTATATGTTTTATAGTTTATAGTTTATTATGTTTAGTTTAGTTTAGTGACAATCTCAAGTCAATAGTGTAGATATAATTGTGTCAATAATGTGTAAAATTGAGTAGCGTTCTTTTATATATTCACTCTAATATTTCCGTACATATTGAGCTATCAAAATGATTTTTTTAAAAATTTGAAAACACACTTTCAGGCTTCATTCACAGTATAAAATTGTATATATTTTTTGTTTTAAGTATGTTTAAGTTATAGATGTTTTTATAACTTTGGCAGTTCATAAATTATACAGGCAAATTTTCACCAATCGAAAAACTTTTGTTTTTGGGAATTCCATATAACATACTGCGAAGAAAATATAGACCAAAAATCGAAAAATTCCGCGAGCTATAAAAAATCATAGCGTATAAACTATAAAAGTGACAATACCGATTAGGTATGGTACAGAGAATTTTCGATCTTTTTTCTGTATTTTCTTCGCAGCATGTTATATGAAATTCCTATAAAAAAAAAGTTTTTCTATTGGTGAAAATTTGCCTGCGCAATTTCTGAGAGCCAAATTTATCGATGTTCCAAGATTTAAAATTAAAATACCAACCATTTTACACTTCGAAAGAAGCGCCAAAGTATGTTTTAAAATTGAAAAAATTATGTTGATCGGTTAATATAACTTCCATGTAAAATAAAGGGAAAAAATCATGTTAATAAAGAAAAAAATAAGAGTATAATGGATCTACCAATTCGAGAGAATAAAAAAGAATGGTGACTTACGTGGGTCAATTAATTTAAAATTTATCAGAAATTACCATATTTAGTGGTCCAGTATGTAGGGAGTTTTGCCCTGCAAAAGATGGAGTAGCGACAATTTTTAAACGGTATTAGTTAGCTTGACTTCGTATATTTGTTTATTTATATGCTTCAAATCTTGCATCTTTTTCAACTACTTTCCGAGTAGCTAGAGACTTGAAATTGGGTAGGTGTATAGTATTCCGGTGACAATTCAACTCAACGTTTTTCACTAATTTAATTCAGCCTATGCAATAGCATATTACATTGACAATATTTACGTCAAATGAGAGGCAACAGAGTATTCTAGCGATAATATATATGTCAGATAAACGTCAAAAAAACTATGAATTTTATTTTTTACAAGAATAATCAAACTGGTCCCAATTTGACTTATGGCATCTTTTTGTATTACTTGAAGTTGAATTTCCTACTTCATGAATTATAGGTACTTAAATCGTTCTTACTAAACCGGTTCATTTTGAAAATTACACGAAGCGCAATACAAGAAGTTATGACAGATAAACGTCAAATTAATTATCAGCACACTTGGCATTTAATTATATAATATTGGATCTTTTTTCAATATTAACATTCTTGTTTCATTGAATTGTCCTCCGAATACAACTCTTGCTCTCAGTTTTGCTTAAATATATGTCATTCATTTCTTGCTGTGGTTTTTGGAAAATAATTACTCCCGCTTCGCGCTCGTAATTATTTTCCTCACAGCAGCATCTCGTATTCAGAATGACAAATATTATCGTCAAAACTCAGTGCCAGAACCAAAAACCAGATGCGTATTATATATGACAATAAAATGTAATATTTTTTTAATTAAAGAAATCAAAATGGGGGATCCAAAATGGCGGACTAGCCTATTTATTAACCGATTTGTCTCAAACTTGAAACTTTGCGGTGTTTAAATTCACTCAATACTCCTTTTTACTCATACATAAAAAAATCAAAATGGCGTATCCAAAATGGCGGACTATCCTATTTATGAACCGATTTGTCTCAAACTTGAAACTTTACGGTGTTTAAGGTCACTTGATACAATTTTTACATTATCTTAAAAAATCCAAAATAGCGGATCCAAAATTTCGGACTATCCTATTTATGAACCGATTTGTCTCAAACTTGAAACTTGTTTAAGGTCACTTAAACTTGATGTTTAAGGTCACTAAATAAAATTTTGTACTCAAACTTAATAAAATCAAAATGGCGAATCCAGAATGGCGAACTATAGAATTTATGAACCGATTGGTCTTAAACTTGGTACTGGGGTTGTTTAAGGTTACTGGGCTCATTTGGTTGTTTTTACAGAGTCCCATACATTATACTTGGTGATGAGGGTTTGACGTTGGAGGCGGAGGTGGTCAGCGTTAGTTAGTTAAAAAATTTTTTACCTATATTTATTAAATATGTTGAGCAAATAATAATAGTACATCTACAATATTACGTCTCCCAAAACAAACTGTATGGGTATGTGCTAAATATCATCCAGTCAATTTTATAATGAGGGCCGTCAGTTGATCGGTATCATGGAAATAATTACATTTCAGCAATTTCATTGTGTATCGTATTTGGATGCGGCCGTTTTAATTACTAACCTAGTTTTATTTATTCTATACACGTTCGGGTAGAACAGCCCGCTTGCCAATTTACTCTTGCCTTTTCGATAAAGGTCGATGATTTGCTTTAAATTAAATTTGGTAGTCTCAATCAAGCTTACTCCACAAAAAAATCACATTTGTAGTTCTTAGCCAGCACGCTTATAGTGCAATAAAAACAAGCATAAAAATATACGAACCCTGAAAAAATTGGTACAAGAAAAGAGAATTAGAAAACATTTTTAACATTGAACACATCTAGAAAACTCTTTTCAAAATATTTAACAAACTTTTTAAACATAGCATAATGCATATAAAACTATATTTACTACATCTTGTCTAAGATACTGAAAGACCCCTAATTAAATTATGAATTACTTTGTGGCACTGACGTGGTTTTCCACAATACTCAGTATACTGGAGTATAGTGTTCAGTGTGTTGGTGTTTGTGGAAACACCATGTCAGTATCACTTTCACATTATGGGTTCCAACCCTCTTCAGAATAAGTTTGTGTAATGAATTATTAAATGCTCGTCACATACAAGTACTTGTTTGCAAATATCACACTTAAGTTTTTTAAGGCAGTATAACAGCAATAAGCTAAATGTTTCAGGATGGGGTAAAATAACAGGTTCATAGTCTCTAAATATGTATATTAAATTCCTACCTAACTAATCGTTATCAATATGTACCTTCTCAAAATATAAACTCAAACATCCTCCCTATAAAACATGGAGTTCCTCATGAATCTGTGATAGGCCCGACACTTTTCCTAATCTAAGTAAATGACCTACCAAGTATTGTCTTGGAAGCAATCTCTGTTTTATTGGCTGACTATACAACTGTAACAAAATCATTTATATATGTAAAGGATTTAATAAATAACTGAAATAAATTCCCAAAGTATGATACAAGTCGTGGCCTGTGGCTTGTCTCTTACGATACTACATCTATTTACCAAAGTAAAGTATATGCCAAGTGGAACATCTCCACCAAATTTCCTGCTTGCACTAATTTTTTCAAGGTAAAAATTCGTTTTTCCTGCACTCTTGTAGACATATTTTTTCTTTAAAAAGTCTAATTCGAGTGGCAGAATGTTGCAGGCAAACAACATCTACGTTAGAGTAGCGAGAGCTCTTTCCCGAAACTAAATTTGTTTCAATTGAGCATCGTTTTCAATCCACCGTCATCCATCAATCTTAACTTTTAAAAGGAAAACTGGCGATTGCGATCGGGCTCTTTCATCTCCCAGATATGTTTGCCAATCAATCATAAAATACACACAGAACATACATTTTAATCTGCTCTGACAACTTGTCCCGCGAACTATTTTGTCCGAAATTTATTGAGTTTTTGTGAGCTCCCCTTTGTGAACTTTGAAATTTCCAGTACATAGAAACCCCGGGAGTTGATATAGAAACTGGAAGTGATGGTAGCGTATGATTAAACACCAAACAACGTTTGAAATATCTAAATTAATAACATATAAATCATTCTACGAATATCTTGTATAAAGGTAAGGATACCCGATAATAAATTATTCTGGCGGTTAATACCCCGGCACTGATTATTCTATAAGTCGAGTAACTTGGAAGCAGCAGTTAAAACAATATGGTTCGGCAAAGGGAAATTGGATCGGGTAATTTTAATATCTGTTAGATACTGGAAGTTATCCGATAAAATTTTAGCACCTCCCTATTTTAAGGAATAATTTACATTTCTTTATGAGCGAATTGGTGTTGTTTCTTAAGACATATTATTATGGTGGCACAAAAAAAAACAAATGAGTTGCGAGATATTGACATAAATTTGTATTTTATAAATTGATTACATGTCTACCATAACCATTTAATAGAGTGTCAAATTATAAACATAGTTTGACTGTGATGAATGAATTTTGTACAATACCTGATGAACGAGATCCTGTAGTTTATGATAATCAATTCTTCTCATATTGTTGTTTCAAACTTATAAAATTGTACAAACTCGTCAGGTATCTTTCGAGAAAATTTTTCTTTGGCATACCTACTACGTTTTAACCATATCGCATTTTTCTAAATGTAAAAACCTTTCCTAAATGTAAGAACCTACACACAAAGATATTTTTACATTCAACATGATAGTTTCTCTGCATAATAATATTGTTTTTCTTTTAAAACACCCTCGTGTCCTCGCGGAGAGATCAAAGTAGATCATGGATCATAAATCATGTGGAAGCTGTAAGTTCTCGTTCGCCTCATATATACGGCCAATGACTAGGCGCTCATTTTACTGTTCTACGAGTTTCCGATTACGGATTACATCAAAATACTTCTCTGATGAAGAAATATAGGTACTTATTTATTTGGTAATTTAATAGCTGCAGCAGGTAAATCTATCAGACTAAAATAGTATCAATTTATTTATAAAATTATGATTCAAATGATATAATACTAAAAAAATAAACTATTAGTAAGAATTAGTAACTATTATAAACTATTAAGTATTATTTTCAATTTTTTAATTCTACTTCAGTAATAATTATCCTAAATAATATGTAGAGAGTTAATACAAGAAAATATAATAGCAATCACATCAAATATAAATAATCTTATGAACATCAATTATTAACCAGACAACAAAATCCCCCTCAACTCATAAGACAAGCTCATTTATTCTTTCTCTCTGCTAGTAACTGGCTTATCACGTTGACAATTTGATTTGGGGTGACAACCCCATAACCGCGAATATATTGCTGATATTAATTGCTCGTAGAAATGATTAATAGTGGCTTGAGGTATTCTATACCTATATTGAATCGTAGGTGTAAATTGATAATACAAGACTATCAGCACAATGCCCGCGATACAATAATTTCCCTCCATGATTTACTCACGAAATAATTTCTCAGGTGTCGGTAATATACGTGGTGTTGTTATTCTGCTCCTAATATATTATTTAAGGATAGTCATACCTTTTTTATATGGAATAATAAGTAGACTACATCTTGCGAATAGGTACACTCAGTTCGAAAAGCGAAAAGTTCCCAAGCGGCGTATTCGATTTTTTGGATTTACATCCAAATCCATCATGGAAAATAATTGAGCAAAAAATCGACACCCCTGCTGTACGTTGGACACCCCTGACCGCTTCAAAACACTTTTACCTTTTAACGTATATAAATGTATGAATCTTGAAGCCCTTGAAATTATGTGTAAAGCAGTTTTTGAATGGACATTGTAGCCTCAAAATTAAGGGTAATGGTGAAAAACCTAATCGCTTTTTTTCTGAACATAATATTTTCATTCCACCTAAATTTAGAGCTTCATAGATCACCATAATGGTGGTTAAAAAAGTTTGAAGGTAATTTTAATCTTAAACGACTGTATGGACTATAAACAATCTATACAGAGTCATGTCGAAATTGCTATTCTTATAGAACTTCTTGTCTTTTGGATAATTTTTTTAACTTGAAAATTTATTAATTTACAGAGTATTTAATGGAATCGTATTTAGAAAAGAATTTACATTTACATTACCTTGCAGGCCTTGCCCATTGAATACAAGTAAGCAATGAAGAAATCTCGCTTGTTAACCTCGTATTTATCTTATGGTTTTGATAGATACCGAGATAAACCCACCGAAATCAGTCGCTTAATTTCTAATAATCCCCCAGCTGCAATTCCATTACATAATCCCCATTTTTAACCCGAAGCAAATCGTGAGCTCCGATTCTCGCAAATAAACCTAGGTGTTAAGTTATCGAGCAGTTTCATATCATATCCGCGTGAAATCCCATTATGGCATTTATAAATATTCAATCTATGTAGTGATAGGGTGCAGCTCACTGATGTGATTTATCTGGGTAGCGTACGGAATTCCACCCTCACGCCGCTTGGGTTTTAATGGGGTCGCATCCGAATCGTTTTTGCTCAACTGTGTTTAGGCACAAGATTATAGAAGGGCAAAGTCAGGTCGCTCTCACCTCACGAACGAGTTTTGCGAGAAATTCCAAACCTTAAATGCTATTTTACTTTTTAGCTTGGAAGGTTTCAGGTTTCTATAACTCTATGAGTGTAAAGATCTGATACAGGAATAAATTACGAGCAAAGGCAGTCTTATATTAGTAACAGACATAGAGTAATACTGAAAAGCATCCGAAATATATTAGATAAAGTGGGATATAGAAACTAATTATCAAGATCAACAAATTTGTTACAATGGAAAAGAATAAAGTGTTATCTATTATCTACATTTCTACTTCACCAGCGAACGCGAGAGAATCCCCCATTTTACACAAGTCCTTTGAAATAACATCACCACGCGGGCGTTCGTTACGGATATATGTGCACAGTACTTGTCACCCATACAATCCTTTATATCCTTATCGCTCATTAATTCGCTTTTTTATACTCGCGATACTAGCGCATTTACATCGGAATCATTTTTTTCCCACGCCCACAGGTAATGGCATAACGAAAAGGTCAAAAGAAAATTATGTATACAATACAGACAAACCTATCGCATATAGAAAAACTAGAGTCATGCAATTTTGCAGGGGAGAGTTTATAATCAACTAATGAGTATATTTATCTAGGGTCATGTTTCCTTTCGTTTCTAAATTCGTATAATAGGATAAATAAACATTAGAACTTCCATCTGCCTGGAAGAGTAATAAAGTAATCTCCTTTTCTTACATATTTGCTGTATACGGTGTTAACTTTTTAGGGGAAAAATCGGGGTTTTCATCAAAGATACTCAAAAGAGATCAAAGATCTTCTATGATTTCGTAATAAAGATATCTCATTCTTTTGAAAAAGGTTATAATATTTTTGTGGTCTCGGTCTAACAATTCTGTATTTATAAATTTTATTTTCGAATAATCTATAAATTATTTTGTCTTGTATAAATTAAAAAAAGTTTCGATTCTTTTGAAATTTGTTCTTTAGGTATCTCGTTAGGATTAATTTTATCTTCGCCGGCGCATGTTAGAGATTCGTCATGATTCGTTTGCAGCTAATACTTTAATAACATTGAAAGTATAAATTATAATTCTAGAAAGAGCATCGGCGTTCTGGCTGATTTTACCGGATTTGTAGACTATTTCGTAGTGGGATTCCTCTAATCGAATCTGCTGCCTGGATCTTTGATAGAGAATAACTACGTTAGAGGTAAGTGGTCGACTGGTCGGTAAGAATTTAAACTGGCTACCAAAAATATACGCTTGATGCGTTTTAGTGACCAAACAATAGGTAATAGTTCTCGTTCTATTGCACTATATTTATAATCGGCTAAAAGTGTTGAGGAAGCATAAGAGCTAGGAAGGTCTTTTGCAATGGGTACTTACAAGTATGCACTCGCATCCCTTGTTAATAAGAATGGTTTGTCAGTTAAGGTAAATTAAAATTGGAGAGTTTATTATATAAAGCTTGTTTCAAGTACTTTAAAGTCCTTTTTAGCGTTTAACGACGACTGTTTGGTACCCGATTCTGGCATCCATATAATAGAGGGTTGACGTTATATTTTGACTACATGCCTTCTAATGTAGAGCCCTTTAGAGAATTATCCGTGAGTATGATATAAATCTCGGGAGGAGCAACATATTTATTTTAATCTATTTTTGTTATATTTGTTTGTAACACAATGAAGCTATTGTTATTGTCTACTACATTTATATTACATAATAATATTAAAGTTTACTGAAAACTTTGATCATATGTATCAGCGTATACGACTCATACATAAAACCCATATTTAGTAAAGGTAAACATGGTATTTGTTAAGTTGCCATTTGCTTCGTGCTCATGACAGTTCGGTGTGTCATCATTAGCTATTCAAATAAAATGTTTACTGGCTATTAACTGGAATAACGTAAATGTGCCTTCATTAAAACAATTGGATATGACATAATCATTGTTTGGTTCTATTATTAGCGTATATAGTTTATTTAACTGTATTTTACTTTCAATAATATACTGCGTGTACCGTAATATGTTCAAACCGTGTAATTTAAAACATATTAGCAGCTGTAGATCGATCATCTGTAGTTGAATCTGCCCTTAGGAAATGACAAGTACAATTATTAGATAAGAATAATATTTCTTTGTGGCAATTAACTAGAGAACGGAACGTTTCAACAGAAATGAAACTTGCCTATGAAAATGAAATGCCTATGTGAAAAATAGGTGAATTGTCAATGGCAGTTATGTAAAAATGCAGCAATTCACAAAATACCTGTGATATCTGAGAATATCTGTAATACATCGACTTGGAAGTCCAGAGAAAGAAATCGAGGATGCTTTACTGGAGGCAGAAGAAAACACATTTCAGTGAGAAGATGAAGAAGTAGAGCACGAAAATATTGATGATACAAATGAATTTAGTCTAATGTATAAAAGATGTAGACTGGAAAATCTAATCTAATCCCTAAAAATCTCCCAATTAACGGATTGCAATTTTTCAAAATACATTTGGAAGTTTGAGTGCCCTTTTCTATGTGAAAAAAATTTCAAGTATTTTTTTACCCTATCAAATTTGTAAAAAAACCTTTTTTTAAATCTGAATTGTAACGATATTGTGCAAAAACTGTACTGCCGATTTTGATGAAATTCGGTGAGATGATTTATCACATTCAAAAATTATATTCAGCCAAATATGAAGTATATATGAATTCATATAAAATAAATATTTGAAAAAAAATCGGTAAAAGACTCGCTTTTTTTCAATTTTTTAGTAGTTGTTTTTGTTATATTTGCAATAATAATAATAATAATAGTTCTCTTACTACTATAATAATAATAATCTTCTTCCTAAATCTTGCTGCTTCTTTGCCATGATTTCCTAATCATTCCTCCATTTATCATCCTCCTTCTCCAATCTGCCTCCTTCTTTCTAGCCAAGAGAAATCCTTTTCAAGAGTAATCCTCCAAGGAAAAAATCTCTTTCGCCACACGGTTTTAATAATAATGATAAAAAAGGATATTGAGATATGACTTGTGACTTTATGAGTTGTTAAAGGTTGATGATAAATGTAAATACCATGAACTTGTATTTTGTATACTATGTATACTATATGAAGGCATTAAATTTGGAATGCAAATATTTATTTTTGACTTTATTAAAGGACTTTTCATATCATACTCCTCTCGTACACTGGCGGCCATTTGAAAGTGCACGACTCTTATATCAGATTTCGTTATATATGATCTTTGTAAAACTGACTTTGAAATTTGAGGTTCAGGTGTGTTATTATGACATTCACAATTGTCTAATTATTACTTATCAAAATTCAAAAGTGTATTATTATTTTATCAAAAAAAATCCAAATTAACAAAGAACGTCCCAAAAATGTTCAACATAAACTAAATTATAAAAATTAAGTAACCTAAAACTACAAAACTTCAACGCGAGTAGGTCTGTATAAAATTAATATTTCGCCCAGGCGCCATTTGAGTCTATTACACCTTGCAATCGACGTCTCATTGATGAAACAAATGTCCTCGTGTAATCCACGTTGATATTGTCCCAAGCATTTTCAATTGCTCCCCACAATTCATCGGCATTTGCTGGGCGGAAATGTCTATTACCAGGTCTATTATAAATATTCTTAACAATCATCGACCATGCATTTTCAATTGGGTTTAGGTCGGGCGACTTTGAGGGCCAAGGTAGCACGTTTATGTTGTGTTCATTAATCCAGTTAGTTACAATTCTTGATGTATGACTTGAGCAATTATCTTGCTGGAAAATAAAATTCTGAGGATACAACATAGTGACGGACGGCAGCATAATATTGTCCAATATGCGTATGTAACTCTGTCCGGTAAGGCGCTCTCCTATCCTCCAGCAAACACCGGGACCTAGGGAACTTATCCATGCCCAAACATTGATGGAAAAACGTCCACTCCGGTCGGTAGGTTTAATATACCTCTCTTCATACCTCGAATTCTGCGGTCGGTAGACGCGGATGGAACCATAATGACATGACTGAAAGACCTTTTCGTCGGAAAATATGACATTATTCCAAAACTCGTCGGGCCTACCGACAAACTGATTCGCAAAATTAAGACGTTGTTCTTTATGCCTTGGCTCCAAAAATACCTTTTTACCTTTAAATACTTTTTTTATACCTTTGCTGCCGCATAATTTCGTAACTCTGAACCCTTCACCCGCCACCTTGCAGACCTCACAGATCCAGGAAACTCCGTTTCGAAACAGGCCGTCACTGCCGTTTCAAAGGGCGTTCTAAGATGGTCTAGGAAGAGGTTGTCTTGCTCCACAGTGCTTATTTTACGACGTCCTCCGCCGTGGACGTAACGAACGTTTTCTACTGCTTTCCATTTTTGTTTGAGTTTGATTCCATTTTTGTATACAACTCTTACTCACATTTAGCTCATCTGCAACTGCCTGTAATGACCAATCATTTTCAAGCAATGTAACAGCTCGTATTTTTTCAGGTTCAGTTAACCGCGGCATTTTAAAACTTGAAAACTAATAAAGTGGTTTGTAAATTACGGAGTTAATTACTGACATTTGTTTGAAGTTTCAAATAAGTGTCAAAATGAAATATAAAAAGATCACATTACAATATCAAAAAAAAAACGTGCACTTTCAAATGGCCGCCAGCGTACAATGAATACTCGATAATGTGCAGTATTTTGGGGTCCATTCATTGTAATAAGAACTGCCATGGACATATTGTAACAAATCATTCAAAATAATAAAACCATAATGGGGAATGTCTATTATCTCCAGGAGCTAACAGCCTTATATCTAACAGCCTCGCTCCAAACTCTCCACCGCTTATTGAGTAGCTTCCACAGAGTAAAATATAATTAGAGTATCAATAAAAATGTTCTGGGTCATTGCGCAAAGGGTGACCCTTGGGCGAGTCGCGCTCAAGTACGTTTCAATTTAATTCCCGAAGGGAAGAGGAAAGAGGAAGTGAATGGAACCATAACTTGCTAATTGGGAATAACGGAGGTTAATTTCCGCGAGACACAATTCATTAGCACGGACAAGTTACATCGTATTGTTTTACATTAACAGTTGGGAGTTCGCCGAATGGGATGTCAAAGGCAAGCAGAACACCGCAGTTGTGCTGCAGCTACACGATGCAAATCGAGACCCTGCTCGTAGCAGCGATGCTGCTGCTGGCTTTTTTATTCTACTGCATGGCTGGCGTAGTTAATATCTTACTCGGGATAAATAATTTATGAGGGAGTTTCTCTATTTCTGCTAGTAAATGTAAATAATGATGGCTTTCATGGGGGTAATCGATCATATGTGGTGTCTCGGTTAACTCTTCATTAAAAGAGGTTAAATGCTTCTGTAGCCGTTTGTTTCAACACATTTCTCACGGTCGCGTCATTATAGAAATTTCTGATAACGAGGAATAGCGAATCGTCATTTAGTTTCCCACAAAACTGGGAAAAAATGGCAAGTTGAGTGAATGACGATGAAGGGACAAGACATGCTTCCACTTCAAAAACTGACGAGAAAAGCGATCGCGTGGAAGCTGCTGTTCTTCCAAACAGACGAATGACTCGGTTTGAACAAAAACACAGGGCGTACGATTCTAGGGGATATAATTTGGGAGTGACAAAATAGTGCTCAAAATTGTCCCAAAGCTTTTGTCACTGGATTGCTGCAGAACAAGACCGATTTTCTTGACAGGGTTGGGTCATAACTGGAGACGGATCGTAGGTTTATGAGTATGACCCTGAACTGAAATCACGAAGCATGGAGTGGATGAAAAGGCGATTAACGAGCATTTACATTAGGTACCATTAGCGATTAGTAATAAAATAAAAACTTATCAAATGTAATAATACCACATCAATACAATAATTTTCAGATATGATAATGTGAATATTCCACAGATATGCTTTTGTGCCACTATCGCGCGTAATATATGAAATGTAGCGCGAAATAGATGAATGAACATTAATAACATTTTCATTTTTCTTTTTCTTGATATTGCATTTTTATATATTCCGACTATTTATGCAGATGTTTAAAGGAAAAACAGAAAAAATAAGATATGGAAGTTGCAGACAAATTAAAGTCGTTCTTTTGTGAATACCTACCTACTTAAACAGGGTGGTCCGGTTTACAACAGCAGGATTTTGCCAGACGATAGTTAACGAAAAATAATGGTAGTTTCTCATATAAAGTGTAACGCGTATCTTATATAAAGTATTATTTGTTATAAAATACACAATAATAATAATAATAATAATAATAAAATATTTAATACTTCTATCAATAAAAACGTAATGAATGTATGTTTAGTTACTTCTCATATTTTCTTGTATAATGCTCACATTGCTTACTAGTCAATTCTGGGGCCAGCTGCAGGCGAGAAACGACACAGTCAGTCAGTGTGTGTGTGTGTGTGTCGACACGAGTGATTACTGTTCGACTGCCCTGACCTTATTTAAAAAATAGGGAGTTGGGCGTGATTAGAAAGGAAACCCTTAGACGTTAGTCTTGGGCGCCGTGCCTTCGAGTGGCTGGTCTTACGAGTTTGGGGTTATCTTGTTTGCGGCTCGATTGACACGATAAGGTGTTACCTTGTCGTTGGGATACCTTTTGTTTAGCGGCAATTGTGTATTCGGGGAAGCCTCTACTTATTTTTAGGATGACACTAGCTAGTCGCTGAAGCATTGGGAAATTATTAAGTTTGATAGAGTAACACCCAGTCAAGTAGATAAGTAATAGATATTAATGATATGACTGAGAATAGTATTGGCCGTTTTACTGGAGGGTGTACTGAGTGCTGGTTCGGGGGCAGAGGAACCCCGGTGAGTACACTTTTATATTATATATGTCAACAGAACAGTAATTGTATATTTTATGTTTTCATGGATTGTAGCCTGGTCCGCTGGTTTCCCGAGAAATAACTCTGTCAAATGAATTGCATTGTAATGATCCACGGAGAAGTAAACAAAAAGAAATAAATAAAAATAAAGGTAAACATTCATATCTTGACAAAAGTATGGTTGAATTCGCCTTCCTTCACTAACAAACAGTACAATTCAACGAAAAATTGCAAGGTACAAAAAAGTTTGTAAATTGAGCGAGGAATATCTACACATAATATATCTTGTGTAGGTATATTATGTGTATATTATATATGTGATTAAATATCATGGGTCATATACATCATTAAATGTGTTGCAATTACAATTTTAAATCGTTGGACCAGTGCTATCATGTCAATAACAAATACGGGTTTAATAATTTCTTTTGACTGTTGACACGTCAGTTCAACACGTCAGTTCAGTTGACCTAACAGTTATTTCCTGTAAAACAGCGTTGCAAAAATCCGCTATTGCCTTTCCTCATTACAAAATTTATTCACATACGGCGCCGCGGCGATCATTGCAGCAACGTTTTGTTGAAAATTAAGTATATATCAAAAAATCATCAAAGTAAATAAGTTTCTTTGATTCTTTGGCTACAACTTTGTCCCTTACACATCTAACATCTAACATCTTACACATCTAACATTAAAAACAAAAAAGTTTTCGCGATCGAGTATCTGTTGCTGCATTTTCGTTTCATCAACTTCTTTAAACAATATTACTGGTGACTTGCATTTTTTTTTGCATATCTGTCATGATAACAAAGGTCTCAAATCTTCAAAAATCTTCTAAAAATTTCAAGTTAATCGGACTTAAACTCAAAGAGATATAGGGTAATAAGATAATTTGAAATTTTTTGGAAAAGTGCCATTTTGACCAGTTTTACAATTCTGAATTGCCTGGCGAACTCCAAAATCGGATCCGCCAGGTCGATTTACATAAGAATATTGTTTTTGTGGTTGTTCGCGATATATATTATAGTCCGTGAGTCCTACAGATATCTCGAAATCATATTGAGACGGGATACGGGGTATTTTACCATATACCCCGTATCCAGTAGATACCAGTTGTATTTTCAATATTAAAAATCAGAAGCAAGAAAAGCAAGAACCAACGTCAAGACAATGCTCACGTTTTTTTGTTATTCCCAGGGCATTCTATTATAAGTTCGTTCTACCGGAATAAACAACAATTCTACGCTGAAGTCCTGAAGAGTTAGAAATTTTTGGCCAGAAATTTCACTCCAAAATCGGATCCGCCAGGTCGATTTACATAAGAATATTGTTTTTGTGGTTGTTCGCGATATATATTATAGTCCGTGACTCCTACAGATATCTCGAAATCATATTGAGACGGGATACGGGGTATTTTACCATATACCCCGTATCCAGTAGATACCAGTAGTATTTTCAATATTAAAAATCAGAAGCAAGAAAAGCAAGAACCAACGTCAAGACAATGCTCACGTTTCTTTGTTATTCCCAGGGCATTCTATTATAAGTTCGTTCTACCGGAATAAACAACAATTCTACGCTGAAGTCCTGAAGAGTTAGAAGTTTTTGGCCAGAAATTTAATAACATTGATGGATCACCATATTTGCCTAATTTAGCCACTTTTTTTGTTCCTCCTTGTTCGAGGGCGGCATATCAGTGATGTGGCGAACATCAAAAAGGAGACGACGAGGCTATTGGTGAGCCTTACGCAAGACGAACTGAAGAGCAGTTTCCAGCAGTGGAAGAAACGTTGAAATAAGTGTTTTATTAGGTTTCATTATTATTTTAGTACTATGAAAGGGATCATATTGCATTACCCAATTAATTGAAATAAATGTTTGCTAAAGTTTTCGACCAACTTTTTAGACAAACCTCGTATAATATAATAGAAAGCAATGAGAATGTCAGTAAGTATACAATTACCTATTAGATATTACCAATTTACATCAGTTTAATTCAATTTTACATTCGCATAATTACAATTTATCCTCGGTATTACCATCATATTATATTATATTGTAGATAAATTAGTAAATATCAGTTTCTTCAGCTACTCAATTTTATTGATCTTTGTTTTTAAAAAATCTTTGCAACTTACGTAAATTTTAATTCTTAAATTAAGCTTTCGCTTGTATCTCTATCAAGTATTTTATTTCCAATGCCTCTCACATAAAACTCTCTTCCTTATTTAGCAACACCCTCTAGAAGCCAGCTTGTGCAATAAAGAGCATACTTTAAGGCATAAGAACTCTATAAAGTAATCCAATTTCTGAAACGAAAATTTTATTTTCTTCGGAATCAAGGGATCTCGTTCAGATGGAATGAAGGATGAGGGGCAACTTTTATTTGAGTTTCTCTTAATGCTCTTTGTAGCAGCAAGCTTACAGACTTTTGCTTTTGATTTACATTTTGGTTCTAAACATTTCGTTTACTGAAAGCTGGCACATTAAAGAAACATTTAGATACTAGTCTAAGGTGTTTTTATTATTTATCATTTTTTTAATCATTTATCATTTTTATTAATCAACGTAAATCATAACAAGATATATCTCAAGTCGTAAATATATCTAAAGTGAAGTGGTATAAGGAGCGACTAATAGATTGAGATGCCTAGAAGTGATAGCTTATAAGATAGGCTGAGATACAAAGACATGCGAATAATACAAACGAATACGTATTTGTTTAAAAAATATTGAAACCGGCAGTGAAGTTCAGGTGTATAATGTATATAACATAACATGTACTGGGACAAGGTGTACATCGGACAAACCGGAAGATATATCACACCAGATCGAAGAAGCACAAGACCACCTCAAATGCAATCACGCAGGATACTCTATAGCGATCCAGGAAACTAAGATGTTGGTAAGGGAAAGAAAATTTTGGTCTCGATTTTATAGAGAAGCAATTAAGACATACAAGAACCTTAACAATATCAACAGAGACGGAGGTATAGAATTACCTGGAGTATCGAAACGAATCGTGCGGGAAAATCATAGACCCATATATAAACACCAACTAAACAAGTTACTCTCCAGTGTCAGATCTACCGAAGAAGAGAGCGATATGACTCTCGAAACTCTAAAGGAAACTCTCTAGAAATTATAATACACCACCTATGTTGCTTTATATCGTGGTCGAAAGCGCAAATATAGAAGCGATTTCTTCGCGGATTTTTAATCTTTCATTCAGAAACATTCTACAAATGTTTCTTCTACAAAGGATCTCCCAACTTTAAATTAAACCCAGTAAATCTACTAAATACAAAGATATGCAATAGAAACTAAGATAATAAATGGGAAGGCAAAAAAAACTGTAAAACAAGCCATCTTCAAAATAAAACATCGTCATTAAAATGCAAAAGTATTGAATGAAAAGAACAAAGGATGCGAACGGAAATAAAGGGTGAAATTCCTCCGACGACGTGCCGAAGGCGAATATAAGAAAACCACGTCCCTTATATCCATATTTTCTGCAGAAATATTCAGGAAATTATTGATGAAAATAAAAATAATGATCATAGAAAATTATGATAGTGTATTAGAAAAATAATAATAGCTTCGATGGTGGTAAGCATATCCTTTTTTTTTACATACTCTGAGATATTTAAATTAATTTTTTTGGTGGTTTAAATTTTTGTAAGAATATTACATAGTGCGTTTTAACGCCACTATTGCTACCAATAAAATTATGCCCCGTTATATTTATGAGCTAAATGAGAACCTACATACAATGAATTCAGAAAATAATTTGGGCTCTAACATTTCTACCCCAACGAGAGACAAGTTGTTGCAGTTGCTGTAGGGGATGTGCATATAAAAGCCCATGGCCTACTTCCGTTTTAATTTGCTATTCAAATTGAGTTTTCCCAATTAAAATGGTATCATTACCAGCTGTAACCAAGCTGCAAATGCACTTTTATCCAATAAAGCTACCTCCGCTATGTCAATTTATTTGCAATAATAACAGGGAGAAACCCAAGCGCGATCCCAGACCACAGAATACCTAATATCTAGGCCCGTACTCCATCTGCATTAAAATACCAACTCAACAGCGCGAAAAAAGTAGGCCCTGAGAATAATCACGCTCCCGGTTCAGTCGGTCCCAGTGCCTGCATTTGTTCTATGCAAGTGAGAATAATTGCGCTGTAATTAAAACGCAGTTGGCTTTGTTCGTTTCCTTTTCCAGGCGCGACAAGTACGGATTTTAGAAATGTTCAAAAACCCTGCGATATGAGCGCATTCATTCCGCATGGATTATCTGTAAATGCTAGAAGTAATTTCTAAATGTTGGAAATCTCAATATACATGTTTAAGATGAAATAATGCGCATAGGAGGCGGAAGCTGCTACTTTAATTTGGAGTACGAATAGTCTCACGGTGGATAATTGCTTTTTAACAGCACTCTCTGTAAGTATAGTGTAGTTTGACACATTCAGTTCTCAAACATTGTATTTTACTATTGAAAATATTATTAAAAATACTGGGCGCGTGTTGGTATTAAAATGTGCTGAATATGAGCAGAGGAGTTTGTTTATTATGATTATGACTATGAGCCGGACATGCAAGGTTACGCAAGGAACATTTCTCAAAAAATATGTTACGGTCTCGATATAGATTGCTACCAGTCGTGTCTGGTATTATCAATACGCCTAAGATACTTGCGTAAGATGCAATCTCCGTGAATTTTTGGATCAGAGGCCCACCAAAAAGTTATTGGCAATAAGCAAACCTGCTTCAATAGAAACATTAGAGTGTTACTCGCCTTCTGTCATATATTCAAGCTGCCACTGTAATACATTTTTAACCAAACCCAAAAACGTTTGTTCTTAACCTAGATTTCGTGAGAGTCCCATTCACTACACTATGCAACAAACGAGGCTGATAGATTTAGCGAGGAATTCAAGAACATCAAAGTTGATCTACAAGGAAATAGATATATCGTCCTAGATTCATCATGAAGAGAAATGATACAAACGGAAATTTAAAGTCAGTGTTATTTCTTGGAAATCAAGTGAATCAATCGAGGAAGGTAAAAAAATCCAAAATGCTAGAACATTTAAAAAAAATGTTGGTGTAATTAGTTTCAATAATATTAATTGGTTGTAGCGCTATTTGTAAAACCACAAAACTGTCAAAACTGTAGGTGAGCAGGTTGTTAAGACTATTGCAGAGACACTTGACAATTGAAATTTATTAAACAACAAACTACAAGCAATGCACTACCGGTCACTCGTATAACAGTTGTAAATTACAAAACAGTTGTCACAATCAGTTAGTTAACAGTTATTTTCCCTCTTCAACAGATAATGCTCGACGCAGCCTTCTAGAATGTATTCTTGAAGACCTGGCAATTAATCTGCTTTATTGTATCTGGCAAACATCCCAATGCAACTCACCATAAACTCACGGGCCCGCTTGGGGAATTCCGTTTTTCGGAGCGGGCATATATTATTTATTTCGGCGCCCAAATATTGACCCCTCAACGTACGGAAAGAAGAGATAAATGACCGGACCCGCCTACAGATAAAGCGGCTCCCAAAAGGAAATATTTCACGCCGGAAACGCTCCGGAACTGAGCAGGGAACTCCTAATTACAGAGGATAATTGGGCATTATCAAATATCAAATAAAATATCTGCTAGTTTCACTTACACGCTTGTCTACTGTCCTAAATTCCTATTCTATCAGTAAATGTTTATGTAATAATTATAATTTATGTAGTGCAGGTAAATGAAAAGTGCGGTTAACAATACCATATCATATGGTCATATCGCAAGGTTGTCCACTAAGCATAGTTGCCTATATCTAAGTCAGGTAGGTGTTTAGCATGACCTACCCCAAGGTAATATATGCGAATTAATTAACATTAATCATTATTAGTTCATGTTACAATTAGTAAAAGATAGATTGACTAAGCAAATATTTAATGTAGTTATAGCTAGTTGTGAATATGTTCCGAATGGGCACGTAGCTCTGCTCAGCATAAAGTAAAAGTATTAATAAGGGTGGAATAGTAATTGGTGGTACGGTGTTTTAATGGAAGATCACCAACTTGTAGGTAAGCACCACATTTTTGAGATCAAAAGCAGAGTCCTCCTTTGACCTGCTTTACTTTTGAGAAGTACTCACTCCTACCACGTTTGTGTGAAACAATTAGACATAATATTTTTACGGACTTCTGCTTTGTTGGTGTTCTTTTTCCAAGCATTTTTGTTAACTAAATATCTCTACTCGTTGTTTCTTTTTATTTGCATCATCACTTCGGTCCACTTAGTTGGAGCTCATCTTCAACTCCCAGTCTTTTAGGCTTCTTTTTCATTTTCATTACCTATAAGATACTTTTGTTCTTCTCTGGCTGCACTGTGAGCATGTGTTTCACCGAAGTTCGGATTATACCTAATCGAAATAATTTGTCTTCAGTCGTTTGACATTGCTCAGCTGTATTTTATAAGTATGACTATGCTACAGTCTGCTAGAACAGCCATTAACTTCTGAGAAAAATGGGAATCTTAAGGTATCGTCATGTTTGTTTGAGTGTTAAATTCACGTTCACCATTCGGGTTTCGAGTGATAATATACGTTGCAAAACACCAAAAGAATCTTTCCATTGGTATCTAAGCATGATATGTGAGTGTTTACTTTAGACCTTTGCTCTTTAGTGATTTATGCCCAGTGGCAGGTGACAGGTTTATGTTTAGCATTAATTTAAAAGCGAGATATTTGTTTCGGTTTTCGTGGAGAGCAATCCGTCAGCGATATTTTAAAAATAACTGAAGGGTAACTTGATCGTGGACCAGAATGAAATGTCTGCTATTTTCGTGGCGTAAATCGCGTAAAGGAGCACAGCGTGAAATAAACAGAAAAATACAACTGACAGAATATAAGACTGCGAAATTTTAAAGGGTTCAAGTTATAATTCCAGAGATAGGTAGGTACTCCAATTCTAGAAATAAACTGAAAACTCAAGGAATGTGAGCTCATACATTTTGAATTTAATGTAGCCCCTTATTAGAATTATTGTATGTTAACTAAAATGTTAGCATATACCACCATTTTGCAGATCTATATTTAATAGAACTTTTGTAAAATAATTTAATAATATTTACACAAAGCTGCGTTACGAGCATTAAATTTAGTCTGCGATCCACATAAGCGCCCTATTTTTAAGTATTCCTTGAACTCACGGTTAGTATAGCTGCAAAATTAACTTGCGTTGTTGTGGATTATCACTCTCGTTTAACAGCAAAACATGATCCTCGGTCGTCATCTTCAACGAGACAAAACTAATTGGATTATTTATAGCATTAACCTGGTTAAATGTCATGTCAGGGCGACATCGCATCGGTCATCAGAGCATTCCAATGCAGCAGATAGATATACAGAAGCAACAGTTGCTCGTGGGAATTATTACGTATCGTATTTATAGCATAGTTGTGTATATACACAAAGATACATAGCGGCACTTTATTACAGTAGTTTAGCAATGCATTGCAAAACATTAGAATAAATGTAAATGGTCTACAATAAAACTAAAAGATAAAATACGTCAAAAATACAACGAAATATACATCATATTCTTCCAGGCCCAATAACAAATGTTTAAGAGTGTCCGAAAAAGATACAAACGAAGATGTTTACAAAATGAAAGATGTTTTACATACAATCGTCATAATCGAACAAAAATCATCTAAATACAAAAATAAATCTGCTACAGTATCACCACTAATTCTTCTGAAGTAAAACCATTATTAGGATTACTGGTATTAGTATGATCCGCTTACTTGAAAAGTAAACATTTAGCGTGGTGATATTTGCAAAACATGCACTAATAAATATTTAGTTTTTATTATTTAATATTATTTTGGCTTAGAAAAAAACATGTGTGTGCGTATTTTCGAATTTTAAAATATATGCTGTAACCGTCCGCCCGTATTACCACAACCCGCAACACACCGCACCCGTTAATACCCGTTAATACAGTTTTCACTTAAAAAATGCTATAACATACCCGAGTACGAAATATTACTATTGGTTGATGAATAATTTCTTACGACACAGAAAATTCTGTCACATTTACATATGTACACACATGTATAATATTGAACTTCACGTTCAACGTCCAATTAAGACGGAACCTCCTGATATAATAATTTCTGATAAAATGTATTGTATTTCTTTTACTTAGGAAACAATAAATACATATTTCTCCCTTAACAGGTATTATTGGTATATAATGGATTAGTTCGTTGAATCAACAAAAGATAATATCGATATTGTTATATAAAATTATTTATTCTTATCTCTGTACCCATGAAGTAATATTAGTTACAAAATAAACCAAAACAATAGAATTTGTAAACTATATTGTGTACTTTTTCCTGTGATTAGACTTCTTCACTCTCTCACTTAGTCGACTCAAGCCGACTTTACCCGAGGGAGCGTTACATTGCCGAGCCTGACGCGTGACGGCCCAGTCTCATTCAACACCCACAAAAATAAAAGTGCTGAGGGCGCCTAAAGAAGTTTTCACTTCAAAAATTCAAAAAAAAAAATAATAAATAAAAAATAAGACCCGTAAATTTTACGATGTTTAGTCTCAAGTGGTGTTAGAAATATGTTCAGCATTCTAGGGTTCTAGACGTTTTCGTTTGAGATAATTCCATGAAAGAACTAGTAAGCCATTTAGAGCTGCCATTGATACTTTCCTTCTAATACTCTCCCTCGCAAACCTTACGAAACCTCATCGGAAGTTTCTTCATTATGGAAACGTTACAATTTTCCTTGCTCATCAATCTTACTCCTACACTGAAATTATTCAATGTTTACAAGCGGAACTTTGTCACTCACTCCGTATTAGGTTGTTTGGGATCCACTTACTAATGAATATTTGGGACAGCTTGAAATTTTATTTGATTAAGATGAATATTACGTTATAGTGAAATGATATATTGAGGGGTAAGATGACCGGTCGGCCTTGAAAATACCATTCATCGAAGGTCGTTATAATCGAATATAATCAAGTCTCAATGGGTAATGTTGCAAATTGGCAATGACCTAATCCTTATCCGCGATCATTGTTGCAGACTTGGAACATTATAATACTCGCTCATATTGTCTACTATAATATGGCATACAGTAAGTAGCCTAGAGTAACTAAATATCAATAGTATCACTCATACAATGCTCGTACACAGTTTAGGCACAGCATATACAAAAACAATTTATATGCTGTGGTTTAGGTAGGCACTTCCGTAAATATTGTGTTTCTGATTTTTTTCCCAATGAGCGCCTAGTAACTTTTATGAAACTTTATGGTGAAAGCTATGAATGTTATATTTCCCTATTGTTCAGCTAAAAGAATTTAAAAACAATTTAGAATATACTAGATTATAGTTTATGTATCAAAACTACAACATTGTGCATGGGAATTGTCTCATGGTTTTTACTTTAGCCCAGTAGATGGCTTAGCGAAACTAGAACTAGAATATGTGACAAATAATTAGAGCGAAAATTTCATACCTCTACTTTAAAACAAATAAGATGCTCTATTTTGACTCGTTATCATGGCAACCTGAAAAATTTCCGAGGCGAGGTGACAAATAAGTGGAAATTTTTGTGACAGTTGAGAAGGTAAAGATATTATATCATATGATCTACACATTCAAATTATCATAGTGAATATTACAGCTAAATGCGATACGATTATACAGTTCACACATCAAAGATATTGGGGACTTTCTTAAAATATTTGTTCTATAGAATTTTGGCGAAGTATAAACAAATTAATTTTACTTAAAAGGATCGGAGCAATCCAGCTTGTTATTCAAGATCTTATCAAAAAAATCTAACTAACATGATACTGCGTCTGGTTTCAAAAGAGTGAAAATTAAATCTAGTAAGTAAATTATTCTGATCCAGACCTCTAGGCCGATAAGATCCCTCTTGCAAAATAGCCAAAAATTTTACAAAATTTCTTTGGATGGATTCTAAATATTGACAATGAACTTGATAAATTAGATATCATATAATCGAGCCGTGTTTCAACTTTGACCTCACCAAAGCATAGAACAGGGATTCAAAAGTGCTTACATCAGAAATTGCAGTAAATAAAGTAAATAAATATGATTTAATATGATTAATAAATGGAGATAGATTAATATGATTTAATACACGATAATAATATTGAGGAATAGAAGAACCGGCAAGATACTTTAAGCCATAAAGTTTTAGATAATCGTCAGGGTTAAATAGTCGTGGAAATAAAGCATTGAGCTTCCGATTTTTTGAGCAGTAAGATCTTAATGCGGTTTTGTGCGTTCGATTCGTGATAGCGTCTATAAACTTTGTGCACTAAATTGATTTTTGAAAAATTGTTAAGCCGTGTTTAGTGCATTATTTTCTCGACTAGAATAAAAACGTTGACAAGGGAAATAGTAAATCTAAACAAAAGAAGTTGAAGTAACTGAGAAAGTTGAGGTAGCAAAAAAATAATATCATTATCTCAGAGGAAGAGCTAAATTCAAGGTCAATACAGATTTATCTATTTCTAAACAATGGAGCTATCTTCTCCATACGATTTTGCAAAATATTTGTTACCAACGATCTTATAAATTCAATCGTGGAGCAGAGTAATTTATTTTTAATCCAGAAGAAATATGAAAATAAACTGCTGTTCAAAATTATCGCACCACGTTAATATTTGCTAAAATTTGAGGTCTCATAATTTTTTACTTTTAGTCCAATTTTAATAATTTTTTTAGAATATGTAGATAAAATGACTAATTTCAACTTGCATATCCAGTCTTTTCTTAACTGAGGACGGTTTAGGTATTATACAGGGCTAACTAAAAGGTTGTTATATAACCCTAATTTTAAAACACTCGGTGGAATAATTTCGTAACCAAATTCTTTAAAAATATCAATTTTTGTTAAGAACCATTCCTTTCCTACATTTTGTTTTTTGGTCCATGTCTTTAGATACATTGGTTCATTTTTAAGAGCAAAATGAATTTGTCACCAACAGTTTACTCTGCTGTTACAAGTGATATGTAAAACGTAGGCGGCGTATGTCAACCAAAAAACAATGATTGGATGTATGCAATCTCATTTTGACACATTTTTAAAAACAATACGGTGTTGAGGAATATTCAGCAATTTAAAATAATGAATCGTGTGAGACATTTGACAGCATTGGAATGTGTAAGAGCGCAAACTTTGGTTGAAGAGGGTAGAAGTATGCGATATGTCTCTCGAATTCTGGGTGTTAACCATTCGATAATAAGTCGAATGTTAGAACGTCACAGGGCAACTGGTTCTCACTCCAGGAGGCATGGGCAGGGTAGAAAAAGGGCGACGAATGTTAGGGATGACCATTTTCTCCGCCAAAATGCTTTAAGAAATCGGACAGTAACAAGGTCGCAATTGAAGAGTGAACTTGAGATGGTTAGAAATTTTCAAGTTTCTGCTCTTACTGTAAGGAGAAGACTACGGGAGGCAGGTTGGATCAGTAGAAGGCCCGTAAAGGCACCAGAACTTACCAGGGCTCAGAAGGTAGCTCGATTACGATTTGCACGAGCACATGAAAATTGGACTGTCAATGACTGGAGGAAAGTCCTATTCTCCGATGAAACAAAAATAAGCCTAAAATCTTGTGATGGGCGGCAACGTGTGTATAGAAGACAAGGGGAAAGGGAAGCTGCCTTCAATTTCGTTCTAAACGAACCCTTTGGTCGTGGCTCCAAAATGTTTTGGGCGGGTATTTCTTTCGATGGCCATACGGAGTTAGTCTCTATTCATGCAAGGGCAATGAATGCGGAATACTACTTAGAGAACATTATCCAAGAGCATGTAATGCCCTATGCTCCGTTTATTGGTCCTGATTTCATATTCATGCAAGATAATGCAAGACCACATATAGCAAGAATTTGTGTTGAGTACTTGAATGAAGTCCATATTGATGTTATGAACTGGCCAGCACGAAGCCCGGATTTAAATCCCATCGAACACCTATGGGACATCATTAAGAGAGCAGTGAGACAACGGCTACCAGCCCCACAGAACCTTCAACAGCTGGAACAGGTTACTCTTCATGAGTGGGATAATATTCCTCAACACGTCATTCAAAACCTCATTAGAAGTATGCCACGGCGGATTCAGGCTGTAATCCGAGCTAGAGGTGGCAACACAACCTACTAGGGATCAGCTCACATAATTTTATTTCTTTGTTTTCCTTTGTTTTCTTGCGATAATTTTGAACCAATGCATCTAAAGACATGGACCAAAAAACAAAATGTAGGAAAGGAATAGTTCTTAACAAAAATTGGTATTTTTAAAGAATTTGGTTACGAAATTATTCCACAGAGTGTTTTAAAATTAGGGTTATATAACAACCTTTTAGTTAGCCCTGTATAATACCTAAACCGTCCTCAGTTAACAAAAGACTGGATATGCAAGTTGAAATTAGTCGTTTTATCTACAGTATTCTTAAAAAATTATCAAAATTGTACTAAAAGTAAAAAATTTATGAGACCTCAAATTTTAGCAAATATTAACGTGGTGCGATAATTTTGAACAGCAGTTTATTTTGTGCCACGACATTATCTCTATTATTATTATTAACTGCTGAAGTTTTAATAATAAGGCTGTACCAATTGTTTTGGTAAAAGTTATTGGCATGTGATGAACATTTTGGGTTTGGACCATAATCTTTGACATGTCTTAATATTCTCGTACAAGTGGGTTAGTTCTCTACATCCTGACTTGAAAATTTGATGAACGAGAATTAACATTTGGTAGGCGGTGTGGTGTAGTCAAATAAATTCTACTAGTGACATGACAGTTCTTCCAAGATTTTTTACAACCTTCTGCACACTGAATGGGGCCGTTTAGCTCTGGCTCTAAGCAATAATAAAACAGAGTTTCACAGTACAGCGTACCAGACAAAAGAGATAAGTTATAATCTCCACGGCCGTAAAACTAAAAACACACAGACTGCGATTGGAGATTAAATAAATGTAAAAATAAATTTACGTCCGTATAGGTGGAGGCCCTATAAATTTTCGTATTAAATTTTAAGCCCCGAATACTGTAACGTGGTTAGCAATAAAACGTAGTTCTGATAAAGGCAAATAATTTTCATTTAATCGTTTTTATGTGGATGTTGGGGATTGATATTTTCCTACTAGAAACCACTAGGGAAATTAGTGAATCAGGTAATTCGTTAAATTTAGCTTATTAAAACGTTTATAATTATTAATTATTATTTCTAATTAATATAATTGATATAAAATTAATATTTATTATTATTATAAACAGGCAGCTGTTTCTAATAATATACGAATATAGCATAACATGAAATATATTTTATTTTCAGAGCTTATACTCCAAAACCATATACAGTGGATTGTTCAAGTAACAAAAGAGTGATTATAGTTAGACAATTATTATATATATAGAATAGTCAAAACTTAACTATAACTAACCCCACATGAAAACGTCATTAATCATGTTTATTGAGCAAATGCATGAGTAATTTTCAATTAAGAAATAGTTTCAGAGTTCTTTGTCACGACTGTGAGGTAATTTACTATATCTTTAAACCCAATATGTCAGGAGATCTATATAAAACAGGACTTTTGCCATTGCGGTGTTGATTTTGTGGACTCAGCAGGTAGTGGGTAAACCATCCATGAATGGAGCCACAGTCGGGCTACTTAGTATTAATTTATTTAACACAGTACATTATCACATAGGCACAGCGAGACGTACAACGTTCAACGCTTAAGTCCTTACTTGCTTCGACGCATCAATTCCTCAACGCATCAATGCATCAATTCTTCTTGTGTGATGCATTCCTTAATTTTGCGCCACAGTGTAGACATATTTTTTTAAGCTAATATTTAAGAAATAATTTATATTTAATCTAACCCTTACCACGGTTCTTGGCTCCCCTCTGGTTCCGAATGAGCACTTCGTGGTCATCTTCTTCCCAGACTTCTCCTTCGGCCACAGCCAGGCTAATCACTACGATGAAAAACACGCATAATGCCAACCACTTCATCTGTAACAAAATAGTTCACGTCATTTTATATTAACCACTGCCCATAATTATCAAAAAAAATATCTTCAACCACATAAGAAGGTTAAGATATGGTGGAGAGGATTAGATTTTATAGATGTGTCAAATGGGATTTTAGATATTATCGGAAAAAATTAAAGAGTCGGATATCAATATTTACAATAGGATCCAATTAGTATCCAATTGTAGTTGTGTCCATATTGTATTATATAATTGTATGAGTATATCAACTGTAATGGTAATGAAGTAGTAACATTAAAATATACAAGAGTCATGTTCTGCTAAACAAATTAATTAATAAACAAGTTTTTCTTTTTATATAGCTTAATTTTTTTGTTGAACAATATATCACAAGCGGTGCCACTGTATATTTTTCGAATGGAATAGAATGTATTTCTGTTGGGCAATAAATAAATATTATTATTTAGTATGGAACCATACAATGGTAACCATGGAACCATGGAACCATGAAAATTGTGATGTGATTATTCTTGTATTTTATCTCCCCTGTCAAATTAATGAAATTTGCGTGGGCAAGCTGAGTTTAAATCTTGATACAATCCGACATTTTAATTCCGTAATTAGATGGTTTAATACAAGGAGGAAGAATTTTTAAGTGAGATTATTCTCTGAGATAATGATGGTAATAACACTTCCAAACTGTTCCCTCAAGGGATCATACTCGTTATGATAATCACAGTTTCTTTTGTTGGTTTAGTAGCCCATGTAATGCTTAAATTAATTTGAAATTAAGTCTGAATGCAAGAAAACGTAAGCGTACCTCATTTATAAGAAATTATGTATCTTAAAAGTAAAGTTGCGTGCCAAAAGAATATATTATAAGAAAAATTGTAAGTATATCAAACATTTTAAATTTAAAATATAGTGAAAGAACTAAGATTATATAGATTTCTAGTTACACCAAGACAATGAAAATTACAATTTAGAAAAATACCTAGGACTAAAATAATTAACTCCCACGTATCTTCTATCATCTCTGTATTCTTGTAGACGTTTCGGTAAACTACTTGTTGCTGCTTCTGATTACTTGAACTGAACTGAAGCCTAACCAATCAAAGCAGCAACAAGAAGTTATGGAGGAGAACCTGAAGATGGTAGGTGTCTCCACCGAAACGTCGGTCTACAAGAATAGAAGATACGTATGTTAATTTTCGGTTTCCACCGGGCATAATAAAGATAGTGTTTTTTTCCGTATATTTGTATCACCCTGTGGGGTATACCAGTAACTCTAACATAACGCAAATGAAATCAAATTGTAACCCCATCTTTCCTGAACATTTCGGTTTTTTTATTTACTTTTATCTCTATTATTAAAGAAGATACGCCGCCTTTTTCACTTCTATGCATGATTAATAATGTCAATTTAAAATGAAACAATTTTATTCGATAATGAATACAAATAAAACATGTACAACATAAAACAAATAAAACAAGTTTTGAGAAACGTACACACGTGTAACATCGCGTCTGGATCGGATAACTGCCTGTATTCCTCATGGTAAACTTCTTATTGCCTGTTGAATGCTTTCCTGAGGAATGTTTTCCCATTCCAAAAGAACGGCGCTTTCCAACTCTTGAAGATTCTGCGGTTCGGGTAAATGAGTCTACCCAATTTTTGAGCATCCCAAAGATGCTGTATAGGATTCATGTCCGGCCACCGCAGTGGCCAGTCCATCACCTGAATATTGACCTGTTTTAAGTATTCCAAAATCAGCCGTGCGACATGAGGGCGAGCATTGTCTTGCATGAAAATAAACCGATCCCTTATAAACGGCGCAAAAAGCATTACGTAATCTTGAACCATATTTTCCAAGTAAAATTGAGCATTCATTTACCTGGGACGAACTGGTACTAACTCTGTATGGAGATTATTGCAAATACCTCTCCAAAACATTCTAGACCTACTACCAAACGGTTCCTTGCACAGGTGGCAAATATTTCTCCAGGCCTTCGCCATACCCTTTCACGACCATCGAAAGATTTCAATCTTACCCTGGCCTCATCGGAAAACAAAACATGTTTGCAGCCAGCGACAGTTCAATTTGCATGAATTCTAGCAAATCTTAATCGGGCCATTCTATGTGCTTCGGTAAGCTGTTGTCTAACTGCAGGAGGCCTAGCAAATCCTGCTTCCTTCAAACGTCTTCGTCGACAGTTAGCGTGGAAATCATAACATTTCTTGCATTTTGAAGTTCATTATTAAGCTCCTTATATGTGCTTTTTGTGTTCTGTTCACAACATTTTGGCGAAGAAAACGCTCTTCCCCGATCTTGTCTTCTAGAGTGTGATGTTTCCCTGTGTCTTCTAATCATATGACTAATTGTAGAATGGTTCTCCTTCTCCTACCAAACTTAATGCTCTTATACAGTCATCATTCGTTAAATTACGTGGTCGATTGATATTTCTAAATTTTAAGGGATTTTTAACTTTACTTATCTTTCGATTCTAACAAAGACGTCTGACTTTTCATTACCAGAAAAAGTTTTGAAACTATCAAACTTTAATTATATAAAATTCCTCCCCAAAACATTCTCTTCCATTCAGAAGTATCGTGACATTATCAAGAAAGAAACCTACAATGCAAACAAATCATTTACTTCGGACTCTAGGTTACAAAAAAAAGGTAACAATAAAATTTCGGTAAATTTATAATGGTACGTTAATTTTGAACAGTTTATATATAATATATGCTCAGGGGCGAGGGTGACTTTGCCTTCTTAAATGGGGACCTCTATTTTTTATCCAGATACGGATTTCCTGACTAAAAATAAAAAGGTTTTATCTCAAAAATTTTTTTTTCAATATTAATATTAGTTTGAAAAATTTAAGTACCTTTAAATTAAAGTTAAGTGAGAGGCGAGGGGACTCGCGTTAATCAAGCACCCCGAGGATTAAAGAAGAATTAAGCCAAGTACTGTGAGAGGTGAGGAGACTCACGTTAATCAAGCACCCCGAAGGAGACAGGCAGCTTCTGCGTCCACGTCGCTGATACGCATGGGTTCTCAGTAGAAAAATTTCGAAAAATTTGATTTTTGTTATTTACAGCGCCATCTATTATTATTGAAAATATATGTTTGAGATAAAACCTTTATATTTTTAGTCAGGTAATCCGAATCTACGATAAAAAATAGGTATCCCCGTTTGGTTTAACTAACAAATTTTATAGATAATAATTAAAATTATTTAAATTCTATTAATGACTTAAAAATTATTTTATATTAATATTTCCCTGTTTTATAATACAATAATTATAAAAACCTATGGCGTGATCGCATTCCTATTTTTCTTTCGGAATTTCATTTACAGGTTAATCATTAACTCCCATATACATTTTATTTAGTGAAACACTCGAGCTCAAAGTACTTATATTTACATATGGGAACTGGGAACACGACAACCACTTTAGAACAATTCCCTCTAACCTCGAATTGCGTCCAAACTTCTCAAGGAACATTAATAAGCGCATCAAGACGGCTTTATATGGAGCTTTCGAGATCGATGCTGTAAATCCGATAGGCTGCACTGGGGCTGTACAATAAACTGGGGTACAGGTCGAAATGGCCCCATCCGTCTCAAAGATAATATTGTTGTACATATTATCTGTTGTATATATTGTATAATGAGATATTTCGGATCCTCGTTTATAAATTCTGACCTATAGCGGCTCCTTGGCCAAGTTCCCGTTCCCGTTATCTTTGTTAGAACTATTTTGCCAGGGACCGAAGACAAATTTAATATTTAGTTACTGCATTTGACAGGCTTTTTAAAAATACAGAGGATTATTTTGTTATTTATCGTTTTGTAACTTATATAAAATATCGAGGTGCATCTAACACATTAATTAGACTTAAATTTTACATATAATAACGAATCAAAATAATTATTATTATTGCAAATATAACAAAAACTACTAAAAAAGGGGGAACAATGAGTTTTTTACCGAATTTTTTTCAAATATTTATTTTATATATAGGAACTTTATATTTGGCCATATATAATTTTAATAAATAAGTGTGGCAAACCTTCACACCAATTTTATCAAAATCGGTCTTATAGTTTTTGCACAATATTGTTACAATTCAGATTTTTTTTAAAAATTTTTAATTTTTGCAGCAAATTTAACAGGGTAAAAACTAGAGCCCCTAGATACTTGAAAATGCATTTTGAATCCGTTAATTGCAATCCGTTAATTGAAAGAATGGTGAATTTTTTAATAAATGTTTAATATTTTCGCTTAAAAATATAAATATAAATAACCAAGAATGTTTTAAAGATTTTTTTTTTCAAAAACAGGAAATGAAAATACTCGAAGAGCGCATCTTTTTTTAAAGAAAGGTTATGATTCATTGATTAGTTCCGGAGTTACGATCGATTAAAGTTGAACGCCATTTACAATGGGGAAAATATATAGGGGATACATAGGGAAAAAAGCTCTAAAATTTAATTGAATGGGAACAGGTACCTCCGTTTCAAAAAAGGATGTAAAAAAATAACTTTCATCTCTCAATGCTCCCACCTACCTACCAATACAATCTGCAGGACAACAACACTGCTACAGAGTATATTATCAAGTCCCACAATGACTTGGAAATGACTTAAATCCAACAGAGTGGGGTTGGGAGTTTGAGAAAAATGGATTAGAACCTATCTAATTGACCGAACCGTTACCTCCAGAAAATTTATTAAAAACTATTAGCTAAAATCGCAAACTAACGGCTAGTTATGATTTTTTATGTTGTTAGGACCACTACCAGTAGTATAAATCCAGCTAAATTAAGCTAACTTCGTAGCTCTCGAAGAACCACGAAATTTTCGCATATTTTCTGTTTTTTGTTTTCTGTTTAGTATATCTTCTAAACTATGCCTTTATTCATAAAACAAATTAAATTTGCTACATCTTGAGACTAGAATCAGCTCTGTAGGTATGATATTTACCAAGATAGAGCCCTCCAGAAATTGGCAATTTTTCCAAAAAAGTGAAATTTTAAGATTTGGTCAACTTTCGTCCCGAAATTGGGGAAAATTTATATCAAATACGTGGAAGATGATGAAGACCATAAAGAGAGAACTCCTGAGAAGACAATCAATGTAGAAGAGGCAGAAGACAACTCATTTTAATTAGAAGATGATCAGGTAGAGGACGAAAATATTTATGACACAAATGAATTAAGTCCAATGTATAAAAGATGTAGACTGGAAAATTTATAAGAATAAAACATCAATATAATAATAAAATATTATAGGTATATAATTTCATAGCTAAATAAAATTTTCATAATTAAAAATATTTTTTTATCAAATTGTATGGATTTTTTATTTGAATACCTAAAAAATCTACTCTCGGCTCTCCTAATTAACGGATTGAAATTTTTTAAAATACATTTGAGAGTTAGATTGCCCTTTTATATGTGAAAAAAATTTCAAGTATCTAAAGGCTCCAGTTCTTACCCTGTTAAATTTGTAAAAAAAAATTAAAAAATCTGAATTATTATAATATTGTGCAAAAACTATATTACCGATTTTGATGAAATTTGGTGTGATGGTTTACCACACTTAAAAGTTATATTTGGCCAAATATGAAGTTCCTACATATAAAATGAGTATTTGAAAAAAAAATCGGTAAAACACGTTTTTCCCCTTTTTAGTTGATTTTGTTATATTTGCAATAATAATAATTTTTCAAATTCGCAACTAGCTCTATTATGTGTAATTTTAATTCGAGCTTTTTTCCTCGTCAAAATTTTCTTTAATGACTCGTATGAGCGAAAAGGAAAAGCAATTGTTATTTTTTTCGATTTTTCCAGTATTTGTTTAATACAAATAAGCCCAGGTTTTTGAACTGACGCACAGTTAAATTATCATTTCCAATAATATTTCGAAGCCATTAAAGTAAGAATTCTTATGCGATTCACCCAACAAAAAATCGATATACCGCTTGGACTATATTAACAATAAACAATAATTAATTTACATAATTAAAATACATATTTTTTCTTATAGATGGAACCATTGAACTAAAAACAAGGTCATGGTTAGAGCCAAATTCAATTATATATTTTGCCCAACATAGTCGGAATTTTAAATTTTTATTGTAATTTGAAAAAGCCAATTAGTTTATTGCAATTCGAGTGTTTACCGCAAATAACGAGATTTCGCTTCCCGCAAATATTCCAATTAAAACCGACAAAGAAAAAGTAAATTATCCTGCTGACAACCCGAAGTGCAAACAGCAGGAGTCCATTTAAATTATGATTCGGTAAAACGCATCGGGACAAAACCCTAAGACGTTTTTGCTTGCGGTTTAATATAAATTCGGGTTATTGTATTCGCGGCGACATAAAATAATAAAAAAGTGACTTAAAAATAAATTTCAAACGCCATGAATTATTCATAAGGCTTAGAGCTTCCTTAGTGTGTATTTATGTTAAGGGAAGCATAAATGTGATTTAAAGCGACGTCGTTTTCACCAACTCACAACTTTTAGGAACGGCAAGTTTTATTTCGTTATGTGTGTGTGCATGTCATATAACTTTTATGTGATGAATCCCATTGTGATTTTGATTGCGCCACTCTACATTGTAATACTATATTTCTCTACCACGGGAACGGAATTTTTTTTAAATTATTCTTTAAATCGTTTATACACTTCTACAGAAGCTTCAACAATTTTGATGTCGACTCTAAAACGGTGCTGCTAGATCAGTGTCACTGAAATGGAACCCTACCGTATGATTTACCATCAATCCTCATCTGAAAATTATTTATTACTAGTAGTCACAGTAAACTAGGTTTTTAGGAGAAATAATTTATAGTTTTAAAAATTTGGGTACGAAATACAGATCATCAGAATTCCCACCTATATTGATGGTGCTTCATCCCATTTTACTTCAGAAACTACCCTCTAATATGACCTATCGAAGTATCGCGCTAAATGAGTAGTGTATGCTGGAAATACATTGGCCATAGAAAAATCACCACCGCTGAAGTGTTTTGTTTAAAGTGGCGCTCTTTTCTATGTATTTGCCGCTTGAGGCCTAATCCACTAAAAAATGACTTCTGCTTATTCAATCATTGGATTATGTTCAGGTAATTCTTCCGCTACCACTAAACTAAGACATCCTTGACCATGACGATAGGAGCACATTGCTGAACACTTCAATCCAACCTTAGCACAACCACATCGTTTTCCGCAACCCTTTTTACAACCGCAAGATATTAATTGAAGAATAAAAGTAGGCTGGTATCTCAGCTGCAGGAATTGGCACCAAAATTTTGCTGATTGTTTTCCAACCCCATTCATTAGGCTACAAATTTTCTCCATGCCACGAATGAATTTGTTGAAAAATGCGATACGAATGTTGTTCTAAAACAGCACATGTAGGTGGTAGTTTCGATAATATCACTGCTTGATTAGATTGACCAACAAATTTGTTAAATAAAATCTAAATCTAAATTGATTTAGTGTGATTTTTTCTCCAGCTCGTACAATGTCTGGTTTCATCCATGATGGATTGTTAAATATATACTAAACATCGTCCAAGTCCTTTCTAGTATTTAACAAGTTTGTAGTTTGTGATTTTGCTTTGCCAAAAAATGCTGATGTTAAGTGTACGAGCGGAATTGACTGGGATAGCAGTGGCGTTGAGATTCGAAGAGTAGTTGAAAATATGCATGGGAGTCTGTTACAATCGCGTTGGTGTAAAGAGAATAAACAGACTGGTATGCTGCGTGGTAAACCATTTTTTTGTTGACTTCCGCGTCGCGTGCCCGAATGATAACCGGTTATCAGTGCAGTGCGTAAATACCGAAAAACATTTACTATTAAAAATTAAGATATTATAATTATTTCCTAATTTTCCATGGCGTTCTGGAATCCATTTGAAGTAGAAGATAATAATATCATTGTCGAAAACGTCGAAACAAACTTTTAGTTTTAAAATCAATATTTACATGTACAAAAGTCAAAGTATTGTTTTAAATATACATGAGCGTTTGAAACGCGAAAATCTGGAACAATGTAAAAAAGAAATAATACGATGTATTAAGGAACTAAAATATCACAATCTACAATTTATCGTGTAATTAAAAAAGGAGATCGTAGATCATGGTGCAAAGACGAAAGGGAAGATGCCAAATTAAAAAATAATAATGATTCTACCAGAGATGTAGTACGGCGTAAAATTTATAATATGTATAAAGAAAATATAGTTCCTTCTTTACAGATGATTCAGGAAAAATTATGCGATTTTCCCGAATATAATTATAGGTCTTTAGATACCCTACGAAATGTTTTAATACAATGTGGTTTTAAACATAAACAACTTGACAGTATGAAAATTGTCATACATTTTCATAAAAGAATTCCTAAAATACTTTCTTAATAATAAGCATTTCTACCTCGGCCCATGTACAATAAAGAGTCGCTGACTATTTTTGCCGGCTGTTGTTTTTATACGGTTTCAATTTCAGTTTTTATACGGTTTCAATTAGTATCGCATCCACTGAAGGCGTGAGCAAATAATATATTTCTTTTACAGTTATGAAGGACTTCCGAATTCTGTAAATCGAGAATATGTCCTGTCCTTGATGTTTCCTTGAACATCTATTAAAAATCGAATGTCTTTATCACGAGGACAAAGAGCAATTATGATAATGAGAAGGTCGACATCCTGTCCCACGAAAACTTCCTTAACAGCTGCTTGGACAATTAGAACATCAGCATCATCTGTTGCAGAAGGAACTTAGATACCGGCATATTCCATTTTTTTCTTTAACAGTTCAATTAAAGGATTTTCATTATATCGTTTCTTCTTGCGATATGGTTGAGATCATCGTCTCTTCAAACATAACAAATGTCTGCTGAAACACGCATTCGTGATCGTTGTGATACCTCCATGTATTTTGTGCTCTGATTTTTAACTTTGATATCATCAGGATATCCATCAAATATGATGTTGGCGTTAGTTCCATAATGTGACTAAACGAAAGCAACTTATGCCAATACACGTAAATGAGTCTCTTTGCGATTTACAACACAACGCGATATAAATTCCTCCATCTATAATATGTTTAACGTTTCTTAAATCAACATTAGTAGTACATTCCTGAAAAACAATATAGACGGTAGACTTGACGCTTTTGCGGATGTATCCTTCATTGAAAAGTGATAATGGGAACGGAAGGGAAGTTCGTATGAAAGGAATTCTCAAAAATTGTTTTATAAAAAAGATTATAGGGACTCATTTTGTAGAGAAAATTATGTAAGTAGATTAAGTTAAAACAGAATTATTTTTGTTGTAAATCCACAAGATACATAGAATGACGAAATATAAAAACTACCGCAAATTTTTCAACGTAAATTTACGTGTATAGTAAATAGTATTTCTGATAAAGGAGCATCGTCCCAAATAACGATATTCACATAAACAAACTCTCGAATACTTTGATTTATTCAAGCATCATGAATAGCACTAACAATACCCTAGTCATCTCATATATCTGGCTTAGTGAGAAGGGTATTATGGGCCTTATGTGTTCTGTTTCCCAGTTTGAATATCGACAAACAAATAGAGTGCATTGAATGCAACGAATTGGAACTAATGAACGAGCTTTGTTGAAAGCTTGGCGTAGGATACTTTTGTTTGCTTTGCTCCAAGAAGCTATATGTATCGAGGAGTTGGTTTCGAGGGGAAAAGTAGCGTAATAAAGGAGATGTTCCATGTAAGGTATCTTCTTTCATATGATATTCCATGTAATGACCAGGAATAAGACTAACCAGACTATATATTTACGAGTGACCATTTCAAAAGTATCAATCTGGTAATTGCAAATACTTAGCAAAACAAAAAATCGAGTAAATTTACGTCAATATTAAATGAATATGGGCCTTAGTAAAGGCCCATATTAATATAATATGGGCCATACTTGATGTATATGATAATGTACAAAGTATGGGCCATACTTTGTACATTATCATATACGACAATGAAGCGATCATAAAGTAGTTTTATATTTTTTTAAATAGTGTTTGAAATGTTGTAAATTTAGTAGTAAATAATTTGTAAAGTAGTTTTATACTGTTTTCTCACTTATAAGTTATAAATAGCTATTATAGCATTAGAAATAAAAATGTCATACAATATATTTGATTACAATTCTTCTTGACCGAAGCTATGGTTAGATAATAATTGATTTCATCTTATCGAGGGTGACAGAAATCAACTTTTGTACATTATCATATACGATAATGAAGCGATCATAAAGTAGTTTTATATTTTTTTAAATAGTGTTTGAAATGTTGTAAATTTAGTAGTAAATAATTTGTAAAGTAGTTTTATACTCTTTTCTCACTTATAAGTTATAAATAGCTATTATAGCATTAGAAATAAAAATGTCATACAATATATTTGATTACAATTCTTCTTGACCGAAGCTATGGTTAGATAATAATTGATTTCATCTTATCGAGGGTGACAGAAATCAACTAGCTCTTACAAAGTTTGACGCGTCCTTTCGAAGAAACATAAAGTGGGTGGTACGAGACATCTAGCTGATCATTTTGTCCCTTACTTCGTTCCATCCCGTCATTGATTTATTTAGTATTTAACACGTGCCTATCCTCAAATTATATCCAGGGAAATCTCATAAAAAATTCCAACGTTTATTCCACAATTCTCATATGTTCCCTCGCGCACAAGTATTATAGATCACAGAGATCCTATATTCCAATATAATTACAATAATTACTAGTTTAGTTAACGGCCTACACCTAGGCTTACACTAGGCAAGTGCAATGGTAGCGGGATGAAATCCGGACAAGCAGGAATATATTTTCTGGTATATCTGTTTTCCTTCGACCAACAAGATACCTATTAATTTTGCACCATCGTACAGGCCCGGATTTAGCCGCTATGCCGAAAAAAATGGCAAAAAAATGTGTTTATTTCTTAATATTCGCAAATATCTCGATCAGTATCAATTTTATGGCAAAATACACTGCGCAACTTATTTAACACACAACCAAAAAGTTAACTCAAATTTGACGTTATGTATTTTCGACAATTTTTGTTCATTTTGGTCGATTTTTTTTTCAAATTGTAGGTTTTTCTCTTAGGAATATCACTGTCTTAGTTGTTTTGGTAAAACGAATGATTTTGATATTATACCAGGTGCTATAAAAATGTTATGTTTTTTTCCGAAATTTCAAAACGTCTTGTGGGCTATACAAGGTATTGCAAGTTATTGCAATTATAGCCAATTTAAAGCCTCATGTTTTTTCTACATTTTCTTTTTTTATTCATTTGTATATCTCTGTTACTTCATGAAATACACCGTTTTGAAACACCATATGCTTTTATTCACATGAAATGCATTTATCGGACAACTCAAACAGCTAGCAAGCTATGGTAATCGAAGATTACACGTCATAAACTGACAACTGTGTCATTAGTTTTTTGTTGACAGTCCAGCAATAATTAGTGAATAATGGAACGCCAAACCAGAAATTTAACTCGTGATGAATGTGTTGAGGCAGCTACATTACATGGTGAAGGGTGGAGTTACAACCGCATAGCTGGAAGGTTGGGAGTGTCTCACAGAACTATAGCGGACTTTGACTGGGCGAACGGACTTGGTAACTGTGAATGGAAATCTCAATTCTGACAGATACATCACAGACATTCTTGAAGCACATGTTTTGCCTTATGCCCCCTATATAGGACCCAATTTTTTACTTATGCAAGACAATGCGCGTCCCCACACGAGTCTTATCGTGAGAAATTATCTTGAAGAAGTAGGAATTGATTGACCTTAACCCAATTGAACATGTTTGGGATTTTATCGGTCGGCGGTTACGAAGTGAGGGACGACAACCCCAAAATTTACAAGAATTGGAAGGACGCCTAGTCGAATTATGGAATGGCCTAGATCAGAACCTAATCAGAACTTTGGTTTTAAGTATGTATGAACCAAAGATGTTGGGAGGTCATTCGCGGAAGGGGTGGAAACACCAGATACTAATTCTCTATTTACTTTTGTTTTGTTTCCTGTTATTCGTTGTTTTATTGATTAAAGCAATCCATTTTTCTAGATATGTTTTTTGAGTTTTTGTCCTTTTAAGACCTTTTTCTCTTCTAAAACACCTTGCATCTCTCAATAAATTATAAGATATCAAGGAAAACAGAACGCAAAATGAGGCATTGAACCAGTATAATGAGTAATAAATAATGAGCACTTGACAAAAAAGAAAGTTATAAATTTAGAAAGTATTAAATTTATTATTTAATAAAAATTACGTCAACTCAAAAATTGGATATTTTATGAAGTAACAGAGATAAACAAATGAATAAAAAAAGAAAATGTAGAAAAAACATGAGGCTTTAAATTGGCTGTAATTGCAATAACTTGCAATACCTTGTATAGCCCACAGGACGTTTTGAAATTTCGGAAAAAAACATAACATTTTTATAGCACCTGGTATAATATCAAAGTCATTCGTTTTACCAAAACAACTAAGACAGTGATATTCCTAAGAGAAAAACCTACAATTTGAAAAAAAAATCGACCAAAACGAACAAAAATTGTCGAAAATACATAACATCAAATTTGAGTTAACTTTTTGGTTGTGCGTTAAATAAGTTGCGCAGTTATCAAAACTAAATAATAGTAGATGCTCTATAAAAAACGATCTCTGTATTTTCTGTATTTAAAAACGACTTCTATATTTTTTTGTACGATTACCTGTTTTGCAGTTATAGGGCGTCGACCTCTCGAGACCTGGATAACTCTATGAGCACTTAACAATTTTCTTATTGTAGGCTTATTGTATAAACACATTCAATTGCTTGTTAATGGCGAATGCGCCGGTCACAACCCTAATTTATATATTTTTAAATTAAATAAAAAAATATTTCCGATCGCCTTTATTAAGGCTCTCGAGTATAATGTACGATTTATTTAATTGGTAGTTTATACTTGAATTTACCATCAGCACCTACCATTCTCACAGTGACTCTTTTCTTGTGACATTAGTTTTGACAGAGAACTCACATTCATGTGTGTTCTATATAGAAGAATGTGTGTTCTATATAGACATAGTAGACAAGGTAGTCGTTCCTTGTCTACTATGTCTATGTATCGACGGATTGGATAAACGCTCGTGAATTAAGTTGATATGGTGAGCACTTTACTCCTCCATCTCTACATCTCATTCGATAGACGCTCGTGAATCAAGCTGATATGGTGGGCACGTTGATTTTGCGTTTCATTAGAATAATTGGACGATCGCGAATTCATCTGAGACTGTGGGCACGTCTTTCAATGTTTTCACTATTTAATATTTTTTTACTATACGAGTAAGCCCGCATTTTGGAAAGTCTCTTTTTAGTCATTTCGCTAGTCTCTTTTAAAATTGCCTTGGATGTAGATTTCCTAGTTTGAGATATGCGTTTTTCCTTTTCTTCGCTCTTCTCATTTAAAAGGCGCTGCCTCATATAGACAGCGCGTTTAGTAGGCCTATGCATATTCGTATTTGATAAAAAGTTACATACAAAACCCAATATTGAAATAAAATATTTTTAACAAAAAAACTAAACCGACTTCAACAAAATCTATTCTAAAAAACTGCACTAAAAAGTAAAAAATAATTAAGTTATTCATTTTTACTTAAATGAATAAAATGCATTCAATTTATTAGGCCAATAATATACAATTATACCCTACTTCGTTATACGTTTGTAAACCTTGGCTGGCACCGACTCTAAAAATAACAATAATTGTATATTATGGGCCTAATAAACTGATTGTATCCTAAGTAAGAATTATTTTTTTACTTTTTAGTGCAGTTTTTTAGAACGGATTTTTTTGAGGTCAGTTTTATTTATTTTGTTAACAATATTTTATTGGCATTAAAGGTTGGTCAATATACGCCTCAATATTATCCTGAATGTTTTCAACATCTGTCTTATATGCCGTATCTTGTACATAATATGCAGAATGTTATTCTGATTGGTCTATATCTATTTCTATATCGATAGAGAAATTCTCCTCGTAATCCTTTTCGTCTAATTCGACCGAGTTCCACCACTTAGTAAAAAGGAAAAGAGGAAAAGAAGTAAAGAGGAAAAATGTGGTAACTTGACATTTTACTAGAAACCTTTATAACATGGATTTTGAAATTTTTAAAATTCGTAAATATATGTCAATACCCCATATACACTTATATTATATAATTTTCAACATAGAAATCTATAAATTACAACCATATACCATATACCTACTTGTCTTTTTACTGTTAGGAATAATAACGAATTAAATTTTTCATTTTATTTTAAACTCAGCATTTAAAACCTCAGCCATAATAAATTGAAATACGACTCAATTATTGTCAAAACCATTATCTTTACATGAAAACAACCATCTTGCTGGCTTCATGCCGGAGAAGGTTATTAACAATTACTCGATTTTTGAATTATTATAATTTGTAGCCTCGAAAAAAAAATAGTGAGTAGGGGATTAAAAATAGAATATAGTAGAATATCTATAAAAAAAATTAAATTAAATCCAAGCTACCTTTCCAGATTTTAATGCATTTAAATGTTTTGTCTCTCGCCTCTATATAGAAATGGGTTTATAAATAGAATCAATATCTGAAGTTAAAAGTCAACGGAGTTATCTCTGGTATGGTATCAAGGACTTGTAGTCCTAGTTTTGCTACTTGGCTTTTGCTTAAGAGGGACGCGGGTTCTTATCAGGGCCTAGTAATATGATTCCTTCTCTAATTTGAATTACTGAATATACTCTTTGCCTTTATATACACTATCCGGTAAAATATTCTGGCACCCCTAAATTTTTGATGTTTGATGTTTCATAACTTTGACATTTTTAACCCGATATCCACAAGTCATGCGTCAACTTGTAGACAAATGTTTATCTTTACTCTCAGTTATTAAATTTATTTTTAAGGTTAATTAAGAAATTCTTGAGAACCAATGTTTTATTTAAAAATCGTTAGGTCATAAACGAAAGGACGTAGCACGATGATACAAAAAACAGAATGTCACCAATGAGTCCGAAATTGAAGCAAAGAATGTTTAATCCTAATCTTCCACGTCAATCCTACCACAGGGTGTTTCAAATTTATGGTAAAAAAATTTCAATTTGATTTACCCAGTAAAAAATAAGTTCAGTTTTAAGATTAAATTCGACAATAACCAAGAGTAAAGGCCAAATATTTGTCTACAGGCTGATGCAAAAATTGTGGAAATCGGATTAAAAATGTAAAAGTTATAAAACATCAGTTATCAAACATTTATTGCTGGCATTTTTTTTGAGGCAAAGTTTCAACAAAAGTCCGTCATTCAGAGCGTTGTTTTCAGAGGCATATTCGGACATATACTATTTTACAGTTGTATAATAGTTTTTATTAAGATATTTGAAAATAAAACCAAATTTGCGAGCACAATAAACATGCAGACATGCAAGGGTACTTAACATTACGTCGTCCAATTTCCCATTTTTCATCCTACAGACAGGCATATTCATGTGATGGTCATTTTCTAGTTGATATATTTAGTAACCATCCTACGAAATTTTATTAATTTCCGTTGCGAAATAGGGATATTACGACAAAAAAGAAAGGCTGTCATTACTCTTGGCTCACCGTCTACAATCCGAGAACTCGTTATATCTAACACCTTTTTGTCCGTCCTCGATTGTATTCTAACTCCAGTAATAAAACTATTATTGTTGATTGAAGGTTCTTCCAATCAACGCTATTTGTATTGTAAGTGGGTCATAGGAATAGGCGTGTTTTCGCAGCTGTTCCCTACCCTGATAAGTTTCCAGATCTGCTTTTTAATTTAAATGTTTTTTAAATACATTTGCATATAATAGAATACTCCGCAGATATCGATTTTTCGTTCTCGTATATGCAAATTCAGAGATTATTTGCTAAAAGGTAGTTGTTTGGTTCCTTCAATTATTAAATCAATGTTCAATCAATCGCACCATAAGTAAACTCTTGTGTCGTGCGATTCATTCTTCAAAAAGAAGATTCCATTTTATAAATAGGTCGTAAATAGTACAGTAGAAATCGCTAAAATCGCAAACTAATGGCTAGTTCTGATTTTTTAATATGTTGTTAGGACCACTACCAGTAGTGTGTATATCCAAGTTTGCAGCTTCGAAAGACCTGTGCTAACATCGTAGCACTCGAAAAATCGCTAAATTTACGCGCATTTTTCGCTGTTTTTCACTATAGCTTCTAAACAATGCGTTTGTTCATAAAGCATTTTAAAGTAAATTAAATTTGCTATAATTTGAGGCTAGAACCAGATTTATACGTATAATAGTTACCCAGATATACACTACTGGTAGTGGTTCTAGCAACATATTAAAAAATCAGAATTAGACGTTAGTTTGCGATTTTAATGGCCTAAAATACAAGAGGGATAAGATGCAGTTGTGTGAAATTATAAGGCAAAAGCTAAAAATCAAAAATAAATTCAAATAAAGCATAGTTTTCGATTACAAACGTTGTAAGTTCCCTCTTTAAAACCTCTTAGAGATTTCTATTAGAAATATATTTAATTATATTTGGCAATATATTAAATAGTTTAGTACCCAAATACGATATAAATCTTTGCGTGTGACTTTTTACAACGAACGGGAGATATCTGTAATAATATTTGCTATAGGTCGAGTATTGTGGAAATGTGAAACATGAGGAACATTAGTATTAAGTATGCGCAGCAAAATTATAGACATATTATAATTCTCTCTGATTAAATTTCCAAAACTCCTCGTTCGCAAACCGCAACTTTCTATCTGCTCTTTAACGGGAAATATTAAGAGAACAAATAAAGTTAGGCAAGTTAAAGTTAGGCCTAGGCCCAAAATAATCTGATTAAAAATTATGCTTAGTAGGCTCCAAAACAAAAAGAGGTAATATATACGTCAAAATATTTAAACGTTTTAGTTTCACTTTAATGTCATTTAGTTGTTATTTATGGAAGTTGTTTGTATTAAGTTTATATTGTTCGGATTTTGTTATTTACCTATGTAAAAAGAGATGTAGCCTGCCCTTTAGAATATTTATGCAAACGCGCAATAACCGTTACGATGTCAAACAGCGCCCTCTAGCTACCACGGCAAAATCTATCGAGGCAAAGTTTATATTGCATATTATTAAAGAATACAATCTCGAAACGAGCCCCAGTTCGTTTTCGTTTTCTGATTGGCCATGACAATTGCGCCCTCTAGCGGACATTTTAGCGGACAACTTGAAAATAATTTCCAGCGATTTCTCTTGGCCAATTTACTTATTAATATTTTTTTCCCAAAGTTATACGATAAGTAGTTTCTGAGATACAGCTGGCGTCCATTCTTACTTGGCCACCCTATATACATGAATATTTATGGATTTTGATATTATTAATAGAGGATTGGTCAATTAACGATAATGCAAAAATAATGAACTTAGTTTTATCCGCATTAATACTAAGGAGAGTACAATCTAGCCAGCCAAAAAATACTTTGTTCTATTTCAGCTTTGTTATATACTTCAGGCCAATTATCACCAGACAATCTAGGATAGCTGTATCATCTGCAATTTGAGATTACTGAGGCAGTGGTGTTGGATAATTTAGAGATATTATTTATATAAACTAAAAACAAAATAGGACCTAATACCGTCCCTTGAGGTACGAATTGTTTTGTTAATTTTTACTATCTCATGTGTATGAGCCAAGTAATTTTTGAATATACCTATCCAATACATTCCTAATTCCAACAGATTCCAAACGCTGAAATAAAATATCGTGATTAATAGTATCAAATGCTTTGGCGAAATCGAGAAAAACAGTTAAACATTTTTTTACATATTTAATTTATTTGTAATGTTACAAACAAATTTGTTGTACAGCATATTTGGTAGACATTTTCTCCCTAAAACCAAACTGACAACTCGCTAAAATCTCTTCCTCTAGAAAAAATTGCAAATATGTTCTTCAGAGCTTTCTCAAATACTGTAGCAAAATTATTTGACAGTGATTGATCGGTAATTAGTCATAAGTTTTCTATCTCCAAACTTGAAAATTGGAATAGTCACAAACTCCTTAAAACCTTTAGCAACAACACCAGCAGAAAAAATTAAATTAATTATATACCTTAACGGATCAATGAAATATATATGAAATTTAAAAAAAATATCTATGGGAACAGCATCGAGACCTGGAGAACTACCTATTATTTTTTAGATTAGAGATTATATAAACAATGTCATTATTACTAATAGGTAGTAAAAATAAAGACTCTTTTATATAAGAATAAATATAAATAGTTTTGCATTTAATGTTTTTCCTTTTTTATTATATCAATTCTCGGCATATTGTAGTTTTCATATCATTTTTCCAATTAGGGTAATTAAAAAATTACGGCTATAGTTTTACTGCTTCACTGCAGCCCTGATAATTTAATTCAATAAAAGTTGTAACTACAGTTACGATTTTGCATTCACTTAGCAGCTGAGAGCGATTTTCCGGGGACATGCTAAATCCGAATTTATGCTAGTACCAACGGGCTCAAACAACTTGTTTTTTGTTTCCGTTGCAGCGGCAATGGGAATCTCTAATCTGGTAGTGTTTCCTACACGTTCAGCGGAGTGCAACAACAAAAGTTTGAAGCTGTTCCTGGCCGCATGACAAAGCGGCTCAAGTACCAACTAAATAAACAGACAAAAATCCTGGTAATTCTAGTGTCTCTATCCGGACGGATATTCGGAAAAATGTTTGCGCAGACTATAGGTTTTTGTCAATCCACTATCCTCAGGGACGTCGCTATCGGGCGCCTATTTTCAATACAGCAAATGGAGGATTCTTAAGGGGCCCGAGATTTTTATTTTGCATGAGATACTCAATCGAAAGCTCGCGTTACATCATAGGTTCCATTGGTTATATTTCTTAATTAAAAATTTTGCAAAATGAGTTCAATTATGTATCACTAATGTTAATATATCTAAATCTATCTAAAAATCTAAAGCCATGTTGCTTTTATATATTATTCTTAGTGAAGTGTGATTTTAGAGCTGACAGGGTAATCTCAGCTACATTATAGTTATTTAAAATGTCGTTCGAGACAGCCGAAAAAGTTCAAATTGTAAAGTGATATTTCCAAGGACAGTCAAGGCGACAGAAGTTTCTTTATTGAGGCCTTCGCCGGTCATAACATTAAACCATTTGAATGGACTATTTCCCGGCCTATTTATAATATTTTTTATTTGTATTATCGAAGATACGAGGTATTTTTCTGGACTGTTCTATAAGCAGTTTATAAAAAAACAGTTCAATTTAAACGAACACATACAATTTAAAAGAACTTATGTTAACGCAAAGATTGACCATGCTATAAAAATATGTAAAATGCATTATCTATCAAATCATTGGTAGCATTCGTTTCCATCATGCTTACATCCATCATAGCAATTTTATCAGCAAATAACTCTTAATGTAGCATACGACAGGAGACCAAACAAAGTTGCTATCAAAACCCATTTCATCAGGCTACAAATTTTATCGGAGATAACGTCATGTATACGTAATTATTGCTGTAATAACGGACAAGATATATGCTTTAGGGGCCTCAACACAATTTACAAGTACAGATGGACTTGTTTAGAATTGGTTCAAATATAAAATTTAGATAAGCTAGTTATCTATCACGCGTACATTTTTCTTTACTATGATACCCCTAATAGTCGTATGAAAGGTTAGAATTAATGCGTAAAAGATTGTCATTTGTACCACATTTCTTGTCACAAGATACAGTCAGGTTTTAAATTATGTCAAAAGTGTCTTCATGTTAAATTTATTTCCATTTCATTTTCATAATTTTATGTAATATTTTCATAATTTTCATTTTCATAATAATCTCATGCGTATCGAAAATACCAGGTACGACTGGTATAAATTTCTGTCGAGTCCATACAATATTTTTTGAGAAATATTCATTGTATTTCAGTCGTTGACTGACGCTTCGGTAATTTAACAACTGGTGGGTTTAATTACTAATCACCGACTTTATAAAACATACGGGCAAATTTTCACATGAAAGTGTCCCGATTTCACATATCGCCACTGTACATTAAAAAATAATATCGTTAGGATATTGTTCCCACGTAATGCAAGAATCTGTGAACTCCATTATGTATTTTTGTTAAAAAAAAGTGCTATCATAAATACCCTATTATCATTAAATTTTTCTCCTGGAGAACTTCCGATATTACGTGTTATATCAACTTGACGAAGGTGAGGCTTAATACAATTTGTCTGTCTGAACGTAGAGCCCTAATAAATCTATATTGCACATGATTAAAGCTGGATACATCTAAAATCAAGCCATCATATTTAGCCGTATCATAGTTTTGACAAGGCCCAAGATAAATGACAAGCACTTTGTAGAACCATTCTTATCTCTTCATCGATAATATATCATAGGAAATAATTTTTCTCTGTAGGCTTTGTTGTGTTCAGAGATTCAGAGATGCAGCGTTGTGGAAATTCAAAGGAAACGGTCTGTTAGATACAGCATAAGATTTCACGTTCTACATGAGGTTGATTTTGTTGACATACTTACTGTTGACATTGTCGCTGCTGTGTATAAACTGGAGATATTATCTGGACAACTTCATTGAATAGATATCAGTTGATGTGGGCTTTCGCGGCCACAATCCGTTAGACGACGATTCCTCGGGTATTGTCCCGTTGAGATATAAAAATTATATATAACAAGATGACTATTCGCCAATATTTTCAAGCAAATGGAGTCTTTGTCACTTTTGTCAGAGATGCTAGCAATTATTAATTTTTATTCTGAACAAGTGCTAGCAATATCTCAATAATATTTGGAACGAGTCTAAGCTTTGTAGGGGCAGATTTGAACAGTTCACAAAAAAGTCTACACGAAAAGTTATGAAGGAATCTATAATGAATAAGGCTCTCAATATATCATATTTATAGCTTCTTGCTAATAGATGCCGTTTATGTTTAAAATTTCAGGTTCATATACATATATTTTATACAGAGTTCAGGTGATTCAGGTGAATTTTTTTGTATGTATAGTATTTTTATTGTCATAAAGTATATAAAATTGCTAGTGAACTTCCATGAAAAAATAAGGCATTTAATTACTTACGGATGAACCTATACGCATATTCTTGCAAATGATTGTACAAGGAAACAATCAAAACGAATGTGAAAAAAAAAGCGAAAATAGATTTAAAGAATTTAATGATGAAAATACGATAAGGTAATACGGATTGCATATCAAAAAAGCGGTTTCATCCTAGCTATAATATATTCCGACCGCCGACGTTCATAGGAATCGCCACATGATACATATGGAGGAAGACATAAGTAAAATATATCTACGAAGATGTATTTTATTTGTTGTCTTTTTGGCTGTTTTCTCCGTTCCCGAGGATTTATTGGTTGTCCTATTACTTTCTACAGCTCCTAATCGGATAAACCTCTTCGCTGTTTTATAAACCGGCGCCCGTAATTTCCTTTCCCAAATTTGCAACAAATGGCTTTACTGAAAATAATAGTTTGCTGCAATAAGGGAAATAGATACAGAATGGTATCACGATAAGTTTTAAGATTAATCTGGATTTACGATGACAATTAATGTATTAATGTAATACATGCAGCACCTCAACCTATCGTTCTTGCGCGGTTACCATTTTTTATGACATAACTCAATTTTTTAAATTTTAACCCTCATCTTACCAACTTATTTTTCTTACGTTTATTACCAACTGGGGTCAAATGTACCCCGCATGTTATTTTACTTACAATGTCAAATTAACACATAACACCTGTAATTTGGTAATGAAACATTGAAATAAAGGTTTAATCCGAGTGAAAGAAATAATCATAATTTTATTACGTTATATATTATTACATTTTTCGCATAACCATTTTTTAGTAGAATGCTCTAAACATAAAATTTTTGTAGTACACTGTTGCCTGGATTTTCTGTTTTTCTTCCTTTCATAAAGATAACAGGGGTCTTGAACTTTGGCTGAAGCTCAAGAGGTTAATATAACGAACAACAATATTGTCCCTTATTAGTTCCTTGCCTAATTGAAGAATTATCATTATCATTTTTACCCATTTGGGATTAGCACACATCGGTAACTTATATATGTTTATAGCAGCAATGTCCAGTATATGATAAAATATAACCATAGGCCATCTATTAGTTTTCCTCTGTGATGAATAGCAGTATTCATCACAGAGCAAGTTGGTCCCCCGTGTCAACAGCATCCTTTGTTTTATTGTAGTGTAAAATTATATCAGGCTTATAATCCACATTTCCTTCATAGACTTTGTCATCGATGTGTTCACTTGATAATAAGACTACTGCTCTATTTTTCTTTGGCACATAGGACACCAAAGTACGATTTTGTCTAAATGCAAATATGGAAGTATGCAGAGGTTTGTGGTGATGATAGTAATTCTTTTGGAATAAATAAGTTGTTTCTTTGCGCCCAAAGTTTGTCTGCTATCTGGAGACTGAAAAAAAAATTGTCAGGTGTTATTTCGTATCCCCCAGATATGAGTAGATGACTCACTAAATCTAAAACGACTCGCTCTCCCTGATTCTTTCCTGGCTGATTGTGTCGTTTCCCTAAAAATGCAACCTATTTGTATATCGCTCTGTGTAAAAAACAACAGAAATAAAATTACCCAAGTAAACTTGCATATTTAGTACATATACAGAATTACAATCTGATAAAGTCCAAATTTTCAGTCCATATTTCGCAAGTTTGCTTTTTATACAAACCCAAAATGGAGCTTTACCTCTAAGAGGAACAAATTGTTCATCTACGCATAAATGAAAATCTGGATTGTAAGCACTTTTACATTTGGCAACAAAAATTTCAAAAGTGTCTTTAATTGGTGCAAATTTATCAGCTCGTCGTTCAAGCCTGATCTCTAAATTATCAAATCTCAAAAATGCTATAAGTTCATTCAATCGATTGCGAAACATTGTAGCTGGCAAAATAGTTCTACAATATGCCGGATCACTGTTCCATAACATGTCAACAGGTTCTTTAGAACCCTTCAAAGCACCGGATGATAGTAGTAAACCTATGTAAGCTAAGATTTCCGTACTGTTTGTGTCAATAAATTTTCTTGATTTCTCGGGGTAGGCGGTATTCTATTTTTCGTACAAATCGATTGATTTACGATGTGTTTCAGATACAATGATTTCTGTAATTTCTGAATAAATAAATAGAGAAAATACATCTTTGATGCTGATACAATTCGAATTATAACGTGTCAATCCAGGAGTATAACAAAGTAATTTTGCTTGCGATCTACGAACTTTCACATTTAGTGGGATTTTTGACCATTCCAAATTGTCTCTGGAATATAAACAGTACCATCTACAGTTTCAGATTTACTCATATCTTCATCAGAACTGTTTCGTTGAATTTCCTCAGGATCCTCTTCTTGAACTGATAAATGATCTTCAGTCTCTACATCGCTTTTATCACATTGGTCTGAATTTTTGTCGAATGTAGAATCATCAATATACAATAACATTTCTAGTTCTTCATCGGTGAGATTCTTACTCACGTATATTTAGTAAATCGCTCATATTTTGTTTATATGTACAGGAAATTTAAAAACAATGCCACATTACAGACGTTCACTGCAGTCAAAATATTATAACACTGTTGTCTGTTATACAAAATGCCGAAGAAGTGATTTTACGTAACTGCCGATAAAGACCAATATAGTGTGGAATATAGTGGAGACCAATCTATTGTTATTGGAGGTGGAGTCTGTAAGTGCCATTAGTAAACTTTTGCCCCCTTTATATTTTACTCTGAGACAAGGTACAGTACTAAAGTATCCCGAAAAGGATAGATGCCAAAGCATTGCCATCAACGACAGCTGGTACAGTACTGTAAAAATAACTGATGACTCCAACTGATGAAATTTTCTTAAAACTTAAAAGCAACTCAAAGTTTTGAGTTTTTGTATGATTTTGTTCGTATGCAAGGAGAATCAAATTTCTATCGAAAGCTCTGGCATTCGCTAATAAATTATACGTTTCTGGTGAAAATCTATAAAGGATAATATAGACCTTCCAGCTTATATATATCGTCAGCATGTTCGTAGAAAAGCGAGAGTTCTCTGGTTTGTTTTCGAATAAATTGCTCTCATATTTCCACGTAAATATATAAATATCTACGAGTATTCGAGTATACAGACGTTGCAAACAAGTATTCTTCTGAACCTAATTAAAACATCAAACTCGTTATTCGCAGTAAAAGCCGATCGCGATTTGACTAAAAAATCCTGCCTGATGAAATAAAGCAACGCCCTCAGCCAAGGCGTACGAGGGCAAAATCGCGGCGCCTATTTTTATCGATATCATTTAAATTCCGCCCTTGCTTGGGCTTCTTATCGCGGGAACAGTCTTTACTTTTTAACAATAATATGTGAGGAATCAGCAGTGATGTGGCGTTCTCTGAAAAGTTTTGTTACCGACTTCACAAAGGAGTATCGATTACTCTGGCCTGCCGGCCTTTTGTCTTCCACTAAATTCGACGTTAGAATTAAAATCAGATACGTCTAAGCTCTGGTACCGACCAGAGCTTACACGAAATTCCTTGCTTGTATAAATTCTTTCGATTTCAAAATTAATTATTCCTGCACTGGTATCAGAACAAACTTGAGTAGAATTCATGTTAGAATTTAGATTTGACGGCAACCTATGTGACTTTTCAACGACCGTGACAATATTACAATGATAGCGGGCGCCAGAAAGATCACCCATAATTTCACCGGTTCCCAAAGCAGTTGTTATACAATCCAATAGTTTTCAGATTTTCATCCGTATTCACTAATGACCGTTTGATGTGCCTTACACACAGACCACACAGGGGGAGCAGCAGATGCCGACGTCGTGCCTACGCATACGAATCCTCCGTAGATAGGATCGATATACCTGGTTACTCTAAGGATACAGTAATTCCTTAATTAAAGACTTAGACAAACCGTTAATCTGACTTTGAGAGACAATCTGCAGCCATCCGTGATACAAATTAACGTCGCCGGTTAATAAATCTCCGGTCTGGCTGAGGAAAATCAGATAAAAATGGAGACTTATCTCGTTTCAGCTTCACGTTCACGTACAAAGTAATTAAAATTGCCCCGAGAAGGATCTGATGGGGCTGATGAGGTTTTCAGGCTCGGAAAAATTCACGAATTCGGTGGCTTTGTAATAGACGGAGGTAATGCTATTGATACACTTTCTGCCGACTTCGCGATAATTAAGAGTAATCACTAATAAATCCAAAGTTATATTGGATGCTGCTACCAAAGTGTATTGTATAATATTCTTTGGTAGCTACGTTGTATAACATACTTTTGGTGTATTACACTTTTGAGGCACCAAAGTGTATTATATAAAACACTTTTGTGTTCAAAATGTTCAAAATTTGTCAAAAATGTCGTCAAAACAAGTAATTTTATAGAAAGGTTAGTATCATTTGAGTTATGTTGAAAACTTAACAAATCTCCAACCAAAAGCCTACACTTGTTGCACTTATGGATCTTATGTTACAGGCCCCAGGTGTTCGCTCATCGCTTTTAAGAGATTCTTTCATCTGTTGCGGCCCAAATTCTTTTTTAGATTTATGTTCCTCCTCGTGTTTGGCATCCCCCTGCTTCCCAGCTGTTTTGTCCCCTAGTTAACCGAAGAATCCTTCTGATTTTTTCTGCTTCTTATTAGATTCCGATTCTAATTTAGATGCTTCTTCAAGTTTTCAATTCTTCTCATTTACCTGCAATTTTCTTTCCCAATTTACCTAAAAAGCATTTCCTTTTCTTTGTAAATCGTCACTTACGTGGTTCAGTTGTAATAGTGGTAGTATCAGGTACTTGTGCTTCTAACTTGATAATATCGACCTCTTTCACTACCTCATGGGTGATGTCCTTTACATTGCTTTCTGCAACCTCAAATGTATTAGTAGCTAAACTTTTCGTTTGTCGATTTTCTCCAATGCTGCAGCTTCGGCAGCGTAATCCGCATTTTGAACAGCAATAGCAAATTCTTCGTCTAATTTTTTCTTTCTCTTTTGTGAACTGTCGACAAGTTCACTTAGATATTTAGCTACTTTTCTGGATCTTCCTACAATGTAATCATCTGTTTGAACCAAAATGTCCCCCTTTCCTCTGAAGTATGCGTGGATGTATCTGTTATATTATTTTTTAAATTCAGGCCCAACTCGCGCGACCTTGGACTAACTTCGTTGGCCGTTGCTTCTATTTGAAGTAATTACTTTTCGGTAGTTTCCAAGGGCTGTTGTACACTTTCAACACCTGTCTTTGCAATTTCCTGTATATGAGTCTGTAATATATTTTTCTCTTGGTCGATATCTGTTTTTGTTCTCTCAATTTTTTGTTGGATATTTTCAGCAATATTATCACTGGATTGTTCAATATTGTCCACCTCAATAATCAGGAAGCGCTCTACTTCTTTGGACATCCCACTAATTTTATCTCCTAACTTATTAAAAAACCCCCGGTTTTCTTACTGGATTTCTTGGCGTTATCTTTTATATTGGCAACATTATCATGAATGCCTTCTTCTATGTGTAAACTGGACTCTTTAAGTTGATCACTTGTTTTCTCTATACTTTCTCTTCCCTTTAATATTGCTTAATTAGTGCTCTCTTTTAATTCTGATGCTTTGTCACGAGCAGTAGCAGCATCCATTACTGCAACTGTATCTGCTTTAATATAGTCAACATCGTTATGTAATGTTTCTTTTAAATCTTGCTCTGACTTTTTAGCGGTAACCAACTTATTGACAATCTGATCTTCGACTACCCTAACTTTTTCGCTTATTTTGTCTCCTAATTTACTGAAAAATCCACCGCTCTTTTTAGCAGATTTCTCTGCACAGATTTATCACACTCCTCTTTCGATTCCGATTCTTTATATGTATTTGTTTTGATAATTAATACGTCTACATTATTATTAACGGCACTACTACTGAGTAACGGGGCAGAAGGAATATATTTTTCAGCAGATTCCTTTTCTCGTTCTAAGAATGAATGTGCCGTATCGAATTTATCCTGATATTTCTGTTTCGATTGATTTGCCATTTCTTCCGTTAGTTTCATAGTTTCACTAAAGTTTTCGTCTACTACCTCTGCTACCTCTTCTGTCTGCGTCTACTACCTCTTTTTTATATTTAGTAACATCTTCAAGTTCCCCTGCAATGATGTTAGTACTTTATTTCAGATCTCTTTTACTTTTATCCATGGTTTCATTAATGTCATCTGTCGCATTCTTTACGTCTCTTCGAGCATCCTGAAAAACTTCTCCTTTAACGTGTTTTAATATGTTGACAAAACTATGCATTATTTCAGTTACAAAACTTGAAGATTCATCTTGCAAATTTTGCTTATCTAGTTGGACCTCACCTATCTCCACCGAAACTCCTTGTTTACTATATTCCGCCACTGTATCTTTATCTATTTCGCTTTTTGTGCTTTTGATTTTGTCAGTAACAATTTGTTCAGCATCTGTTTTTTTTTACAATATTTCTTTCGAAATTCTGATTAGTTTCCTTGATGTCTTCACCTTTTCTCCTATTTTTTCTCCCAGTTTCGAAAGGATTGATTTCTTGGTCTTATCTTTTTTTATTTAAAAACCCTCATATTTTCAATCTCGGAATCCAAAATACTCTGAATTGCTTTCTGATTTACTTTCTTCAAATTTCTCTTCTGTTTTGTGCGATATCTGTTCTAACGTTTTTTTGCAAATTTGCAAATTCACTTTACCAATTATACTATTAACTAGATTTTATTCTTCCTTATTTATTATGTATAGGTATCTGTGGTAGGACACAGTTGATATCTGCTCTGATTTATTTTTCAGTAAAATTGTTTGGTGTTATAAAATAATTCCGTTTACAGTTTGAATAAATGTGTGGATAATGTCATTTATTACATCTGATTCAACCTCAACGCCTGTATGCCTAGTATGCCTAAACAATGTTTCAATGTAGAAATCTTATCGCTAGATTCCACATGAAACATGACAAATGTAATTAATCTAAACTTGTATCTAATAGTGAAGAAAATAGCGAATATATTTGAAAGGATGCCTCAACTGGAAATATTGCTGCTAATTCTCATACCAAAATTAGGATCAATAACATACTATTATTTATTTTGAAATATTTGGGGATTTTTGAATTACAACCATTGAGTTTTTATTGTTTAAACAGCAATAGACTTAAGTGCAATTACCATGAAACTGAATTAAATTATTGCAAGTTATATGACGAAACGTCCACTGATAAATTGTTATATGTAGGATTTTATCCGCTGGCAAAATATGCGTTGCATTTTGTGGCCTAACTGAGTGTCAATTACGATATAAAAGTGGCGAGACAGCAGTTGTTTACAGCACAATGTCGGTGTCAATGCATGTATCCATCTAACTACCAAACCGGACATTTAACGTGGCAATCGTTTTATGAGCAGTTATTTCCTACAATGTACCGAGATGCATCCCGTAAAATGTAGATATTGTGTCTGTAGATGGAATATTCAGCAACACTACAACTCGTTCAGTAGCCTCTGGGCTACGAGGCTTTAATATGTTTTCGGTTTAGTACATTGAGTTTACTGTTCCCTTATAAATTCGCAAATTAACATCAGAGTCCTATTTCATTGCTGATTCGGGACGCTTTAAACTGTTCGAGTGTATGGATCCTGTACTTTGATTCGTAGATTTTTCGGAATATTTTTTCAGAATGCGATTAACTTATACCGAATGACGGAATAGGTATCTTTGGAAAACCCGCTGTGTACCACATACTATTAGAGCCGTTTTAAATAAAAAGAATCATAATTCCGTTAAAGTGAAACATCCCCCCCCCCCTTAAACCTCCTACCGTAGCTCAGACTAGAAGTGTCATTACAGGAAATGCTATAAACTCGCATCAAAATAAATTATCGGTCATAAAGTATCAGATAATAAAAGCGCCCTAGCGCCCTAAGTCCTTGCCGAGTACCCTTATTGACAAATACCATAAACATAAGGGGTGATCCTTTATATTGTAAAGATTAGACAATAATACTTTATCATTTCTTGTTCCACTGTTTTTGCAGGTAGATCAACCAAAAGTATAAAACTCGGTTTTAGGGGTTGAAAAACCCACCCCCCATTTGATCACCATCTTGAAAAAGGGGTGTCAACACAGTTTTCCATGATGCCTTAAGTATTGTAAGTCTCACAAAACAAATGATTGAATTTTCTTTAAAAAAAACATCAATGTTTTTGCTAGATCATTTTATTGCGAACAATACTTCTCTAATCATTTTTCAATTTCTTTTCTTTGGAGGTGTTAGGACAAATAATACAAATACAAATGCTTAAAAATAATATATGAAATAAATTAATAACAAAAAAACATCTTTTTCTACTTTCAGACAAAAAATAAAACTTTATTGAACTATATTTAGTGCAAAAACAGATTGTGTATTACACTAGTGTAATAAAATTTTTATTGCACTCATCTGTCATTCTACTACATTGTTTTGTGATCATGAAAAACATAAACATAAAATTTGAACATTTTTTTGGGTTTTGCATGAACGTAGAGAAAATATTGTATGCAATAAATATTTACTTTTTGCACTAGTTACATAAATAACTATTAAAAACAAGCTTCCATTTAAATGCTCTAAAAACAAGAAAATAAACTTTAAATTAAATTAAACTCATCAATTTATTACATTACACAATTTATAGGATATTGGTCTCTTAGACCAATTTACAGAGATTCTGCAAGAAAGGAACAGCGGCAAAATATTACTGTTGAAGTAGCATTTGAGAAAAAAAAGTAAATCTCAACTCTTACGAATAAGGATTAGGTTGGGATATGGATAATGTTTACTAATGCTTGTTAGGATAAGGTTAAGATATACGAATTCATTTTATATATGTATTATGCAAAAAAAATGCAATTGTAGTAAATTGTATTTACACAGAAAAAATAATATTTGTATCGTCTTATTTCACTAGTTTTAGATTGATTCTATATTTAATGCAGCGGACAGAATAAAAATATTGTAGCGGCGTATCCTCGTGCTAGCGCCAGTTTAGATAATTCAATAAACAACTTTTATAACTTACTAGACTCTATAGCATCCGAATTATATGAATATAACTCAATTATAACTTCGAAAGTGCGCAAAAGTGACTAACTTTCTGTTAACTATCGTCATAGGAAATTTTAAATCCCAGCTATAATGCCTGCGTTAAAATTAAATTAATATAATGAGTATTATAATGAACCAGCTTGAGGTCTATCAATATATTAAATAATGAAGATTATTATCCACGCGCAGCAAAACCTATTATGGATAATGTACAGAAATTCACTTTACGGGAAAATTATTATGGTTTTTATAGTCTACTAAAATAGATAACGGTCAGCCGTATACTTTTTTAGTATCTTAATGTCGTGTTTGTTTTGGTATGCTAACCTATTTATGAAACGGTGGTCACTTTTGACCAAAGTGGAAGGAGAGCTGTCAACCAACAGACGCCTTGAAGCAGGAGAGCCCCTGGGGACCGTACTCTCCCTGCACCTGTTTAACCTATACACCTCGGACCTGCCGGATGAACAACACCACCATGGCCCTCTACGCAGACGACACCGCCATTCGCTTCTCGATGACTGGTGCAACCGATGGAATAGCACTTCGGACTGCAGTAGGCGCCTCATAGTATGTGACCAACGAGGTCATCCGTAGGGAAGTACAAGACGGCCACGTAGATGATCGAGGATGATGCCAAGAAGCTCTACGTGATCGCATAGGACCACGGGAACCCGCTGATCCGGCTGGCTACGGATCCAGAGGAAGCCGGACCTCACAAGCGGCCAAAGACCCAAATCTTGGACAATGGGTAAGTATAAGATAATCACGATCTTATGTTTGAGCAAGACTCATGCTAGAAGAAGCAGACGACAGCGAGGAAAAGAACAGGACCAAATAATCGAGATCGACTAACATCGAGAAGACACTAAATAGATTTGGTTTGATATTTTAGCGTCAGCGTCGTGGGTCTTATGTTGTGCAAGGAAACAAAATTATGTAATCTTATTATGGTCTGCCGTTTTAGAATATCGTAGGAAGTTGGTCTGTTGTTGACTAAATGTTGTGACTAAAAACATTTCAAATTTCCCTGTAGTTTTTTTTTGATTTTTGGTAACATATAGATTACCTAGTTGCAGCTGCAAGCATACGTTAGACTCAGTTTTTTTATTTTGAATTTAAAAATTCTCGCATAGTATTTTAATTTGAGAGCTTATCATCTCTTTGCTTTTTTATATCTCGTATATTAATTAATTGTTCTTTGTGGTCTGATAACCCGAGCTCTATATTTATTTATAATAGCTGGCTAGCGAATTTTGTATCAATTTTAATTATCTTCATAATTTCGTAATTTAATAATTTATTTATTACGTCATAAATTATTTTACCTATTACTAAACTATACAAAAATGGGCGAATTTCTGTAAATTATCCGAATGTTTTCTTTAAGTCAAAGCGTGCTGCGGAAGATATTACAGGTATTCCATTTTCGTTACCGTTAAATAGCCGACGAAAAATTTCCAGCACATTTTATCTCAGCTTAATACACTCCGCAATTTAAATATTCATTCCGAGTAAGCACTTCCGCGCAATTTGGGTCAAAGTGGATTTGAATAAATTTGCTTCCTGCAAGTACACGTTTTTATTTCGACGTATAAAAATCTCCGAAAGAACTCGTCTCGTCACGATATAGCATTTGTTAACATTTGGGTCCATTATGAGAACATTCCTCTGGCGTTACCTTTTGCTTTAACTCTTCCAAAGTTTTTGGATGATCAGGTCATATGCTCACCTCTATATTTCTCTATACTATATTCTGCTTTGTCCCTTTTTTGCTTTTTCTTCTCTTTTTAACCGACCTGAAAAAAAGGAGGAGGTTCTAAATTCGGTTGGATTTTTTTATGTTTGTTATCTCAGAATTCCGTCATATATAAATCTATTTCAAAAATTCTCTTTTTCTTGGAAACGGGGTATTTTAAAGTGGCTCCCATTTTAGTTTTAATGGCATTAGACCTTGGATTCCGAAGATATCTCACTCACAAGATATACCAAAAGGAATGGTGAATGCACCTGTCCCAATCCTAATTTATATATATTTAAATTAACTTTAAAAAATATAGATTCACCTGCAATTACTCGCGTCGTCGAATGCCGATTTTCATGGACAGACAACAAGACATTTAAACTATTTTCATCATTAACAACTCTGGAACGTCCACTTCTCGGAAGACCTCTGACAGTGCCATGCTCTCTATACTTCACTTCAATCCTGCTTGCTGTTGACTGACCGACGTTCTTACCTTCATATTTCGAATTGAACATATCACGAACTTCTTTGTGTTTGGGTAAAATCACCGTAGCCTTAGAATACAGTCAATTTATTAGTCCTACAATTGCCTAAAGCGACACCACAATTACAAATAAACATAAATTCAAACTTTTAGTCGAAGATAATTAGAGATGTATACCTACGCTACTTCGTTATACGTTTGTAAACATTGGCTGCTACCGACTCCAAAACCTTAGCTCTCATATTTAACTTTTCTCGTTTATGTATTGCTTCTCCATTTTTCTTTCCGTTTTATTTTCTCCTCCTTCCCCCAGAAGTCGTGGTATCACCAACTAATTCTACCTTTTGAGAAGGTACATTATAGACCAAACTTACTCAAGGCCCCAATAGACCAATTATGTCCTGAACTCCGACTGCTCCAAGACAAATTAATAGACGTAAAGCATCGTCATGCTGTCATAAAATCCAATTTCGTCAATCCAATGTTCATTACATAGACCCAACATAACAAACATAACAACAGCATCCATATATTTTACAAAAACGCTGTTTAGTCAACAGGATGGCAACTTCCGTTTCCGATGTTCCCCAATTGTTTCGAGAACACTTATTTTTCGACTATCTGCACAACTTTCAGTCTCCTAGGAGTAAATCCATTCTCTCCTTCCGCCTCTAGGACTAAATTCCGAAACGTCGGTCATGACCTCATAAATCTCAGACGCGACCGTCTCCCAGAATCCCCATTTTCAAATCAAAAATGTATTATCACGTCCCTATACTAATTTTGCAATAATATTTACAAGGGGGAGTGAAGGTTAACATACATAGAAATTTCTGAAACTTGAACTTAATAATATTTTGATAATATATAAATACTGTGTGCTAATCTACAAAAACTGTGTGCTAATGTATGCATTTTATGCATACAACAATATATTGCTATCTTAATTACCTAAGCAAGTTGATACAGCAGCTGATATATCAGCGAGAACTGCCGACATGATTGTTCTTCTTGTTATCATAAATCATAAATTATCATATTACCCATACCATTTAATCTTAACCAACGCTGATAATTTACTTTGAAAATCTGGCCGTTAGATTGAGGAAGCTTACGGAAAAAGTTTACTAAAGTTTACTCGGGGTGTTGCTGATTTAGTTCTGGTGTTCACAATCAGCAACAAGAAGCTGAAGGTGGCAGATCTGATTCTGATGGCAAACGATTCAGACGATGGCAGACGTGATTCCGCTGAAACGTCAATCTACAGAAATATACAATATGAAATTTCGCATCAAACAATATTCTGTGCCTTGTATTTGAGGTCAATAATATCTTGCGCCGAATGCATATCTGATTTTAAATAAAGTAGCACAATTTCGAGTTACCAACTCAACCGGATAATGTGATATAAGTTCTCTGGGATACATTGAAAAAAATAAGGAATACTTCACGGATGATATTCCACTCCTGTTCAATACAACTCGTTTCATATAACGAAAGTTAATGTAACGCTGTGAATTCGTTATCATATACATATTGTAGGATCTGGAGGATGAGAAAAATACGAATCTTAATAACTTCTTTATAGGGGATATATTGTTCATAGGCCCCAGTATGAGAGAGAATTGCTTTTAACAATATATATTAAATATATACCTGGATGTGGGTGCTATTGAAAAGTATTAGAGATGTATTGTGTGTATATTTATTATATAAGACGAATACTGAAAGGTCAAAACTTAAAATCGTGAATAAAAATATGCAAAATATAGAAATGTGTAGGTACGGTTGAAACGTGATACTTTGTAGTACTGTAATTATGTTGAAGCTAGTAAATTTTATTATCCTTGCAGAATAGCAAGCGTTTAATAGTTATTTATAGTTTAATTGCATGTATCAATATCTTGATATTGATACATGCCCTATTAGAATGCATGAAATCATAGTAAGAGGAGGTAGTGTCACTTTTTGACAAGTAATTTGATCTATGATATAATATAGTTGTTATGATAGTTTTTATATCACTTAATATTACACCGAGGGTCAGAGCTTGCGACCGTAGGGGTGGACTTGTGTGAGGCTTTGTTGTCGAAACAAATTGTTCTACAAAATCATTTGATCCACGCTGAAAGTTGTTCATTTTGCATATTTACGATGTATATACTTACTATATAAAATATACACATAGTAAATATACAAAATGAACAATTTTCAGCGTGGATCAAATGATTTTTCAGAAAAATTTTTTTCGACAACTTTCTCACCCTCCCACCCCGCGCCCCTTAATAACTGGATCAAATATGACTTCTGCAAAAGTGACACGACCTCCCGGACCATCAGTATCAAATTATATATTTACACATGCAATATGGGAGTTTTATCTAAATCCATTCTCTTTTGTTTTCCTTTCGGGGACCACGTTCTCTGTTTTTCCTACTTTTATGTGCATTCCTTCACGACGCGACGGACGATTCAAAAGGAGTAGTTATTTCTACGTTAACATATCTAAACACATTACGTTCTCCATTAAACTGAATAATTATCCGACGAAAAACCCGCCTTTACTGAAAATGACAAGCGGTAGAATTCGGTATAAAAATACACTTACCGGAGCATTGCACTTTCTGGCAGGAATTGCTTCTGTTTCCGTCGCGAAAACTACAAGTAAGTCACTCGCGTTATTTTTATCCCCAAAAAACCTAATGGCGAGCCTAAGTCGAGAATTTTAATTGGAGCCCATAATTCAGCGTAATACTGGTGGTGCGGCGTAATGTTGTTACGACCTGTCGGTGGAAGGTAGGCATGATTGCCAATTATAGCAGCTAGAATTATGGCCCTTCCGATGCGGTTATTTATTGAGACGTGTTCGAGATTTATAATAGCGCAGGCCTACTGGTCTTTGCTCTCCTTTATGCGTTTAACTAGAGCTATGACGTCGCGGACATTACCAATCCACTAACGCTTAGACGAGACGTCGGCCTTAGGAGCATTATTGAGGAGCATTTTCAATGGGTCTGGAGTCTGATCTCCGGAACACTCTTGGTAACAATAAACTTTACAATCATTACCTTGATGCTAGACTTATGACTTATTCTATGAATAACAATGTATTTATTTAGGGTTAGATTAATCCCAGATGGTGGTAATCTTTGATGTAGCACTAAGCAGTTTCCGTGAAATAGTTCCGGAAGAATCTTTAATCACCTTCCGTAATATCAGCATAATTCTGGAGAAGGGTAACCTTTGTAAGGGTAACCTAGTAGTTACGGAAGGTTACCCTTCCTTTACCTTTGATGCAGCAGTAGGCTGTTTTCCCTAAGTAGTTTATGAAGAGTTTTTAATAATCTTCTGAAATATCAGAATAATTCTAGAAATGGTTTGATGTGGCACTAAATAATGTCTCTGAAGTACTTTCTAAAGTTTTTAATCATCTTCCGTAACATCAGTATCATTCTGGAGAAGGTTCTAATCTTGGCATAGCATAGCACTAAGTAGTTTCTGAAGAGATTTTAAACATATTCCGTAATATCAACATAATTCTGGAGGTAGCAATCTTTGCCAGAGGTATGGCAACATGCATACGCTTGCTTCTCCGTCATAGGACAGCCCGATTAGCGTAGGTTCGCAATCGCTTGCATTGGAGAGAAGAGTGGAAAACTGTCTTGTCACCGATGAGAGCAGATTTAACCTAATTTAGTTTGATGGCATAATTTTGATGTGGCGGGATTCTAGATATGCCGAAAAAAATATGGTAGGTCAGGAGGCTTTTGGTGGAGTATTACTGTTTGGGCTGGAGTGAAGTGGAATGGTAGAACAGAATTGTTTATTACCCACGACGCTATCATAGCTCAACGCTATAGAGATAATATTGTAGTTCCAATAGTTATTTACTATGCGAATTATTATGTAGAAGAATTTGTGTTAATCGACGACAATGCCCGACCTCGTCAGGCCCATTGTTAACCAGATTTTCGAAGAAAACCATGTGCATAGGATAGATTGGCCTACAAAATCACCCGATCTAAATCTGATAGATAATCTGAAAGTTAAAATTATTGGTAGTTTCAAGGCCCACTTCACCTGAAACTATAGAGGATCTGACTCAAGCTATTGAGGAAGAATGGGAAAACCTGCCACAAAATAACATCAATAACCCAGTCTTAAGTATCGGGAAGTTTATAATAACATAGGAGGGCCTAGTAGATATTGCACTACCTCTTCAAGCTTGCTAACATTTATATTAAATATTCTAATATTTTATTCTAATAGTATTTTGCTATTCCATATTATTCAGAAGATATATGCATCCAAAATTATATTAAAGTTTTGAATTATTAAAACCTATTGGGCACCAGTGTATACATGCTATCAGTTTAGTATCTGTCAGGTCAGAGTAACCACAAAATTATACCGACCTATAATGGAAACTAAGAGGATGTATAATATCGAGTAACTTGTTTCTGCAGTCTCTACTTACTACGATTAATTAACCGCACTACCAGTGAGTCGGCCTGCATATCACCATAATTTCCCGGGAAACGAAAACCCAGCAACAATAGGAATAATATGCATATTAACAATCGCTAACACAAATGAGCATCCAACGCTGGCTCGGCAGATACCCGTCAGTGTTTGTCTTGCGACTGTATTCCGGGCGCATCCGCCATTGTTCGCGTGTAACGAATGAGGCATCACTTCTTGCGCGTAATGTCATCTTCACACGACATCTGAATAATGCGGCCAGAAGCAGCTGAAATTAATTTCCCTGTAGGACGGGTAGCAATAAGGAATGCCGAGCTGAAAAATCTCAGTCAATTTAATTATTGTACATGCTCGATCGCGGGTATGCCTGCTATCGAGTTATTAAAGTGAATATATCGCAACCCGAGGTAGTCCGCCTGGGATATTGTGTAAAATATTTAGAAGTTAAATAAATTTACTGGAAGTAATGCCTTTCCATCTGCGAGGGTGGCGGACTGTATCCATATTATTTATGTATATTTGTGGGCATTTCCATGCAGCATTCAAATAAACTTAAATTGAGCTTCTCAGGCGTCTCGGTTATAATGTCAGTTGTTATTTTTTTTACCCATTACCACTTGTTAAAATATTGAACTCTTTACAGTATGTGCTCGACTAACAATCAGGTAAGTACGTGTATTTAGTTGTCATAAAGTTGTCCATGTGAAGAAAATTTGGTAAACAAAAATCCCAACATATCACCGTCAATATTTAACGTCCCAATATCTTATGGCATACCAAATACACTGGCTGAAATCTGATCCTTTGAATTGGGGTACCTATATATATTCAGCCAGAATCTTCGAGGGTATTTTGTGAATATAAAATACTTTAGTATATAGACACTTATTATTAAAATTTCCCGTGCGCAATAGAATGAGGGAATGTCTTAATTAAATAAAGTTATGAAATGAGCAAATTGAAGCTTTTATAAAATTTCCACGGAATCTGAAGCAAAACTTTTTGCGTTGGAAATCCGGTAGCGTGTGAAAAAATGGGGAACGACCTTTGAAGGGATTAAATTAATTTGATTATTCATTGTCAGTGTCGCTACGAATCTGGCTATATGATTATATATGATTTGGTAGTTATTTATTGGAAAGAATGAAGTAAATATTTCAAATAAATTATTTATTTTTAAAAACTGATTCCCTTGACAAAATTTTGTGAATAGAAACTTATACTAGTTTGATGTGAAGAGGCCAATTTCTTTAAAACAGGTAATTTACATGGATATTAAGTTCAGTTAACGTTAATGTATTCGTCCCTTTTTCAGCTTGGCGTATATGTGCACCAATTTACGAGTTACGTTTGTTGTTTTTGGTCAATTTCTAGGAGCATCAGCACACGACGTATGTTGATGCAATAAACGACTGACGTCTCATAGGGTACAATAAAATTTCAGGCATGGTAAGCACTAACGCATGTCTTACTTAATTCTTACTAGCCTAAAAACCCTCTAGAAATGAATTTCGAGGTCACCTTAAGGTAAAAAGCTACGACCTGTCCTAAATTCTTATTTACCTATTGAGTATCAATTTCCATCGGGCGTACAAAATTCGTACTGGGTTTTTTATAAGGGTTGTTCTAAGAAAAATGGCTAATTAATAATTTATGTTTTTTGAAATATATATCACCATAATTTGGCAACTATTTTCACTATTGTACTTAAATTTTGAATCAACATACAAAAAACAACATACAGCGCTTCCCATAGTGCCTACTAACTTATAAAAATATTTATCATTTTTTCAAAAATGAATTCCAAATTGAAAATTCATGAAATATGTATTGAAAATTTCCAACATGTGGACAACTATATGAAGTATTATTTTTTCCTAAATACATAAAAAATAAAATATAGCTTATAGATTGAAAATGCTTATTAAAAAAACGAAGACTCTAGCGTTAACCATTCGTGAGATAATGAGTTTTCTATTTGCGCCTCATTTGGTAAAATGCTCATTCTAGAGAGCGCGCGAGTTTCGTGCCTTCTAGCTTGATAACGCCAGTACCAGGACAATCACCAGGACATATCAATTAAAGATGGCACAAGACTTAAACGCAAGTTAAGCAAAACTATTGATAGATTAATAGATAATCCACATACCCTATTACCTCAGCAATGGCACTAATTTATTTATTCCTTCCAGAGGGGACTATCCGTCCCATGCCATGCCCTTCGTCTGTACGTCGGGCAGAAGGAACTACTCACTCGCACCACGATAATCACGCTAAATATAGAGTACTATAATACAAGTACTCTAGTTAACCCGAAGTTCCCGGACTCGCATTGTGTTACTGTGAACTATAATGTCATGGCCTGTATTGCTGCTGCTTTTCCCCTGCGCACGCTGAATTAACGTCGCTTTTACTTGACTCGCCGCCATTTTTGGTCCCCATAGTAATTAGGGCCCATTGTAGGTCCCTAAGTCCGTATTTTCGTATGCTGACATCCAAATCCTATTCATAACGCTTTTAGTATCGCTTAACTACGATTGACTAAAATCAAACTAAAGCACTTCTATATAGATGTACATAATCTCACCAGTTGAACCAAGATTGAAAACAAACCTGTTGTAACCGTTCATCTGTGTATTCTTTAAGATAGGGTAATCAAATACCTGTGAAACTCGTGACCCCTGGAGTTCTACCCATCTCCACTCGCAGCTATTTGAGACCCCTACATATACTGCCTCTAGGGAAAAGTGGTCTGTCTACATTATAAACAGACAGTGGCGCTCGAGATAAGAACCGAGATAATAACCAAGAAGAAGAGGGAAACGTCATATAGGGATGCGATTCTTAAGAAATAGGTATAAATAGGGATGTAAATTTTCTAAAATATCGATGTTGATATCATTTGATACATCGAGATCTAAACATATAGGAGGCATAAATAAAAATAAAGTTATTGTACTTGAGTGAAGTACTTGGTGTTGACCTGTCGACGATAGAATAAAGTTAATCATCGATGAAAACTGAAAACGTCGATGTTACCGATAACATGGAAATAGTAAATTAGGTGTGCAAATGTCGCAACCCTAAAAAACTGTTGAGGACTGCTGTATTAGAGCACATGAACTTGATACGTACGATTGCAATAATGTACACACCAAGATAGTTGAAAAAGAGTATAGCAACTGCGAGATAACTCTAAATTAAAGAAGAAAGGGAAGGGGTCTATCATGTGCGCGAGAGATCCGGTATAGTTATATCGCCCGAATATCCTAAAAAAAACAGTTACGGAAGCGACATTTTGAGGCAGATCCTTGTGGAAAATTCTGGGAAATGCATTATTTACATTTATATTACCGACCCATCTAGATCGCTATAAATCTACATTCATTTAATAGCAACCGTAGGCTTTTAGAGACAGTCATTATTATTCATGTATGCCAGACATTTCAGTGTGAAATATCCCAATAGGAACAGTCTGACTTAATACGTAATTCTCCAAATGCACGTACCTAAATGTGTCGATAATACAGGGATCTGCATACTGAATACCATACATACATCTTGCTCGGAAGTGAAAAAGAGAGTATTTATTTAAAATAGACGGAGAAACTTTATAACATCGCGACGAGTCCCTCATTTAAATTAATATATGTTAATATATGGACCATAAGATATAAAAATTGAAAATCCAGAACAGCCCTTGAGTTGTCCTAGCGCTTCCCGAGTTACCCGAGTTGCCCGGCCACGTTGCGGCGTTGGCACAAGGGCAACTCCCAAGGGACGTATATCCGCAGAGATACGAGACAAGAAACGCCGTAGGCTCTAAAAAATACGACATCTCGTTTGGCCTACACTAGCAATTTCTGGATAGATTTTGCTAACTAAGATAACCGATCCCAGGGTTACATCTTGTCACTATTTTTATGCCTAACGAACCACTATAGTATATGCGGAAACACACTATATATTAAAAAATGTATACATTATTTTATATACCGTGATACTACAGATTCTCTAATTTTCATTGTTTATGTATGTTTAAGTAAGACTTAAATATTAAATATATTTTGTTTTGGAGAAATGCTGAAATGAAATAATGTATTATCCAAAAGACCAATCGCCTACGCAAATGCGTGCTTTAGCCCTAAATATTTTTATACGGTTAGGTGTCCTCAAAATGCCCTACTCTATTATCATACATAGTTTGTAGGTATATAATTATTTATAATTTATTATTTAAATTAAAATATACTCGAATCTTCCGACTTAGAGCCGAGCGCTCACGATGACCGCTGAGATGTGCATGACGTCAAAGAATCGATTTTTAATATTCCCATCTGACAAAATAGAAGTTTAAAATTTTTATGAAAATGTGAGATGTGAGACCACGTATTACCCCCCAGAGTACATTCAACAGCGATAAAGTGGGCAATAAAGTTTGCCTGAGCTAGCTCATTTTAAAAAATAGAAAAAGTATAATTACTAAGTTCGGTGGATACCGAAACCACTAATTGCCTGTGGACGCCACACTGACCATGCGCAAACGAGTCTGGTGGTCCCCTCAATGCACTGGGTATCGAACTATACTCTAACTTTCTGTAATCTCCGGTGGAAGAAAAACAATAAGCACAGCACAGCTATCCAAATTTAATCTACAAATTTTAGCTTCCAAAAGTTGTACAGTAGTGAAATCCACATAACCTCAATTGCATATAAGAAAGCAATACTTTAAGAGTAGTGTAAAAGCCTTCTACTTTCGACCTCATAAGAAAAATCCTACGCCCATGAATAGCGCTGACGTCCGCAGTTTGGCCAGTCAGTGAACTTCGTATACAATTTATACAGACTGTAGTGCCTTATTGTTCAGTTAGATGTCCTTTACAATATTATTTTTTCTGTATTTTTAACTTAATTGTGCCGGGTTAACAACCTTTAATGTGAGTCCGGACATTCATGGCTGAAATAACGTAACAAAAACGGCGTCAGATATCAGGAAAATTTATATTTTTGAAAAATAATTGCATTAGTTGGACGAGACTATATATATATATATATATATATATATATATATATATATATATAGGTATATATATATATATATATATATATATATATATATATATATATATATATATATATATATATATATATATATATATATATATATATATATATATATATATATATATATAGGTATATATATATATATATATATATATATATATATATATATATATATATATATATATATATATATATATATATATATATTACATTCTATCCAAATTGCCATTTTTTAGAGCTATTTTCTGCCCTGCTGCGGTCATCCCCGATGGATATTCTGACTCAAATTATGGGTTTTATGCGACGCGCGACGTACTAGAAAACACGCGTTCAGTCACCGATAAGTAAACGTTCTCGTAGTCAAATGGTTTTGGACAACACTACGTTGCGTGGTTTGTATAAAGCATTCAAAAGTTTACCTGTTACACCACTTACGTCGAAGAGCAGTTGCCTCCTAAGTGGAAAATGCTGTTATATTCAAGCAGCCCGAGGTAGTGAAAGTATTGCCCAAGATTTCATATTACTTTATATTTAAATACGAAGAATACGTGCGGAGGACCAAACCGCAAGGATTTTGTTAAAGTTCCTCGGGAAATATACTCGTGGCAGGGCTTATAATTTAAATACATTGTCCCGACACTAATAATATTTTTAAATGCGGTATATCATTATTTTATGCTATATAATTTTCCGACATAAGCTACCACTTTATCAATTTATTGGTTATTTCAATAATATACTCACCATATAATATTGCCGCATATTTACCTTACCTTTTTTTGATGTTTCCTGCGCTATAATAATGAAGATGCCGGCGACACAAAATGTAGTATGTTTTGTATAATTATTATAACAACAAAAACATAAAACTGTTGACAATAAAGATTTCCTAGATCTAGATACACTCTGCACAATCTGGCAACACCGCGCCTGACGATGTGGCAACATCGCATCGGGTGGTGTCAGGAACAATTTTTGGCTAAAATTAGTTTGAAAATTTCACACCTCTACTTTAAAACCAATAAGGTGCCTCTATTTTGACTCACCATAGCAACTTGAAAAATTTCCGGAAATTTTTTCGAGGCGAGGTAATGATTGTGTAAGTGGAAATTTTTTGACAGTTGAGAAGGTAAACATATATTATAATATGATCTAGGCATTGCCATCTTAGTCATCTTAGCCATCTAGGCATATCAAGTATGTGGAAGTTTGGTGAAAATAGGTGGAAGTACGTGGAAGTTTTGTGGAAGTAGAAGGAACTTTTTTTAAAAGTGGAAGTAGGTGTACACGATTTTTGCCGGCGGTTTGCCCCTCTTTTTTTTCGAATAAATTAATAATTTAACAATAACTTCTGCTATAAACTGATTCGTATGCGGTTTGTTTCAACCGTTGTAATTCAGTGTAACGTCTTGTCAGGTTAGTTACGGCTCGAAGACGGTTACCAGCCCTTCAACTGCAATAAATTATTCGTTGGGTCACCTAAAGATTGTCGCAACGCGAGGTGACGTTTAGATTTTTGCCAAAGTGAGGGTAAATCACTATGAGGTGAATGTTGCAGAGGGAGTCATTCTTGGCGGAAGAAGTAACCACCTGCAAATTATTGTTAGGCGAACCCCAACTTTTTCGGCAATTGCTGGTGCAATTGTATAAAATTCCTTTCTTTTATATAATAATTCCCATCACCACCAAATTGTCAAAGACTGAAAATTCAGGCTATTGACACAATGAAGCGGCCAGCCTGTTCACCAGACATGAACAGCATAGAAAAGATTCCCTGCGCTCATGGGAAATATTTCCTCGCCTTAGGCCGAAATGTTGAGGAAGCTGCACATCATCGTGCATCCTATGGACACACTTAAACGGATTGAAGAGGCCCTTAGACAAGCTAAACTTGGCACAAAATTTATTAAACGGCTTGGTATAGTCTCCCCAAAAGGGTCTTACTCGCCTACGAGATATTAGTGTTCTTTTTAAATTTCAGTTATATACTTTCCGAAATATACCTTTCGATATTTATAATAACTGGTAGACTTTCATCATCTTGACTGTGACTGACTCAAAATGTTTTGATTTCTGACTATCTGCAACCATCTTAAGGTGACTGTGGGCACATTTAGGATATCTATCGATATGTATCTGTATGCGCTAGATTATATGTAGCGGTTCAATCGACGAATGGGTACATACGTCGGATCCGTTTGGTATACCGTAACATTGTTTAGCTCACATCAGTATATCAGTACATCATGTACTAAATTTACAATTACAATTTTAAAAGTTTTTACCCTTTTAATAAATAATTACCGCTCCGGAATAGATAAAAAGCTCTTACGTGGACTGAGGAAGAACCTCCGTATGTAGTGAATGGCATATGCTCAGCTTCTATCTGTAGTGATACTTTAGCTTTGGTTATTGACATTATATTTTTATCGTTGCTCTATTTGGCTTTCCGTTTTTACGCGTTTTTTGGCATCAGTTCGGGCTTTCTTGGGTGTTGGGATTCCGTGTTATTTGCATTGTTAGTTATTGTTATTTGTTGTTAAATTGTTAGTGTTTACATTAGCAAAAGCGGCTGAGAAGCGTGGATACATTGATCTTATTCTATATTAGTAATATTTGGGTCTTTTTGTTATTCTCTCTGGTTATGCCTCTTTTGTTTATTTTTCTGTTGGCTCTTTTCTACTCTGTGTTTTTATTTTTATGGCTCTTTTTTGGCTATTCATTTTCGAGTGTTCTCTGTTTTTCTATATACATTTTTGGTTAGGTTGTTAATATTGAGATTATGTGGCGGGGGCTATACATAGTATAGTAGGAGTATATACATAGTTGAGGGAGGGATATTTGGGAGGGTGTCTAAATCTGGGGGTCATTGCTTGAGCTATTGTAGGATTGATGTGTGTCGTTAGTTTTTGTATTAGTGGTGGAATTATTTTGTTTTCAATGAAGTTATCGAGAGTTGGTGTTCCCGTAATTTGATGTAGTTCCTCGGTTCTTATTACTTTATTGCCATGCCTGTTGGCCTCTATTGCTACCCTAAGTGATTTGTTTTGCATTATTTGCAGATCATTTTTGTTTGTTTGAAGAACCTCCGTTTCGCAGAAGGATATATGGTCTATTCCGGGCTAGTTCTAGCCTATTTCTATGCCGTATCGCCTCTCATTTCTCCACGGAAAGTGAGTTTTACTAAATAACGGGAGGCATTATGAGGTGTCTTAATTTAGTCTGTGTTTATATATCGCGTATTTAAATCTCTACCTGACGATGAGTATTTTCTTCATTTAATATTAATGATTCCGAATACATATTTAGTCTCTTCTAAAAATAACCGCGTTGAGGAATGGATCACAATGATTAATTGATTCAGATTCCCTCAAAATACACCGTGGCCAACATTAAGGAGTCCTTTTTTTAGCTTGTAATTTATAAAATTTACTTATAAGCACCCTACATTTATTGAGGATTGGCATTTTTATGAGCTTTTATTACTCTCTTTCCTTTCCAAATGGACTTGCAAATGGAAAAGTTGCTTAACTTTTTATATTCTCAGTTTCACTTTCGATGATAAATTTCACGTAATCTTTGCAAAAATATTTTCCCTTCTCTTGGCCCGAGGGAAATGTTTCAGTAAATTAAGCGGAAGACGTTTCGACCAACTAGGCAGATGAGAATATGATAAAAAGGGCACAATATTGCTATATACAAGGCATTATAAGCTCTGCCAAAGTTAGGGCGCCGCAAACGGACTGTTTTACATCACTTTTTCAGCGTGTTGCCCTGGCATAAATTAGAGCGTGCGATATATGGCCGTAATTGGGTACCTCAGGGATTATCGTAGGGGCAAAAAATACACCACCTCGACCACCCTCGCCGAAGTCGGAATTAGTTCCCCAGCTCGTTCATGTATATATTTCAATTATGCTTTTCACAGACCAAGCTTTATTTTGATTTATTACGTTGCTCCTGGAGATTATTAATGAGAGCTCCTGGAGTCAATTCGGATTTTAATCAAAAGCTCGACAAAAGCAACTCTCTCCATTCGTTATAAATTATTTTGCTGGGTCTCGCTTATTAAGAAAAGGCCGGCCATGCTTTTGCTTGGGCCTCAGGAAATATTAATAACTGGCATCGTTACCTGGAAGTATAGAAAATTTGCCCGTTTTTTTGCACAAGTAACACCATGCTAACACTAAAACAACTAAACTTAGATGAGCAATAACAATAAGAGTTACAAATGTAAGTTTTTGCATTATACGAAGATTTTTAAGGGACTTTGTTTCGGTCTTGATAATATTTCGTCGTTCAACATATCAATGCAAACATTAATGTGCAGTTATGTAAATCATTAAACATTCTTCCAGACGAAGATGCGAAGATGAGAAGTGAGTGAATATCGGTTGCGACATCTCATTGTAAAGCATATTTAAAGGTATCTCCAAATGAGTAAAAAAAATAGACAGGGTTCCTATACTTGATAAATTGTCTCGCTATGAAAAATATGAGGCTCAAAAGTATTTGACCGTAATTTCAAATCCCTAACGAAATACCCCATGTATGACGAGATTCAAAAGGACTTCGTTGTCACCTGCACTTTCGACTTTCGACTGAAAATTGCAGAGAAATCAAATTCCAAACGATATATGAAAAATAATAATCCCGGAATGAATCGAGGAAATAATACTGCGTATGCCATAAAATGGGCTCAGCCACCGTCGGATTTTGTATTAATATCATCAGCTGGTGTGTTATCTTCTCAAAAATATATAAGTAGGGATTTCCACATTTGTGGGAAGGATCACGTGAATGGCGCAGCCTACTCCTTACGAAGCGGTCTCGGCCTATATAGATATTACGGTAAAGAGCGATGGTACCCCCTCTTATCGAGGTCACATCTTTAGCCAAGAATTGGGAACCCTGGTAACAAAGCGAGAGCATGTGGCCACATATGAGAAAGGTCTGACGTTGTAAGTTCTCTGCGACATACTGTCGCTTTAATGGAAACATCGGCTTTTATCTTTTAGCTTAGTTCCTTCTTGTGCATTCCACTAAAATTGGAATAATGTCGGAAACATCATGTTGGAACATAAACATATACGGTAAAAAGGAGTTAATATATTTTAAAGTCCGCATTGGATACATAAACCTGATGCCGGGAAATATTTCGGATTAAATTGGTGAATATTACTAATATCGTTCACTGAAAGAATAGAGAAGATCGCAACTTTACGTTGCTTAAATCCTGTGGTCGCTTAAATTCTGAGCAACATTTTAAAACATTGAATTTAAATTGATTTGCGAAACTCGTTAAACTCCAATCAAAAATGTAAACATGATCTCGGTAGCGTAAACAAATTTGCCTTGTTGGATCTGACATTTGAACAGCGAATTTCAGATAATGGGATTTACTGAATCTCCACGAGAAGTAATGAGGTATCTGCTTTTAGTTAGATAAATGGACAATTTGCATTTATGTTTAAATGACTTAAAACATCATCAACGTATTTTATACAATATTTGAAAACCTTCAGCAATAATATTTTTTTGAAATATACTAGATAATTGATTGTTTTAATCGCGCTATCACGCCCACGTCGCCACATGATCAAAAACGGGGTGTTCCACTATCGTGACGTCACCACGCGAACGAGTCTCTTAGTCGTAGGTGGATTGACATTGCATTTTTCATTCGTTTGTTACTCTAGTTGTTTTATGTAGGGGCTGAAACAATGGAGCCGGGGTTTCTATAAGCACAGAGTGACAATTTGACAAAAATTACCCTTTCAGGTTGCTGAACTTTATCGGAAAAAGTAAGTAATAATATAGGTACATTAGGTGTAAAATGTAATTCAATTACTAAATTGAACAACTAATGAAACATGATTCAAACATTGTTAAAATAAATACCACCGCATTATTTAGAACTCTGTTGATGTGGCATATGTTTGTTTTCAGTTCGTATATCAAGAAGGTTGGAGATTTGTTAAAAAATAAAAATTTATTTGGAAAATCTATCTTGTGGTACATGAAATGGAAAGCCTACTACAGTGTCAAAGTCTACACTGTAGATTTTGACAGTGTAAAGGCCCGGCCCGCTGCCGCATATTCCTGTTCGCTTTGTGACGTCACGTCGGAGAGGACTCACGATACGGGTAGGCGGGGCAATTTTAAATAATTAATTACTACAATTTTAAAGGCCACATGTTAATTTTTTAAACATCATTGGCATCAGTGCTTCATAATCTTTACATTTTCCTACTTTCAAAAAATGTGCAAATTCTCCATTGCATATGATCGCGAATTTTTGCTTTTGCCTTGACATATTATTAGAAATGATAATTTCAATATGCGTCAGTTGAAAAACATGGGCTTAATTTTTTTTTAAACAAATTGTTAAAAAATCGTAAAAAATTGCCAATTGTTTTTCCTTTTCGCTCATATAACTCGGAAGCTATTCGTCTAAGAAAAATTTCAGAAAAAAAGTTATAGAAGTAAGTTTTACACATAATGGAGTAGGTTGCGAATAAAAAAAATATTATTATTGCAAATATAACAAGAACAACTAAAAAAGGGGGAAAACGAGTTTATTTACCGATTTTTTTCAAATACTTATTTTATATGTAGGAACTTTATATTTGGCCAAATATAACTTTTAAATGTGTTGAACCATCACATTAAATTTCATCAAAATCGGTACTATAATTTTTGCACAATATTGTTACAATTCAGATATTTGAAAAAAATTGAAATTTTTGCAAATTTTACAGGGCTCATCTGGAGGCTCTAGTTTTTAAAGCCTCCAGATACAGATTTTGTCACATATAAAAGGGCACTCAAACTTTCAAATGCATATTGAAATATTGTAATCCGTTGAGTAGGAGAGCCGTTGATTAGGTTTGTGGAAATTAAAATTTATGTAATTGACCCTTTACCTGCGAAATTTAATTAAGTTGCAATAGTGTTTTCGGTTTAAATGGGCATTGACATGAGTAAATAGTAACTAGGACATAGAGTCGAACTCTACATTTTATTTAGTTGAAATTTCTTTGTTATTTTTATTCTATATGCACCTGATATCATGTGTGTTAACATTTTTATTATTTTGTGAAGAATATGTACTGCCGATGCCGGGTGCATTGCATGTTATGTGATGAGCCACTGGAACTCAAACGGAAATCAACGTCTGTTTAACTTTGGCATGGTTATTGATAACAATATTATAAACATTCCCTGAAAGCCGAAATTTATGGGCCGACGGCGACGCTTACTTACCAAGTTATAATTTTTTACAATTTTCTGGGCTTCATACGACCCCCTGAATCTCTTTGCGAGTCTATAAAATTTGGCAAAATTGTTGGTGACAATATTATAAACGTTCTCTCTAAGCGAATTTATTTGCCGACGCTTACTTCCAAGTTATAATTTTTATAAATATTCTGGGCTCCTATGACCCGCTGGGATTGCAAGTCAATATAATTTTATTGGTAACAATATCATTAACATTATCCGTGAATTTATTTATTAAGTGAATTTATGGGCCGCAGCTTTCCCGAGTTATAATTTTTTTCAAATTTCCAGGGTTTCCCTACGACCCCCCGAATCCCTTTCCAAGTCGATGAAATTTGGCACAATTATTGATAACAATGTTATAAACATTGTCTGAAAGGGAATTTATTTGCCGACGCTTACTTACCGAGTTACAATTTATTCAAATTTTCTGAGCTCCCAACGACCGGTCGTAGGGTGGCAAAACTGTTTGTCAAGCTGTATCCTTGTATTCTCGCAAATTTTCAAGGGAGCCAAACATGAAAGACATATTGAATAATCTTCTAGTATCATCAGATCCTCTAATATCTAGTATGAAAAAAATATCTGTAAGGAAACTTAAACAGTATCCTTTGCAAGTTTTGGCATTTTTTGACGAACCCATAATCGGAGAAAAAAGTGATAGTGATATAGATAGTAGTGGGGATGAAGACGATGAATAAAAATTTTAATATTGTTTATTTCATTTTTGTATGTGTTGTATTATGTAAATTGTAGTCAATTGTATTAAAATATAGTATATTTTTCTTTAAATATTCAACTTTTTTTTTCTCGGCTAATGACTACAATCACAGCTTTTACATAAAGACAGCTTTTAGATACAATTCGACTGTGTGATCCTCTGCAAGTAGATGAAAATTGGCACAGTTGTTGATAACAATATTATGATCATTCCCAGAAAGCGAATTTATGGGTCGACGCTTACTTCCCGAGATATAATTTTATCTAATTGTCTGAGCTCCATACGACCCCCTGAATCCCTTTGCAAGTCGTAGAAATTTGGCACAGTTATTGATAACAATTACATAAACATTCCCTTAAAGCGAATTCATGGGCCGGCGCTTACTTCTCGAGTTATAATTTTTCAAATTTTCTGGGCTCCAGAGAAGGTCATTTTAATTTTTTTAGGAATTAATAATTAAAAAAAACAGTGTCAACTCAAATAAATGATTTCATGCTATAATATTAAAGAAAACATTCCAACGAATAATATTTTTGAACGTACTCATTTTTTTCTTATTCCAGTTAGCAATGAAAATAGCTCAAATATTATAAACAATAAAATTAAAGGCAACTTAGCATTGAATTTTTTTACATCTTATTGACTATGTCAATAGTTAAAAACGACTTGTTCAGGTAAAATTAAATATTATATTACCTAGTTACTGTTGCGTTTTTATTTTGTAGATACATTTTAATACATGAAAATATTATTAATAAATTAAGATACTTATATTTACTAACTTAAAAAAAAATAAAACACCCTGTTTATCAAATGGATTTAAAAAAAATGGAAAACATTAATTTAGACCTAATATTTTTAATTTACTTGGGGCTAAAACATGGGGTCTTTATTACTAAAAATAACACAGCCAAATTTCAAGAGATTGGGAAAATAGCCTTTGAAATATTTATAAAAACCCGCGATAAAAAAAATGACAATTAATTGAAAACCAGACATTTTATGACTGGCATTTTATGACATGTTTATATAAACTTTTCTACCTAAAATTGGTCTAGGAATATGCCCTTACATTTAGTTTAAACCTTTAAGATTTGAAACAAAAAAAAATTAAGACGTTTCTTAACGTCAGAGTTTTGAAAAGTGTCACTTTACATGTCAAAATTCGAAAACGGCAATTACAACTTAGGCACAGTTAAAACCTACAATTTTTACATTTGTATTTATTATCGCCTAATTGATCATAAATGATCTCTGCGCGACTCCCTGAATCCAAGTCGATGAAATTTAGCGCAGTTATTGATAACAATATTATAAACTATACCTGAAAGCGAATTTATGGGCCGAAGCTTACTTTCCGAATTATAATTTTTCAAATTTTCCGGAACCACTACGATCCCCTGAATCCCTTTGCAAGTCGATCAAATTTGGCATACTTATTGAGAACAATATTACAAACATTCCCTGAAAGCGAATTTATGGTCAGAGGCTCACTTTTCGAGTTGCAAGTTTTTCAAATTTTTCTGGCTCCCTCTGAACCCCAGTCGATGATTTGCAAGTCGATGAAATTTGGCACAGTTATTGATAACAAGATTATAAATATTCCCTAAAAGCGAAATTACGTGCCGAAGCTTACTTTCCGAGTTGTAATACTTTCCGGGTTATACAATTTTTTTAATTATTCTGGACCCTTCTTCTTCTCCTGCTTGATAATCTCTAAAATACTACGACCCGTTGCGGCTTCCTAGATATCTTTGATTCTCCATTGTTCATACTAATTTCAAATGATTTTTGAAACATTTCCTGACGCATTTCTGTAGTGGACCCCCTGAGGAATGACGCCTATGAAGTTTCGGGGGTTTTCGCAAGCTTATGCTGCTATCTCTGGCTGCTATTCTCACACCGCACCGGTAGCATATTTCCTCAGTATTTGCCCAAGAACCTCATATCTCACATTTAAAATCCGACACGGAGAGATAGAATGTGATTGTTTCCGAAAGCTATTATAATAACATAATATTACACAAAACGCTGAAGTTAATGTGTTCCTTGTTTCCCCGTGTCAGTTTCCAGTAGGATTTGCTTGGTTTCTTCCATTAAAAAGAACAAGAAATAGAGATTCCCTTTCAGCTCAACCAATAAAGCCGTTATTACCAACTTTAGGCGTCTCTTACCAGCTACCCGCTTTTTATTTCGTCGGGAACAAGCTCCAGGAGATAGATCGATGTGGAAAGCATTACAGGCGCTTAACACGACGAAGAGCTCGCTGTATATGAATTTGAGGACTCATATATCTCCGTGATTATTGTAGGCGAGTGCTATTATTATACTCCCGAAAAATGGGGCGCTTTCACCGCATTCGCCAGCGCAAAGAAACCCGGAAGCTGCGGAAACGAGGAAATGTGGCTTTCCGTACACTCAATTTGCTTTATGGCTTCCCAATAAATCATTGTCTTGCTATCATTTTACTGGAAAGCACTTCATATGCATTTCATATAGGTGCCATTTTGCAGATGTGCATTATAACTGCCCAACTAGGAAATTTATTGTATAAGAGTTTGCTTAAGCGACATTTTGTTATTGTTGATTTTGAAAAACAATTATAAGTATTATATACAAGCTTCCGTAGCATGTAAATTTGCTTTCCGTGATAAAACTATTTGATGACTATCATCAAAACGTTTCTACAACAAAATTATAATACCTAAAAAGCTGTTATTTAAGTAATTATATAATGCCTAAAAAGCTGTTATTTAAGCATTTCATAAACGTGTTTGCGATTAAATTACTCGATAAAATAGCTACAAAATAATTATTTTATAAGAGTTTTAACAAGTGTCGGAATAAAGTTACATACTAATACGTTTACCTGTTTTATTAAAGTTCTTACGAAGATCTTATAAAACCCATTATATGTATTCTATACAGGCTTATACAGCACATAAATTTGCTTTCCGAGATAAAACTATTTTATCATAAAAACGTTTCTACAACAAAATTATAAAATACCTAAGAAATTGTTATGTAAGTATTGTATAAAAGTGTATAAAAGTGCGATCAAACTACCTTTATAAAATAGCTACGAAAACAATTGTATTATAAAAGTTTTAACAAGTCTTGCAATAACAGTTATATAACCCTAATACGTTTATAATATTACTATTTTATTATAATATTACTATTGCCTTCTATATCTATAATATTACTATTGCTTTCTATGATAAAACGATTTTATAACAATCATAAAAACGTTTCAGCAAGAAAATTATAAAATACCTAAGAAACTGTTATGTAAGTATTTTATAAATGTGTTTGCGATTAAATTATTCGATAAATAATTATTATGACCTTGATATCTTAATTAGCGGACCCGAGACCCGTTTATGAGACTTTTGGGCCAACTCAATGCCAAAATAAAGGTTTATACAAGTTTACAGCTCATTATCTCTCATTCCGAGGTTGACCCTCTTTTTTGGCTTAAGTGACTGGACTATATACGTTTTCCGTGACAAAATGGTGCATATATACTAAAATTGTATAAAATAAGCCTTATTATTTTATGTGGTTATTTTATAGCGACAGACTAGGGCATTGTTTTTCTCCTGAAACTCCAGAATAAATTTCCATAGAGAATGCGGCAACGTTACATAAAACAGTATTTCATTACTAGCGAGAACACAGAGCCTGAGAAATGTGACGTGCCGCCGGCACCTGTGAATTTTTTATCGGCTTGATCGTCGACACCTGAACATATTCCGCATGAACTACAACAGAACGATGGTAAAGCAGCCGATTGTCTTGTCAAACCGATTGTCAACCAAATCCAGAATTTTCTATTACCGTTATATAACTTTCTGCATCGATTTTTTCACATAGATGGAAAAATCGACCAAAAGCAATGCAAAATAATGACATACCAAATGTAGATATCTCTTCGTCTGTTAGTTCTGCTAAGACATACCTGAAAAAAATAAAGAAATATATTAAAAGCGTTCTATGGTATAGGCCGACATAATGAAATTAATAAATTCAGTGATTGCTAATTTTGAGGTCCATATTAAATTTGTCCTAATGAGTCTACTTTTGGCATGTAGCATTAGAATTAAAGTTTAGACGGTATTCACTTTTTTGTAAAACAACTAGAACGCGTTTGAATATCATTAGATTTTCGAATTTTCTGAATCTGAGAATTAGCTTCTTCGTGTAACTACGTATAGGTTGTAACATCGAAATATGAGACATAAAAACCCGAACAAAAAGCCTTTATTACATCGATATCTTCACACCTGCTACCGCATTTTTTACAGCGTTGTCAAGTATAACCGATTTCCGGAAATTTAAGAAATTTATACAAATGATTTTATATACATCGTCCATCACATTATGACATTATCATGTAGTATAACAAAATATATATCACAAGATATGCCTTTCGTCATATCATGAAACAATTGGTTGGTGAATGTGATGAAGAATAAGAATGTTTCCCAATCGAATATTACGGATCTACAACTATCTAATCTACAACATCTAATCAACAATAATTATTGAAATAGAAGTGATACAGTTATTCTTTAATTTAGTGTATTATTTTGATGGGTTTTGTGTTAAAATTGATTAGTTATTAGTATTCTATCAAAACATAACAACTTGTTGAGTGAATGCGGTTTTATAGTGAAGATTTTAGCTTGCTGTATGAAAAGTTAACAGCTCCGCTAATAGTGCTAATTTTTTATATATCATATCTCGATGTTACAAACAGTACGTTATATCTGTACGATCTGTGGTAACTTTTTGTTTCTTAGATGGTACCGAAATGTAAAATTACCGATATATTACGCGTTAACCTTGAAATTCTCTTTATCTCCAATGCCAGCGTGTCTGAAACTATTTATCCTCTTATCTGATTTCACCCTGTATCTTGTGTCGGCCATGAAACGTTCCGTGGCGTCGGGAAGGGTCGTAAGCAGAGCGATTACAGAAATATTTTCCAGGTCAGTGAGGAAACCAGTGTAAGCGAGCCTCACAGACACTGGTTTTTATATGTAATATCATGCAAACGAAACGGCAATTTTCATAAAGGAAGGACTACTGCCGCTTCCCATGTAACATCCTGAGAGGTGAATAAATTCATGTGTTTTTCTCATCAGCTTTGTTACTGAGGGATATATCGAGAAATCTCTTAAGAATAAGGTATATGTGACAAACAAAATTTTCACAGAAAAAAAATATTCAACAAAATAACGCAATAAGCAATTTATAAATAAAACAATTTTTGTAGCTTCGCAACTGTTTGATTTGTGATCGTCATTTTAGTCATAGTTATATGAACCTTATGACACGGTGGCTGATGCGATTGCAAAATCATTTCTTCAATCATGCCGAGGGCAAATGGTTATTAGTACCAAAACAATTGCCGTCGTTTAGTACAACATACACTTAGCCGCAAAAATAACGCACAACAAAAAATTGTGCTCAATTTCAAAGTTGCTTTTCTAGCGAACCGATATATCGATTTGGATAATTTTTTTGAACTGTAGCTTTTTTCTTTGGTAATTGCATTGTAATAAAATTATTTATTCAGATTTCAGTTTTAGGCGTATACAGGGTGAAAAAATGAGACTAGTTTTTTACGTTAAATTTGGGACACCCTGTGGGGAGCATTAGTGACAATAACGGATGCATAATGAAATCACACTGTAGCGTCATGTTTTCTGAACATTTTGTTTTTTAAATTTCTCTGATATCTGCAATATCAAAGAAAATACACAGTTTTATACCAGAAGATTTTTTTATTAAAATGACATTTTGACAACATTAAACTAATAATAACACAAACAATAATTAAGAATACATAGCAAAAAAAAGTACATTAGTAGCGCGTGTTTTCACCTCTACTTCTAATAACTGCTTCACGCCGAAGCATACTCGATATTAAATTGGATATTTGATTTTGATCAAGTACATTCCAAATATCGGTAACCATTATTTGAACATTATTTGACATCTTGCAGGTTGGCAAGAGGGGGTTGCTGCTGTCTCAGTGCCCTACCAATAATATCCCATAAGTGCTCAATAGGATTCATATCAGGACTGTATGGTGGCCAATTTACAGTTCGATTATTTACTTCATGTAAATATTCATTGACGATGCACCCTATATGTAGTCTTGCGTTATCGTGCAGTAGCAAAAAATTATTCCCAATATATGGTCCCTTTCGCTCCATACATGCTCAGACAAAACGTCATTGATATATCTTTCGATATTTAAAGAACCCCTACGTAAAGGTACGATAGCCGTCCGTACTGTGAATGATATTCCAGCCCAAAACATCGCAGAGGCTCCATTAAATAAGTTGTTACACGTATGTTGCACTGCGCATAACGCTCACCTGGCCGGCGGATAACTCTTAGACGTCTATCGGAGCTATATAGACAAAACCTAGATTCGTTTGTAAATAAAACGTATTCCCAGGCATCAATAAATAGTCCAGTTTACTTACTCCCTGGTGAATTGCAGTCTAGCTCTGCGGTGGTCTGCATTTAATCTAGGGCCTCTCTGATTACTCTGACATGTATAGGTATTATGTATATAATATTGTGTATATAATATAGTGTATAAATATATAAAAGAATTCAATTCATGTCAAAAACCGACATTTGCTGATATTGTTCATTTATCATAGACTACTTTGTTGGTTAAACCAAAAAAGTATCCAGTAAAATTGTGATTTATTGAAGAAAAACATGTTCTGGTATAAAATTGTGTATTTTCTTTGATATTGCAGATATCAGAGAAATTTAAGAAACAAAATGTTCAGAAAACATGACGCTACAGTATGATTTTATTATGTATCCGTTGTTGTCGCTAATGCTCCCTACAGGGTGTCCCAAATTTAACGTAAAAAACTATTCTCATTTTTTCACCCTGTATATGCCTAAAACTGAAATCTGAAACCTAAAACTGCCTAAAACTGAAATCATTTTATTACAGTGCAATTACCAAAGAAAAAAGCTACAGTTCAAAAAAAAATTATCGAAATCTATCTATCGGTTCGCTTGAAAATCAACTTTGAAATTGAGCATAGATTTTGGTTCTGCGTTATTTTTGCGGCTATTATAGTTATCTCAATAATATAAACATTTTTCCAATGTAATTTATTGATTAGACTTTCAGTAATTATGTGTTTACGGGCTCAGCATTGAAACTACACTAAATTTAACCCTCAATTGCTTGGAAAATTGTCATGTTTTTGCAACGAGCCCTTCCTGGTTTTTGGTTTAATAGCACTCTGCTTGTTTATCTAAAAGGATTCCAAACCTGAAATCGCCCACACCGAGCCTGAGAGCTCCACCTAGTTATTTTTTCTTCGTTAGATTTACTCCATTCATATTAGCTTAAAAATAGCCCTATAGGAAAAACCAGTTAGGAGTTTATTATAAAGGAGTTATCAGGAGAAATTATGGTCGGAGTTGCATATAACGACTAACATACGTTACCCAATCTTCTGTTACGACAAATCTTCTTTACACATTATTTTTTGTAGTAAGAATCTGCAGTAACATAACATATTTTTATACTCCCTTTTAGATTATTTACCTCGTCAGTTCGGCATGCCCCAGCTACGCCAAAAATCGCTGCCACTTTTTTCATTAAATATATTTCATCGGGAGCTTCTAACAAGAACTTTGATATATCATCGTTAGTAAATACCTGAGATTTTCGAAGTTTATATTCGTCATTTTTCCTTTTTATAAATGCCTTCAAGCGGGCAAATTTGCGGCCAAATTTCGAAATTTCCTGGTTCTTATTTAATGAAATAGTCAAATGCAACATTGAGTATTCTGACCATAATGTAGCAGGGGACAATGTCTTTGATGTTTGTGGGAAAAATACCAATAGTACAAATTCCGTTATTGTGGACACATCTTTCGTTGTATATTTGATGAAATTTTCATAGACTTGATTGTAACGGTCTTTAGATTTGTCCGCTAACAAACTTCTGCACGCAATAATTGCTGCTTCTTCAATGAAACTTATTTTTAACTAATTTCTAGTCGAATATTAAACTTAGACGTTTATACTTATCAACTTTATATTGAATTATTTGATAACTATCACAATATTATGTTTTATTGACATGAATGTTACCAAAGTAACGTTAACTGTGATAATACTATTTTTATGGAAATAAACCGCCTTAATACCCATTTTATTACAGTCTACAGAGGATTTTCAGCATCTTTAAATTATGTATTTTATATATAATCGAGGGAACAATGAAAAGTTTAATACATTACACGCTGGAAAGTCCTTTTAGATGCTCGGTATTCAAATATCCTCGCACCTAAAAGTAAGCTTTCGCAGCTTGTATAATGTAAATAACTATATTGCACCACTATTTGCATACGTATCATATGTACATTTTATCTATATTCCACCATTGGTATTAAGTTCTAATGCATAATGCACCTCAACTGGTTAGGTATATGAAGGGTTTTGATATTCTGCTTCGTTCGTTTGCGATATGAATAGTTAAAATTCACCGCCATGGAACCGCCGTGTATAGTTACACGGCTCTGATGAGCTCTGATGAGCTCTGATAACACCGCTAGTGCCCTGCAAATTGTAAATTTTCTCTCAAATTGAATTTCGCCATTCCAGCATAAAGTGATCGGCGCCGAATATGCGGGCACTATTCATTGTTCCTTGCTCCTAATTTCTAAGTGCTTCGATAATACATAATATATTATGTTTTTTTTCATATGATTGATCTGGTAAGTAACCACATTATGAGATGAACACTGAAAAATCGTTTTCTCTTTTTCAATATAGGTACATTATTTCATTATTTGTTCAGGTATGGAAAGCAATAAATTTTCTACAAATACAATTTACATTAAATTACAACATACGATAATTATATAAAGATGATAAATAACTGTCACATTATTATAGATACATGGTTCCCTTAGATTTTTCCTATATTTTCCACCTTCCAAATATATCTATCTGTTTAACGAGATGTGTACCTACTACAGTATTTAAAAAAAATAATACACTGCTCAAAATATTCGGAAGAACGTTTTTTGCACTAATCAAATGAAAACTAACAAAAATAAAATTAGTTACATCACTTACTCTTAAGGCATGCGAATGTAAAATGGATACTAGAACAAAAAATCAACCTAATCATATTGTTGTAGTGAATTTTTTAATTAGAGGGAAACTTCAGTAACATGTAAGTCCTTCCACAGCATGAAGAAATCTCTTAAATATAAGAAATATAAAAAATCATAGGATGCCGAGTCTTTGCATCTTAGATAAAGAGCACTCCAAGCACTTCGTATATTAGAAAAAGAGAACCCATGACAATAATATCTAGATTAAGGAATAGACCGATAATTGAACAAAACAAATTAGTATTAGCTGTTGGTATTCTCAATTTCTTTATGGTGGATGGCCTACCCAGGGTGCAGATCGGAGACTTGTGAGGCTAACTTAGGAATTTTCACCTGCTGTCAAGGTTCCTGAACCAAGGCACATGGCCGAATGTCGATACAGATTGTTGAACTGCAAGATGAGTGAGGTTGTATTCAATAAGTAATTTCTTAATAATTCATAATATAAACCAAACTCTGCGGTTAGTTACAAAGATCTACATTAGTAGAGTTTAGTTCAATCAATAGGTAACAAAACTAGAGACAAAATACACTGCGCAACTTATTTAACGCACAACCAAAAAGTTAACTCAAATTTGACGTTATGTATTTTCAACAATTTTTGTTCGTTTTGGTCGATTTTTTTTTCAAATTGTAGGTTTTTCTCTTAGGAATATCACTGTCTTAGTTGTTTTGGTAAAACGAATGATTTTGATATTATACCAGGTGCTATAAAAATGTTATGTTTTTTTCCGAAATTTCAAAACGTCCTGTGGGCTATACAAGGTATTGCAATTATAGGCAATTTAAAGCCTCATGTTTTTTCTACATTTTATTTTTTTATTCATTTGTTTATCTCTGTTACTTCATAAAATATCCAATTTTTGAGTTGACGTGATTTTTATTAAATTTATTAACTTTCTTTTTTGTCAAGTGCTCATTATTTATTACTCATTATACTGGTTCAATGCCTCATTTTGCGTTCTGTTTTCCTTGATATCTTATTCAATATAATAGAGTGGATTTGCATAGAGAAGATAACATACGTCACGGCTTCCCCCATCGCGTTTGATGGTCGTCAGCCCAGCACTATCATGTAAATTAATTCGTATCGATGGTTAGTTATTGATAGATAGTAACCGATAGATTCATATCAATAGGCAGCGATATCACAGGCCGATATTCTGTGTGTATGATGTACTGTTTGTTACAACGAAATATGAGACATAAAAAAATTTCAAAGGATACCCACAATTGCCGCTCTGGGGGATCGGGGCAGTATATCTTACAGCAAGCTAAAATCGTCACTATAAAGGCTCTTTCATTCAACAAGTCGTTATGTTTTGATAAAATACTAATAACTAATCAATTTTAACACAAAACCCATCAAAATAATATAGTAAATTAGAAGAAGAATAACTGTATTACTTCTATTTCAAGAATTATTGTTGACCCCACTTTACCACAAAACGTTCGATGGTATTAGGCAATTTAGGCATCCAAATGAATGCCAATGATTCCGATGGGACACAGCCGAGGAACGTGTAAAATGGATCCGTAATATTTGAATGGGAAACAGAATATGATGCAGAAGAAATGTGATGCAGATTAAGAATTTATTCTGTTTCTCTCTCACTACCTCATATCTGTCGTATGCTTTATCTCACTTGCGAGACGAAAATGTTATAAAATGTGAAGTGACGCGACCTTTTAAAATCACTTTCATGCGGCTAAAGAAGTATTTACTCCAAAAATACAATTTTATATTTGGTACTTTAAACTTATCTACTGAAATATTAATGGTCATACTTCTGTTTTTGTACTTTTGTGATGTATAATGGCTTAGTAACACCTCGTTTTCTTATATTTTTTTATAAAATTCACTGCAATCCCTATCGCATTGAAAATCCGCACATGATACTTAGTACGTCTCACGATGTTTTCATTAAGTTTTCACTCCTCAATCGCTATCATTGTGCATTTGATTTACATCTGGCGACGTCACTTCTCAGAAAAGAAACCATGCCTCGGCCAGCGCAATCAAATAAACGGAAACGTGCCTCGGGAGAGGCACATGCTGCAGAAATATCTGATTTATCTGCGAAATTCTGATTTAGCAGACGCGATTCTCTTGTGTCGTTCTGCCTCCCATAACACAAAAATATAAAACAAATTGAATGACGTCCTGCCGGCAGCGCGCTATTCTTGGATCGGGAGATACGGAAAATTATAAGGCCTCACTGTCACCGTAAAAACTTTCATATAAAGTTTGTCCTCTCCGGAATTGGAAATTGTATTGCCGATCTCAGTCCTTCTAAAGCAAAGCAAAGGAACTATCGCATGTATAGGGAATGTTTAATCACAGTAGGTGCTACTACTGCCATGTTGTCTTTTGTAAACAATGTCGTTGACGCACCTGGAAATTTTGGTTATAAGAGCGCAACATTTTTAGATCTAAGCAAATATTTTACTTATGTCCCACATAAGTAAAATATAACCTCATTGATAAATTGCATAGATGTAAAATAAGTGCATATAGTATAAAGATATTGCGGTCCTCTTTATGTAATCAATTTTAATTTTTTAGACTCTAATCTGGAATCTGGAATATGTCCGGAGTGCGGATCGAGATCCGCTGCACTTAGGCCCCATTGGGCCCCTTGTGGGAAATGTCTCCCTAGGTCATCGACCAGCCCAATGTTGTACAAAAGGTGATGATGTTGCCCAGGGGCATTTTCCTCAAATTGGCCATAGAAGGCCAACGTTCCCCCAATATGGATTCTCTGGTCGATGACACGGCGGGACATTCGCTAAGTACATGCTCGATCGTTTCATCTTCTTGTTCATATCCTCTGCAGATGGGTGTGTCACTTTGTCTCATGTTATAGAGGTGTTTCCTTACCCGGCAGTGTCCGGTTAAAATTCCTGTAACAAATCGCAGTTTACCCCTGGACATTGCCAGATAGTTCCTCGCCGTCTCTTCGCTGGGATATCTCAAGAGATTTCTGGCCAGCTGACAGCTACTTGTTTCATCTCATAACGTCTTAAATTTTATGTGGGTGTTTTCCTTTATTAATTGAAGTTTCGCTGCAACTGGTAGCGTACTTGAAGGACCAGGCCCAAGGATACTCAGGTTGGCTGCCTTCTTGGCCAGTTTGTCAGCTTCTATATTGCCATTGCATTGTGAGTGTCCTTTGACCCAGCACAGGCAGATGTTATTCATCTGACATGCTCTCACAAGTGCTTGTTGACATTCCCATGTTGATCCTTTAGTTATTTTATAATTTTTCAGGGCCAGTAGTGATTGTCTACTATCTGTGCAGATTCTTATTGTCTTGCCCGTTATTTCTCTGCGAGCAATCTCTTGTACGGCTATGGTTCTACCAGCGAGTTCTGTTTGTACTACACTGGCATTTTTATCCATAGTCCAGCTGCATCGGAGTCGCAGATTCCTGGAATATATACTTTTTCTTTGATCCGTCCCTGAAGACATAGTTTACGCTTCAACGCCGGCCTCGTCTTCACCAGTAGTATGTATGGTGTAAGGTTTATCAAAGACAAGCCGAGGCGGAATACCATCTGCACATGCCTGTAAAAGGGGTATCTTTCTGACAGCCTCAGTCCACAGGCGGCTTCTGGCTTGGCCACAGCTTGCATTTGGTAGTATGCCAACAGATTTAAGGCGAGTCATGGTAGTCAGAGCCACTTCTTCTAGATGTAGGTCTAGTGGTGGAAGACACAGCATTATCTCCATTGCTCTCGTTGGTGTTGTTCGCATGGCTCCGGTTATGCTCAGACAGGCAACTCTTTGTACCTGGCCTAGCTTGAGTTTTGCTGTTATTTGTAGACTCTTGGGCCACCAGACAACAGCTCCCGACTCTAATTGTAGTACCTTATACTGATATGGGTATTCCTTAGGGATCAATATTGGATCCTTTTTTGTTTTTGCTATATATAAATGACATGTCTCCATCTGGAGATTTTCTGACGTGTACTTTAAATGCATACGTAGCGACACTGTCAATTAGGCCAGAGAACTTACATAATATACAATTTTTTTGACATGTGAATCCTTATGTAAAACAGACGGCTCAATGTAAATAACTAAATATAAAATAAACATAACAAAATAAAAGTGACAAAAACACAATAAACCGTATGATGTTCACACTGCGTGATTTTTAAATAAGGATTTAACATGTCAATAAAATATGTACAGAATCGATTGGATACTACTAGGGCCGGTTAAAAAATAAGTTGCACTATTTATTTTTTTACATAATCGCCTTGTTTTTTCATACATTTTTCGTACCGCGGTGAAAGTTTTTTCAATCCAGTGTCATACCATTCTGCCACTATACTGGTCAGCCATCTCTCAACTTCTTGTTTCAAATTATCCTCGTTTATGAAGCGTCTTCCCCCAAAATGTTGCTTCAGCTGCGGAAACGGGTAGAAGTCACTTGGAGCTAGCTCAGGGGAGTATGGCGGATGTCCGAAAACATCCTATCGAAACTCCTCAACCAGGTCTTGAGTCAGACGAGCAGCGTGCGGGCGAGCGGTATCGTGGAACGAAAATACAGTTTTTGTCAACTTTCCGCTCCTTGGGTTCTGGAGGAGTTCGGTGTCGCAACACGCCACAATAGCGTGCACTTATCATCACCCCCTTGGAATCCCAAAAGACCATTGCCATGACTTTTCCCGCGGATTCCACAATTTTCGCTTTTTTTGGTGTATGCTCGCCCATTTTTTCCACAGCATACTCTGTCTTTTGGATTTTGGACTTTCAGTGATAGATCCATGTCTCGTCCCTGTCACTATTTGATCGAATAATAAATTGCTGAAATTGCAATGCAGCGTCAAACCTCTGCTCTTTATGCTGTTCTGTAAGCAGGCGTGGAATCCAGCTTGCACACACTTTCGATAAACAGATCGTCAGAAATGATCCTATAAAGTGATGCACGGCTTATTTGGACATTCGGAGACAGTTGATGAAGGATTACATTAAGCGTTAGGCGCCGATCGGTGTCAATGACCCTACGAACATCTTCGACAATAGTGAAGGTGCGGGAACTGCAGGCACGTTCGCATCGTGCCTCCAGATGTTCTCCCTTCAAAGAATGATTGGCGCCAACGAGAAACCATTTGCGTTGACATAACGTCATCACCATCAACACTACACAACTCGCGATAAACTTCAGTAGCATTTTTATTTTTTGCCGGCAAAAAATGATTAACACCACGAACTTCGCAAGCGGCGATAGTAGCAAGTGGAGTCTCCATAGTGGCTGGAGCCTGACTGTCGGATCGATCTACGCAAGCGCGTAGAAGTTTTACAGTGCTCCCACCACCCAGATGCAAATTTCCTGAAACTCCCAGACTTTGCCCGCCAACCACACGGATTTTAAAATAAAGTGCAACCTACGTATTGTAGGCATTCATAAAATTCTGAATCTTCCGATATGTTCTTCCTATTAGAATCTTCCTATTAGAGTCCTATATAAATCTTCCTATTAGAATATCAACTAATTCCGACAAATGTGTAGTACTTAGTTTATATTGCAAGACATTATACATTGTAGTTAGTGAAAATGTTTGAAGATGATGAATTGCCATGTACAGCACCCGATATAGCAGACGCAAAAAATGCTGTTAAGCTTTCGGTTCAAGTAATTTTTCCATCATTCGGCTAAAAAAACGTATCTAGCTGATTCGGTAATTTTTGCAAAAAACGCTTCACTTATTCCAGAACCCACGGACCGCCATTAAAATAGTTGCTCCTACGTTCTTGCCAATTTTGATAGAGCTCTCCGAACTTTATTTACAGTGATAAGCTTACACCGTAACAACTTCTATAGCTCATAGTAATCGCTATCTAACGTTCCACAAACGACAATTGAGACCCGACGAGCGACGCTCATGTAAGAACCCACTTGTCACAGTCGCTAATTTATATAGGATTGCCATTGCAAGCATTAATTTCGCCGTGTACGTTTTGGCAGGGGCACAATAACACTCCCGGGATACGTATAACACAGCTGCAGTAAATTCGGCATTAGATGCTTTAAATTAAGGGTGATATAAGGTCATCGAGGTAGTAAAAACATTATTATTAATGTACGAACTGGGCTTAATTCAAGTGGTGCATAATAGTTACTGCCCCTGTAACTATATAGTCAGTGGCGTAGCGGACATCACCGCTGACCCTCGTCGGGGGTGGGGGTGACAATTGAGGGGCCCAGACTGGTAGCAAAAATTATAATAAAACACATTGCTCATCTTTCTGATAAGATAATACTGATAATAATCTATGCGAATTACCACCCATATTAGCCCATTTCCCTCGAGAAAAAAACACCAAATTGTGATAAAAGCATGAAATTTTGCACAGTTATAAAAGACATTTTAAGAAATTTGACTCAATAAGCCACCCTCCTGGACCCGTAGGACACCCGATACCGCCATTTTTCCAAAATGGCGATCATGGGCAGCGCTTGATTTTTTGGAATAATTGTTAGAATTCCTAAAAGTTTGCGAATATCAACTAAGTGAGTAACTAACCGTTAATTTACGTTCACTTCGTTTATTAGCAACACGAAATGTACACTAGCCAAAATTCTCAGGTTTCTTCGGATGTATCACTCAAAATGGTAGCTGGCTCTCGGTCTAATAAGAGAGCCAGGACAATTCCTAATAATTAAAAATATTTGTTATTGTTTATTAAGTTATTCATAATTTGGTAAAAGCTCAACCACTTTCCAAAAATAGTGCCCTGCTGTATTGAACATATCAACACCCCTTGCATGTCAAAAATGTTCCCCCCTAAAATAAAAATCGCCGTGTCCGGCGATTTCTCAAATATTTTGCGGTTTTTCAATTACAGGGTATGGTAAGTTTTAAAAAGAACACAGTTTATATGAGGTACGGCAGCTGGCGAGGAGTTAATATCAGCAAGGCGAATGCAAATAGAAATAGAAATATTTATTTACCGATATTTGATACATGATTATTGTACGTTACGCACGTACGTTAGGCACGTTTGAATTACCACGGGTAAACATTATAATATCAAATTCAGAAACTATAAATAAATTTAAAATGTTTTGTTTCACATTATATTTTACACATATTTTTGTTTTAACTTGATAACAATCCGTTAAAAATGAACATCGAATTTAATAAAACCTAAAAATAAAATGGAATGTCTTCAAAAAAAATTACACCGATGGCTCGAAGTATCGAAGGAAAAAGGATGTGCAATAAATATATTATCCTTAGGAAGATGAGAAAACATTATACTCTTTATCCAAATATGCGATAACCTACACAGCAGAACTTATAGAAATGGAAGAAGCATTCAAAATGTGTTTAAAACACGCTAAAAATAAATTTGTTATTTTCACTGACTGCAAGAGTATAGTGGGTGAATTAACATACACTGAGGCACGATCACACCTAAATCTATTCATGGAAATAATATTTCTAAATAGTTCGCAAATCTAAAATTATATGTCTCGTGGGTAAAAGCCACGACGGCATTAAATACAATGAAGAGGTGGATCTACTCACAAAACTATACTCAGAAATTACCCAGATCGGACTTTTTATGAATAATGAGAAGCAGACTAAGAAAAATATGGCAACAAAATTGGAGTTTTAAAGAAACTTAGAGGCTTAGACCTATATTACAATAATATCCAGCCTCTCCCACATAACCATGGGTTTATAATATATGTAATCGCCCACATATCCGCAGTATTATATGATATGCCGGTTGTGAAGTAATCATTCCCTTTGCATATAAATATACAATATAAAAATGCAATATAAAAATCTGAATCACAGATATGCCCGAATAGATGCGACAAATTAGCAGACTAACAACACATTATCTTGTAGTGCCCATTAGTTTATCAACGTTAACCCTATATGAAAAACTCATAACAAAAAATGTACAACTTCCTATTAAACTACCGTATTAACTTAACCAACATATACGCTAACATATACTTAACCAACCTTACTTTATATAAAATATTGTATGGACACACAAATGCCATTAACATTAAATTGTAAATATTCAGCTGTTGATCCTAACAAATATTGTACATAAGTAAATTTATTAAAAAAATTACATAGAATAGAAAAGAAAAGAAAAAAAGTCTCTGATTACTTTCAGCTAGCAGGTTTTATATATAACAGGTACTATATAGGTATATATTTATTACTATATAGGTATATATTTATTACTATATAGGTATATATTTATTACTATATAGGTATATAGTAATAAATATTTTATATAAATTTTTTTCTGGTCTGTATAGGATGAAAATAAAATTAGGGATTTTCCACTACGTCGATGTATCGCTGTATTTTAAGAGCTTCTTCAGGACTAGTGAGACATTCCCTTAGTAAGGCACATAGTGGTTATTGTTAATAAATAAAACATACTGTACTATAACACATAATAAAATAAACAATTTGTTAAATCAGGTTAATGCGCTCTCTGCTAGACAACTACAACGTCTGACAACTGGATACATGTTTTTTCTTAGCCCCGTTTAAACTGGGCGAAACGCGCGTCGAGCGAAGTGAAAGTGTTTTGGTGTTTGTGGTAACTACTCCGAGTGTTATTAGTGTTAAAATCAATCAACCTTTCAGAAATTTTGCACTGTTTTATTTACCACCCTGTAGAAAAATGGCTAAAATATTCCCTATTCAATTCAACATTTATTTAAACTACAGTTTTTATAACAAAGTTTAGCGACTGCATGGTATTAATAAAAAGACTAAGAAAAAAAAGCAATCAAATTTTAATATAAGGAAGGAACATACTAGAAACAAAGAAATGCTGTTTTGCATGATATTATACAATAATTTTCACATTCTACATTTTACCCCTTAGTTTATACATATAATATGTTAAGACTAAATACGTCATAGATGCCTCGTCCATGTGAAACATAATTTTTTTTTATTGTTGTTAATAACAAATATACCTGAATTTTATTATTAGTGATATTTTGTTTACCCTAAATCCAACAGTGATTGATATTCCTGAGTATCAGAATCTTGTTAAACACTTCATCACATTTACATAACCCTCGAAAGATTTATTCTCAAATAGGTACCTGCCATCAATTTCATTTATCCGACCCACCTTTCGAAGAAGGTCGTATTGTGCTTGCGCAGTATTTCCCAAAAGATATTATATTTCATCCTCATCAGTTCCTTTTATTAAATTGAAATAGCAGAAACATCATTATGCTCGTAGTTTCCCTTCGCGGCGTGTTCCTCCAATGAAATTGATGAAATTCGATCCTCTAAACGTCTACCGAACATGAAATATAATACTTTTGTGGAGAGACCTTTTAAATTCAAATTAAGATAATTGTTTTAATTGATTAATTTCTCCGTCTGCGATGGGGAAAAGTAACGCACGTCAAATACAGGGCGTGGTCCTTCTTATATAGACGAACTCCAAAAATTATACGCAGAAATGACACCGTGAAAAATTGAGGAGCGATGGGTCGTCTTAATTAAATCCCAGTTTCCAGAGCATTCATCAACGCCACGACGTAATTACGGAGATGTCTTAATTAGAAAATGTGAAACATGTTTTAACAGTCAAATGTAATAATTCATATTTATTTAAAACTACTGATTACAATTGTCAGTTTTACGTATTATTATCGTGTAAGTTTGTCTTTCATCCGAAATGTAAGTGTGATGCAGGCGCTGTTTCAAAAATTTGAAAATTATTTGTCATAAAAAATAATTTTTTCTTCACTTTTCATCAATCGTTTTATCAACAATAGTCTTTTTAATCCAGTCATTTTCACGTATTTTTATGGACATGTAAGATTTTTTATTCCACATTTGCACGCCAAAACGATTTAATTTGCAACATGTTTCTCCTTATATTTGGAACACACGGAAAATGAGATTGTAAAAAATACATAATTATTTACATACATTATGACACAGTTATAAATTAAAATAATGAAAAATAATAACTTTCATTATTGAAATATAACTTTTAAATACTTGTCCTTGATCAGTTTTAATCGTCTAATCGTCTCCGGATGATGCCAACTTGGTTGGCGAAACGCGCGTCGAGCGAAGTAAAAGTGTTTTGGTGTTTGTGGAAACGACTTCGAGGTTTATCATTACATCAAAGGTTCCAGTCCTTTCCAGTTTATATAGAATATCGAGATAGACAATGAAAAAAGTAAGGGCCCGAGAATACTTCCTTGCGCTACACCATTTAATATATCTGTCGACTGATTATTATACACAACTTTTTGAATACGGCTCTTAGATGAATTGTCTAGTTTCGGTTTTTCTGAAAAATAATATGCTTAATTTTTGTTAATCTTACATATCTATACTGGATAAACCGTGAGAAAAACTAAACAAGTGAAATAATATTTCTATACTAGATAACGTGCAAAATAAAATTAATTCAATAAAATAATAAGAAAAGTAAAAAGGTAAATCTATCCAACTGATCTATAACATACGCAGCAAATAAACAAACACATAAATTTCGTTTTAGGGCTTCATATATTTTCCTGGTATCAAACATCTACGAGTATTTCAAAGGAACAGGGCCATGCATAATGTTTACTTTTGTTGGCTTCCACTTGTTTTCCTTCATTCTCTGAACTAAAGAATAACAAAACGTAAATAATTGAGGCCGTTCTATTGTGGACACTTTATCAAAAAATTGTAATAACGCGGGAGGGCAACTACTGAAACAGCAATATATTTTTATATCACAACCAAGAATGATTTTCTCATAAGCACCATTGTTACAACAAAGATATTATAACTTCTTTCTGGAGATATATTGTCATAATTTCACTTTATTTCATATAAAGCGAATAAAGAGTTGATCCCTCAAGTCTAAGCTCCTTCTCCTTATTGTAACGAACTTCAATCAAATACTAAAATGTGTTTAAAATAACGCAGCTATTTATTCACTGGCATCAAAATACTATGATTAAACCCAAAGTGCCTAAAAACCTAATATCCTTTCATGTCGCATAAGTCTAATGAGAATGAAACGCTTTATTTGCCCTGCATACTCAAGGATACAATCTGTATACAGCCATGTTGCTTGGGGAAAAAGTTGTTCTTTGATGTTTATTTATCACAATCGTCTTGGGACCCCTGCTCGCTCGCCTATATAACACTGAATTAGACAAGATGATGAGACTGGATAATACCTTGGCAATACCTCGACTATTGCAAGGAAAATTTGTTTAGAAACGTTAGCATTAGCTACGTATTTACACAGTGAATGTGAATGCTATAATTCTATGAACGAATATGCGTGGAAACAACTCGCTTCTGGCTAAGCTATATTTCGATTGAAAATACCCGTAGCAAAAGTTTTTTACCATTTTTATTCTATTCAGTGACGTATTTCATTTCTAGGAGCTAACCGATTTTTTTCGAGATATGGCGCCATGGGCAGTTGTTCAAATGGATTACCCTGTATGTTTTTACCTACAGTCCTTTCTAATATAGACACTTTTCAACAATTAAACTCCTAGTCAGAATTGACGCGTAACATAAAAGTGACCATAAATTTTTATCTCTGGCCTGTATTTTTGACGGTGTTAATTTTAACAAAAAGTTTAAAACGCCATGTGGAACTGTGGAGTGTTTGAGTGCTAAATCTAACTGAAGGTCGAAGAGGACTTATTGCATGTCCACTCCCATCGCCAGATTTACGCTCCGTAGACTTTTTTATTTGGGGTCATTACCCGGTGTACCTATATAAGACCAAACCTCAGTCGTTAATTTACCAGACATTTGGCCAACTGTATATAAATTGGCACCGCGTGCTTTATAGTTACTACTGTACAAAACAACATTCAGTGGTCACCACTGATAAATAAAACCTTTAATAATAATATTGTTAAATGAATGAGGTTGCTGTGTTGTCCTTGAAGTATTTGATAAGGTGCAGATAATTTTGGGTCGTGGACTTCCGCCAGATAAACAGTGCGAAAACAATAGATAATAATAATAAATAACAATTATCCATTAGTAATTCTTGTACATATTAATTAGTTGTAATAATTATAATTTAATAATTTACTGCAGACTACAGTAAATATGCAAGATGATTTGTATTAACTCTAGATAAGTATAACATCCAAGTAGATACTGGTGTCTTCTGTCTCCATAGGCCAAGCTACAGAGGTTTTATAGGGCATTAATAGTTATTTATGCAACAAGTTCAAAAGGTAAATGTTTACTGCACGCGCGTGAAAGTGTCCAACGAGGCCGTCAGGTGCAATAAACACTTTTTGTACGAGTTGCATACAATATTTTTTTACGTTCATGCAGAAACCAAAAAATGTTTAGTTATATGGCATTAATGTCATTACATCAGGTGACCTGTCATGATATTTATGTCAAAACACTGTTGTAGAATGACAGAAGCGTGCAATAAAAATTTATTGCACTAGTGCAATAAAGAACCAATCTTTACATGAAATATAGTTCAATAATGTTTTGATTTTTTGACGAACGAAGAAAAAAAATAATGGTTAACGAACTGTGTTTAAAGTATAATACATAGATGGAACCGTATATAAATTAAACAGTCAATTGCTGTTTATAACAAAATGGCGTCCGCAAAACCAGAAAAATGCAAAATAAAAATGTTTTTTTGAGTTTCGAACAGTAACTACAAGTGCAACCGTTTTGACTACCATACAAAAGTTGTAGAGCATTGAAGAATCTACAAAAGTTGTAGAGGATTGAAGAATCTACAAAATGAGCTGTATCGGAACTCCTTAGCTGCATTTTAAGCCGAGAAAAACGGAAAACCCCGCGAAAAAGGAGCTATTTAAATAAGGAACTTAGTGTCAACTTCCGGTATAACCGCAAATACTATAAATATGAAAATTTTATTTTAATAACAAGAGGAAGCAATGTAATGGCATGAGTACAATAGTTTACAGTTAGATGATATTTTTTAGTTTGATATCTCGTAAGAAATTAATTACATTATTAAAGTTACCGAACAGACTATAGATTTCTCCATTTTCGCAAACGATCTCAGGCAGACATAACCACACATAATAGATCTACACATCCATATCAACAAAAAGTACCAATAGTCCAGTAATTATAAAAATTTCCATCGCAATAAATGTTATCTGAGATATCTATTCAGTAACTTAATTGAGGGGTTGTACATTATAAAACTACGAAAATAAGAGTCCTCTTTTATTTTTTTTTTATATTATAATTTTCGAGAATATCAATATTGAAGAAATTCTAAAATTTGTATTTTTTATGCACGCAAATTTTCTCTTTTTTGAATTTCTTTGCGCGCGGCCTATAGAAAAAATTTAATTGCTCGAAAACTAAGCCACCTAGGAAGAAAAATCCAAATGGGTTTTCAAGGGACTATAAAATACTTTTATTTGTTGCTATTTTTGATGGTTATTAATATTTACCAGTATATAAAAATAACAATGTAATGTACCTAGTTTTATCACTTGATTTTTTGCCCTTTTATCTACTTACAGATGCATAAAAAATAACTAATTTAATATAAGTTATAAATGTATTACCTTTTAGTGCAAGGTACTTTGAAGCATAGTTTGGAATAAAAATTTTCATATTTACAAAATTACCAGCATGTTGAAAATGGTCAAATTTTGGCTAATTTTTTATTGTTTCCTAAAAAAAACAAAAATCTTGAAAATTTTACTCAAAAATGTTTTTTTACATTTATTTATCTTATAACTATTGCCTCTAACCATTTAATAGTTAAGAAATTGCATAGAAAAAAAATATCATCAAAAAATTTAATATGCAGCCTTTATTAGTATTTTTTTCTAATTAATCTAGCGTCCTTGTATTTTAATATGTAAAATATATTTTACATATATATATATATATATATATATATATATATATATATATATATATATATATATATATATATATATATATATATATATATATATATATATATATTAGCTTTGAAATTCTTTGCTATTCATATTTATTTTGTGAAAAGTAATCTTGGGTTTGTAGCATTTCATTACATAGAAATAAGCAACTAGACGAATAAGAAAGAAAACACACTTACCAGTACTATATCTGGACACACATACGGAAATGAATCACTATGCATATGAAAACGAACCACTTAGAAGTTGTACAAGTTCTTTCACCTTTCTTGAGGATCTTCAGAGCAGTATACGATTTATTTCATTGATCATTCATACTTGAATTTAAATTACCAATACACCAACACTTGCAGTGACGTTTTATGACATTAGTTTTTGACGGAACTCATTCTTAGAATACACAAACCTAGTCTACTATTTATATTTGTTCTATTTGAACATATTATATATAAAAGCATTAGGCATACAGTTATCCAGAAGATGTTAAACTTTAAAATGCATAAAATCTTGTTGAACCTATTGAAAAACAACTACTTTTTCCAACTATATGCGGGAAAATATTGAATTATATATACAATAGAGTTCTGAAGCATTCAAAGAGGGAGTGATACAGAAATTGCTTGCTTAGTCAAAACTAAAATCATTTGTTGGTTGTATGTATTAATTGTTTCTTCGAAAATTCTCGAAAAAAATCCAATTTTCACCCTGGATATATTTATTAGCTTTGAAATTCTTTGCTATTCATATTTATTTTGTGAAAAGTAATCTTGGGTTTGTAGCATTTCATTACATAGAAATAAGCAACTAGACGAATAAGAAAGAAAACACACTTACCAGTACTATATCTGGACACACATACGGAAATGAATCACTATGCATATGAAAACGAACCACTTAGAAGTTGTACAAGTTCTAGAACTTGTACAACTTCTAAGTGGTTCGTTTTCATATGCATAGTGATTCATTTCCGTATGTGTGTCCAGATATAGTACTGGTAAGTGTGTTTTCTTTCTTATTCGTCTAGTTGCTTATTTCTATGTAATGAAATGCTACAAACCCAAGATTACTTTTCACAAAATAAATATGAATAGCAAAGAATTTCAAAGCTAATAAATATATCCAGGGTGAAAATTGGATTTTTTTCGAGAATTTTCGAAGAAACAATTAATACATACAACCAACAAATGATTTTAGTTTTGACTAAGCAAGCAATTTCTGTATCACTCCCTCTTTGAATGCTTCAGAACTCTATTGTATATATAATTCAATATTTTCCCGCATATAGTTGGAAAAAGTAGTTGTTTTTCAATAGGTTCAACAAGATTTTATGCATTTTAAAGTTTAACATCTTCTGGATAACTGTATGCCTAATGCTTTTATATATAATATGTTCAAATAGAACAAATATAAATAGTAGACTAGGTTTGTGTATTCTAAGAATGAGTTCCGTCAAAAACTAATGTCATAAAACGTCACTGCAAGTGTTGGTGTATTGGTAATTTAAATTCAAGTATGAATGATCAATGAAATAAATCGTATACTGCTCTGAAGATCCTCAAGAAAGGTGAAAGAACTTGTACAACTTCTAAGTGGTTCGTTTTCATATGCATAGTGATTCATTTCCGTATGTGTGTCCAGATATAGTACTGGTAAGTGTGTTTTCTTTCTTATTCGTCTAGTTGCTTATTTCTATGTAATGAAATGCTACAAACCCAAGATTACTTTTCACAAAAAATATATATATATATATATATATATATATATATATATATATATATATATATATATATATATATATATATATATATATATATATATATATATATATATATATAATATATTTTACATATTAAAATACAAGGATGCTAGATTAATTAGAAAAAAATACTAATAAAGGCTGCATATTAAATTTTTTGATGATATTTTTTTTATCATCAAAAAATATCACCAAAAAATATCAGCAAAAAATTTAATATGCAGCCTTTATTAGTATTTTTTTCTAATTAATCTAGCGTCCTTGTATTTTAATATGTAAAATATATTTTACATATATATATATATATATATATATATATATATATATATATATATATATATATATATATATATATATATATATATATATAATATATTTTACATATTAAAATACAAGGATGCTAGATTAATTAGAAAAAAATACTAATAAAGGCTGCATATTAAATTTTTTGCTGATATTTTTTTTCTATGCAATTTCTTAACTATTAAATGGTTAGAGGCAATAGTTATATATATATATATATATATATATATATATATATATATATATATATATATATATATATATATATATATAAAATATTGTAAAATATATATTTTTTAATTTTTAAATAACCTCGGATCAAAACTCATTGCTCAAGTGTTTCATTTTGTTACATTTGATAAAGTCCCAAAATTACTAAGAATATGATGACTTTGATATTTTTTATGATATAAAGTTATTAAATCTTTTATTTGCTTCCATTTTCCATAACATCTCAACAATTATTGGCAAAGATGTACTTAAAAAATATCTTTAAAAAATTGATTATTACTTCAAAATTACAAAAAATATAGGGCCTTATTATTTTTTATGGTTACAATATAAATTTATCAAATGAATGTGTTTAATATCTGATTCTATTTTTTATATGTTAACAATTGGCAAATATATACATACTTGAAAAAATCTGAAAGAATCAATTTTTACTAACACAACCTCAAAAACCCTATAAATATCGATACTTTTATAATATCTATAATATATTTTATAATATATATTTTATAATATAATATATATCTATTTTATAATATATATAATATCCTATGCTAAAAAATTGAACGTAATAAAAATATATTTCATTTACTTCCTTATTTTCTTAGATATGTCGACAATTAGCAAAGATGTTAACGATTATATAACGCATTTTCGAAAAAGACAACTTTTCTTAAAACTATAGCATCTGAAAAAAATACAAGGCGCCTTTTTTTAGAAAATTAGTCATGCTTCCTATTTTATATAAGCATTTTTTTATATCTTCAACGGTTAACGAGTTATTAGCGAAATAATGGTTTTCCCACCAAATTGGTGGTTTTTTGAGTGATTTCCGCGCCACCCCTACTCCCCTATTTATAATATATAATCCTTCCACTAACAGTTACTAAAGAAATATCTCAGATAATATTTGCGAGCTTCTGGTGTATTTTTTACTTTAACACCTGCACGCAACGATTTCAATTCTACTTTAATTGACAATATATTACGAACAATATAACTCTAAATTTAGTAAGCTAACTTATATTGGAAGCTCCACTCAAAAAGTTCCATAATATCTCACGAAACGTTATATTAATATTGCTCACAAGGCTAATAATACATCAGCGCATTTCATTAAAAATAATAAAAATAAATTCAATAGAAACTATAAATCTTTGGGGTCTTTGATTTAACTTGAGACATTTGCCCTAAAGTTTATATTGCTCAAAAAGGTAGATCATTTGGAAAATGTATTTATGAACATAATAAATCATGTTTAAACAATAAAACAGATTCAACGTTTTCTAATCTAATATTACACCAAGAAGACGAAGGGTTGAAGTTGATATTACTAGTGTTTAGAAATTAATTAACAGAAAAATCAGATTTATTGTTAAATGATCAAATACGTATTAATAATTTTCGACTACTATTTTTTTAAGTTCTACTAGTTTTTCCAGTCCTGTAAGAGAATGAGTGGGTAGTTTTATACTCTATTTTTCAAGAAGCTATTATAATAGTGAAAAAATTGTAATGGAAAAAATAAAAATATTGTGAAACTCTTATAGCACTGAAGTGTTTTTTGTTATGAATTGACATGGATTTTCATTAAGTTTATGAGATCAGAAACGTGTTCACATTTTTCTTCTATAGCATAACCATAGCGATCATTCTATTGCAGGCGTTTTGATGTAGCATTTACAATTAGTTAGGTATTGACTAGATTTCTGAATATAGAAAATAAGTCGGTTGCGTTAATTTATTCCCTTTATCAATTTGCATAGGTACGTATCGAGTCTTACGATGTAAATAAAAATGTTTTCTCTCTATAGAAAAACAAACAAAAGTTTTTACTAGGTACTGCTAAAAAATGTGCGAAAAACGAGCCTTACCTCGCAAATATCTCGGTGGTGGTAGCTCCGCAAGCACAGTAGAGTAGAAGCAGGACCGAAAACGACCGGCTACACTAAGCACTATACTGGAAACTCGACTCGGAGTCAGGCCAGAAAGATCAGAGATGCAGCGGTGCTGGACCAGAGTGTGGCGGAATCGCGCGAGTTAGAGGAACAGCAAGAGAGGCAAGCACACAACAGCCGTCTATTGATCACTGGTGAGCGGAGCGCGAACGACGGGCGGGGAACCGGGATGGATATTCTGCTCCTCTTTTGGGTTTTGCGTCCCTCCAGGGGCGGCCTCAGGTGGACCGGGGTGCCTGGGGCGGCGCAGGGGGACACTTTTAATGAGTTTCATTAGGAGATACACGGAAATTTATAGGAATTCGATGTTAACAAGGGCCTGGAGAGGTCGCTCATTAAGAGGGATTCCGCTAATTTTTATTTGAGGTCTTCGGATTTACTTTCTTTTGTTTGGAGGCTTTCTATGTTAGGTAAGTGTGTTACAAAAAAATACCAGCTAAACATTAGATTTATCACTTTTATTTACTTTGTACTTTTTCATGCATTGAAAGCAGTGGCGGCGATAAGAACTATTAAATCAGCAAATTATTTCATTTATTTCGAAGCTTATCTACAAGGTTCGTTTTAACAGAAAGAGAAAAATGAGAAATACAAGAGTTTTGGAACATTCTGTCAACCGTCAAAATTACATATCAGAAAAAACAACGACTTTCGGAAGCGTCAAAATTTAACAGAATTTACTTTAAGGAACGTCTGTTTTTCAATTTTTGTGTAGGAAAAAAAGTCAAAAATGACAGTTTACTACTATAATTCTCACTTATAATTGCACAAGAGGTTTGTATTTTACTCGATAAATTTGGATTGTTTAATGAGAAACATTAACTTATAACTGTTAATAAGTATAAATTAAATTGTCATAATAATTTTTTTATTATTGTTAAAACATGATAAGTAACCCCTAACGGAACCACTTCAACTTGTTTTTCTTTACTAGTTGCACTACTAAAATGTTGCCGCGTTGCAGGAATTACCTATTTATGCCCATCAGGCGCGTAACTAGGGAACTAGGGGGGGGGCATTAAGGGCACGTGCCCCTCCCCCCCCCCCGCCGGATTTTAATTTTATTAAAAAATTTTGAGAGGTATTTTTGTCATAAAATATGAATCTTGTTGAAATAATGTTAAGTTTCGTAAATATATAATTTTTAAAATATATCAGTGGCAGCTTTACTGTAGGTGCATTTGTACAGTCAATCCCCATTCTAAAAGAGTTTATGGAGGTTTGCAGTGCGTTTCGGGGTGAAAGAGGATGCTGCCGACGCTGCCGTAAAGGTATGTAATTAAATAAGCTAGCCTAGTTTAAAAAATGTAACAGGAAAAATGACAATACTGAATGTCCTGCATTTATTTCAAGATGGAATTAAATATCAAAAAAAATTTCTTGTAAAAATCTTTATTTTTATATAAACGGATTTTACATTAAAATTCTGAAGTGCCAGGATAACGCGTGACCTTGAAAATTTTCAAAATTTCGCTTTTTTTCACCACAGCTGCCACTGTATAAATTTGTTGTGTATCCCCCCAAAATCCAAGTCTGGTTACGCTACTAATCCCCATAAATTCCCCATTTTATTATATATCTTTAGCATGATATATTGACTAATATATTTGATTAATTACAAAGAAGATCTCAAAATAATAAAAAATGGTATGACCAAAATATGCTCCTTAGGAGTCGCGCAAATTTATGTGGTCCCAGTAATGTGCTTCTCCGTCCCTTAACTACTCAACACCATCATATTTTGCTAGGAATAATTATTTAACTGTTTGCCAAGCCCAACCCGCTATGTTGGATGACCCCACGAATAGAATTCGAGAGGCCTACCCTACGATTAATTGCAGCGTGATTATACCGGTAATGGACGTTGGACGCTACAGTTATAGCACTATTAGTCCAATAGCTGATGGCCCCTGTTTCATGAAGTGTTTGATTCAGGTAGAAATTTTACACAATAGTAGGGGAGACTCGGGCAAAATCGATCTACTAGGCAAAACCGATCAGTATGTTTCATCGAATAATTCATACATTTAAAGTTGCATGGTAACTGATAACTTAGCAGGCTTAAATGTGGATTAAGGCTAAAATATAATATCTAAATACAATAACTAGTCATTTATCGAAATGTTATTTATTTTGCTGTCCCATAACCTCAAAATATTCGATATTTGCACACGGTTGCCAATAATACAGAAAATTTTGTATATGCATGTATTCTGGGCAAAGTCAATCAGGCAAAGCCGATGGCTATCAGTTTTGCCCTTTCCTCTATGCCTTACAGTTTACAGTAAACGATACCAATATTTTTCTTTGCAGAATTCACGATGGTATGTAAATATGATGGTATTTAAATATGATGGTATTTAAATATCAACGAAAAACTGAAAGAGGCAAGTCTTGGACTGAAGAGATAGCATTAAGTGAAATATATGATGGCAAAATTTCCGTTCTGGGTGCTTCGAGGAAATATAAGATCATAAAGAAATTGGCTTCTTTCGTCAAAGAAAAAGTTAGGTAAATATGTTTAAGTTTTTTCCGACGATGAAGAAAAGGAGTTAGTTGACTACCTAGTCGAATTAGATAAACGGTTTTACGGTCTAACAAAATAGATTTTTGTCAGCTAGCATTTGAGTATGCACAAAAGAAGAAAATTAAACACCCTTTCAGAAATAATCAAGCTGGTGAACACTGGTACACTAATTGTATGCATGGTAATCCACAGCTCAGTTTAAAAACACCAGAGCCAACTAACATCGCAAGGGCCTGTGGATTCAATAAACCTCAGGTTAAATTTTTTTGACAACGTGAAAACGGTATATGAAAAGCAGCACATTATTATGGACAATATTTATAATGTCGATGAAACGGAGATCCAAACTTCTGCCAAGAGTTCTCCTAATTTTATATCCATCAGAGGTAAGATCAGAGGTAACAGGTAGGTAGCATCTCGTCCTCTGAACGTGGAATTCTACTTCTAGTTAATTCCATATTCTGTTGTTCAGCCATTGGGAAATTTATTCCACCAACTATAGTATTTCCGAGGAAAAGGAAAAATCCTCGATATCTTGAGGGAACGCCACCAGGAACATTAATGTTAGTTACTGATAATGGTTGATGGAATTATTGACGTCAACTCCCGTCAAAGAGGAAGTGAGACAAAAAGAGAATAAAAAAGTCAAGGTGTCACAAAACAAAAAGTAACCAAGAAATTACTTACTAAAGATATTCGAAAAAAGGACATGAAAGAAAACAAACACTCGGAGTAGTTTCCACAAACACCAAAACACTTTCGCCAACCAAGTTGGCATCATCCGGAGACGATTAAAAACTAATCTTAAACTAAAAATCTACCCTATTTATACTATTTGTGGTGAAATCATTAATCACGCTTCAATGATTAGTTGCTAAGCAACGCGTAAAGCGAGCTATACGGTATAGGTCCCTTGTCGCTATTCATACTATTTTTACATTTTACAATTTCTATGCTCTCAAATGCATCAATTGTCTATTATTGGTCACATTTCTGACTAATCTTAAATTACTAATATCTATTCTATGATTGTTGTAAAAAGCATGTTGTGCAACACTAGACTTATCTGTTCTTCCATATTTTAGATGAGCCATATGTTCTTTAAATCTGGTGTTAATTGATCGTCTCGTTTGTCCAACATATTTTCGATCACAATCATTACAACTAATTTAGTAAATCCCAGACCTTTCATTTGGAACAATTTTATCCTTTGGATTATCTAAAAGTTGTTGTAATTTATTATTTGATGAATGAATCGCTGTTATACCCACGTTTTTGAAAACCTTACTCAAACCACGAGTAAACCGGGGTTTGTACGGGATGAATACATATTTTGGAGTCTCTATATCCTTTTGAAAGGTCGTAGAATTACGAAGTGTGTCCTTAAATGTACGCTTCCTAATTAGTTTTGCAACTATATCTCTAGGATAACCATTACTCACAGCTATATCTTTAAATAATACTTTTTCTTTTTCAAACCTCTCATTATTGAGAGGGAAACTTAGTAAACGATGGACAAGAAAATTAAAACTTGCCATTTTATGTTGATAGCAGTGGTGAGAGTCATTAGGGATATATCTGATCGTACTGGTATCTTTTCTATATATATCAAATTCTAACCTATTGTCACTATTTTTAATTACTAATACATCTAAAAATGGAAGTTTGCCATTATTTCCTAGTTCATATGTAAACTTTACAGAAGTGAAACTACTATTTAATTTGGAAATGAAGTTTTCTACATCCGCAATCTTAGTGTCAAACACGGCAAAAACCTTAGCCAAATCCTAGGAAAATACTCGAATTCTTCTTTTGCTTCAGTTTTAAATCGACTCATGAAGACATCAGCAATGAAAGGCGATAAACAGTTACCCATTGCGGTTCCTTCATGTTGTTCATAGAACTTGTCATTGAAACGGAAGCAATTTTGTTTCATACAAAATTTTGTAAGGTTTATATATTCTTCTATTAATTCTTTTCTATAGTTGTTTAATTCGAGTAAATCCTCAAGATAGTCCAAGGTCTGTGGAATTGGTACACTCGAAAATAATGAACAAACATCAAAGGAAATCAAAATTTCACCCTCTTGCAATTGAATATTCTTGACCTTATCAATGAAATCATTCGAATTTTTAACTGAAAAACTAGGCTGTGCAATGGGCAACCTTTCAAATTCCTTAGTCAACCATTTTGATAAGTGGTAAGTCGGAGATCCAATAGACGATACTATTGGACGCACCGACTTCCCTGGCTTATGAATTTTTGGTAGACAATACAATCTAGGTACAGTAGGGTTAGATACACGTAACCTATTCTTAACAGGTGGAGTAAGAAATAAAAGAAATATCACAGTGAATCCGCGCCGGCTATAATATACCCTAAGGCGCTAGAAGAAGTTGAGAATCCAGAAAAAAATGTGCCATGCTTAATATGTGGGGAATTCTTTCATAATTCACGTGCTCGAGAAATTTGGATCCAGTGCACTATTTGTCTAAACTGGGTTCACAAATTATGCACAGATTATAAAACAGGAGTTTACATTTGCAATTTTATTATTGTAAAGAAGACGTAATTTCGAAGAGACGATGAATAGTTCTTATTATAATCCTTTTGCCTCAATAGTATTTATTTTTATGTTATTATTGTGAGAATATTTATTTATTTATTTTTATATTTTATTATAAAACAAAAATGTTTAATACATAACGTTAGTAAAAATTGAATAGTTTGTGTTTTTATTTAGCTTGTAAAACATTGAATAGGTACGGTAAGCATGGACCGGTTTTCTCCTAAACCATGATTTTATCCAGAGGTATCGGGCATAACCGATCTTTAGTATATAATACGTTTTTCAATTTTTGTGTTTTTTGGCTTCAATATATTTCGACATGAATATTTATTACAAATAGGGAACTGACTATTCTATAGGGACAGTTGTATTCCTGTAAAAAAAATAGGCGTTTGAAGCAAAGTTGATCTTTTTATGGAACATGGAAAAATCATACCCCTTGAAAATCTAACGTTGCATTTAGGGCATTTGACCTAAAAAAAAATCGCCTGTGGCGCATTTTATTGGGTCTAGACCCCTATCGTACTTCTGTGCCTATATCCGACTACAATATCGATGAGCCGCCACTGCATCTGATGCAATCATGTAGATTTCTTTTTCTTTTTAACTTCTCAAATACATTGCTAATACATAATTATGAAGTACGATATTTAAAATTTTGTTTTTCATTGATTCTTTCAGACTTCTTCTAGTGTACGAAATTGCCTTCTAAATACTAACATATCTTTTAAATAACCAAGCAGAAAGAAATCTAATGTGGTAAGATTACGTATTCTGCTAATGACTGGAAAAAATTTACTAAATACCCCAATATTTCATGTGCCATCTCCCTGAGAATAGGGCGGCAACTAAGGCCCGCAAAATAATTTTATACCACCCCCACTCCTGTACAAGTCCCTCGTGTTCTCGGCTAATCACTGCATTTAGATTGAGTAGTAGAGATAATACCATTATTATTGTTAACTTACTTTAATTGAACTACATTTCTGTAATATCTGGTTTTCAATTGCATTAGCATATTATTGTTTTTATAACAGGAAGTATAAATAAAACAAACCTACTTTAATTTGACACAGAAGCATGAGTATTTTTATAAGTGCTACAAAAGTTTGGTGCTGACATGCAAATTCCATTACTAGGCGACGTACTGTTTTTATTGTTTTCAAAATTATAGTACTCGGTTATATATGCATACAAAGTTCTAATGTAGGTATTTAAATAATATGTAGTGTTTTTTTAGCGGATCAAACACCACGACTAAATAGCTCAGCTCTTGGTTAGGGATCTAAGGCCTCTTTCACATGGTCAGGGTGTTCGTCCGTCCGAGTGATCGCCCGGGCGGGCGGCCCCCGGGTGCCTCCTTCACACGAATGTCCGCCAAGAGCCGGACCTCTTGAAGGGTTTTTCAAATTTTCAAAATATTCTTTTAATTGGGCACAAATACATTTCCACGCATGTGTTTTTTTATTGCGGTTTTTGTATTCCTCGAGACCTTTGTTCCAGATTTCTGGTTTATCCGGAATTAAGCTAATTAGAACTTCGGAATCAATTTCTTCCACTTCTTTCGACATGGTCAAATTCTCGTAGCATATACACCGTCCTCTCTCGACAATAGAAACTACTACTAAAGTAAAAACAGTAATAACAACACAATTGGACGATTAAATACCCGGATCATGTAAACACATTCATGGTACTCTGTGGTCCGCTAGAGCGCAGCCCGGGCGATCGCCCGTCCGGGTTCCGTGAGTTCTAGCGGGTGCATTTTGTATGCTCGGACGGCATTTCACCCGTGCCCGGAAGGTGTGAACGAACCTATGCTTCACTGTGTATTGCTACTTGTCCGACTGACGGGCGAAAACTCGGACGGACGAACGCCCTGACCATGTGAAACAGGCCTAAGACCTCAAATTCAGTGATGGGTTCAACTGTGACATATACATAAACCAAAAGCGGAATCCTATGCAAAATTTAATGACGGACACGAATTTTGAGTTCCCCATTCATCCAGAATTGCGAAATGGGAAAAAATGCAATTTAGGGCAAATTTATGAAAACTACGACAAACATTTAATACCTCTGTCAATACCTCATTAACTATTAGAGATATCTATTTCAAATTTTGCCACCAATATATTTGACCATTTGTCTCACTTAGAGTTTATGTGAAACTTTTTCGGCAACGTCGCTTTTCGGCAAAAAAAATAAAAACACCAAAATGCCTTGCAAAATATATCATGCTATAAACTTTTTTATTGTAAAAGGTACATTACATGAGCATATGATCGAGAGAAAATAAAGCTTATGAAAAGTGTAAACACTGAGCTAGACTAGTTTGACAGGGCCGCGCTAACATGCGCGCCAACGCTGAACTCAATATATTTTTTTCACATACTATATTTTGCACTACATTTTTAACTTTTGTGCGACAATAGTTTTGCTTTATACAAAGCCCAAGAAGAAGGTTAAAAGATGATTCTCCTAAAATTTCAGATCGATACTTTTACCAGGAAATAAGATATTGAGTGGGGAAACTTTTCGTAATAAACAACTTTTTCTCCGCAATTCCAATTTAGTGGCGAACTCGTAAATCGAATTCCGCAGAAAATTTTACATAGAAAACTGTTTTTCGTTTTTGCATACCTATGAGTTGACTCACCACCTTTAAAAAGCATCGTACGGCAATCTAGAGCCCCTACTCTATTGAAAATACTCATCAACGACATCAGATCCTCCGATTCCATAACGAACAAACGCAATCGAAATTCCATTGTAACATTTATTGCTCTCTTCAACGGCAACATTTTAAAGACGTTCCTAAGTGTTACCCATGTTGACACTTCCATGGTGCAAATGTCATTAATGTTAACATATGGAAAATCTTTTTTTCGCGAATATTTTGTTACCGTTGGACAAAACGAAGATAATGTGGACATAAAAGATCTCCGGGACTTAATTAATTCGGAACATTTTTCGATATCATAATCCGTTCTCCAGATGTGAGCATTTGTAGGTACTTGAAAATTAGGGTAAATACGGATTTTTAAAGGGTATCATTGATATTAAATTTGAATTTTCGTGACAATTTTTTTTCACATTTTGGACATTGTTGGCTCAGCGGTAGGAAACTATTCCAGAAAAACTGCCTTTCCATGTGTTTACGTGGTTTTTCCTTACCTTCCCCCTCAGGGCAGTGTCATCAAAGTGCTCTAGAGATGTTTTGTATAGGAGACGTTCCTCTATAAAACTACAAAAAGCCAAATTTCAAAAGATCAACTTCCGAATCGGCATTTCTTTCAACAAAATCTGAATGAAAACAATATCTGTATAAGATGCAATAAAATTTAAAAAAAAGTATGTACGGGTATGTACATTTTTATATTTTAATTATATCGAAATTTTGCTTCGCTTGCGAGACATATTGAAAATACTGAAAAGGGTGAATTTCCACAAGGCCTAATTCAAGCTTGCCCAAAATCGCAAAATTAAATCCCTAAAATATAGGGTAGCCTTATCTGGAATGAAGCAATTTCCATAAACACCAAAACACTAAACAATACACTCGACGCCGGATTCGCTGAAGATATTATCATCCTCAAGAGATGATGCTTACCTGCCGTACAACGAATTTTGAAGTCCAAAGCCCTCTAGACCTAGACTATAATCTTAAATAGCTTTTGCTTCTGATGTGGTAAAATAAGCAATGGCCAAATTGAACAGTCACTCAAAGATTGGCGAACCTATCATGGTTGACTCAAAATATTGCCTCAATCCAAATGTCAAAATTTCGAAAATGGATAGGTGTCATTTCCGGGTAAACCGGAAGTGGCATAACATTTATTCTTATGTGTAAAAATAATTATGAGGGAGCTTAATGCTCCCCATATTTCATATTTCATTAAAAACAAGGGAAGCATTGGAGGGGTAGCTGTTTCCTGAACTCTTCGGATCGTATTTATGTTTAGAGCCGGCTCTGTACTTTGAACGAACTATCTAAAATCAGTGCGTCACGTTTTTATAGCGATAAAGGCAGCAATATTTTCTGTAATAAAAACTAATGTAAACAGACAAATGTGGGTTTAATGCTACCAATTCGTTTTTAATTGAGTGATAGCTATTTGCACAGATAGATTCCAGATAAACTTTTTCAAATCAAACGCCCACCGAGACGGTATTTACACTAGCTTTAATCTAATGAGGTTTTCTCTGTAGAATATCTACGGAAGCCTTAGGGGAAGGGTTTCTAATTTAGAAATTGATATTTTTCTACCCCCCGGCAATTAATTAGAGTAAAATTTCAAATTTGGATAAAAGCACAACGATGTTTACGGCTGAACACTTGAGCGTTCCGCTACAAACATTAACAAACCATTATCCGTCCGATTAGCTACAGAGTAAAGCGTGCGGCGTACCGTACCTTCTGCCGTTCTTCTAAACAGCAGACTTCAGCAGCAGACCTTTCCGGGCGCTGTTGTGCCGCTGAAGTGATATATATCCAGGGCTGTTTTCAGATATATTTGGCGAAAATATATCTGCACATTAGAACACACCAGTCGATAAAAATAGAATACTTTAAGGTCTAGTTCCGTTACAACCGTAGTCGGTAGCGTATGTCAGCTGCTGCGGCAGATGTATGCGGCGTGTAAGTAGTTTTGTTGAATGCGATGTGCACGACCTTTGTCATCTTCATACATCATTCTGTTAGGTGTGTGGTAAAAGGAAATAGTACTCTTTTAATGCAAACATGGAAACAAGACACGCTAATAAGTACCGTGGTTCAAGTTCCACGATTATTATCAACCCCTTGAAAAGGGGTGTCACGGATTATTTTACCATTATTTCATTATACATATTATAGTTAATACCGTACCACAATTTCATATCCCTCGCATCCCTCTGGGTTTCGAATATATCAGTATTATAGTAACGTCGATTTAAAAAAATATCGTGGTTCCACATGTTCCGTGCTTATTTTCAACCCCTTGGACGGGTGCGACATGAATTATTTAACAATCCCTTCATTATAGATATTATAGTTAATATTCCGCCCTAATTTCATTAGTACATGCCTTTGAGTTTCGAAGATATCAGCATCATAGAAACGTCAATAACCCGCCTAACGTGTCTCTACAAGTTCTATGTTTATTTACGACCCCTTGAACAGGGGCTACATTAATTATTTTATTATTGTTTCATTATACATAATATAGTTAATATCCCACCCCAATTTCATTAGTGCATCCCCTTGGGTTTCGGAGATATAAGGGTATTATAAAAACGTCAATAAGCCATCTACTGTGGTTCTACGAGTTTAATGCTTATTGTCAACCCCTTGGACGCGGGTTGCAAAATAATTTTACCATCCAGTCACTCTACATATATAATAATTAATATTGCATCCCAGAGTCATTAGGTCACATCTTGGGTTTCGGAAATATGTTGGACATGTTCAAGTGCCATGCTTCTTTTTAACCTCTTGGATCCGGGGGACATTAATTATTTTACATAATTTCGTTGTACCTCAATGCTTTATTTTACAATGACTTATGATATCAATCAACTCATGAGCGAGTGGATAATTGTCTCTAAATGTAACAAGAGGACGTCGTCCGTCGTCGAGTATAGATATTATATAATCATTTTGGAACGAGTGTTAAGTGCCACTGACTTGGCGCAAAGAGGTATACTTAGGGTGATTTCGTCTTTACCTAAGTAGATTGGCTGATTGGCAGTCCCCAATCATCATATTCTTGAATACGATGCCAGGCTAAAACCTATTATTGTTAATACCTATTAAAGTTAATAATGAGCATGTTACCTTACGTTACTTACGAGACGAGCATGTTACATTCTCGTTGTTACCTTCAACTCGAAGGTAATATTTGAGGTAAAAGGGGTAACAGCAATTAGAATTAGATATTGAACAGTATACAGAACCTCCTATATTATGATTTCTCAATACATAGTATATGACTGTTTTACCCCAATGTCGTCAAATACTGCTCTATACATGAAATAACTAGAGGTTATTTTTTATAAATTATATTTAATAAAATTATTTTCAATGTCTTACCATTCTAAAAATGCCTCATACTATCAAGTTTCAATAAAAAAATGCATAATAAACTGCTAGTCAATCGCTTCGGCTAATGCAAAATTATTGTCAATATTTTATAATATTTTAATTTTAAAAATAGTAGACGGATTTACAATCGGTTTTTCTCTGATTTAATCTTCAAGATCCTCATTCCAAGGGGTGGCGAAATCCTTGTTAAAAAGTTGTTGAAATTGAGAAATGTCCCGCTTTCAAAAGAAATTTTTCCCAGTTATTTCATAATGATTTTTAAATACCCCATAAAATTTTTGCCTAGGGATGTATCGGCCATTTTCAATTTTTATTTTTGTAAACGTGTTAAAGAACGATTTATAGAAATTGGCACTTTTTCGTTTTTTTTTTAATTTTTAAAACATCTTGAAAGAAATTGTTGTTGAATTTAAAGGGTAAAATTGATCAAGATAAAAGAGTTATAAAGGTTAAAATTATGGTTAAAACTTGAAAAAATGCTTAAAATTGTTGGTGAAAAATGGGCACCACTTTTTATATTTGAACATAACGGGGTGTTAAAAATTAAAATATAAACGGCTGATTAATTTTAACGGATGCGAATGGGAATAGACCCGTATATAAGCTAATTTTGATACATCATGATTAACCCAGGCGAATAGAACTTACAAAATCCAAATTATATACCATATAACGTTAATGGATAATAAAATTAATGGATTCTACTGATGCATAAACACCAGTATGTAAACACCAGTTTCAGTGAGGCGTGTAAAATATTGAGTTCGGTACTGATCACGCGAATATGATCTCAAATATTAAATTCTCCTTTATTTATTTATTATCTCACGGATCCTAAAAATGTATTCAGTGACTAGTTTCCGAAATGTTTATTATCCAAAAGCCTGTAAACTTTCGGCAGTTTCTAAATTTTAATTAGGTATAAAATACCTGCATGTACCTATTCACTGAAATATAAATATTTTAAGCTGATCAAAAGTTTTATAAACTTGGGAATTAACAACCCGTGGCAAATATTTATTGTGATTTATTGTGATAACATGGAAATGTGTGGAGATGTTTAGCTATCCTGGGATGCCGGGATACTTCCTACCACGCGATCGTGGGTATACTTTTCAATGGAAAGCAAAACAAAAGAAGGTCACAGGTGATAATTAGGACAGAAAATAATGACGGAAAATTTCCAGGAAACTCACAAAGGGCGAACTGGGGTTATCAGTGTTTTTTTATTAACAGAGGGGAAAATTTAAACAAACGCAAAACGTAATATTTGAGGTAAAAGGGGTAACAGCAATTAGAATTAGATATTGAACAGTATACAGAACCTCCTATATTATGATTTCTCAATACATAGTATATGACTGTTTTACCCCAATGTCGTCAAATACTGCTCTATACATGAAATAACTAGAGGTTATTTTTTATAAATTATATTTAATAAAATTATTTTCAATGTCTTACCATTCTAAAAATGCCTCATACTATCAAGTTTCAATAAAAAAATGCATAATAAACTGCTAGTCAATCGCTTCGGCTAATGCAAAATTATTGTCAATATTTTATAATATTTTAATTTTAAAAATAGTAGACGGATTTACAATCGGTTTTTCTCTGATTTAATCTTCAAGATCCTCATTCCAAGGGGTGGCGAAATCCTTGTTAAAAAGTTGTTGAAATTGAGAAATGTCCCGCTTTCAAAAGAAATTTTTCCCAGTTATTTCATAATGATTTTTAAATACCCCATAAAATTTTTGCCTAGGGATGTATCGGCCATTTTCAATTTTTATTTTTGTAAACGTGTTAAAGAACGATTTATAGAAATTGGCACTTTTTCGTTTTTTTTTTAATTTTTAAAACATCTTGAAAGAAATTGTTGTTGAATTTTGTGGAATTTGGAGACAAAAAGCTAAAAAACAAACAAACAAACAGAAAGGGTAAAATTGATCAAGATAAAAGAGTTAGAAAGGTTAAAATTATGGTTAAAACTTGAAAAAATGCTTAAAATTGTTGGTGAAAAATGGGCACCACTTTTTATATTTGAACATAACGGGGTGTTAAAAATTAAAATATAAACGGCTGATTAATTTTAACGGATGCGAATGGGAATAGACACGTATATAAGCTAATTTTGATACATCATGATTAACCCAGGCGAATAGAACTTACAAAATCCAAATTATATACCATATAACGTTAATGGATAATAAAATTAATGGATTCTACTGATGCATAAACACCAGTATGTAAACACCAGTTTCAGTGAGGCGTGTAAAATATTGAGTTCGGTACTGATCACGCGAATATGATCTCAAATATTAAATTCTCCTTTATTTATTTATTATCTCACGGATCCTAAAAATGTATTCAGTGACTAGTTTCCGAAATGTTTATTATCCAAAAGCCTGTAAACTTTCGGCAGTTTCTAAATTTTAATGAGGTATAAAATACCTGCATACCTATACCTATTCACTGAAATATAAATATTTTAAGCTGATCAAAAGTTTTATAAACTTGGGAATTAACAACCCGTGGCAAATATTTATTGTGATTTATTGTGATAACATGGAAATGTGTGGAGATGTTTAGCTATCCTGGGATGCCGGGATACTTCCTACCACGCGATCGTGGGTATACTTTTCAATGGAAAGCAAAACAAAAGAAGGTCACAGGTGATAATTAGGACAGAAAATAATGACGGAAAATTTCCAGGAAACTCACAAAGGGCGAACTGGGGTTATCAGTGTTTTTTTATTAACAGAGGGGAAAATTTAAACAAACGCAAAACGAATATGTAAATTACCATGAGAGCGGAACACTGACGTCACAATATTTTATCTCTGAATATTATCTGAAATACAATTTTTCTGTTAATTACCTAAATTATGGAGTGATTTATAGGATTGTTGATAATTTTTCATCATTGTTTTCATTTTCCAAACAAGAAAAGATAATTCAAATTATCCTAACACTACATATCTAAATTTCTACTAAGCAATAGAGCAGACTATATAAAATCGTCTGCAAAATACTTTTTTTTTAAATATAAACAACTGTGATGGTGCTATAAACCTAAATTTGAGTGAAATAACACATCAAAATAGACTTTAAAAAAACGGCTTCCACAGGACTCTCTACTCTCCAACAGCGATATTGAATAATAAATACGGCTAAAATTATTATATTATAATGTTAGGTTAATCCAATGTATTTTTATCTTTTTGTAAATGTCTTGTACCGTCTTGTTACACACTACCACGTATAACATGTATTGGTTGAGTTGGTATTTTAATGATAATAATTAAAAAAATGTTTGTGTACAAAAAATACTTTCCGATGAATTAATTATATTCTAAAATAAATACTCGGCTCCGTCCCTTCTTCTATTCTTAACAATTCCTCCCAGTATCACGATCATAATCCTATCCGACACTTCCAATGCCTTAAGATATACAACAAAAAAAATATTACAACGAGCAATTTGCCATCCATAATGGCTCCCTATCCGAACCAGCCCTATGGGGGCGAGCATGAAATTCGTCTAATCAGTCTCTGGCCTAGCGGGTGAAAACCTGGAAAGTGAACATCTGCATGCGGGCGAGGGCACATGGCACACATGATAGTGCTCTGTTTTTTGCCCTTATACATCATTTCTGAGGCTGCCATCACAGTCATGGCATCCGGCATGACACCTCCAAGACCCAGCCAACTTGGCTGGCTGATGGTAACTCCCGCCTCGAATATTTGCTGCATCTCGCTATGGGTTCACCCAAAATGAGTCAATTTAAGTGACTACGTTTCGTAATATTGCAAATATTGCATTAATGTAATACAACATACTACTATTTGCAGTTGAGTTAAGAAACTCTATGATTCTGTTGCCTAAGTAGCGCTCAAGTCTATTTCAGATCATATTGTAAAACAGCATTTGTTTAATAAATGTGTAAAATATCCCTTAAGCATATTCCGACAAATTACCAGTGGCGGCTCCTCGGAGGAGGCAAGGGAGGCTTGGCCTCCCCATTCATTTTGCTAACACATAAAATTTTAATTTTAATTTTCATTATTTTTTTAAAAATATTTAAGTAGGTACCTATATTATATTATATTAAAATTAGTCTAGGTTCATTTATAATTGTTTAGCTGTAAAAATATGAGCCTAATATCAATAATTTAATTGAATAAATACTTGTGACGTGAACGCAGCGCCAACGGAGGCTATTCTGTAAAAGTCTGAAATCATAGCCCGGCCCATCATCCCTTATTCGATATTACATTGGAATTACCATGAAATGTAAACGGATACGTCAGCGCTCTGTATGGTGGCAAGTCCAACTTGGCGATTTTGCGATTTATGACGTAGTTTTAGGCTATCCTGCTTTGCTAATCGGGGAATATCGCAGAGGAATTGTGCGCCCTCGACCTTCGAGACATTTAAAGGCGACGGGCGGGATGTAAGTAGGTCACGTGCAGCACTAGATAAGCGAAAGTGAATTGTAATATTTTTTTTCTTGTTGTGTTGTAATTGATGTGCTGCCATATTTAAATATGGATAAACTGGAACAAATTAAGCAATGCGATGATGTAGTAGACTGGTTTGTACGAGCGGTAAGTAACCCATTTAATATGCTAAATCATGACACAAAATTTTACATCGCGAAAATATTATCGAAACAACGTCGATCGTTAATAATTAATAGCATTAAAATCCGTCGAAAAACGTAAAAATCGAGGGTTTAATGGCATAGTAGGTAGGTTAAGTGCGAATAGCTGTTTACTTTTTTGAACACAAACTGAATACACGGTACAGTCGAAGACGGGATTGCTGATTTTAAAAACTTGCCACAGTGTATTGAGCGGCATGCTATATCCAAAGAACATATTACTGCGTCATGTAAGATTAAGTTATTTGATAAACAAAATATTGCAACTGTTATAGATAGCAGGCATAAAAATGCCATACTCGCATTTAATAACCATCAGGTGAGGGAAAACCGTAAAAACTTTTCATGGTCATGTTCAACGACTTTTCATGGTCATGTCGAATCTTTTAACCGGGAAAATTATAAAGAATTAATCATGATATCTACTTTCCATCCAAATCCATCCAAATTTTTGTAATTTTGTGAGCAAGAATATTTTTCGGAGACGTTAAAAACTATAAAAAATTACTTTGTCTTTATTTCCTAAGTATTATTTTGGACTACTGACTTTGGAAAATTCCAAATTTTTGCCTGCGGCGCATGTTAACGATTGTCCTATAAAATTAGCCTCATCGAACCAAAAGCCGCCACTGCAAATTAAAAAACAGGTATTTCTTATAACACACTTGTCAAAAGTCATAAAGTAGGGATAATACACTGACCGACTTAAAATTCGAAAATTAGGTTATTGATTAATTATGTCACATAGAAGGGAACTAAGACGTTCACCGGTATTTACCCATCGGTCAATGGGTCATTTAAGAAGAAAAAAGCGCGGAGTGCTATTATATTGGAGGGTGAAAATTGGAGATAGGGGTAAAAATGCACCCTTTTCAGTTTTTTCAATATGAAACTTTTTGTAGATAATTGAATTTACCATAGAAATGGCTTTTTAAATATTTTAAACATTTTATGCCGAAAATTTTGAAACAAAAAGAGAAAAATTGTCAAAATCTTTTCGATCTTTTTATTTTTTGCATTTCTGCAACGTTTATTATTATTTTAGAGTAGAAATTGGCCAGCACTTTAAAATTTAGGTAACGAAAAAGGTTTATCTTTTTGTCTGTCACTTTTCCGGTCTAGGCCCGTAAAGCCTTTTCAGGCCACCTACTTAGATAGAAAATGTTCTACTGTTTTCTAACCGAGAAACGTCATTTTTTGACACGTTCTCATAAAAAAAGGTATTTTAAGTTTATTGGTTGATAATACTTAACTATTCAAACAAATGTATGTAACCATTGTCTTATTATATTTCTTCAATAACATTATCACACTGTATATCGATATAATCTTCTATATATTCAATAATATCGTCTTCTGCAATATCGGCTACATGCATATTATCACAATTGATTCCCATAGATTCTTTGCCAAAAATGGAACAAGTAATTTGTAATTTTCTGGAACCAACTGGCAACCTACAGACACAAGCTACTTTTTTTGGTAAAATCTCTGGCGCAAGAGGTGCAAGAGGTGCGAATCGTAGACGTTACTGACCGGTAACGAAAATGAAATATATTTCAAACTAGCTGCTACCCGCGCGAATTTAACGTGAGTTCTGAGCCCTTGCGAGGCAGAGAGCCTTTGTGATATTAAGCCGTTGGAGGGGGAATCGGAGGAAAGCGAATTTTGGTGCGGTGACGGTGGCGCAACTGGACACCGCTACCTAGTTTATTTTCTTATTATTCGAAGATCGAAGATTATTACTCGAAGCAAGTAGAAATACTCGGGAGATTCACATTAATAAATAATTCATTACTTCGTATCGTATTATGTTCACAATTTCATGGAATTTTTTTGCTCTGAACACTAATTATTTTTCTAAAACAAAAGTAAAAGCCTAAGTTGTTCTTTATAACATCAGCTGTCAGTAAAAGTTCCTACAAAATCGGTCTTGCCGTTTCTTGGATAATCGGTCGCCGAGATTATACAAAAAACAAAAAACCTCGAAATCACGGAATCTCTGTAGAGCAACTGAGTTTTGGCTTGGAAATTTAATTTTTTTTGGAAAATTAGAAAAAATCTTGTATGAAATACAGTGGGACACACTATTTTGTGTAACTCGCATCACGCTAGCGCTCGTTCTGCAGAAATCTGCTCGTTACACAAAATAGAATTGGTTTTTTTCCCAAATGGTTACATAAATAGCTACTCCGTTTATAAAACGAAGCCTACAGCATTTTTCTTATAACCATTCGTCAGCGGCAAAAAAATTGCAAATTTTAAACTGACTTACTTTTTTTAGATTATTTTTTTATATATGTGACGTGCTAACTTCATATGAAGTTAGAGCATGGCGCACCCGATATAAAAAATAAAAATTTCCAAAAAGTGCCAAAAGAATTTCTTTCACAATTAATAAACGGCTTTTGTTTATGCCATAGTGAGATCGATTTGCAAAAGTTGACCTGCTAACTGTATGGACATTATTTTCCTTTTTATTCTCTGCAAAAGTCACAAAAATATATTTAATATTTATCACTGCCGATGTCGGCACACTTCATGCTTCGTAACATTTTGTTTTATTATATTCTTCAGTTTGCTCATCATTAAAGAGTCATCAAAATCTCATCAGATTTTAATTTTGAAAGGTTTTATCTATTTTGAAGGGATTTCTTTCTCTCACGATCTTTTACACTTGCCTTTAACACATTTTTGTACTGTACCTATGCTCCTTATGTCCTATATCGAGTTCATAAGGACTAGATATTAGTATATCTATAAAAGTGGTGTTTCCTCAAAGAGGAACTCCAAAAAATTGTTGCGTTTGACGATTTTCAATATGTGATTGGAAAATTATTTGACGTCCCTTCGCTTTACAAGCGAAGTTTAAAATAATCCTTTTCTATGAACTGCAGCTATGCGCTACAAAGTCGCCGAGTAATTAATCTACAAATTAGGCACGATGGAAACAATGCCGCTGACTTAAAGAAAATAATTCACATGCTAAATAGTTTTCCAAATAAAGTTTCCAGAGCGCGGATATCCAATAATACCGCTCACAAAGCTCCCCAATGGAAAATTTCAAGGGGCCGTTAACATAGCAAATAGTTATCAAACAATATTGTAAAGGATGCTTGTTCGTATCTCTACTTTCGGTTTTACGATATTTTCAGCGAGTTATGAGAAACGTTCGCTGGAATTTGTGATTTTCCGGGTCACTGGAAACCGCTGTAAAGTAGCTATTGACGAACGTGAATAAATAATATGCCAGCGCAGGACGGGATCGCAACGTTTAATACAAATGGCGAAATCTCAATAACGAGCTGGTCCACTTCTTGCTCTTATAACAGTTTGACACCGTCTGGGTATATTGGCAATGCAATTATCTATAATTCGCTGATTTACAATATGCCATCCTTCTTAAATTGCAACAGCAAGTTCTTCCAATCTGATAGCTGCTAGTTATGATGTTTAATTTATTAACTTTTCTCTGATTGGGTATCAATTATAACATCGAAGCTTAGCATTTTTCTAAAATGTACATCGGCAATTAACTGGTGCAGGAATTCTATTTGGTTCAATTCGGCAAAAGTAGGCGTAGTTAGCGATCCAGTGGCGTGTATACTGAACCACACCCAAACACTTTGTTGTAAACCAGTTGTTTAATTATGCCAGTGCAGTGGATTTTTTATTTCTTAATGACCTTAATCAATTTGTGAAGTAGGCTGATTGTATTCTAGTATAGTTTTTAAATGTTTTTCGTTAAATAACAGGAATTTAAACCATATACAGGTAAAGGTTTTATTAGGTCTTTATTTCAGAACTGCATTACGAAAATGTACCCCAAAAGGTCACTTATTGGCAATTGACAAAATTCATAGCCAAATGATCCAATGAGAATAAAACCAGAATTATACAAATTGGTAGAAGAAAATAAAACAAAACATCCGGATTACCATATGGACAAACTACTAAGACAAGATGGACATGAAATATTGCAATTGCCTCCTTACAGTCCTGAATTCAACCCCATCGAAAATGTATGGGGTATACGCAAGCGTTGGGCATATAATGTCACTTTCAAATCGGCTGATGTAGAAGCATTGGAAAGAAAAAATCAGGGACTGTCTCTAGAAGTGTGTGGAGCAATACTTGCTGGCAAAGTAATCATTTTAGAAAAATGCACTAGGTATACCAGGTATCGTTTACGAAAGTATCGTCCAAGTGCGTCCCAAACATGCTCGATAAGGTTAAGATCAGGCGAGTAGGAAGGCTACACCATTCGTGTGATCTTCTGTTCTTCGAAAACGTTCCTCGCTACTCGAGCACGATGTTCTTACAATATCATCCTTATATAATAATTCAGGACATTGAATCTCAAAAGGCAATACAAGAGGCTGCAAAATTTGATTGAATACACCTCAATCCAAATTCACAGTTTCATTTGCGAAAACTATCAATTCAGTTCTCCCTTCACTGTATATACCCTCACAAACTGTGACAGATCCTTCCCCATATGATTAAAACATGCTATTTTTGGTATCTGACAGGCCGCCTGACATGCAAATTTGCCTCATGCAGATGTCTCCGATTTGTTTGTTCATAAATATTGACGTTTATTAGCCTGCAACTCGTGACTCTAATTCCGGATTAACTACAATTTAATAAAGATTTCCAACGACCATGTATGTCAGTTACCCTTATCAGGAACTCAAACAAGAAATTAAATCGCGTTAGAACCTGCATCAATTTTTTTCACGTTTATATCAGAAAACGCTAAAAATAAAATACGTTCCATAAATAAATCTCCCTTCTGCGGACCGATAGAGATTGATTGATTGTCTTATAATATTATGTCGGTAGGGAGGCTCTTATGTTTAGACCGAGCTATGCACCGTTGCCCTGCGTAAGACAAACGGATCGATGGATTCGATAAATGTGACGCATTTTTTAGAGCAGTTTACTGAATTTCGGAAACGATTGTCTGGTCTAGGTGGAATATTGATGAGGGGATGATGGCGGTGCATCGATATATGTCAGTGCGTCGCTTATGGGGACATTTGTTATATTGGGGGAAATACCGAACAGTTGCATATCTCCGATTTGGTGAAGATAAGTACGCTTGAATTTATTCAAAAACATTTGTCACTCGACGGAACGAATTAACTTAAATGTACCACTTTTTTTAGTCAGTTTGTTATGTAGATTCCGTTGTTTTGTAGCGGCGCGGCTCAGCGTGTTATTTTGGACTATATGGACTCCTTAATAACTTTAACGTGAATCTACGAGCAAATCTTTGGATACAATAATATCCAGAAATACCAAAAGAAAATACTAAATGCCATTTAAATTTATGTTTTAGGAATTAGGTGCTGCATGCTACAGCAGTTGGTGGTGGACCTTCAGTTCTCATTAATATTCTCATTGTGAATGCTTTTACGACTGGAATCCATTACAAGATGCTTGTAATGCTACAAGATTCATTACAATGATCTTGTAATGGATTCCGTTGAGTTGAAGTAAAGATTTTGTTGAAATGCCCCCCGTGTCCTACCGGAGGGCACGGGGGGCTATGGGGTTTTATAGTGGGTTTTATAGAATTTAAAAAAAAAGCCAAACAATAGAATAAGAATATAATAATATATTACATATATTATGTATGTATGTAGATAATTATATTTATTTAAGTAATTTGTAATCACGTTGTTCAGATATTTTCAAATGTTTATTACTCGTTTCGTAATATTATATACGAGATTTAACAAAGCATATTGCTGTCATAATACGGTGCAGCGGTTCAAGCCCCGCTTTCCAAACCAGGGATCGCTGGTTCGATACTCACATCAGGAAGCACTTTTTTAATAAGGTAGGCAACGCAACACACACCATGGAGGTTAGCGCTGTAAATGCCATCTATCAGGTAGTAGCTGAACTAATTTAGTAGGTAAGTACTCTTCATGATAATTAATGGGTTATGATGTAACATCGGCTTTCACATTGCCGTCCCCATTTCTCGAAATTTACCCTCATAACGCCGTAATAGATGTTTACACGTCAAAAATACCTTCAGCCCCTCCCACGCCCTAGGTAAAAACCATATTCTAGCCGTTATAATCTTATATTTTGCAAAATTTTGCATCAGTTTACAATACAATCCACGATTAAAATTGTAAGGCAGTAATGATGAAAATCAACGTTATGTCAGTCAACACGGAACAAAAAATATTGTGAAAATTTTATAACACTGAAGTGCTTTTTGTTATAAATTGACAAGGATTTTCATCAATTATAGGCGTCTATAAATAAATTATTACTTATGTCAATATTATTTCAAGACGGCTAAATCTTTTGGGAATTATTTTAAATTATAACGGAAAGATGATTTCACTCAAGGACAAAATATTTGGCGATTTTACGTTGAAATGAAAAGGCGCTTTTTATTGGTACCTACGCAGTATAAATAATGTAAAAATCCGGGTCATGCCCAACGAAGCGAGACAAATCAAAATTAATTACGAGTCAAGACAATGTGCCCTTAGAATTAAAATTCCTTCACCTTTCTCCTGAAAAACTGCACTGCTGAAAGGGAGGAAATCTCAAAGCCCCTATAGGCCATTTACCTGCACCAATGAACAGTACAACTTCATAATTTAATTTTATCCTCAGGACCGGCTAAAAGTACGAAGATTAGTGTAGCTGCTGTGATACCAGTGCCTCGCCCAAATGGATGGATTATCCTCCTAAAATTTGTTCAAGATGTGTTGACATAATGCAAGGATTCTTTTGTTTCAGTTATTAAAATTAATCGCCCAGGCAGGTCTATAAAATTAATCATATTATAATGAGAAAATGTTTCTTGGTGTAATTTTTTCAATAATAGTATATTATGATGTTAGGAGAATAAGTAATACTTTATGTGCTAGCGTGGAAAGTTTGTCTGACGAACGTAGCAAGTTATTTTTTTCATATCAGTTTCCGCTTTTTGGTCCACCTAACCCCAAGTTTCTCCAGTATAAATACTTACAGTATCGTCAGCAAATGATAAGATGACTCTAAATGTATTAAAGGTAAATAATTGATTTATATATATTTAGAGTAATATTGGACCAAGAACCGTAGGTACCGTTCCTGTGGAACACCATAAGTCACTGTTTCCTCGTCACTTTCTGCATTCCCAATTACTTTACTTTTTGTACCTTGTCAGTTAAATAACTTTTAAAAAGATTTAAAGCATTGTCCCGTATATCCAAATCAAAACCTATGACTTACCTTACAGTATCAAAGGTCTATGCCAGATCTACAAAAATAGCCATATAATGGAGTTCTTTTTGCTGTTTCTCTAGTTGTATTATTTTTTTACAAAGAACGCTTGAGGAACGTTTATTGTGATATTAAAACCGATTATTTAATAATTTATAAATTACTATGAATTAAAGTCAAAACATGTATTTAATAAAAAATAAGTGAACTATTTAATAGAAGTATTAGTGTGGAAAAATATATGACAATCATTATTTCATCATGATCATTATCATCATCATCATCATCGTCATCATTATCATCATCTTCAGATCTTGAGCCCAAATTAATAATTAATGGTTCAACATCATCGTAACGTACTTCACGTTCCCAATCTGTTTACAATGCATTCTACAAATCTAACACAATTTTCCAAACTGAGTAATGTAGCGATCAGCTGGCCCCTATATACTATTTTCAAGGTTCTGGACAGTTCTAGAAGCTTCTCGATTATTCCATCCCATTCTAGATTGTTCTCAATTATTCCATCCCATTCTAGATTGTATACAAGGCATCTTGAAGAGTTCTCCAAGGGGGATCACCCTAGAAGAAAAATTATTGAGGAAAAATGATTTTCTGAAAAAAAATTCTATAGAGGAAAAATTCTCTTCAAGTTTTCCGAGATCGTGGTCTAACAAAATTAAGGGGTGGTCAAACGTTTTTGAGAGGTAGTAAAACGATCCGTAATGTTTTCAAGCCCATAAATACATCCCCTTATGTTTTAGCGACATGTGAAGTTAGCCCCGATTGATATTTTTTTTAAATTACTTTCTCGCAATTATTTTTTTCTAGGGGCGGCCAAACAAAACCAAGGTGGGGCCTTTCCTAGTCTTACAATGCTCTATGCTGAGGAAAATATAAGATGTCATTATCATCAACATTGACTTAGGCCCAACGAAAAATGTATTTTTTTAACATTTAATTGCGCCCCAAATTTGTCCAGAGCATGATCTATCAAAAGTAAGGGGTGGAAGAGATGCTTCTGGGGTTGTTCTAATAATGCAGAATGTCAACAACTGGTTAAACCCCTTTAATTTAAAAGCCGTAAGTTGTAGATTTTTTTTTCAGAAAATCGTTTTTTCTCAAAATAACAAATTCTTCTAAGAGTGGTCAAACGAAAATATTTGGTAGTCTTACATGGTCTAACGATGGTCAAACGATTGTGCCATGAATAATTCGATTTGAAAAATTTTTGCGGCTGCATGAAGTTAGCCCCAAAAATTTATTTTGTCTATAACTCGAAAACAAATGGTGGTCAAACGAAACTAATTGGTGGTCTAATGTGGTCTAACGATAGTCAAACGAATTAGCTCCCTTCCCCTCCCTGTCTTTCATTTTTCAGAGCCAACTTCACAGTCCGCAAAAACTGCAGTCATACCTTTATAACCCAAAGTGATTCCTGCTATAAAAATAACTTGATTAATAGTTGACAAATAGACACATATATCCATACCGCTGGTATAGACAACGATTAATCGCCAGATCTCGCAATAACAGAGAAATCACTTCTAATTGTTTCTTTTTTCTCTTTGTTTACATTAACCAAATTGTTTGCTGTCGACGACCTATCCCTGTTAGGGGGTCCCAGAATGTCGGAAACATGCCAAGGGATTATAATAAATGTTTTACAAACTTAACAACGGGCATTTTCTTATAAAAATACCTCGTTCATTATAATTAATTAACGTTTACCGGCGTCTTAGTGTGCGTAGCAAATTGTTTTTGACGTGCGGAATTAATAATGGGTATACGCACTTGAATCCAGATAATTAGAATTTCCCTCTAAACAGTGCTTTAAATGGATTTAGATTTACAATGTGGCTTTTCCGCTACGAATAATTACTATTTAATGCCAGGTCACGAGAATATTCAATAGGAAGCAAATTATTGGGCAGATTAGTTAGCAGTTCGTATCAGTTTGAGAGACATCTAGTAATATAGTATCTCAAATAATTTCTATATAACTACAATATAAGGGCGATTGCAAGGAATGTGAGAATCGTGAGTGCGTGCGGTAACATTTTAGAAGATTTATTTTGCCAAGTCAACCGAAATGGGCGTTGGCTGCTTTTTTCAGTAATGCATATTCAAAGATCTAACTGGAGCTGGATATAACTTACCCTGTTGGAAAAATATCAAAGGGGATTGTGACTGAGACTAGAGGATCTCTAAGGCTTCCTGGTTTTTGGTACACTTATAAACTAATAATAACTCCAACTTTCCATTTCCGAAGACTACAGTTGAAATCTTGCACCACAACACGTTGGTTGTTCTATACTATATTAGAAGCGAGGCTTTGTATTAAAGCCTGTAAGTAGATGTATTCCTTATGGCAATTTTTATTGACCACTGTGGGAACAAGAAATTTCCGCCAAAACTGCACACTCCACATGGCGCCCAACGTAGAGCGCGGAACTGTCTCAATAATATCTTCGACTCCACATCGACATTATATTGAGTTACAATTCTCGTTCTTAGGTATCATTTTTTAGGTTCTTAGGTAACACTTTTTGAAAAGTATTACAGTTGGGGATATTTAAGATTAAAATAAATCAAAAATTATTCTGAAAGTAGCACATATGGATAATCTAGATTAATGTTAATATCATAAAAGTATATGTTCAATTTAGAGGAGTTTGAATAAAGATTGAAAAGAACCCTGAATTTATCAGGGTTTATCAAAAGTAACACACTAATAAAATTGGAATGTTATTTGCCGAAAAGAAGGAATTCCCTCTATCGACTAAAATATTTGTTGTACTCATTTCTATGGTGGAACTGTTATCACAGTTTTATCATCTATAAAAATTATTCACATTGGTGGATTTAGTGCTCACAATAATTTAGTGCTAATAATATGTTGAAAGTAAAATAGGGCGTCGCGAATTAATGTAAAATAATAACCGCAAATTTCGCGTTTTACATGGCGGCGCCCAACGGTGTCTATTTCAAAAATTTACTACTAAGAGATTTGATTTTTTATTGTCTGAATGATAACAAGGTATCAAGAGTATATATTGCCATATTCTTTCTTTCCACAGCTGCTGTGAAAGAAAGGTGATTGCTTATATAAGAGCGAAAATTGTATAGACTTGATAAGCACAATATACGGGACATTTTGTACATACGAGTATCTCCGCACTTTCACGCAGATACAATACAGCGCATCAAGCCAGCTTAATCTCATTTGCATGTCATGTGAATTTTTTGTACTCTTTATAGCGAACGCAGCCCTTTCACCACGGGGCACACTAGCCGGACATTTAAACCATTAATCTAGTCAAATGTCAGTCTGTTTTATTCCTACTAATTCGTTATATCTTGAAATGATTTATACTTCTTTATAATATTTTATTTTTCAGGAAGGCTTGAAAGCTCCCACATAACCCACGAAGAATCCATTGAATTACCGAGGCTAATGGATTGCTTGGGGAAAGAAACTAGGGTTGTATTTCCAGATGATATCGAGGATTTTTAATAAATGTATTAAAATCCGCGAATAATATTCCTTAAAGTTATAAATTATTATAACATCTAAAAGTATATCCACACCTAAAATATTATTTAATATGCATAGAGGGTTGGTTCGATTAAAAAATACAAAATTTATTGTACCATTTTTATTATATACAGTGACATATTTTGATATACAAACTATTCTATTTTTCGAAATATGTCATGGGCAGGTTTTTTTATTGTAAAAGTAAATGTGAAAGTGTTTCCACGCTATTTTCCACACCTAAGTACTATTTTCTACACGTAATATACATAATATTTTATTTCTTTCTATATATTTTATATATTTGCAATTGGAAATAACATAGCCATTTCACATTCATTTTGTTTGTATAATTTATTACGTTTATTCTACGAGTACTTTCTACATTCGTTAATTTATAATTGTTAGCCATTATTTTCAAATACCTTTCCACTTTTTGTTTGATAATTACATTTGCGTTTGATATTTATCTAAACAATTTGTCCAAGGGATAAAATTATTGAAAGCGTGGATATACATTTACGATACAACCCATATAACACAATATGTTCTACTATGGATATCCATTTTTGTCCATTTCTAATCGGTGGTCCATGGACATTTAAACTTCCATCAAATATCCATAGGATAAAACAAATTAAGACGTCTGTTCCTCAATTAGTCTGTCTGTCATCTGGACCTCAATTAGATGTTCAGTTTCATTCTCCAAACTCCAAAATCCAATTTAAGTATATCCATCATAGTTCAACATGTTTTATATCTTTAGTGGATGTCCTTAATGGGGGTATGCAATGTATATGTTTTTTTCGTACTTATATGAATATCCTATATCTGCCATCCATAAGAAGTATATCCAGGGCTGTTGCGTTGCGTTGTCAACACTGTTGCTGTTGCGTTGTCAACACGACATAGAATGTTACAATGCGATAGATTTTCTGCAAAGCATTTTAATCCAAAGAAAACAGCTAGAAGTTCTAAATAGTTTATGTGGTGCTGTTTTTCGACTTCTGACCAGAACCCGTGGGACTTTTTTCCCGCGCAGCAAATACCCCATCCCGTGTTCGACGCATCAGAGAAGATTTCTAACACAAAGTATTAGTCCACCACTGAAAGTCGGAGGACAGCGTTGGGGATAGATTCATTATTGCATCATAATTTCCATCAGAGTCGCGCAATGCCAGGAATTTTTCCGGTTCGAACATTTTTGTGTAAAGCCAGCCGTATCTAATACCGGGGCATATAGAAGTTAATTTACCTAAAAGCATGGCGAAATCTCGAATGGCACAGCTTTTTAGTGAAGAGAATTTTTTAATCAGCTGTATTGTTCTTTGCTTTTTCCCTGATGGGATGCTAACCGACATGTCTACAGAGTTGTAGATAAAACCCAGGTATTCGATAATTTGGGTGGGGACTAGGTGGCTCTTCTCGTAGTTTGGCAGAAACCCCAGTGCAGTGAGGAGGTTAATAGTTTCTCTAACATTGTCTAGACATTCTGCATGGGTGGTCCCTAATAAGAGAATGTCATCTAAATAAATAACTGACGAGAAACCTTTTCCCCTCAGGCAACTTATTACAGGTTTCATTAGTTTAGTGAATACAAAGGGGGCAATATTTAGGCCAAACGGCATACAGTTGTATTCATATATGTTTCCGTCGAACTCAAATCTAAGAAATTTTTTGTGTTCTTTATAAATGGATAGTAAGAAGTAGGCATCCTTCAAGTCTATTGTACACATAAATATATTTTTCCGCGTCAACTTTACTACAGTGCGGTGATCTTCCATTTTGAAGTGGTTGCCATTTATGTGTTTGTTCACGTTCTTCAGATTTAAAATGAGACGGTTCGAGCCGTTGCTTTTTTGTTTAATGAAAATACTGGAAATGTACTGATTGTCGTACGGTTTTACTATGCTAATGGCACCGTCCCGTAACAATTTGTTAATGCAATCTTGTATGGATGCCTTGTCCTTAGCAGACCAACAAATTTTCTTAAATGTATGTTGTTTAGGGTAATGAGTGAACGGAATTTCTAGACCCTGGACCCAGCTAAGTACCACCTTGTCCCGACAGAAGCCTGACCAACCAGAATGAAACAACTTAAGCCTACCGGCAATACCAACCTTCGTTGGTGGCTCGACTGCTGATGCTGATATGCCCTTCTCCGTTGTTGTTGTAGTGTTTGTACTGTCTGTACATGGGAGCTGCTTTTGCTTTGTAAGGTTTGCTCCCCTCCCGGCGAGATGCCTGCTGGCGCCGAGGGGGAGCTTTGGAGTTTAATGCAGGGGGTTTTTGGGCTGCTTTGGGCTTGTTTAATTTGATTGTGATGCCAGAGGATTCTAGATTTTTTGAGGCCTTCAGGCGCTCTTTCAGGTTCCCACCGAAAAGGTAGGAATCCAGTGGTATCTCTTTGTTCGCTTCCTGGAAATCTTTGTTTAGATTTACTGCGAGCAATCCCCTACGAGTGACTGTACTCGTACATATTTTTTTTATATAAAATCTATGTTCTGCTTTAGAAATTACGTTCAGTTTAGTTCACGTTCACTTTCGTACTCTAAAGGTATATCCAACATATATCCATTTTTAGTAGATGGTGGGGATATCCAGAAAATAACTTTTTTCACATCTAAATCTGAATTCTTGACATAAGGCAGCCACTGGACGTACTTTATAAAGCTCCTGCATGTCACATTCCAAATCCAATGGAGGTTTATATTAATACAGAGAAAGTCCAGATAAACATACAGTATGGATGCATGGGAATCTTTAAACGATCGACGTCCATTTTGTGTCCAAACGATCATACATGGCGCTATAGGTTGCTGGCACTACATGACACTGAATAGACAAAATCTAGAAACATTCTTTTAAGGGTATTTTATTTAGAAATTACATATATTTAACTCCCGTCACTACTCTAAATGGATAACTTATGGATATCCAGAATGATATGAAGACTAAGCGGATAACTTATGGATAGTCAGAATCAGATTATCCAGCGAAACGTCCGTGGGGTGAATTTATGAATATAAAATGAATTACTTGTTGCTAGAGCTATCATCAGATAGATGTCCATTTTATGATAATATTGATATCCGTCATCGAGCCGCCAGTCTATACAATCTCTGGACGTGAGAAGTTGTGACTTTGTGACACTTGTATCTCCATTGGATAACCATAGGAATCTGTCTGGATTCGAAACGGTTAACTTGTGGATACACGAATATTCATAGACACAGACCTCCATGGATGAATATGTGCTCTTTGGGATACACTCATTAAAGGATATGAAAGTGAATTTAAACATGAAGGATCCGCTCTTATCGTAGGTAATAAATAATTACTTGGAAAACTCAAGAATGGTGTTTTTCATACCTAAAAATGCAATTAACGGACATAAAATTTATAAATTTTAATTCATTTAAACTTTATATTTCATAAAAAAAAAATTATTGACAAAGGTACCAGACATAGGTATAGTAATATGCATCTTCCTTCTGGAAACGCATCGTAAAATGGGTTTTCCCGGGTCCGGAAGGAAGTTAAAAATATCATATCATCCCTATTATTACTGCTGTATTCAGTTTCATGCAATATTTCATACATTGTATGCTACTCTAGTACTTAAAACTTAAAAGACAGGCGTGGCTAAAATACAGTACTAAAACCCCGCTAACATAATAAAATACCGTGATGTACCTTTAAAAAAGAAAATAAAAGTTACTTAGGTAATTGAGTGAAACATGAAACAGAATAAAACTCACGGAATAATTATTCCTGGCTACGCGACTAATAAATAAATGGAATTATGATTCGTTATTATAATGATTATTACTGTTATTTTAAACACATTTATTGGTAGAATTGTAGAGGGTGTTTCTTAAAACTATATTAAAAAATATTTATTTTGCAAACAATAATAGTAATGGCAAAAAATAGTAGGAACACAATTTTCGGCTGTTTTTCACTCTGTTTGCTTACTTAGATAAGATGTATAAGATGTCATACAATAATACGAATTTATAGTAGTAATCTTAGAAAAACCATATTTTCGTCAAAGTTATAACCATTGTATTACCAGTTTGAATATCAGCATTTATCGGTAAATGACTTACGATTCTCATATACACACCTAAACAAACTAGTGAGTGTTTTCAAGGCCACCTAATCTTTCATGCTAATACGCAGTGGAATTTTGTAGAGTTGTTCCTAAAATTTTCTATTTTTCCAAAATTTTCTTTGAAAAAAGTGAGTATTGAGGCGACAAACTCGGTTTCCTGGTCAGTTTTAACATTTCCTGGTATACCATAACATAATACCAACTATTGCGCGAATGAGTAGGTAATCGCTTACTTATTTTTAGAAGAGTCAGATAAGCCATACAATACACCAAGCAATACTTTGACTCAAAAGTGAGGCACAGACATACAGTATGTAAGGTAACTATCTAATTTATTACCTAAACTATTTCTTAATTTAATGTAAGCAAATAATTTAATTTATACATTTTTATGGTGTAATTAATCCTATGATCCCTGATGTCATGGGTTACTTCGGGCCCAAATTAATTATAATAAATTCCACTGTCACCGTCTATTGTACCGCCAAAAATAAATTCTAAAGTTCCAGATCCAAGAGCGAGTCAAAATTAGTTTACAAAAAATATTCCTATCAAGACCAGATATCGAAGGACTTACTTGCAGAAATATCCGTCAGAGAATAACTCTTAAATAGAAAAGTAATACTAAACAACATAGCGTAACGTTGTAATAAAACGTGTACGTCGCAAAAAAAACAAGATTTATAATTCCGCGCGATCAGTATTAAGTATCTAACATTGACGTGGCCCGAAACTAGCTGTGACGTTACAGCCTACAATATTCGGTAGTCGTAGGGTCAATGCGGCCGAATGAACTATAAAAACAAGCGGTCGAGTGCTGGGATCTCCCGTAGGCGAATCGGTCTTCTCGTCGTTTGTAAATTGTAGTATGTGGCGTCCGATTTTGACCCTGTTTGAAACGGTTCGCTCGCCCGTGAAAAAATTGGGAATGTTCACTATTGTGGGAAGCATGCAGGGTGCAAAGAAGATTTATCCCCTCTGTTACCGTTAGTCCATAATAGATGTCGCAACTACGGCATGGTACAAGTAATTCCAACTCCCGTAGACTGTGGTATTTTTGTATACCTACATATGTAGAATGCATACCACGGAGTTTGTCCCCGTCTGAGTCCGTCAAGAAATTATTTCACGCTCGCGAATATAATAACTAAAAAAATCGAATCTTCCACAATAGAGACAGTGTATAATACATATCTGCTATCCAGGGAGTTTGTCCGCCCGTCGAGTCCGTCAAGAACTTATTTCATGATCGAGAATATAAAAGCTAAAAAAATCGTATCTTCCAAAATAGAGAGGATGTCAAAATCGAAATCTCGAAATCATTTAGTCTAAGAAATGAGTGATTTTGAATATGATCTCCAAGGAAAAATTATCAAAACAAACGTACCTATTTTCCTTACAATTATCATCCCATACTTATTTTTTTTTTGTTTACATTGCATCCATAAATCATTCACAAAATATACCCTAAATCAACTTTTTTTCTGATCCCTAAGAAATTAATCGTGAAATGGATATTTAATAAAAAAAATCCGCCTTCTAGAAATACTGATACTGACTTCACTGACAGCAAAAACGTACACCATGGAAAAGACTTGCCATCGCGAGACCATTTCGCTAACGCTGATATCCTTTAGACTTTAGACATTAAAGTAAGAAATGCCTTAACATAAGAATGCGTCGTTATATTGAAATTCTAGACACACCAGCCCCATTCGGGGTAAAATAAGAGGTAATAGCTATGCCCTTTAATGTGTGTATCTGTGGCAAGAAGACATAACAAGTGAGGGTCTGACCGCCCTCGCCCCCCCGACCCACTTGTCTATACCATCTGGGAAGTGTTGAAAGAAGCAGGCTATTTCAGAAAGGGTTGGCAGGTTGTTAAGGGCCGTTATAAGCCTCAAACCGAACGTGTGGCGGTAGGGCGCAAATATATGCCACATACATGTTCCGTTACGAAATAAGCAATTTAAACGTAAATAATGAGAGCGCTTTTCTCGTGTTTTTTCTTCTGAGCGAGAGTGATTTAGGGACTGCTGTTTTTTATTGTTTGATATATGGCCGAGCGAAATAGCAAGATATCGTGGGTTCAAGGTTCAACTCAGCGGATTATTTTAACAGGCACTGTCATGGGCGCAAATTTACCTAAATAAGAGGTTAACTAATCTCTCGGCAAACATTTTGTTTTTAACGCTAGCGCATATGATCAACCAATGACGACGCCTTTAATACAACATCATCTTACGTTATTATTATGTATTTTTTTGTACTGGCACTGTCACATAATATATATGACGGGCCCTCCCATCTAATGTCATATAATCTATCATATATGGGCAACCCCCGGCCCCCTAGCTGGATCCGGCCCTCACCAGCTTCAATGCGGCTCGCGAGAGATGCAGAATTCAAGTAACGATATAGACTCAAATCTATAAATTATATTATTACGCGTACCTACGCAGTGCAACGCCACAGATTGAATCAGAAAAGTCGTTAGAAAGAGACAAACAGATAAACATTCGGGAATCCGCTCGTGCACTTGAAGCACTCTCGTACGATCGGGAGTATTCTAGTTGCTTATCGGGGGAATATATAAACCGCTCAGCGCGCGTGTCATCTCATTACTTCTTAACAACTGATAAAGTTCACATCGCATATTCGCGTACGGTCAAGAGTACGACGCGGGAAATATTCAAGAAAATTCTATCAACATGTCTGGTTTAAGAAAGCGGAAAGTGGACACAGAATGTCGTCCAAGACAAATGGACTAATGAATAATTTTTCATCTTGCACAGTGAAAGAATACAATATGAAGCGGCATTACTCCAGCAAGCATTTCGCTCAATATAATTTACTCACGGGCCAGTTAAGTAAAGATAAAATTAAAACACTCACTACCGATTTAGGGAAACAGCAACAAATGTTCCATTCACAAAAATCAAATCTAGACAGTGTTGTTGAAGCTAGTTTTATAATTAGTTCCAAAATAGCGAAAACATCGAAGTCATTTTCTGAGGGACAGTTTGTTAAAGTAAAGTAAAGTGCCTAGTAGATGTTGCAGAACTTGTGCCCAGAAAAGAGGAGTTTGAGAAAGTGAGCTTATCGCGACGTATGGTTCGACGTCTAGATGTGATGACTAGTGATATCAAAAAAACATTGACCGATAGATTGGCTGCTTTTCAAGCATTTTTGTTTTCTTTGGATGAGAGTACAGATTTATCTGACACAGCCCAGTTAGCTATTTTTATACGAGGTGTTAATGAAGAATTTGCAGTGACAGAGGAATTACTGGCTTTACAAGGGACCACTACTGGAAAAGATATTTTTACAGAGGTGCAAAGTACTTTTGAGCAATATAGTTTGCAATGGTGTAAATTAGTTGGAGTGTGCACAGATGGTGCGCCTCCAATGGTCGGTTCACGAAAAGGTTTTATCGGAATTCTGAAGGAAAGAACAACCGCTATGAATGTGCAAGAATGTGATTTAATAATTCTGCATTGCATTATTCACCAACAACACACACCACCATGTGCTCTAAGTCCATTCGACTGAAGAATGTTATGGATGTGGTAGTAAATACCATGAATATCATTAGATCCCGAGGTCTTAACCATAGCCAGTTTAAAGCATTTTTGGATGAACTCTCTACAGAACACGATGATGTGACATATTATTGCGAAGTAAGGTGGATAAGCAAAGATAAAATGCTAAAAAAGTTTTATGACCTTGAAAAGGTTTTATGACCTTAAAAAAGTTTTATGAAAAGAAATACCTATTTTTATGGAAATGAAAGAGAAAACATTGCCGCAAATTTGTGATCCAACTTGGCTTTGTGACTTGGCATTCTTGGTAGGCATCACATCACAGGACACTTAAACGACCTGAACTTGAAGCTTCAAAAATAAAGGCAATTGGTAAATCAGCTGTGTAAATCATCTTAAAGCTTATTATAAAATTCGCTTGTGGGAAACACAAATGAGAAGTAAAAACTGTTTTCATTTTTTAACATTATCCAGTTACGAAAACACGGTCGCTATGCTAATGAACTGGAACTACTGTCGGAGCAACGCCCTGATCGGTTTTCCGATTTTAAGAATATGGATAGCACTTTTAATATTTTTGCAAATCCTTGTAAGTGTAATAATGGAAGATACTCCGCTTCACCTACAAATGGAGTTGATCGAGCTTCAAGAAGACTCATATTTGAAGTCTAAATTTAATGATGTGGAACTAAGCGAATTTTACAGAACATACCTTTCTGAAGAAAAGTATCCATACCTAAGAGTTTTCGCATGAAAAATAATTTGCACATTCGGAAGCACGTATAAATGTGAGCAGCTTCTTTGAATCATGAATATTAATCAAAATAAGTATCGTACTCGGCTTACTTAGATATTAATTTAGAAAAAACTTTGCCCTATGTACACTACTGATATTGACCCCAATATTGATCACCTTGTTTCACAGCTTCATACTCAAGCATCTCATTAATTTGATTTTTCTATCTTTTTTTATTAATGTGCTTTTAATATCAACGCGTATGAAAGTGCATCGAACAGCCTACCAGTTGAGAACGGTTCTGCAAGCGTCGAGTCCTTACAAGAAGATGCCAGAAATGACGAGAACAACCGACGGCCATCAATATATAATTAGTCATTTAATAAAGTATTGCTAAGTTACCGAGTGTTTAAATTATTTATTCCAAGAGGAGCAACACTATTTGGGCATATGGTGCAAACACGTAACAGTATTTTGAATTGTATTGTTCACTATTCCGTTTGAGCATGGAGGACTGAGCCCCTATTATCCCAACGATCGAGGCCCTTTTATTTATATGTTGCTGATCCAGTTTTATAATTAATTATATTAATAGTAGTGTCCCCAAGCAAAAGTGACATTAGTTCCTAATACATTGACGGTAAATCATTTTTCATGATATTCTTCCGCCCTAGAATTAAGAATCCGCGTTCAGAGAATACCGCTGCAGCTTTATCATTCCAGCATATTTCTAGTCACGTTTAATGTTGGCAAAAAATAACATCTTTTTATCTGGTCCTTGATCTCTCATTTGACGGGGTTCATTCGTGATTAATAGCCTAGCTTCTTAATTACACAGATACCGTCGCACATATTAAGTCTTTTTATAACTTTTAGTTCCCTCTTTACGAGCTCAATGTATCTAAATCGCAAGTGGCAACATAAAAGATATTTCCCACTTAATTTAACTTTGTATCAGGCAAGATCTACCCTAAAAGTAAAATTGTCTTTATTATCATTGTCTTCTGGATGTTATGTAGGGTATGTCAGTTACGTAGTTTTACCTAACAAGGATTTCTTGTAAAAAAATCAGCTAGTATTGGCTAACGGATATGTTGAAGGTGTCATAGATGTTGAATGTAGAACTAATTGTAAAAAATATCCGAATAATAATTGATCAGTTAGCTGTCCACCATTTTTAATCTTAACTGACACAAATTTGAACATTAATATGTCTAATATTGATCCACATAAAACACAAAAACTGAGACATTGTTATTTCAGTAATTCTCTCAAGCCATTAATTTCCTTGCCTCCTTTCCTCTTGCCATTCTACGGCGCTGCCACACTAATTCTCAGGGCTCACCTTAATAGAGCTGAACGATCGAAACAATTCCTTTAAAATATAGGACATTACGTCCCTAGGGGAATAAATAATGACAATTTTGCACGAACTTTAAAAGCTTTACAGTTTCTAGAAACTGTACATTTTTTTCGTGAAAGCGATGTAGTGTTTTATTCTAGCGTTTAGTTTAGTCACCAAACTCTTAGAAAATCATAGCCCTGAGAAGCATTGAGAGGCTTGAAGCACTAAAAACACTTTTTGGTATCAATGGTATCGCCCAACTGCGGAAATCCTAAAAAATATGGCCGACCAAGAATTCTAAAATTATGTTTAATAACGGTTATTCTACGTTAATAAAATGTCATTGTCATTGCGGGGGTTATTTGGGACAAGCGATGTGAAATTTGGCATTCTACCCTAATTTGGCTTTATTTGGGACACTCGATTTTATTTTATGTTTATCGTGAAATAGTACAACAAAATTTGTGTTGAAGGTGTCCCCGTTATATAACCCCGTTGCTACGTTAATTTCATCTGTACCACAGTTATGCTACTGCGCTTTTTACAAAAATGTCAGTAGCAACAGCACATCTACTGTAGCCGTAAATTTTATAGTAGCACTTTGTCGCCAAAGAATGTTGGTTTGAATGAGAAAGCTACTGCCCTATGGAAAACTGTCATCCAAGAAGGGCACGAGGTAAACAATACACGAATACTAACCGTGTATTTATGTAAAACTGACCAAACATTTGCCACCGTTCCTCATTCAAATTGACTACTTGTCGTTCACCGACTACATAAACCCACGATAACACAACACTTCCAAAAATATTTATGGCCTGAGGAAGTTTTTATAAACAGATTTATGCTTGGGGCCCATTTGAAACATCTGCGCCTGACTGTTTGCTTAATTGTACACCCAGGACTGACGACTGACATATACAGTGACAAAAAATCTTGTGGTGATAAAGAACCACAGACGGAACATTAAGCTATTAAGACACTAACATAAACACAAATAAAATTGATGAAGGTCACAAGCAAACACTATTTAAGAAGCAGGACCGGTCTGTAATGTTGTCAGAGATTTTAGAAATTGTTTATCAATTTCATAATTTTTCAGAAAAGGTTTCAATCTCGATACAAGTACTACTTAGGGGAAGGCGGCGTATAGCGGCCACTTATTTTATTGTAATGTCAATTTTGAAAACAAATAATTTTTTTCTTCATGCTGACAGACAAATCAGGCAAACCAGGCAAACGGTAATACATTATTGTTTATAATAAAAATCTACTTTTTGAAATCATTATTTACTTAAGCTATCACTAATTTTCCTAGTTGGCTTGTAATGATTGAGGGGTTCAATCAGTGCAAGAAACAGATCATTGATACCGAACATTGATATATCCAAACATTTTACAGGAGCCAAGAGAAACGCTCCCTTAAAGTCACCTTCAATAAATCGATTTTTTAGTATTCTATTTTGTCGTATACCGAGTTAGTATACGTCCCGGAACGGTAGTTTTTGTCGATTGAATGCATACTAAAATGATGATACTAAAGAGATCATGAATGACATCGAAGGCTCCTTGTGACGGATCACTCTCCTTTGTCATTTTTATCCAGGGCAAGTTTCATTAACAATCAACAGCGAAACCAACAAAAAATTAAAGATCCCCCTCAATAGTTGCTGAAATTGCACCTCTTAAAATCTCCCGCATCAATTTAAAAGCATCCAATATAGTATTATCTTTTAAACAAGAAAAAAGATAATATTATACTGGGTATTTTTAAATTGATGTGAAACATTTTTAAGAGGTGAAATTTCAGCAACAATTGAGGAGGAAGAGGCAGAGGAGGAGGGCGATAGGGGGAGAAGAAGACGAAGAAGAAGACGTGAAGAAGTGAATATAATATCGACAGTTAGGTTAAAAATAGTTCTTTCAGTGTAATTATATTTTATGTTAAAAATGACAAATAAAAATCTATATGTTGGAACAAAATTACTTTATTTATATTGTTTACAACTTCAATATCTATCAAATACGAATTCCAGTAATTACTATGAAAATGATGTTTTATTATTTATGGCAATGAATGACATATAAATGACATGATTTCGGATACGCGTTCGGACATTTCCGCCAAATTTGGCTGCTATCGTCACGCAGGTTTCTTTTATCAAATATTCAAGACGACTACGCCAAATTTGTCATAAAATCAGGCCCAGCATGATTTATTCACCCTTCTATTTGCGCCTTCGAGGCCGGGCCACTCGATAAGCCCGATGATATTCCCGCCATTGTTGCAGTAATATGCTTACTTTATTCCTTCCTTGACGTATTAGTTGGACGTTAATTTACGTTTTCATCGCAACTCTATGTTTGCTCAACAACGGCGCGCGGTTACCAGGAGACCATAAAAATGGACGAAAAAAGCGTAATACAACGTCGAAATGGAACTCTGGGGATCCACCGCTCACATTGTGCTCTCTGCAAAACTAACACCGCAGCTGGAACGTGGAATAGAAGGCGATGATATTTCCTAGTGGCTACGTCTGTCAGATAATGCAATGTGTAATCCAAAATTTGGCTCGATGGATTTAATTCCAGAAAAATCAAAAATTATTTATGAAAGAACCTATTTATTATAAATTTCAAAAATATTTATAGCAAAGCCATCCAAACATGATTTCCGAAAATGTTTTACTTGCATATATGGCTAAACTTTCAGAACATTATAGATCATCAACTTTATGGTCGGCTTATTCAATGTTAAATTGTATGTTGAAAATTAGGAGAAACGTTGATATTTCAAAATTTATGAAATTAAGGGCCTTTCTAAAAAATATATTGGCTACCAAAAAAATGGAAACTTGAAATAGCTACCAAAATATTGAATCACTTACCCCACACATCTACGGTTCGAAACACAATAACATCACAACATTCACAAGAAAATAGCGTTTTAGACAGTGATTTTAGACACAATCGGTTCATAAATAGGAAAGTCCGCCAATTTGGATCCACCATTTTGATTGTTTGAAGTTTGAGAAAAAATTGTATTTAGTGAACTGAAACATCGCAAAGTTTCAAGTTTGAGACAAATCGGTTTATAAATAGGAAAGTCCGCCATTTTGGAACCGCCATTTTTTTTGCAATAAAAAATATTAAATTGTATTGTCACCGGAACACTATACACCTACCAAATTTCATGTCTCTAGCTCATCGGGAAGTAATTGAAAACGCTATTACAAGATTTGAAACAAACATTTATAAACAAACAAATATACGAAGTCAAGCCAAATAAAACCGTTTAATAATCAAGATATACACGAGTATACAGATTTCAATATAAATATTTATATTAGTTAACTAAAATTGGTCATTGGTTAAGTAAAAAAGTCAAATTATCTTCTGTTAATTATAGCATATTCTAAAAAAACAAAAGGAGTAATATTGATTGAGTTTATCGTAAAATATAATAATTGAAACAAATGTATGCTCACTTAGCCTCATCTTTTGGACACTGGAAAAATGATAATCCACCTCCACGCTTTGTTGTACAACCATCTACTGAACAATATGCCGCAGGTATGTTAATACAATTTAATCTCACTTCACGTTTCACTTTTCGGATCCACTCCGTACAAATCACCACTAACTGTTCGCAGCGAGAACCTGACGCACTGTGTATGCGCTGGGTTCCTCGCTCCAGACGGGCGGTCTGCGAGGAAGAGGAAAGCAGAAGCGGCACGCAATACCAGTGCGATAACTGTTATGTATTCTGTAAACTTTGGTATTATAAATTACTTGGAGTGGAATTATTATGGCCGTCTCCACATTCAAACAGTCCTTGCCTTTCCAAGTTCCACAATATTTATAGCACTTTAAACCTAATTTTCTACAATTTTTTAACCTATTTGTGCAGTTTTTTTACAGTTATAGTGTAATTTTTTCAAGAGATCCTCCGGTACCAGAGGCTCATATCAATTTAATATGGAGACTAGAATGTCATTGTCAACTCTCCATCCAAATTCACACGGATCCATATTCATTCCTAACCAAGTTTGGCACTGCAGATTGCGGATATAACATTTCTGCATACTTTCTGATGACACCGTCAGTTGGGAAATGATATTAGTTCCTACTTTTTATTTTTTGTACAATAACCTGCCATTTAATGACATGGAAGACCATGGGTATAATTACCATATTATTTGAAGACAATAGATCGTATAAAACATCGTATAAAAACTTTTAATATTAAAATAACTAGTATGTGTGTTAAAAAACTGGTAAAACTAGGTGTAAAAAAAAGTAAAAACAATTCAAAGTAAACAAATTTTTCTATAAAATATTAAAAAGAGCATAATTAATTAGTATATTTTTATTGGAATTATTATTTATTGGAATTATAGTTATTATTCTTGTTTATTTTATCTGTGCTTTATAGCAGCTATCTTATCTGTTTATTTTCTTACATATTATTACATATTGTTACATATTTAGTACATATTATTGTTACCTCAATAATGTTTGCCGAATGATTTTTTTAAAGTCATTTAGTCATTGATTATTTTTTTATTTTATATGCGCTGACGATTAAATCATTGTATTATTCAAATGTTCTTAATTTCTTACTTGTGGTAGAAAAACATTCATTCCATTGGGACCCTTGTAAGCATTTCCCCGGTGAGCCTCGACAGACCAGTCCGGCCCTGATTGGTATGTCATAGAGTAGGCATAAATCCCGGATAGAGTAGGAAATCGTTAGAAATGTTCACCAATATATCGTACATATGTGTAACTTGTATAATACTTTTTGTTCAATTTGTGATTATTTTATTATTTTCTATGCTTATTATCTATGTTTGTCTACTTGCATCTGTTTTATTATCCTTCGGAACATTTTTTACACTAAATGAATTTCTTCTTCTTCTTCTGTTGAGTAATAAAGGCTATTATTTATTATTAGTATTACTCACCGAAAAATAAATGAAAGAAAGTAGTCATAGCAAATAATTCTTCCCGCTGCGTACACGTTACTTTCCATTACACCATTTCATGCCGAACGGCATCCTTGTTCCTTTTGCAACAGCACGGTCTTATTTCATAGTAAACTTGCTCGTACGTGAACGTATTCCGCTTGGTCTTGTTTTATTCCGAATCAACAAAAGAACCCCTCAAAAGCATAAAGGCTTTAGACCCGTACAGAGAAAATCGTTATAATTTCAACACCTCCAATACTTCTAGTGCTGGGGAATGTATTATTCTGAGCCAAATAAATGCCTGTTGCTTTCAAGAAATACAATTCCCTAGCATTGTATCATAACTCAACTGATTCCTGATTTTTCTTTAATCGATATCGGTACATACACATTTAAAGTTTTAACGTCATCTATAAATAATTCGTGTCATATTATTTACTGTTAAAGAAACGAACTGATGATTCACGTTGCATATTTAAGTGTTTCATATTGAACCCACTAGTATTCCACTAAACCCCAGGCAGCAGAGTGACATCACTTGACGTCTCATTCTCGTTGTGATTTGTAGTGTAACCCGTCATTCGTCAATTTTCCCCCAAAAAAAGACGTGTTTTAAACGTCTTCTTTTACACTTATTAACGACGTCATCTAGGAAATGTCTAATGTACGTCATATATGCGGCTATTATGTAAAAAACGGAAAAGTAATATATGGAACTTTCATATAATGCAAAAAGTACGCTATCATTGCATACTGTATTGTGGATTAATTTTTTGAAAGAAAAACTAAAAAATGTAAATCATTGGTTTCGAAAATTGAATATTTATTTTGTAAGACTATTTATTATGCAGGTGTACTACTGTTTATACATTTGCAAATTTAGAGAATCCGTTTATTTATTAACTCAAAGCCTGACTTTCATCCATGCTCCCAATTACGAATTATACGACGAAAAGAATAATAAAAACGACACATTATCTAGATTGACGTGAAAATGACGTCATTTCGATGAGATATATTGCCGTCATTTTTACGTCGTTAGAACGTTATTATTAGAGATGAGACGGATATCCGGAGACTATCCGAAATCCGGCCTAAATTTAATATCCGGCCGGATTCGGATAGTAGCTTAATATCCGGGCGGATACCGGATATTCCCTAAAATCAACTTTAATACATAAATCTTTGTGTGGCAAATAATAACAAAATGGCTTATAATTATGACTGCTTTGATTTAAAGTAGAAAAAGTTACAAAAAGTCACAAAGAAAATAAAAGAACCTTCTAAAAAACTAAAATTACCTTAAAATTCTTAATACTCAAAATTAACGAGTGGTAGATGTATGGTGAATAAAGATCAAATTTTCAGAGTTTGCAGGTAACAAGCGATTTCGCTTGTTTTCGTAGATACACCAAGCTAGCTTCGGAAAACAGTCTCGCTATAAACACTGCTGCAAGGAGCTGAAAGGTACACTTTGGCAAACTTTGTCAAATATGGATAGTGTTTCGAGTTAACCGACCACCAAGTATAGAGGTCGCAGCTGCGATCAAATCGACCGGTCTTCAAATAGTAGTCGATCTCGTTTGCAATTGGGTTTTTTTGCCCTGACATCAACTATTTTCATTTGCTACTTCATCAAAACAATTCCAAAATATGTCGCGATACTCGCAAGTAACGTTTGAATCAGTTTCCTATTCTCTAATTCTTTTAGTGAGTATCGGAGACCCGAGGAACTACCACTGTTAGAAGACTCAATGCAAGTAATTTTTAGGTATTCCAATAAGATCTTCTGTCGGACGGATATCCGGCAGCCGAATATTCGGCTATCCGGCCTCGCAGCTCTCCGGACATCCGGTATCCGATATCCGGCCAAACAACTATCCGTTGCATCTCTAGTTATTATATTGGTATTTTCGGCGTAATGGGTCACGTAAATATCACTGTAAAAGGACGTCACTCTGCTGCCTGGGACATCATTTACTGCTCTAATTATTTTTTTTTCTTCTTTAACCCAATCCTGTAGATCTACTCCCTTTGGTCTGCATCCTCTTTGTTTTACTTTCTTCGGCATCATGGCAATACCTACCTAATTGAATGTTCGAATATAAAATTTCGTTGGGATTTTCTGTATCAACAACGAGATTATACCAACGAGTCGGTATCATAAATTGGTTAATAAATTGGTCGGTAACATAAAACGAGTCGGCGTTTTTATTAGGCTGACTGGGATTATTGTTTTTGGAGAAATTATTAACGTTTAAATACAATAAAATATTTGTATCAATAGTATCAATTACAATATTGTTATCAACACCAGGTTTGAGAATTCAAAATTATTGCTTAAAATTATTTCCTTGGCCTTAAATACCGTATGTTTGATAGATTACGCTTCTAGCCACCAGATGTGTTATAGGCTGTATATTTACGTGGTTGCTGTCCTTCCTTTGACTATACCTACCCGCCGTTTATCCTTCTGCATCATGCTCGACCCCCAGATTTGAACGGACGCTATTTTTTCATTTATTGAAGTATGAAATAAATGCCTTGAACAGTATAGTAGTATAGTCTTCTTTGATTTTCAACTGCATTGGTCTTGTCTCGCGTTAATAACGCGATGAGCCTTCTTACCGCACGATAAACTCACCTGAAAATACGTAATAGCATGGTCTGTTTCTAATTATATCCAGCGGAGAGCTCGCCAATCGCCTCGAATTAACAAGGAATCAAGTAGTCTGTAGCTCTGTGCTCAACGTAAGGGCCGTAATGTACCGGTAATAAACACCCGGGGTTTACTCAACGCTCCGTGAGTTGGCTTTAGTGCTCGCAGTTTACGACGCCGAAGTAGACGACTGGGAAACTGATTAGATTGCAGCACGGCTGATTTTAAACACCCAGATGTCAGCCGTAGAGCGCAATCTGAGGTGAGGTAATTTCAGTTAATTAGTGATCTCATTGCGTTAATAACGCGATGAGCTTAAGCAACAATAAATGACAATGTGCAGCGAGATGTTATGTGGGCAAACAGCAATTAATGTTTGTGGCATGATACCCAGCGGAGGCAAACTTTTCGTAAATTTCGGAATATTTTATATTTTAATACCGAAATGGAAATGAGGATATTACGCACCATGGCCAGCACATGCGCCAGACCTTAATCCCATCGTTCACGTATGGGAAATACGGATATAATACGGATCGCTCTTCATCTGCATAATGTTCATGTTCGTCAAGCTCTTCAAGATCTTCTTACACAAGAATGGACCTTATTACCTCAATACGAAATTGATAGGTATTTCAATTTTAAGTATGCCAAGATGGTGTCAAGAAGTAATTATTTATTATACATAAATCTATATAATTATATTATCATGTTTTTCATTCATTGTTGTTACAAATTTTAAATAAATTAGTGTTCTTGTTTCATTATTTTATCAAAGAGCAAATATATTGTTACGCAAGCCTATGGCGAGTCACGTCACGACTTATCGTCGCCAGTCTAAATCTTCTCCTTCTTTCTAAGCGTACTGGAAGGCTGCCGACGCATCGAGAAACGACTGTTTTCGGATATTTTAGCAGCTTGCCAGCGGCGAAGTTCAGTTAATGTTAAACGCGCGGATAGTAAACATCGGAAATGGTGCTTTGAAATTGGGACCCTCTTGGTTGCATAGATAAATGGCTGTATTAATAAAACGCCAACAGAAAATCAAACAAAACAACAACAAATAAAATAATATAAAAAATAATATAAAACGATAAGAAAAGATGATAAAAAAAATATTTTAATATTTGATTAAAAATTAATAAATTATTATTAGTATTTACTATTTGATAATACTCGATACCCTTAATTTGAAAATATTTTGTACCTGTCTTTACTGATCAATCCTTTCACTAACAGGTAGTAGTTAAAGTGGTAATAAATACCTTAACAAACTTTGCCTTAACCATAAACGAGTTATAAACTTTTATATTTTCGGAATTCTAATGCTACACGACACGATGGTTCCATCCGGGCGGTAGGCTGAATACACGCCGGTCCTCCGGTCCATTTCGGTTTTTGTAAGGAGTTGATAAACCATGATACATTTAACTTGTCGAAACTAGTAAAACTTTTGACAGCGCTAATGAAATTCTAACAAATGACAACAAATTTATTTTTCATGGCAAAATACTTCAACGCTATCTTGATTGACAAAATATAATTTTTTTGGAAAATATAGATGTGAACTTAACACTATTAGGTATAACTTTTTATTATCTGAGAAAAATTTTTGAAAAACAAATAAAATCCGAAACTTGTAAAAAGGAAACGGTATATTTTTATCGATTTTTAAAATGAAAATAACCATGAAAAAAATTGGACCAAAAACAAGCAAATGCAAATTGACCCGTATTTTAATTATGTATCATCGTATATAATGTCCCGTGGCAAAATTTAAACACTCAAATTGGCCCATTTCAAATTTTGAGCGACAACGAATACTAACAATCACATCACCCCTGTAATTACGTATACGCGGTTACACTTTATCCTAGGACCCGACGAAGGAAGCGAGTTATTTCAATCTAGTGGCGTAGACTTATAAACAATAATTGAAGAACACCGAACATCGTTTTCCGCTTGCAGTAATAGTAATCTAGCGTCCATTGTCCTCTTGGCCTCTTAAATATTGCAACTAATCAATTTTGATCAAAAGTGGGTTTGATATGGTAATTACAGCGATGCTGGCGCATATTCACTGAGTTATCAGTTTTCTGTCCGGCCTAACGAGCCGGGCAAAATGAGATAATAGCATTGTAAATTTCGAGGGTCTTTGATGATGGCTTGGGCTAATGTGATGTAAAATTACTGGTTTATCTACCATTCGTAGATAACTCGTTATAAGGGCACGTTTCGATAACAGCATTTTCACATACTACTACTCCTTGAATATGGGAGTAATGGGCTTCATTATTCAGAAGACGAAATAAGGGCTACCTAGCAAAATAAGAGTAAAAGAACGGAATTATTTTATAGCTATCGTCTAGAGCATCTTGAAATCACGTTTATTTTTTAGAACGTCTTAATATGATATTTGTGTCATCATTGTCATAATTGATTTGTATAAAGCTGTTGTCAAAAAATTGATTTCTGAAAGCAGACGTCTTTAAGTCTTTAAGATATCTGTGTGCTGTGTGAATTTATTAATCTCTTCCTTTTCCAAATAGACTATACCTCATCAATTCCTTCATCTACCATAGCCTACACTTCATCTACACGAGAGGATAGCCAAAAATGTTATAAGTCCCTGCTTTCAACCGGGATTAGCTCACTCCTAATCTCACTCCATTAAAATACAATCATAAAACAGAAGCGGACATAACGTGAAGGATTTTCGGTCGCTTGGGATACGGGGACGACGACGTTATCTTGAAGGGCACCGAACACTCGAATGAAAAAATCGAATGCCAATAAAACTTTGCAAAGTTTTATAAGGGAAGAGTGGTAGCGATCCAACGAATTGCCAGGAATATAATCGATATTATATTTTATTCTGTGTCACAGCTTGTTTAGTGTGGAGTTGAGGCCGTTGTTTTCTACGTTTTCATATTTATTACTTTTTGAGAAACTTGAGTATGCGGTTCAAGAAACAGTGGCGTATCCGCCAGAGTACCACAACACGATAGGATCATTGGGTCGACCTATTTAATGTCCATCCGATGTCCTATTTAAAGCACTTTAAATTACTGATATGTCTAATGTGTCTCATGTATTTCTTATGCTTATGGAACGATGCGATTTTTTACCAAGCTATGCGATACTTTCACGGTGCGTTATAGGAATCCTACATTGATCGCAGACTTTGTGTTTTAACAACAATAAAATAACAAAATAACAATACAAAGCAACAGCCACACTACATATATCACAACCTTATAGGTATACCATTATACCTTATAGGTATACCATATAGGTCACCATTATGTCAATATCTTCTTCTTCTCCTCCGACATTATTTACAGTTACTTATCGATAAGAGCGTCCCTTTGGCGGCAGCACTGGTAAAGTTCCCAAAAGGTGCAAAGGGCGTAGGGACTATTTATATCTATCCAATTCTCCAATCAAAGAATAGCGCCATGCAATCCTCCTCGAGACTGAAACGAAACGCTCAGAGTTATTACCGCCCGGCTCGGCACGCCACGTCATTAGGGTGAACACTATGGAAGAGTCGTTATAAGTGACAGTTCCCTGATGACGGACCAACACCGTTTGCCTTTTTATTTATCGAGTGACACATCTGGGCCAGGCCTACTATTATACTTGCAGCATTTTTCCCCTTACACCGCTGTTACTATTGTGAATCGCTTTCCTATGAAAAAATCAATGCCCGGTCTATAATTAATGAACAGGACCCGTGGCTCGCGTCGCTTATAATTAAATGGATGATATTTCTCCAACGTGAGCAGGACCGTATTGCTAATAATTAACAATATCCCCCACACTAGTGACATCTGGGTATGTTACCGTCTATATTTCCTATGTCAATTCCTATGATATTCTATTATAGTCTTTTGCTAATAAATGCTAATAATACCTAATATAATAATAATAAATACTAAATAGTTCTATGCTAATATGCTAATATAAACAGACAATAATAATATGGCACCCTTAAATTAGAGCAGATAAGTATCTAGATTACATCTTATTTATTTGTGTAGAATAAAGCTCCTTTTATGATACCGAACAATTTACGATGTATTCCAATACAGCCACGCATCCAATACTTTTTTCGATATTTTAATTACTATTTTCTATTAGGTGCACAATGTTTTTCTTGTGATGCTTCAATTATTTGCGTAATTAATCATACGTTATATTTGCTGATGCCGGAATAAAATTAAATAAAAACATAATTTTATTAAAAATTATCTTGGATCCTAATGGTCGTAGAAAGTTGTTTCTTTTTAATTCGTAAAAACAAAGGCCAGTAATCAATTACTGGCGTTTTTGGCCAGAAAGTTATGCAAACAAAACATGTAAAAAAAGTGCAATGTTGTCAAATTAATTTTCTGATTGTTTGAAATTAAAAAAATCCCTAGAACTGTTCCATAGGATGACAGCGCAACTCTTCACGAACAAAATGAGCGCTTACTCGATGCTTTAACACGAGCCTCCGAGAAGATACAGCGAACTTAGAAGCGCATCTTTTTCTCGAAAAATCGATGGTTATCTCGATAAATAATATTTTCAAATTTTTCAAAGAAAATCTTTCTGAACTTGTCAACAGCTATATTTACACCAAGTAACAAGTATGGGAACGTTATAGTTAGTGAGTTCTAGAGAACCCGAAAAAATGCAGGTATAACCATTATGGACTCACATCTTATTTATTTATGTAGAACATGAACTAAGATAGTCTTAAGTCTTACTCTGTGCTCTTCGTTAACTTCATCAATAATACAAACATATCTATAAAGTTACAATCACAAATTTTCATTTTTTCAAGTTGTCTGCAAAAGCCGGAACAAGGCTATTAAGCTCTGGTGGACCTTCGTCCCAAGAATCGTCACTTTCTTCATCAGAAATTTCATCATCACTTTCACTAAACGATGATTCGACGAAATCTTTTCTTTTCACTGATTGAATCTTTATTATTATTAATGCACCTAATAATGCAATAATAAAGTAACAGTGCCCATTTTAAACGTCCAAGTACTACAAAATATGTTCTATAAGTTTTCCAGAAAAATACATCAGTTTCCCGTTATTTAATGTGGAATAGTTGAATACTTCGAACCAAAAGTTGTTGCAAAAAGTCTTCAACGAGCCATAATACCTAACTCCTTTTATTTTGGACCTAGCGCATTCATAAAAAAATAATAATTTGTCTTCTTGTAATCTTTATTTTTGGTCAAGTTTTCGAGTTATTCGCGAAAACCCGTTCAAAAACATATATTTTTAACAAGTTTTAAATCGAATAACTAAAAAAATATCGATATATCGAATAAATATACTTTATACAACATTTTTGTTTAAAATTTGCCACTATACCTATATTTCCTGGGTTATTTTGAGTGAAAACATTTCCACCACCGAGAAGTGACGGCGTCTAACGTCACTGTTGAGCCGTCCCTTAACTAGCTATTAGTTACTCACCAAATTTCACGACAAAAATCATCGGTCAAAGTTCAAAGAATTCCGGGCCAAAAACATTCAATCTTCAATGACTGGGTTAATCAGCCGGTTACATACAACAATAATGTATGATATTTTTTCAATAGGTACCTATTTAGTATTTACTCGTATGACCAGAGACTTATTCATATAGGTACCTTCATAAATCGTTGGTATGATCAAATTTATGATGTTTTACTTGTTTATTCACTGCAGCAGTTTATGAAAAGTGTATCCAAAGTCAAACAAATAATACGCCTATTATTCATTAGTTACCCTTTATTTATTAAAATTGAAAGCAAATAATAGGAAAATATGTTGTCAGTGGTCTGCTTACTAACTGTTAATAGAATTTCAGTGATTATAAAAGAAAGAGTTGTAGCTTGCAACATCTAAGTCTTCAGATCTGCACGTTGTCATGTACGCCATCTACCAATGATCATATCCTACTAACGGCGGTTAAATTCTCAGAGTAAAAATATCCGTAGGAAGATAGGTAACGTCCAAGGCTAGTAAGTATAGATGGATCTTCTACTAACCTCGGATAACGTAAATATCCATATTTAATCTGTGCCCATAGTACAGTGTACAGTACTGTTTGTCCAGCGAATAAACAGAAATTTGTGGGAGAAGGAAGCTTCTTTATTAATGTTTGTAAACAAAATCCAGAAAATTTTCGGGTGTTGAGTATGGAATCGACAAATAACATGTTCCAAGATAATAAACAATCATCTCATTTCGCGAAGGTTTATCACTTCTTAGAATTTATCTTCCTATTTTTAAAGTGGGGTTAAATTAATGTCTTGGTGAATGTTTTGTGGTTCTGTGTCTGTGTCAATGATCTGTGTTATGATACATGATATGTTTTACGATTGGATGTGGTGTGATTGTGTGATAAAATTGGAAAGAGGGTTATGTTTTGGTCGTTTTTCTATATACAGTATACAGCCCCTAAAGTAATGTTTAATTTATAATAATTTTGGATTCTCAAGGAAATCTTGAGAAAAAGAAGCGAAGAATACGAATATCGTCGTAACTTGTGATAATCAATTACCTTCAAAATGAATAACAATAATTCCCGAGAACGTGAAAATAACCACCATTCCAGCTCAAGCAGTAGCAGTCACCCTCATCCCGTTATGATGAACATGCGAGAAAAGGAAGAGTACATAGGAAATTTCAACTTTCCTTACTGTGACTTAACCTCGAAATATGAAAAAGTGGCAAAAATAGGTCAAGGGACTTTTGGGTAGGTGCTAAAGCCCCCTTCTATGATACACCCTGTCAATATTCTCTTACATTTTAGCGAAGTGTTTAAAGCCAGGGATATAAGTAATCCGAAGAAGTTTGTGGCTATGAAGAAGGTCCTAATGGACAATGAAAAAGAAGGGGTATGTTGAACATGTACGACAATTTTTACAGTAAACCTGTATTTATTTTTAGTTTCCCATAACCGCTCTTAGGGAAATAAGGATACTTCAGCTACTTAAGCATGAAAATGTAGTGAATTTGATAGAGATTTGTAGGACAAAAGCATCACAACATAACCGATACCGATCAACATTCTATTTAGTCTTTGACTTTTGCGAGCATGATTTAGCTGGGCTATTGTCAAATGTAAATGTTAAATTCAGTCTAGGGGAAATTAAAAAAGTCGTACAACAGTTGTTAAATGGATTATATTATATTCATAGTAATAAAATACTTCATAGGGATATGAAAGCTGCTAATGTTCTAATCACCAAGAATGGTGTTTTAAAACTGGCCGATTTTGGGCTAGCTCGTGCTTTTAGTACGAACAAAAATGGCTTGCCAAATAGGTAACTACACTTAACCCATAGATTGTTTGAATTTTATTAGTTACTTACCGTTGATTTTTAGATTTACAAATCGTGTAGTTACATTATGGTACAGACCTCCAGAATTACTTCTGGGTGAAAGGAATTATGGTCCACCGGTAGATTTATGGGGTGCTGGTTGTATAATGGCAGAGATGTGGACCAGATCGCCTATTATGCAAGGTAATAGTGAGCAACAGCAACTTACTCTCATCTCACAGTTGTGTGGTTCGATAACACCCCTAGTTTGGCCGGGTGTAGAGAGTCTGGAGTTATATAAGAAAATGGAGTTACCCCAGAGGCAGAAACGCAAGGTTAGTTGGTTTGATCGTACACAATGTTCCTTAACATAAAACAAACATAATAGTAGTTTTTTTCGCTTTTTTGCCAATATCTTCGTTCTCATCAAACATACGGCTATAAAGTATACTTATAAAGAAGAAGGCCTGGAACATTCTCTACAAAAAAGTAGTGTTTGACCGATAGATTTTTCCCATGCTGATATATCGGTTTCAGCCGATATAAGATGCTGATACCTATATATAACGCCATATTTTTTTTACCAAAATCGAAATACTATATTTCTATCTATATTTTACTAATACCAGGATTCATATGGATACCAGAATCTAGCTGCTTTTTACAAAAATAAAAATACATACAACTTTTAAAAAATCCTTTTAATACAAAAAAAAAGAGAAGTCGAGTTCATGCTTGAAAATATTTGTTTGCTTGACACAACAAGATATAAGCAGTTAGAATTGTTAGAAAATAGGTATATAATATAATAATAAAATTCAATTCTCTATTAAAAGTCATATAAAGTATATCGAAATTTTTCTTCGTTTGCGAGATATATTGAAAAACTGAAAAGGATGCATTTTCACCCTCATCTCCAATTTCCACAGCACTCCGCGGTTTTTTCTTCTTAAATGACCGACCCATTGACCCTATTGCTGCAATAAAAACCCTTGAACATCTTAGTTCCTTATGACCCTGTTTTTTAGAACATAATCCAATAGCCTAATAGTCCCGACTATTAGGCTTCACTAATTTAATGTTTTTCTGACTGCAAAATTTAATACTGAATATTCGTACCTATATTTTGTTTCCCTGTAACTGTAGATGTTTAATGAAGTTTAATCGTTTCTCATTGAAGGTCAAGGAACGTCTGACGCCTTACTTAAAAGACCCATATGCGTGCGATCTCCTCGACAAGCTCCTAGTCTTAGACCCGTCGAAAAGAGCCGATGCCGACACCGCCCTGAATCATGACTTCTTCTGGACAGATCCCATGCCCTGCGACTTAGGTAAAATGTTGGCTAGTCATACTACGAGCATGTTTGAATTCCTCGCGCCGCCTAGAAGTGCCAGAGCTACGCAGATGCGACATCACTCAATGCCACGACCTACCACATCCGCTGTGCAAGACAGCGGGTACCAAGATAGAGTGTTCTAGTTAACAAGAATGAAATAGGTTAGTGCAATGCCGTTGACCTTCTTTTTCTTTCCGAGGAAAATGTGGGAGGAGAGTACAATATTGGTGTGACTTGTGAGATCAGACGCTTTACCAATATCCCTTTTAAGCCTCACAGTGAATAAAATCTGTTTATTTATTGACATAATTGGGGATGAAAATTACAGAGGTACTTTTCAAAGAAATGAAGTGTTTTTTTTACCAAATTAGGACATTATTTAACTTACTAATTTAAACAATTTTTAGTGCCCTTTATAAACATGATAAGTGTTTATGTTTATTATTATATAATAAGTAAGTATGTAATAAATATTTCTGTGCAATAGTGTGTTAGCACTGTTGTATATATTTAACAGAAAAAAACACAAAAAGACAAAAACTGAACTGATAAGTTTTAAATATGTGATTTGTTATAAAAATAATATGTAATAAATTGAATTTACCTTTTGATTCACTTAGAGAAGTATTATTTTTCACTCCTGTATGAACGCTGTCTATCCTAATATTGCAAATAGAAACTGTAGTTAGTTCTAAACAATAAAGGATATTTTTAACACTGTTTATTAATTTCAATAATTGCGAAAATGGCACAAGCATTTTAGTTAGGTAAATTGCATGCTGATTTTTGGTGATTTATCTCACACCACTTGCTGTAATTCCTGATTATTAATAAATAAATAAATACACATTTATTGCAAGAGATTACAAGCAAAGATTCCGCAGAGCGTGTTCTCACTCACACCTAAAAGCATTTTAAAATATTGTATAAAACGTGTAATAAATATAAGTAATGATCATTAAGTGAGATAACATATATAAAGCACATATGCTGCCAGGTGATAAGAAAAATAAAGATATACATACTGGGTGGGCCAAACAAATTTGCACTTTTACGTTTGCCCTTAATTTTTTTGTTTATTAATCAATTCTATCAGCTTGGTGTCGTTGCTTCCAAAACAGAATGGACTATGGACATAAAATTTCAAAATGGCCGATTTTTTTTTAATCCAAGATGGCAGCTGCATATGCATTGGGCTTTGGGTTACTTGTTGAAGCAAAAATATCCAATTGACTCATCCAATACAAAGAAGCAATAAAATGCACCTTTCCCTACATTTGAAGACTTCAGTGAGAGAAATCGGGAGCGGAGCTATACATAATCAAAAAAAAAAGTGCAACATTTTTTTACCCAATCGATATGGGTTTATTTAATACATAAAATGACAAACATTACTGAAGACTACAAAAATTATCACATGTGGCTTATGTTTTTTAAATGTAGTGGTGCTATTAATTATGCTATTATTTAAAAATTGCATCTTATAAAAAACATGGCCTGTCTGATAATAACAAAACAATTATTATAAAATTTGGTTCTATGTCGAGGAAGAGTGAGCAAAGTATTATTTCTATTTTCTACATTAGTTATGTAAGTCATTGCAATGTATTATTTGTTCCCGTAAGTAATCTGTAATAGTTTTAGCAAGAATGCACTTGTAATAATCTGACTAGTAATTCCTTCATGAAATCTTGAACGAAACGTTACCTCGTGATATATTCTTTAAAAGCTAAGTATCTAGGTACAAGCACAAAGCAGCCTAAAATTTAGGGATTTGATTTGAATTAACTCACCATCTGCCTAGTGGGAAGGGAAGGAAAGTTGGTGGCCAGAATTTCTTGACCTTGCGGATCAATGTTACTCGATATTAGGCCCTGACAGCATGCTTTTATGCGCACCTGAGTAGTAAGTAACGGTAAATGCTAAAGAGCAAACCAACGAGAGAAAAACGTATTGCAACTTTCCGCATAGTAAACTAGGAAGCATCACGTTTCATATTTCATTTTGTTGTTACGGTCGAAAGAACATAGGTATATCTGAAAAAACCTTTAGGCAAAATGTACCATAAAAAATAGGTAAGAATATTTTATATCATTTGCAAACTTTGCTGAAAATTAAAAACAGGTTCAAAAATATTTATTTTAGGGGGGAGGCTCCCATCTCCCACAACGCTCGGCCTGTTAGCGACACATTGCTGCTGCTTGTTTCAAAATTGTACCTACTGACTACGAAGTTGCATTTTTTAATCATTGAAATAGGTATGGGAAACATTTTTTTTACTACTCACCTGAGAAATCACTACTGCTCTAACGAGAAGTTAGATTCTCTGCCTATAGGTAAGTAACAGTAGCAAAAAAAGCACCTATAAAATGAAGTAGGTAGGTACAACAAATCGAATCTTTCATTATTTGCCACTTCTCTAAGTTCAGTACATATAACTTCCACTTCTATGTCACCTTCACTAACGTTTTCACCCATTTTTAGATGTTCACTTTGTTACCTCAAACTTTTAGATAATTATTTATATTATTTGTCTACACACTGTTACTAATAAATAAAAATCCTATTAGTCATTTCATTAATTTTTATTTTGACAGCTCTACTTCCCAGACTACTTACTTGATATTTCAAAATATTTAAATTAGTATGTCTCTGTTAGTATGTTGGATTTTTGGGAAATGACAGCTGTAGACTACCTGATATTTAAATAATATTTATATTATTATTGCTTGCATTGTTGGAAAATACCATGATACAAAGACAATTAATAATAATACTCACACGTATCCACCTCTGTGTATACTTACCCCAAACGCAAAATCTTGTCAATTTCAATTTGAAAACAACAGTAGGTGGGTATTTACTTATAACTGTGTAAAAGTCGCGCCTAAAATCATGTTGGCGAGAAATACATCATATGCATGGGCATGATTGACCAATTTTGCTTCGGCTACCTGACCTACCATTGTCTTTGTATCATGATCATCAAAAATACCTAACAAAGGGAACGACAAGTTACTGCCTGCAATAAATATAGAAATTACTTGTATTTCTCTGCAGTTTTAATGACATTTGATTACTAAAATGACTTAAATGAAAGATTCCAGATTTACTTATAGTATTTAACATGACATTTTAGTTTTATAGCTGGACTGGACTCGATAGCGATAGGCTACAATCGATATTTCAAAATATTTAAAAAATAAGTTAGATATGGATAGTAGGATAGATAGGGTTTTTATCATATTTTCGATTATGTCTGCTCACATTGCTCTGCTAACTTTATGTACATCAGAAAATCATAACACCAGGCGACCCTTTACATTAGTCACCCGGCATTATATTCTTAGTCCCGAAATCCACTTCTGTGTAACCAGAACTAATAATTTATTTCCCTGCTAGAAATGCCAACTTATAGCAATAAAAACATTGGGTACATCTATGTATTTATTCTTTATTTATTTGTCTTTTTCTCAAATTGTATTTATTTTTGTTTTATGATTATTTAATATTTAGCAATTACTTTTTTGTATAATTCTGTGGAAAATTATTTACTACCTACTGTAATTTTTTTATATGAATCATTCCTATAATCAATCAATGAAATATCATTGGTAGATAAAAGGTTAACACTAACAAATTTCTTCCTGAGTATAGTGGAGAGCAGTTGAAACTGCACGACCCTTATGTCAGATTTTCTTATATTTGACTTTTGTAAAATTCACTTGAAAATTTTATGTGTACCGACTGTGTGGTTTAGTTTGAATAGTGTCTACCTGACAAACACAATGACAACTAATCAAACAGCTACAAATCTGTTTTACTCTACGCGATAAATACTATCCACAAAGCAAACACTAATTTTTGAATTTAATGTGAAAACAAAACTGTAGTATGAAACAAGTAAAATAATTAAAAGAAATCATCAATTAATCCTCGAATTAACAAAAAAAATATTGCATAACTTTTCATTTGCAAATCACTGTTGCTCGTACACTATATTTCCAGCTTGGATTAATCCACACAGCAAAATAATGGTTAGGATTATGGTAGTTATATGTGGAAACAGGCTGTATGGTAAAGTTATATGTGGAAACATTAGGCCAAATGCTACAAATTAAGATAGGTTTATCTAAATAAGTGAATTACTCAACAGATAAATATTTTAAATAGTATTTATTATATATAACTTTATACACTTAATACGTATGGTTCTTATTAAATTAGGTATATGAATTATAAAAACACTAGCAATTCATCTAAATTTAGGTAATAATGCTATATAAAACAGTGGAATTTAAAGATTAAATTGAATAATTAACAAATGCCGAAACAATCTGTTAATAGTATCAAAAGCAGACTGACAAAAATACAGGGTACATCTGTTTATTAAAAATAATTATAACTGAAACAAATAGGACTGAAATCTTGTCAGAAATACCCCATACCATATTAATCCTTTCTATAATTACTTAGATAACTCGTTCGATAACCAATCAAGACCCTCATATAAGCCGTTCCCTTGGGTAGCACACGTGGCTTGGATAAACCACCTTCGATTCCTTAATGTATTTAGTTTCAGTTTATCGGTAAGTTCAGCTGTTGTCATAGAATTCGGTAAATCCTGTTTATTAGCGAAGATAAGTAAAACGGACTCCTGCAGCTCATGTTCCTCTAGCATGCTATGAAGTTCAGTCTCTGCCTCAGCAATCCGATCTCTATCGTTTGAATCTACTACAAAGATAAGTCCATCTGTGTTTGTAAAATAATGCCTCCATAGCTTTCTGATTTTTGTTTGACCACCTACGTCCCACACTGTGAATGATATGTTTTTGTACTCTACAGTTTCTACATTAAACCCAATCGTAGGGATGGTCGTAACGATTTCTCCTAACTTTAGTTTGTATAAAATAGTCGTTTTACCGGCGGCATCGAGGCCTACCATCAAAATCCTCATGGGTTTTTTGCTAAAAAGTCTGTTAAATACTGCTGAAATTGTCAAACCCATATTGTACTTATTTATATCACTGTTTACACGTGGTACTATCTCACGAAAGTATTGCCACTTGCCACCTTCTTGTCCAATTTGGTTTTTCAGCAATTACGTGTACATACTTTATACACAGAATGTCGCGCACAAATTGTCCACTGGAATACCGAGTGATTTCTGTAACTAACTAAAATGAAAATGTTCCAATTCATATACTGATTTTTTTAAGAGTAATCACTAAAAGACACTACAGAGTAACGGTACAGATACAAAATTACTTTTTTTTACACCAAAACGAAATTAATACAGAATATGAAATGTCAAATTTAATAACGTCACCTGGATTTATTTCGATTCACAAGAAGTAGATGGCGGTGTTTGTGATTTCAAGGTTTTAGAGGACTCTATTAGAATGTCGATATTTGAAAATTATGAAATGAAATTCCATGGTTGAGCCAGCGATATACATTTTGATGAAGACCGATACATTAATTTTGCAGCTGTTACATTTAGGAACCCATGCATTATTTCTGCATTTGAACCAGCAAATCTCAATAAATAAAATGATGCTGTCGATAGCTTCCAGTAAATTACTTTATGGATGTTCTGTGCCTACGCGTAGATCTTAAACAGCATCTTATTTTAACATTGTAAATGTTTTGTGTTTAACATGAAACATGAATTGATTGAAATCAACAATGAAAGTAACGAAAGAACTTCTAATCGCAGAACAATTTGTATAAGTACCGTCATAAAATAGTAAGTTTTGCCATATATATCCCCAAACGAGCGTTTTAGCGGACAAATGTTCCCAACCAACCACAGGGCCCGATTTCGGTTCAAGGTCAATATGCCAATTCCGCCGAAAAGTTGGTTTTATTTTAACTTTTCGGCGTATTTTAAGTAAGACATAACCTATTAGTTTATGATTTTATTTTGTATCATCAACATCATTAAACGTTTTCTTCCTGGCGACTCCATAATATTTAAATTATCTATATGTACTTTACTTTGGATTTTCTAATTTCATGACAATATTGACAATTACTACATCAGTTGTTTTTAGGTTATGTTCACTCATTTACAGAGTAGTACATGGGGAATAGGGTGGAAATCGACGGATCTATAAAACGTCGTCCGCGTAAACGCTCGTTTGGGGATCAGGCCTTAGGAGGCCATAGAATATTTAGCACCATATATATTTTCTATGCTCGTCGCACTCTCGATTCAAATGTTATTGGTTTCCATTTTAACCAATAACAATTATATTTTTAAAACTACATGTGTAATATGGTTTGAAAATGAGCAGTGGAGCCATGATATAGGTTGTACATATGTAAGAAAAATTTGGGACAAGACAAGAGTTTTGTCCCAAAATTATGAATATTTTACAAATGTTCAATTATTATTAGAAACAATACCTACCTAATAGACTATATAGGTAGGTATATTATTTTATTTTTTACAACATTAACAATCTAATAATTAACAATTTAATATTTTAAGTCTTTCCTACGATGTGTCATGGCATAAATATTTGGTACTGAATTACAGAAGCCTTATGCATATAAATGCCCTCCAAATAAATCAATGGGGTGCAATCGATCTGTGAGATAGCATAGTATATTGTTTTATTTTTCCGGAGTGCAGGCAATTCATCGGACGGTCTTCAAACTATCTTGTTAAACCAGGATACTCTAACTATTGGTGTAGTTCGCACTGTTGTGGAGTTTTAGGATGCCGAGCTGTCGCGATATTTATCTCTAAGATACATTTTTGATGGAGTTTGAATTTTTTTGAAGCTTGCCACTGGGCTAGAGTGGCAGACCAACTGAAGAGAAGGAGTGAAAATGTCGTGGAGTTCTGAATCTTCATGAATCCTTCAGGAAAAGTTACAAAAAATTATAGGCTCAAATCCTACCTTTTAGGTAGGTATGTATCTGAATCAGTCCATCTTAATTATAATTATAATGTTATTTTGCTCTTTTCTTTCAATAAACAATAACTATTGATGTGTTTTCTTAAATATATAAACATAGAACGTCCAGCTTATGAAATAAAGTATTAGTACCTCACAGATACAATGGGCCCGTCATGTTACATGTTACAATTAATATTGCGCCCAACAGAGGGTTAATAATACAAAAGTGTAAAGAAAAAGAGCAATCCCTGAAACAATAATAGTGAGAGTAACTCTGGTCAACTCTCACTATTATCGTTTCAGGGATTGCTGTTTTTCTTTACACTTTTGTATTATTCACCCTCTGTTGGCCGCAATGTTAATTGTAATTATATATATTATCGTATATTATCCAAATATTCGTTAATTGACCCGAAATTTACGAGGAGTTAAAATTAACAAACACTCTGCCTCTAACAACAACAACAACAAAATTCAAGTACCCTATACCAGCAACTATCACTCTCCTGCGTATTATTTCTAGCAGTAGTAGCTGTGGCGTAAGGACTTAACTGAGGTCTGTAGTTAGCACTTGTTTGTTGTTTCATGATTGGCTGTGCAGTTATTACACTTGCATTACCCTTTTCGGCCTTAAAGTAAGCAGTGCTTGAAATGGGTGGTAGTTGAGGAGGCTCATCTTCCGCCCTGATTCTAATCAGGTTCGATTCCTGTATCACTACAGGCGGGGGTCGAAGTTGGGGGTCTTCCTCATCAAGTTCGCTTCCTTCGCCTGATTCTGTGTCTGCTTTCTCGTAGCCGTGAATTCTTAAGGCTTCCTGATCCTCAGCACTAAAACAAAATGGCAAGAGGAAAATTGCATATTGGTTGATAGAGTTTATACCTATACTCAGTTTTGGAAATAAATGAGAGTGACTAACATAGCATTTTAATGGTCAAGACGAAGATAGCGTCCTTGTTTTAACTGCGGAAAAAGAAGACAGCGGGTATGAGTCACTCTCATTTATTTCTGAAACTGAGTATTATTGCTTGACAGATAATTTATTGTATAAAGTTAATACCAAGGATATTTATGTAAAACATATTATATAGTAACTATATACCTACAAATATTACAAAAAAAACCCAAATTTATTACAGTCATAAACATAGATAATTCCAGTTGACCATTTTAATTGCAATTATAATTATTTGGCACAGAATATTGTAAGAATATTTTTTTAAGTAAAATAATAATCAAAGGTTATAAGATGATATAAGTAGGTATGTTATGTACGACTTGCACTGTCTTGACAAATGAAAGTCTGATGATGTAACATGAATATTAACAATTTATACCAAAGACAAACATATAACTTAAGATACTAAAAATTATCCTTCTGCCTTATTTCCACCCATGCCATGAAAAAGTTACCTCAAATCACAATTGGAACATACCTAAGAGATTTGTGTGTTGCATAGCTTATATATAGACATCATGTAACTCTTTACTTAGATCGACTATGTGGATTTAATGTAGCAGCTAGAGTAAAATATCATTATATTATGTTTCTATATAATTTAATAATGTATGAAAGCCCTCAATATTTATTTAATCTATTAAGTAGGTAGAAGATCTGATTCACATCAGGTTAATATTAGATCTAACTCATTTTCGTTTAGTATGTCTTTAAATGTCTTTTTTTTATACAATAAACATTATTATTATTATTAAGTTTTGAACATTGAATCTGTCTTGAACATTTTTATTTATCTTGAATATATAGAGCAATTATAATCACAACCAATGTAGGTATCCGGTGTTACATATTATTATGTATTCTACATACACAACAATGTGGTAAAGTATAAAATAATTTTGCAGATTATATTACGATAGGTACCTACTGTGGTCACCTATGGTTAATAGATATATATGATGTGTCAAACTACTAAGAAAACTGGTCTGTGGAGAAAACTAGCAATTCAACCTGTTGCATGACAGTGTAACTGTACTTTCATAGAAAATATAATATATATTTGTATACCTAAATGCCCCTAATTTCCGTACCATCTTCAAGATAATGATCCTTCAGTTCATGTATTTTATTATTAACATAAACACCAAACTTTCTTTAAGGGGTAGCAGGTTAAACATGCAGCATGCACCACAAATGATCTTTTATTAAAAATTAAAGTCTATTTCTAATTTCTTAAATTAGCCACAAAACAATACACATTTTAGTCAGCTATTCTAATTTTCTGCATTAACCCAACCACAACCAATAACAAATTGTTAATATTGTTATTAACAATATTAATACAAAATGTAACACTGACCATAGACTTGAAAATTAAAAGTTGTGCCCGGACCAGAGACAACCCGGACTGCCCTGTCACGGTGAACACTGTCACAGAGAGATAAGCTAATCACTGAAAACAGATTGTACCCTTTTTCTATGAAGCTGATAAGCTCTCTCTTCTGATCTTCTGTGACATTATATGCATACCCAGAATTGTCTTTGGTCTCTCATATACCCATGTCACAAGGACTTTTATGCACACACGGACGTAGAATTTATTTAGATCTGCAGACGTAGATTTTATTCTTACCTAACCATCCTTCCGAGTCCGGGCGGTTATTCTTGAAATCCCGGAAGTAGATTATCTCATGAGAAGTGGGCGGAGTTCTCTCGTAACTGAATTTATGCTATTCTTGAAAACCAAGAACCATTTACTTCACAGATTAGCATGATATCATGAGTTTATCGATGTATCGTGCCCACTGAGTTTTATTTTCTTAATTTTGTAATATCTGGCGATGATCGTGCTCTTTCTCGCAATCTCCGCGAAAAGGTCATATACGATACATGCGCAAGACCGACCAATCTTGGTTCGGTATCCTGACATCATAGATAAACACGGACCTGACATACCAGTCACGTCATAACCATAACTGGCCAGATTTGAACACAATCATAGATTAATATATTTATATGCGGAAACACAATAAAAATTAACTATTTCGAAATTCACGAATCCGTTAAAACAAAATATTTAGGTCTTCTGATCGACAATAACTTAAAATGGGAACAACATATTACCTTTGAAAGATATTACTTACCTATGTGGTAAAACCAAAGGACATCTACCTATAAATTTTATATTTGAATTTTAAGACAATTCTTATACACGGAACTGCTGGTGTTAAAGTCACTAGTGGAGTCCCTAATTAGGTATGGTATGGTAGGGTGGGGTGCATTATATTTATAATAATTATTCAATATGCAACTTATATGTGATACAGAAGAGAATACCTACTAAAAATAGTAAAAATTATAAAGGTAAAAAAGAAGGTTTGTACGCATGATGTTTTAAGTCTAAAATGATCTACCTACAAATGATTATAAAAATGAACAACAGTATTTACAACACTGTCATCAACAAACTAGAAGTAAAAATATTATAAATGTTCAAATCCCACTTTCAGAGAACAGTACAACTGAGATATCTCATTCATTTGGGCCCCATATCTTATAATTTATTACCACCTAAAATATAAAAAATAAACAATCAAAGAAATACATTAAAGAATGCAGATTGTATATTTATAACTTTGTACCTACCCAATACATACACAGTATAAAAAGTACACAATAGCTATTAATGTATCAAGGATGTTATAAGTTCTAATGAAGGATCATAAATGTTCTTATTTTTATTAAAATTAATAAGTTCATACCCACCTAGGCACTCTTTAAAAAAAATCTAAAGGAAATAAATGTCCATTAGACATTAATTTGTCATATATACCCAGAGCTCTCTGAACTCGCGCTTTCTTTTATATATTCAGGTGTAGTGCAAGAGAGGGAACCATCATAGTTTTCTCTTAATGTGCCTGATAAAGCTCCGAGTTTCATATGAGGATCTAGATCTATTCTTACATTTTGAATTCAATCAAATATTGAATATATAAGATGGATGAGTGACAGACAGATAAACCTATTTAGGTAAAAGTATCCGTAAGACTAGACCCAGAACAGTAAAAATACCTTCTAAAGTAGGTACAACAATTTTTCATAAACTATTACCATAAAATATATTGTAATATATTACATAGGTACCTAATATGCCTAATTATGTTAGTGGTAAAATAGCATTAGGTATCATAAAATCACCCTAACGAAGACATAAAGCCCCACAGAACATTATAAAGTCTCACATTCCATATAAATATATTTAAAGAATTAATACCATTTAGTCAGAGTCAGAATCATGTTTACTTCTTTTACTATGCTTAGCTTTATGTTTCTGTTTTTTCCGTTTATAATCCTCACTGCTCCCACTACTGTCGTTATCACTATCACTGTCCTCATCAGGCGAAGAATGTTTCCTTTTCTTAGATTTCTTCGTATGTTTTTTTTTCTTCTTCTGCTTTTTTTGCTTCTGTTTGTCCTTTAATTCCTTTTCTCGCAGTTCGGTTAATGGAGTTAGATAATCTTGATCAGATTCGCTGCTAGTACTACTAACATCTAAAACAATCTCCTTATTCGGATCTACTTTTACAAAATTTCTACACTGATATGTTAAGTGTCCAGCATAACCACATTTCTTGCAAGCAGCCCGCATACTGCTCTCTTTAGCAGGGGGTAAAAGACGAGAACCATATTCATTCATATTTGGTCAAACTATATTATACAGATATGCAGGAAGCTGTTCATTAGCACTTGGCAACTTCTTTCTTCCAAGAAAATTATCTGTAGGTAGGTACCCAAATTTTACCAAATACTTAAATCACTATACATACTTATATTATGTTTGTTATAAGCTTTATAAATAATCAATATTAATGTCTGTCCATCAAACATTTAAACTATAAACTAAATGTACATGAACATCAATTTAGGTAAGTTTTCACTACTCACTACCCTTCGACCATAAATAGATCACTACCCACATTAACCATACAAACATAAACGTACCAAACGAAAATAGAAATAACTAAATAAAATAACCACAAAATTTGTGAACACTGAACATACAAAATCTGCGTGGGCAAACGTGAAACACACACAAATCGGAAGCTAAAGCCACAGACAGTACAGACACAGCTTACAGCAGTTATAGCTGTGGTACAGATACAGCGTATGCTGTGATGGCTGTCAGGCACAGTTTGGGCAAAGCACATAGATAAGTTGTTTTATGTGTTGTGGTACAGGCACAGACCTGAGATCACAAAACATCTACAACTTGAGGCCAAAGAACTATAAACGCAACTTATGACAACAGTTGAAAAATGCCCCGTTTCGAAACACGTACAACCGTAGGGTAGAGGTATTACCTTATTTAGAGGGATATTGTAAGAAAAATGATATTTTAATTAAGGTAATGGTAAGAGATTTTTCCCAACTGCCCTATTAATAAGATTTAAGATTATTTATTATTAAGATTTTTTGCAGAGCGTAATATGCGATCTGATTCACGCTAGTAATCTAGTAACAGTAAAAATAAATATGCTGGATAATATTGAACACAGAAAATTGCGACAGAGAATTAAGAAAATATGTTAATAAAATCATGTTATACACAGGTACTTTAAATAGCACTCTTCTAACTAATACAATGTGGCTTATTATTTTATTTACATCTGGCGTGGTAATTAACATAACAAGACTTTGGGGAGCGACGGCAACTTTTGAATTCGATGCGCTGTAACTTTGATCGTAGTGACATATTTAATCTCGAGACTCAGTCGATCATCCTTGTGACACAATTCCTGTAACTTAATAATCTAAAAATATTCTTGGAAAACCAACTGGTCCTTTTGGGCAGACTTTATGCCACATACACGTATTTTTATATTACTTTAAATACATACCTATATAGAGGATGAAAGCCGTCGTTCAAAACAAAGGTTCAAAATTGAGACTGTCAGCATATAGTGATATTCCAAAGCACATGCTACGTTCCACTTCGGAATTCATCTTTTATTCTCCCTGAACATTGAACGACACGTTTTTCTTGCGCATCTCCCATATGTTACGTATCTATATTAGTATATTATCCTGCACACTCACAGATGACAGATCACGATTCACGATCTGTGTGTCACTGTCTGTCATCTGTCTGTGCTAATGTGTTGTCACAGTGTTGTGTTGTTTTCATTTTTAGTTAGTTTGAGGTTTGAGTTACTCATTTTTTTAAAGTTGAATGTCATATGCCATAATATTTAATGATTTATGTCTGTTTTATTTATATTTTCCTTTTATCTGTTGTGATGATATATGATAATAGGTATATTATTTATTGAATATACCCTTGATTTTCAACAATTATTTACAATATGAAACCAAAGCCCAGTACAGGGTATTTAACTCCCCAAGCAAGCAAAAATAAAACGGCAAATCGTAGACGTTCAGAGTCAAAAGATGACCTCAATATAGCAAAAGGCATAAACGATAGCCTTTTTGAAAAACTTATGGACTGTCCTATAAAACGCCAGTTGGTCTTAAAAATAATATCGTCTGAGAAGGACAAAATTGAAGAGTACAAACGTAATCAAGAGCAGGGAAGACATGTTACCAATTGTAGCCCTTTATCAAAGGTTCAGAAACGTTTCCGGTGTGAGAGCCCTACCGCTTTATTAAGACGTAGGGCTTTGGAGCAACAGAGCCGCCTCTCACCAATTTCTGATACGCATTCGGATGATACTAGCAGCAGTGGCAGCACTTCTTGTTCTGGTCCATCTACAGGTTCTATTGACCCTTCCCCTGTCCCATTTGATAAGTTATTAAATGGAGTTATAGCTTTTGTTGAAATCAAAAACAAGGATGAAGATCGATCCGATGCTGCAAAATTACGCATGCGTTCCATGGGAGCTACTGTGAGAGAAAAATTTACCAAAGACGTTACACATGTTGTATTTAAGGTAGATATTTTAAATAACTATAAACTTATCATACTAGTCAGTTTTCCTCACTCACATGGAATAAAGTATGTTCTCAAGAAGTAGATAGCAAATCAATAAATAGGTACACATTTTTGATACACATAGAGGAAATTACAGAGGGAGATTATATTGACAACATAACTACATGCCATTGATTTTGCAGGTATGTTCGTAGAATTTTCGGGTCTAATTCTGCTGATTCATAATACTGTCTACTCCTTACGGACGAGGTATATATGTATGCAGGTAATAAAATAATAAAGCTGATTTAATAAAATACTGTCCTGAAGGTGCCGACCGTAGTTATATTTTTAGTTGCATACCTATACCTATCTTCTATTTCCCTTGTTATTTGCAATGTTTTGTGTAGTAACAGTTTTGAGTAAAAGGAGGACACCAAATGGCTGTTAACTATTTATGCAATGGGACACAAATTTGGAATGCAACACCCGGCCTAAACTACATCGGACAGGTACCTGGCCACTTTAGCCGGATACCGGGCATAGCTAGGTAGTAAATTACTACGCAATTTAATAAAATAGACATGAGAGTTTGAGATTAATATTTATTTTCAAACAGTCCATAAGTAAATATTAAAATGGTAACTTTACTTTGTATTACACGTGCATTAATAATGACAATTTCTCCCCCCCTCCTAATTGTCCCATCATCCCCAGCCTGCGGCCTCGTAATTCCTTCATAATGGCTCTTCCACAAAAAAACAAAAAAAAATCAATTTGATTTTTTTTATTTTCGCAACTATGATTCGCGATATCTCGCCAATTAATTATCCGATTTCACTCAGCTTTAAATGAGCATGTGCGTTTTGTCGTATTCTTCATTATTTTTAACAATTTATTTTTGTAAAGTGAAAATCCGCTGCAATATGCATTAAAAAAGATTTTCCCATGCTTTTAATTCATCGTTTCCCCCTCCCCCCATTGACACGGTCTGCACAAATCATGCCAAAATGATGAGGGGACACGACTTGATAGACTGGAAAAAAACTTTGTGTTGTCCGTTTTCGAAACCCAGATCCACTCCACTATAATATTAATACTATATTTTCAGGATGGCTCTTTTACAACTTACCAAAAAGCTAAATTAATGAGAATCCATCTGGTTTCTGTGCTATGGATAGAAGCAGTCAGAAGCACTAAGACAAGGGTATCAGAAAAGAAATTCCCAGCATTGGGTACTGAGGCCTACGATCATAATGTATCAGCTATATGTTCAGTGAGTTTTTCTTTATCTAGACACACTCGCGAGCAGTTGAAAGTGAACGACTCATAACTATTTTTGTTATTTTAACATCATGTAATTGTGGCTTTTGACAGCACAGAGACTTACGAATTTCTTGCCAATATGACAACATTTTTATGTCTAGATTATAATTTGGTATTGTATGGTATAAAAAAGTATTCGAATAAAGCCATTACAGGTTGTAATTCTTCTTTACATAAAATAAACAAACGAAATCAATTAACATTTTACATTAAAATCAATATTTAATAGGTGCTCCATTGTTAGCAATTACTGCTTCCAACCGTCTTGGCATAGAATGTGCCAATGTTCGACAGTAATCTGCAGCCACATTTTCTCAAGCGTCTAAATTCACGTGTGCCTGTGAATTTAAAAAAATACAAGAAATACATAAAATCGTTTACTTTCAACTGCTCGCCACTGTACGTTGCCATTCTTAGCTAGACTATCATTTCTACAAAATAAGAAATTACTATTATATAGTAATACTATTAGAAGTTACCTATTATCCCAAGTAAGAATTTAAAATGCGCTATAAGACATCCTCAAAGCTTATTTCCAAAGACTGGTTGTGCCATGACTGTTCAAGTTTAGATAAGTCTAGATCTCAGTTTAACACTAATTTCGCTATTGTTGAACATCCACTTGAACTTATACAACCAAGTTCAAGTGGATTTCACTGAGAATCACCTCATCTCGATCACACAATTTAAAATTTTGGAATTTTGTGCCAATGAAATTTTAGCTTGTTACTAAAATAATAAATTCTAATGGCTGTTTGTTAATAAATTCATATAGCAAATAAATTAGTAGCTACTTGATAAGAAATAAAAATTAAACAAAAAAATTTAAACAAAATTATGTTTATTACAATTTAAAATTTGTGTATTATTTTTAATAGCAAATGCAAAGAGACTATGAGGATATTATCAGAGATGAGTTGCGCCGCAGCATGGCAACAGGAACTCCGTTACCTTCTACAAAATCCCTTATTGATCGACGTCGAACTATAATGACACCAGTGTCATCCTCATATCAAATGTGTTCCCAAGATTTTCAATCATCTCAAGACCGAGAAGTTGAAAACATTCTGCACTGCAGAAGCCAATCGCAGATGCTTGAGCAAGAACTTATTGAATCAAGATTAAGTCGAGAAATTACTTCAGATGATGACTCAGATTTAGGCGCTGTCATTGATGGTAGCATTGTTAACGGCAAGAGAGATGTAAGAATCCATTCACTAGAGAACAGAATTATCATTAACTCAGTGGATTTATTAGGGGAATATATTGACCCTAATATGCACTCGATAAGTGCTAGAGAAGCAGAAATTTCAAGAGACAGTGTATTAACTAACAGTACTCCACAGAAAACAAACTTGTGTGATAGCAATATGGATCTAACAACATTACATAGACATCTAATCATAGATGATTCAATTACTGACAGTATGAAAGAAAATTATACTCCAAATTTATCAAGTAATGGTTTTTATAATAAAAGGACCCCAAAACTTCCATCTGAGAAGAACTCGCAAACAAGGGAAACTCCCCGGAAATCTATTGCTGATTTATTCAATATACCTGATGAGAAGTTATATAAAAGGCATGCCTGCCAATTAAAGGACATTATAGCAGTGTCTGATAATTCTGTAAATATTCCCAAAGAAAGTAACAAATCGGACAGTACTTCCGAAATGTCATCGTTAAAGTTGCTATCTGACATACAAATAATTAGCAAGAATATATGTACCAATTCAGTAGATGCCCATGATAAGGAGATAAGGAAAGCCGAGAGTGTCGTAGATAAATCATCTAGTACCAATATGTCCTCTCTTCACATTTCTTCTACTTCTAGTAGAGAGAACAAAGCTGTCGTATGTGAGAAAGAAGTTAATAACATAGAAAAATCAACAAGCACCAATATGTCATCGCTTTTATTAAAATCGAGTTCCAGTAATAATAAGTCCATCGAGGAGAAGCTGCCAGCAGAAACTGTGAAAAAGAAAAGCTTTAATTCAACCACTGACAAATCATTTAGTCCATTAAGGACAAGTGTAATAAAAGAAGTGATTCGTGTCTTGGGTGACTCACCTCTGGTTCATGAAAATGTAACAAAGCGACGTGGAAAGCAGTCTATACATGCGGGAATTACATACAATACTAGGAGAAGGACTTTGATGTCTGGGAATAATACGTCTGCAGACAGTGATGGAGAGGCTGAAGATGATTCAGAAAAGGGCATAAATACTTCAGGAACACAGAAAGTAAAGAACAATAATTATTCTGGGAAAGATATTGCGAAAACAGAATCACATTGCAGAAGTGATGAAGAAAAATCTAACAGAAGAAAAACTAGCAAAGCAAAAGACATACATTTGACATCAAAGAAGACTGATGACAATAAGCCAACAAACGAAACACCAACAACACATGATGAGACAAAAGAGGTTAAAATTGATTCAGAAAAAGGCATAAATACTTCAGGGACAAAGAAATTAAAGAACAACTCAAGGAAAGATATTGCAAAGACAGAATCATATTGCAGAAGTGATGAAGAGAAATATAACAGGAGAAAAACTAGGAGTAATGAAAAAAACATACATTTGACATCAAAGGAAATTGTGGACAATAAACCAACAAACGAAGAGACAAATTCTTCAGATGGTAGAGATAGAAGGAATAAGATGAGGAAATTATACAATCCAGCCGATCTCGTTAAAGATATAGATCTTGACAGTGATGAAAAGGAAAGGGAATCTAAGAGGACTAAAACTAAAAAACGCAAATCTGACAAAGGGGTGTTTCTTAATCCAAATATCATAACTGTTACACCTAATTTCCTATTAACTTCCAAAGCTAAGGAATTTATGGACAGAAATAGAATTGATATGCATACACTTTTAAATAAGGAGTCTGAGGGATCCGAAACGGATAGCGGCTCCAGCAAAAAGAAAAAGAAGACTGTCAACGAAAAGCAAAACAGTGATGCTGATGAACAGAAGGGATTAGCTGAGGAGTTCAGCAAGATAAAGAATACTAGCAGGCCTAGAACGAAAGTAGAGAAAACTGCTGAAAGGATCGCAAGCCAAGTAGTCAGCAGGAGACGATCCGCAAGGTTATCAAAATTACCCAGCAAGAAATTGAATCTCAATAGCAGCACTTCAAGTGGTGAGGACAAAACTCCTCTTTTAAATCGAAGAAGTACAATGGAGTTTCAGACAATTTCAATGTTGAGTGCCAAGAAAAAATTAAAAATTGATAAGACCAAACGACCAAGTATCGTTTGTACTAAGCTACATAAAGATGAGATCCAAGTTTTCAACCAGATAGTTAAGAAACTTGGGGGATTTGTTATAGAGGATGAAGTTAGCACCAAGACAACACATTTAGTGGCAGGAGAACCCAAGAGGACAATTAACATGCTTAGGGCAATAGCTATGGGCTGTTGGGTATTGAAACATGAATGGGTGAGTTTCCTACTTAGATTACTTAAGGAGTCTCTTCAGTCAAACGAGGGTTAAGAGGAAAATATGAAATTTTTGGCTAAATGTCTACATCTAGTCCTAAAATTACTATACCTACACCTACCTCAATTAATAAGATTAGTAATACTTCAGAGTCAACAAGGGCATGGGTAAAATTATTAATAAAACCAGGCCAACAGGGGGTGAGCATGGCCCCCATGCCCACCCCCCCGTATGTGGTGCTTTAGGCTCCGTGTGTAAGGACTCAACTTACAAAATTTCATATTTTCCTCTTGACCCTCGATTGGCTGGAGAAACTCCTTAAATCATTTATAGATCCAATAACTTTTGTCATATCTTTATAAAATTACATGCTAATGTGACTGTATTGTAGCTTTTAAAATCACTTGAGGAAGGAAAATGGTTACCAGAAGAAGACTATGAGGAAGTTGATTTTTCTCCTTCAGTTCAGGTAAGCTAACTCTACAACTTTTGTATTTACACTCTTTTTACATAACCTCAAAATTTATGTGAAAAATTCAAATAACCAAGTTTTTGTTTTTTTTCTATTTTTTACAAAACATTTTTTCAAATAAATTTGGTGAAAACTTACCTTTTTATGTCCCAAACACACTGTAATTTTTTTGATTTAAAATATTTATTTTTTCACCTTATTCTGATTTAATATCGAAAAAGCACCCTAATATTTGAAAATTCTCGCATCAAAATATCTGCTTTATTTTAAAAGTCGGTGGGCTTTTTGTTCATTAAAATCTCTACTTTCTGATGGTATAAAAAAAAATATACATTACTATGGTAAATGTTCTCAGAAAATGCTCTCAATTTTTTTGGTTTCAATAATTATCGACCCTAGTCTAACAATTCCTGTAACAATTTAAAAATATTTTTGGGAAACGAACTAACTGTCCCCTAGGTAGACCTTATGTCATGTCATTTGGTCAGTCGGTGACCCGTGACAAAAGTAATTGTGACAAAACTGGTCTTTCTTTAGAGACCTTACGCCATGTAGATGTATTTCTAAGTATACTTCAGTGATTAAATAATAAAGAATAGCATACGCCACATGCTTTACGACTAGAGCTACTACCGGTTGTAGCAAGTGAACTCATTATTTGAATTACATGAATGAAGCGAACGGCATTCCAATAAAAAGCCGCCAAACACGTCGTCCCAATTGCGTCATATCTATTAACGACATTTTAGTATACGACCGTTCAACGGTAGTTTAAGTACAGTATAAAAAATATCTCAATAAACAAATGTTGTTTAATGTAGGGCGGAAATGTGCGGCCACGTGGTCTTTCGGCGTTCAGTGTCCCTCATTACTGAATACATTAAATCATTTTCCTATTAGTATTCTAATTAGCATTATTTATACATGTCGTATCAAACTCAATTACTGAAGTTTTCATGAGAAATAAAAGAATTAAATTATTTATATGTAACTATATGTATTTACTATAAATTGAAAATTAAGTATGATATTGATCAATTTTCACTAATGTCTATATTAATTCTGAACAGAAATGTCGCCTACAACGCCAAGCGTTTGGACCATCCTTTTCAATGGATATTTTTCAAGATTGTGGGCCTATTTACATAGCTAAAGGAAGCACACCTAGGTGCTCGGATTTAAGAGAATTAGTCAGCCTTTGCAAAGGAAAGGTTGTAACGATTCCAAGAAATGCCTCAATAATAGTTGGAGAGTATGCTGCTAAGTTTGAAGGAGTAAAGTGTGTTTCAGAGGCATGGGTTCTAGATTGCATAACATTCAATAGGAAACTCTCTTTTAAAAAATATTTTATCGCCTCAGGAGAGAGTAGCCCGATTGTATAACAATACTGACATTTATTTGTAAGCTTTACTGTATTTTTTATTCTTTAATTTTATTATTTTATATTCTCTATTATATATGTATATTCTATCTATATAAGATTCAGGTACAAGCCTTTGTCTATTTACGTTCTTACGACATACTTATATATCCAGGATCCATTTTGATTTGTTCGCTGTTTATAATATTTAAAGACTGAATAATATATTTATTTTGTTAAATGCTTATATACTGATAATGTTAATCCATTGAAGTTTTGTAATTTTATAGAGAAGTGCATGTGAGCATGTAGAGAACAATAGAATCGAGGTTCCTTTCTTATTTGTTTTATTCGTTATGAAATTCACTGATTCTGGTCTGTTTTGTCCTACTAAATTGGTTTATTCAGTTCTTGTAGAAATGCGTTCTTTGACTACAACAATGTGTGGGCCACTGTGTTGATAAGGAAGAACAAGATTATCTTCACATTCACAATTACGTTTGCGCATTAGTTTGTTTCAAACAATTATATTTCTAATACTATTGCCGAATCCAAAAATGAGTACGCCCCCTTGCGGAATAAATTCGAACCGAGGAAAGCGAGTAAAAATTTGTATACCGTCGTCTAACCTTCACGATTCCTCGTTTACGACTTTACTTTTTATATTATAGACTATCTATATAGATTATAGACTATCTATAATCGTTGGTGGTTACTGTGGTTTTATTACTCTTTAGTTTTACTGTTGGCTGTGTTTTTTTGCGGAACATTTTCGACCCCCAGGAAAGCGAGTTAATAATTTCCTTCACTTCGTTTACTGTGGTTTATTGTTGGCTGTGTTGTTTTAACGTTTTGTTATACTTTTTGTGATTACCATGTCCCTTAAAAGTATTCATAATAATCATAATACAAACTGTTGTGTTTATGGTTGGAACTCAAGAAATGGTAAAGATAGATCTCTCCATTTTCACTATTTTCTGAAGAAAAATTCCGGCATTAACGCGAAAATGATAAATGCACTGGGAATCAAGGAAGATATTGATAAGAGGAAAGCTTGGGAGAAGGTTTTATTAATGGGCAAGCCAGTGACAAACAATATGCGTGTTTACTCTAATCATTTGAAAACAGAAGATTACTGTTCAAAAGGTAAGGGATATGTATTGAGGTTAGATTAAGTAAAAAACCGCGAAACACGTAACCATAACACAATCTATTTTTGTTTCAGATGTGGACTTAAAACAACTTAAGCTTAAGTGACACGCTGTACCTTCCCAAAAGTTGCCTGTAAAAAGATCACTTGCAAGTGCCAAGAGAAAATCAAACGATTCTAATCGTGAATATAGATCGAAGAGACGACGGAAGCTCAATGATGAGGCTACTACAAGTATTAGTGAGGTACATTTATGTGAAGGTGACATATCTTTACCTGTCAACGAGGACAACCATGATCTCGAAAATGTACGAACTTATGAAGACCTTATTGAAGACGAAAAAGTTGCAGTTCATAATCTTGAGTACGGCATGTACTTTCGTTATATTGTTAATAAATTGAATACCTGTTTAAATAAATAAGTAGGTGTATTAAAATGCTTAGTCTTTTTTTTCATGTCAAAACTCCCGATTTTCGTTAGTAACCAGTGCATCTCGGACAGGGTTAATTTAAATTAAATACAACGTACACGCACACGGCTCAGTGACACTCTGTTTAAATCGTATAGCACTGTAATATAGGGCTGTATAAGACTATACTTTGCTAGGAGCACAACATGATTTGTTACCCAATTTTGGAAGGAAAACAACTCAATAAAATACGGATACTGTTTTAGGACATTTATTCTGACAATATGCAAGGGACAATTGTACTGTTTGTTGAGACACTCGCCTCATATAAAGTTACTGCCTAATTTGTAGTTAACATGGCTAATACAAAGCATGAAACACTACTTGCAGGTGAGGGAAGCAGACGTGGCGATACCTTGGTACCATTTACTTCTAGATAATGAATCGTATAAACAAACAATGACGTACTGGCATTGTTTATGGCAATCGCCATTCTGATATTAGCGTAGGCAATCAACAAAATTATGTGATTGTGATGACGCAGGGGTTACCGAAGCCTGGTATAGGTAAAACTTCACGGTGCCCAGGGAATTTTCCCTGTATAATGTTGAGTACCATAGTTAATATAGAACTTGTGTTATTGTCCCACAACCGTTGAACGTCTGAAGATTTCTCCGCCTTGCAAGTACATGTAAACTCTACAATGGTTGCATCTCCGTCTTAGTGGATGAGTTTCCCACTTATTTCATGCGGAGAGTTCTTTACACCGCAAGTTTGCAAACATAGTGCTAAAATTTGCATTAATTCCATAGTAGCAGATGTAGTTCCAAGTAAAATGATATGCTTGGCATTTACTAATGCCTCATCCTCTACAACACATCTACTCTCTGGAGTGGCTTGCAGGTAAGAAAACACTTTTCCCAATGAAAGAAAAACCTCTTCATTGAAATCGTCCATCATAACCTAAAAATAACGTTTTATATCAGTACAGGTATGCCATATAAACATCTATTCTACTGATAAACAAAACTACATACCTTTGTTTTAAAAACCCCTTAAAGTGGACAAACGATTTGTACGTATAAAAGTGTCCCAGTTAAGAAAATGTTCTCGAGTTTAAGCACAGCACACGAAAACACGTAACGGCACGGAAGAAATTTTACTCGCTTTCCCGATATTTGTTTACAAAAATTAGCGCCCCCAACGGTAATTTTAGTCGCCAATATAAATGTAAACAGTTACTCAAATAATACTTGACAGTAGAACAATGCTAGACCTCTACAGAACGATACCATTTGTAGCTCTAATTTCTTGTTACGTTCACTTTTAGTAGTTAACTATTTGAGAATCCGAAATTTATTGTAGGTATACTTGACGGATAAAAAACAGTGAGTACTCGTTTCCTTTTGCAAGTATTTAGAAAATCAGGTCGGCATATTACTTTTATTAGTCGATTACACCAATATTGCCACAGCCCATTTATTAAATACTCTGTCTGACAGAGTCTGTCATAGATTTACCTATACTCCCTGATCTATGGATTTACCACAAATATCTTCGTGCATATCTGTGTCGCCTTGGTGTTTTGTGAGTTTAACATTGGTAGTTCTGTGATGCTTGCCTAGCTCAGCAGATCTATGGTTGGCTTCTTCGCTTCCCTTTTTCTATGCCTTTGGAGCCGAATGCGTGAATGGGAATAATGGGATATTTTCGATGTGTTAAAAGTTTAAGTGGTTTTCTTTGTTAAATAACGTAGTATGTACGTTCCGATATACTGGGATAAAACAAGGAAATCATTATTTGTGTTGAAATTCTGGATGAATATACACATACCACATTAGTGGGATCAAATAACTTTTAACCATTTGTTTAAAAGATGGCAACCAACGCCACAATTTGAGGTTAATAGTTACGGGGGATTTGTAGAAAAAATATCGCTAGTGGCGTAGCTATCGATGCAGAGCCCCCTGTAGTTCTTCCCAACGGCCTGTAAAATTTTAAATACATTAAGGGGATTATGGCACGCATTCTAATTTTTGAAAATTCAAATTTTCAATTTTCACTTCTATTCAACAGAATCGTTTAAAATTTGGACAGGTAACATGAAATTATATAATCTAGGGCTGGGTGTATGCACGTTTGGATACGTTTCAGGAGCCCAGAGATATTTTAATATTTTTCTGTGGCAGTGCTCAGAGGTATAGTGGTTATTATTTAATTATTATTGTTTATTGTATTAACATTGTAGTGGTATTTCCTCTTAGAATGGGTGTCCTTCTAATTACGAACTTGACCTAAAGGTAAGTACAAATTATAATTTTATGAAATTATATTGTCAAACGTATATTAATATGCACAACACTCACTTGAATTACGTATTTATATAGGTAAGGTACGAATTTATTACTACAGGATGCACAAAAATTATGTATATAAAGTTAGCAGGTCATTGATTTGCAATATTTTGCAAGTCAATCTCGTTATAGCTTAAACATTTGCCATTAATTATTAATGGTGAACGAAAAAAAATTGCCGATTTTTATTTTTTTTATGTTACTTAGGGTGTCCTGCTAACTTTATATAAAATTAGCAGGTCACATAAATAAAAAATTAATTTATAAAAATTGAGGTAATTTAAAATTTGCCGCTCTATTTTTGTTTTTAGTATTATTTTGCCGGATTCGTTTTATAATAATTAAGGTATTTTGACGTTGAAACTTCAAAATTATAGTATTTCGAAGTAAAATTTTGTAATGCTAGAGAATGATAGGGGGGGGGAGGTTGTTTTGCTGAAATTTCTTGGAATGTTTATTTATGTTGACAGAAAACTTCTGAAGTTCCACGAATAAACCAAACGAGAATAACAGCAAATTCTCAGGCAGAACACGAGTCGAAAAAATAAAATTCTTTGGGCACTTCAACGTTAACAATTTCTGTGTTAAACCAATAACCCCTCTAAACAGGGTTCTATTTAGCCCCTTTTCTCTCCAAATCCCTACTACAACTACAAACTACTTACAAACTAAAATGTTAAACCATTTGTGAGGTTGATGGTTTTAAACATACATAGTATACCTACCGCCTTTCAAGTATTTTTTTTGGTTCCTGTTGTCTTTGCTACTAACAGACAATTAATTCTTTTTGTAACTCTGCAACCTTCATTTTAAAATACTTACTTTTAAAGTCCCTAGATAGTAATCTAGGGGCTTTACTTACTTTTGCATATCCGCGCCATCTGTTGGAGAGTAGCGATACTTATCCATTATCTTACTTATATATTACTACTTATCCATTATCCACTATCTAGGGACAAGCAGCGCTTCCCAGATATAGCTCTGCTGTCGTATTTTCGTGCTCTTAAATGCTGACGTAGTTTTGTTGCCACTCAGTCATCATTCGTGATGCTACTGTGTGTAGTTGGATCAATTATTGTATATATTGTAATATTGTATTGAAATACTTTAAAACTGTATATAAGCAATTTATTCTTACACAGTACATTCAAACTTACATATTACATTTTCATTACCCCTGCATCTCTAATAAAAGAATACAGCTGTTGCAATAACATTTTGAAACCTACAAATTTCCTTGTAAATTTATTACACGGCGATCGAGAAACATATATAAATCGCTTATGTTTTCTAAAAATGTTTGTATGAAATGTGTATGTTTCGTTATGTTTATAATATTTCAAAGAGAGTGGTTGTTATACCTATTTATTTTATTATGTGCACGAAGAAAAAAAAATAAAAAATGATTTGGATATTATGATATATTTTTACTACATCATATGTCGAAATAAGGATGTTACGACACGTGAGGCAGTCTATTAGTAGCTATGATGGCCAATTACATCTCGGCTGTTCGGCTCTCTTGTACCAAGTACACTTGGGAGCCGGGTACCGAGCTTGTGGTGACAAAAGTGCGGTGCTTAGCGCGGATTAGGGACAAGTTGGATTCGGCGGTTTCGGCACGGTCCTCAGCAGCTTCCAATTCTCTCTGGAAGCGGCGCACGCGGGTAACGCTCTGGCTAGATACTCCCTCCTAAAAATATGAGATATTTTTAATACCATTATCAAAACAGAAGTGTGTGATGGAAATGCGGTTTTAATACTTACCACTTCTTGAAGTTGTCTCTTGTATAAAACAAGCTTTTGGGTAGTTTTGTCTAGAGATTCTTGTAAGAGTGCGATGTTCTTCTGGTCCTCCTCGCATTGAATCATGACTTCCTTGACGGTGCGTTCCTTTTTACGTAAGATCTTAATGGTTTCAGCGTGACGTCTCTTTTCTTCATCTAATTCAGACTCGAAGTCGCGGAGACGGGCTTCCAGTTTGCTGATGATACGCTTTCCTCCTACGATGGCGTTAGCCTCAACTTCTTCGAGACGGACCGACAAGTTCTTGACCTCAATTTCAAGACTCTTCTTGATAGCTTCGATCTTCACTACACGTTCTTGTTCCTCATGTAGAATTTCTACAGTGTGTTTCAGTTCAGACTACAAATAAATACTTGTATTAAAGAGATTTCGTCAAAATAGAAAGATTAGGTACTTATTGTCATATATAATACAAGTGCTCTGGGTTTTGCCGACAATATTTCTCATTATGAATACGAGTTGCTGCTGTGGCGAAAACGGTTACGAGTGTGAAGCGCTAGTAATTATTTTGAAAAAACAGTAGCAACGAGTAATGAATGACTGACAAATATTGAAGCACAACTGAGAGCACGAGTTGTATTCGAAACAAGAATGTTAATTTTGAAAGAAAATCAAATAGTATTGATTCAATGCCATGTGTGCTGATAATTTATTGGACGTTCCTCTGACATAATTTAATTTCTTGTAGTGCCCTTAAGTAATTAAGATTTAAGTACCTACAATTCTCTGTTGCCTCTCATTTGACGTGAATATTGTCAGTATAATACACATGTTATGTGGTGTAATATGCTATTGCATAGGCTGAATTACAATGGTTAGAAACGATGAGTTGACTTATCGCTGGAAGACTCTATTGCCTCTCATTTGACGTAAATATTATCACTGTAGTATGCTATTGCATATGTGCTAAATTACATTGGTAAAAAACGATGAGTTGAATTGTCAGAAGAAAAATCACAGACATAATGACAATTAATATTCATACATCTGTAAGAAGAAATTTATTAAAAGTGAAGCGAGATCCTTCATTTTTTGAGGGATTGCGAGAAGGTATAGGGGAACAGCGGATATTACCGCACATGCGGGTAATTCCGTACACGCCTAATTTCCATTAGGCGATCTATTTGAGAATCGGTACCTAGTTGGATACCTAATTGATGCCTGTAAGAATCTACCTATCAACACAAATGTATTATCACTGAATCATGGCTTTGTGCATGGTGTCGGGTGTCGTATAAGTTTTATGCAGCACTTTAATTGCTATTAACAGTAATAATTGAAGTGTTGGTTCTTAACAGAGTGCTGCCAGTGTACGAACAAGTGGTGTTTATGATTAATTTTTGTATGGAATGTATAAGGTGAATAGCTGAGCTGAAATATTATGAATTCCATCGTACTCAAAATGTTTAACCCGCGTAGTAGAATGCGGCTATTCCCGTACTGCCATTACCCTCCAGTGTACGGCACGAGCTTATGACATTATTATTTAATAGAGTTTATATTTTTCTATTTGGTATTACTTTCAAGTTGTAGTGCATTTGTTTAATTCTTTTATGTTATTGTGACCATTATTTTAGTTTTATACGAAGACAGTGAATATAGGTACTATGGCCCCCATCAAATTTTGTGACTATATTTTCCATGGTTTCTTCGAACTACATTGATTTTCAGACATGTGGGGAGGAGAGGGGCCTTATTTTCCGGGCCACATCAGCCGCCAAAATATGCCGTGTAAAATTCTAAAATCAAAATAAATGGTTTCAAGTTTTCTATAACCTGACATAAAGAAATATTTTTATAGTGATGCATTTGATCATTGAAGGTCAACTTTGTTTTTCAAATTACAACTACCTATATCTTTTTCATTTTCGGATTCCGAATAATTTTCTAAATACAATAGTTTGCTTTATCCATGACGGAGAGAAAAAAAAAATATGAAATTTTTACACATTGGTGTAGCATCAAGTAGGCTAGATGCAGAATGACGTCTGGTAGGTAAATATCAAATCCGCGAGACATAATTACTTGATAAATAAATAATTACGAGTTAAGTGAGAAGTCAAGTGTCAACAAAGTCAATTTCAACGTCAACTGTCAAAAAGCAGGGAACCAACTTTGGAATATAGTACGAATACACCGTTGTGTCATTTCATTCATGATCAAATACGTCACGTATAAGCGCGAGCTTTATTTCTGCACTTTATTTTTATTTTTGATAGAAATCGTGCTCAAAAAAAACTCAGCGCGGCTGAAAAAAGCACGTTGATTTATTAATAGTAATGGCATAGCTCTCAAAAAAAATAAGAATTACTATATTCATAACGATAATTGTGCCCGTTGATCTGATTTTCTCATCATATTATCATCATCGACATTGTCAACGCTGATGGCGTTTAACGCTAAATGGCATTGTCCTTATCCTACCAAGGCATCTTACCTGCACACGTTGGTAACGTTCATCAGAAATGCGAAGTTCCTTAGTGATTTCATCGTAGTCAGCAACAACTGCGGATAATTCCTGTTCAATCTTGCTCTTAGCTGAAGCAATGTTGACGTTGATAACAGTAAGTTCATTGATGCGAGTACCAGCTTCCTCATATAATTGCTCGGCTTGTCTCTTACCGCGCAGGGCCTGAAATAAGAAAGCAGGTTATTTGATGGGGGGCTTTAGGTATATATTGTAACGTAATAGTACAGCATAAGGAGATAATAGGCTAGTGCAAATACTTTTTTGAAAAAAAATTAATAACATAGTTCATTCAACTTTAGCAATATTACATTGAAGTAAATTCATTCAGTGTAAAGTCATTGAATTTTAATCCATTATTTACATAAATAAAAAACATTTAAATAATCTACCTATATTATGGAAACATTCGTGATACGAAAAGTATTTTTTTTTGGTTTTTCTCAATTTGAAACGGTTTCATGAAAAATAAACCCTCAACATAAATATATAGACCATTTTAAAGTAGACATTTCATATTTCAGCGGTTAAAATGAAAGAAACTATTTTCATTATTTACATTCAACTTTTTTCGCTATTAGGTCACGTTTTGCCGCAACCCGCAAAAAAAACCCTTTCATCCATAAACTGCACCCCCCTTTCATAATTTTATTTCATCTCATTTTTGTTTTATCTCTTTGATTATAACCTTAACCAAACCTCCCGGCGGGTCCATGCATATTTTTTTTTGCCCATTATCAAAATCCACTTTGCACCAGCCTATAATAATAGTGCGTAGCTAATTTATAACTTACAGATTCATAGTTGCCCCTGATTTCCTCTGCTTCAGCGGTAAGAGCTTGCACTCTCCTTTGGGAAACGCTGAACTGATCCAAGGTGACTTGCAATTGGCGTTGGATTTCGTCGTAGTGGGCTTGGATTTCGGTGAGTTGGAAGGATTGTTTCTTGATGGTCTTTTGGAGGTCAATGTTGATTTTGTTGGCGCTGTCCAAGGACATCTCAAGTTCCGTGATTTGGATCTGCAACTTCTTCTTGATGCGAGCGACCTCGGTCTTGAGCCTGGTTTCGGCCTCGACGACGCGGGCATTGAGCTGTTCAATTTCAATGCTGGTGGCCTTGCTGAAAAATGAAAGTTTGATAAGTAGGTGCCTACCAAAGAGGTGCCAGACAATATAATAGTTTAGTATTGAAGCCGATATCTATCAAATTTATATTTTTCAAATGAATTTCATGATTTCACTTCCGTCGAATTTTCAGTTCAGCGAGTTGTGCTGTCGTCTAGTTTATCAAAACCTATACCATAAAATTATGAATATGTCTACCACTACTGATTCGTTTCACTGCGTCTATAAAAATCATATAGCTAATTGCTTTAGTATGATCAACGAGCTTACTATTTTTTTGTAGCTAAGTGCATTTAACGAAGTCATTTGAACCCATTTCTAGCAATGAAGATGCCACGAGTGATATTGGTTTTCGACTATTTCGTCTCTGTAATATTAATTGTGGACCTTATAGCGCTCTCGTACCGAATCGTGACGAGTGGGTAATAAGCTAGAGGCTTTGTGTGGCGAATTTTAGACTGTTGTCAATTTTAGTAAATTTGACCATTGGGCCATCCCCGAGACACGGGGACATTACAGCAAAAAAAAATTTCAACACGAAACCTTAACCAACGAAATCCGACAGGATCTAGACTACGGTGTAAGATAAATAGGTGAATGCACCCGCAGGCCCCGTGTCCGCTAACGCGACAGAGATATAATCACACACGCACGACAAAGATGCTAGACTAGGGCCTGTTTAATTACAAATTATTACTGTCAAACGTTCTGTCAAATCGTACGGTCACCATTTGTAGCTGTGAATAATATGAATTTCGAGGTGGATTCCTATATATTTGAACATCTTATCAATTGTATCAAATTTGTTTACTATGATGCCTAATACCTAATAATACAGAAACTACTACCCCAAGATCTCTGGCCCATTCGGCACGAGTCCCGTTGCAAGATTATATGGTCGTTGTCTATCTCTCTCCACGCGCCGCGTTAACGGAGCCGAGGCATTTTCAGTCGGCTCGTCACATCACTTATTTATTTTACACCATGATCTAGACTTGGATATAGGCTAAAGCCAAGGCTAAAGCAACCCAACAAAGCAAATGATTTTTTGTAATAGCAAATAAAAATCAACGATCATTCACTTTCTTAAGAATTATATCGTAATTTTCAATTGCAGTTTTGCACATTGTAGTCTGTGTTCCAATTCCAAATTAACTTTAAAGAGGAGAAAATGTTTTAAATTAAAGTTGTATAGAACTCAATCTTCTAATTCTAATTTTAAATGAGACTTTCTTGTCTAGGGTGTAATCTAGAGAAATATTTCGAACGTATTTTTGCGTCATTTTTCCTATATGGTGGCGAGTTGGATACATTTAATTTCTTTATCAGGATCGCAAAATGTACCAATTTTACTCCTTCCGATTTTTTTCCAGGTAACCCATGTTTAAACTCCCTATTATTGCCAGGCCTAAATATACCTGAACTTGAAATTTGTGTTCAGCCAGCTTTTGTTTTTTTTTATAAAATTTTATTTCAATGCTCTATAGTAAAGTTTGATTTGAATCGCTCCAGAACTGGAAATAAAATGATTGAAATAGAGAATGGTGATTGATTTATATATTTTGAGTAGTGTTTAATAGTTACATGGTTTCTTTTGAAAATAAATAAATTTTAAAATGCTTTTTAAGTACCTACCGATATTTCTTTTTCGAGCCAGGTACGCCAATGAATGATTATGACATGAAATGCAAATTGAATGAATTTGGCGTGTTGACAATTAGTTCACATGCAAGTGACGTGACATACGCCAAGATATTATTCCAAATTTATATCAAAATGCGTTTGGGGAAAATTTTGGTACCCATTTTTGTAGTCATTTTCATTATCAGAGCAGAAATTTGGTGCATTTTTACTTTTGCCAATGGTTTATATTAATAGTAAAGTACTTCAAATAATGAAGACTGCTATTGCGATACTCGCAGATCTTTTATTACCATAAGATAATTTATCGGTCCGTATTTATAGACCCTAAATGTCTGTTACGTAAGTTACATCTGCTATTTCTGCGTGTACTCACTTGGCAAAACACAACCACAAAACATTATATTTGTCACCTTTGATCGATGTAGAAATGCGTTGATCTTCTATCGAAACACTTTAACTCAGCACTTAAAGTATTAAGTGGCTCGACAAAACTATCCTCAAGCTGGACTTGCATTCTTTTATCCATTGCCTTGAAATGCTGACGATAGCTGCTGTGAGATTGTTTAACTTGTGCCCTTTGAACTATGTTAATGTCATGGTCGATTCCCTCGGCGATGCTTTTCCTGCTGTCAGATAATAGATGTGCCTCAATTGCTTTGGCCGATTTTCCTCGTAGATATTTCTGTGATGCCATTAACCTCGCTTCGATTTCCTTTTCCTTCCTTGGATTATAATCGCCTAAATCGTCGCACATTTTCGATTTTAATTTTTTTATTTCTCTAACAAGAGTTTTCTTCTTCCTAGTTTCAGTCTTGACCTTCTGTGTTATTGACGCCGCAGACACCGACTTGCTTAGCACAAAACTGGAACTAGCACTAGATTTAAAGTCTCTTAATCTTTCCTTTGCACTGGCTTCTGTTTTACGCGATATTCTCGAGAGGTCCTCATGAGAATAACTCTTAATTTTCCTAGGATCGTATTGGTTCAAGCCCAACTCATCAGACCACGGTAGGTGGGGGAAGCCCGTTTTTCTGCTTCTATCCTTTGCTTCTATGAAGTCAACCATGGGCTGATAGAAATTTATGCCAACACCGTAGTTATAGCCATAAGTTGTTGTCGAGGGCCGCCATTTCGAAGTCTTGGTACAGGCCATATTTCAATCATCAATAATTGTCGATTAACTAATACTTAGGTCGATCAGAGGACCCTTTTATACAAGCTATTAATCTTATATGCCAAACCAATCAGGTATCGACGACTCAGGGCTACATATTTTTAGTCTGCCAGAAACATAGATATTATTCAAGTGCCTCATTTAGTGCTTAATATACATAGCTTTATTTTGTCAAGGGCGATAATTAGTATAGGTTATGATTCGGTTGGGTAATGTTGAAAATTAATATATTTTTGGATTGATTAATATAAGGATGAACATAATGCGAAGATAATTAATTTCTGTTAGTTGGCAGTGTCCGTAAAATACTTAATTACATTGGCGGGATACACGTGTAATTTTTCCAAAGTTGTCGGGAGATCAGTATTTGGTATAAAGGTGACTCAGTTAACATATATATATATTAACTCTTTTGGAGGACGTATGCAAGTAAGATGCCAAATTGCTCAATTTGTATATAGGATAAGACTAGGCAGTGTTATACTTAAAAATAGTTTGCTACAATAATAGTTGACAATAGTAGTAGTTAAGGGTAATGCCAATCTCTAAACTTACGAAACTAAGCTACAACCACTCGATGAAATTTTTGAAACCAACATACAAACCAAGCAAGATGAGAAAACAGTTGCTATTCAGAAAATATCATGTAAAATATCATATAAGCAATTAACTACATTTGGATCGTCGACGCCAGTCACATCATATCTCATATGATGTGGACATATCTGATATGGATATCAAATAAAGGGGTTCAAGGAAACAAATGGCAAAATGGCGAAAAACAAGATGGCCGTTACACCACTTTTAAAGAATTATAACTCGGCAAAGGTTAGGGATAGTTTGGCGGTGCTCGAACAAATGTTGTAGGGACCGACTGTTGGTGATAAAAAAACTTAAAAATGGCGTATCTAAGATGGCGATCAAAAAATTAGTTGCTCCAATCCGTCTAAAATTGTTATCCCGGGGTTTCTGGAGTCCCCGATTGCGATTTTGGGGTCGAATTGTTCAGGTCAAATCCTGCAACTGAATTTTAAAAGTACGCCTTGGTTGGCTTCATACTATGACTTCCTAATCAAAGGTGGCAAAAGCTTTTCTAATTTTTAAGGCAGATGTCAAATATAGACAGTTATAGACAAATCTCTCTCTTATGTAATTTGGTGAAGATTCTTGAGATCATCTTGTGCAACCGCATCTATATGGCCACGAAAAATATAATATCACCAAGGCAGCATAGTTTCATCTCAAACAGATCAACTGTTACAAACTTGGTAACATTCAATCAAACAGTATCTAGTATAATGGAGAAACGTTTTCAAGTAGATGCTTTGTACACAGATTTTGCAAAGGCCCTCGATCGCATCGGTCACCAGTTATTACTACAGAAGTCGCCAAAGTTCGGATTTAACTTTATTCCATTAAGTTTTTTCACTCTTATTTAACTGATAGACGCCAATTCGTGTTCTACTTCTGAATTGGCTACTTCTGAAGTACCTCAAGGCTCAAATTGTGGGCCTCTACTATTTTTATTATTTATCGATGATCTGTGCATAGAACTACAATGTGAAGGACTGGTATTTGCGGACCGTCTAAAAATATATAAAAGCATAACATCTGAAAATGATTGTATAGATCTTCAAAATAGTCTCAATAGAGTCAGCAATTGGTGTGTCATTAATAAAGTAGGTTTAATGTTCCCAAGTGCAAAGTAGTAATCTACATGAAAAAGAAAAAATATTTTACTGACAACTATAAAATCAATGACACAACTTTAGAATGACTAAATACAACCAAAGACTTAGATTCTTAGATATACTTTGATTCCGAATTCTGTATTGTAAATCACAGAAATATTAAATATCGAGAAGCAATAAAAATGTTAGGATTCATCATAAGAAACTGCAAATCATTTACGAATATAGAATGCCTAAAATTATTATATTACTCTTATGTAAGATCAAAACTCGATTACGGATCTATAATCTGGAACCCTTATTACGTTGTTCACCAGCACACTTTGGAGCAAAGAAGTCCAAAGAAAGTTTAAAAAATTTATGTCTTAGAAATACAGGGATATACCCCGAAAGAGGTTTAGACAACAAGTATCTATTAAGTACATTTAATTTTGATAGCTTAGAGTTTCAAAGAATTTGTTTTTACACAAATTACTAAATAATATAATTGTCTGCCCAGCAATTCTTTCACATATAAACTTCCATATTCCATACTCACACTCCGACAAAATTTTCATCGGATTCACCGAAAGTTGATGAAAAAATTAGGAAAAAAATTGCAGGGTATGTATATGCTAATAAAATTAGTAACACAGCTGTACCAGTCCGTAGAAGAGTAGCTACAATACCCCTCAATAATAAAACAATCCATGAGAAACGATCACATACAAGTGTTCTAAAGCGGAAAGCAATTTTGTTATAATTTCTAAACGATCGTGACAGAATTGGGATTTCGAATCTGATCCAAATAGATGATGATCTTTTATCACGTGTATCACGTATACTGTGATGCACGCGGATTTTTTATTATTATTATTTTAATAATTAAGAGTATACTCCCCGAATTTGTTCAGAAATAATAAGAATTTTGAAATTCTACTCGTATATTAATTAAAATATTTTTCACTCACCGGATGGCTTCAATTTCTTCATCTTTTTCTTGGAGACGCTTTTCAGCTTCATGGCGGAACTGGATAAGCTCAGCAGAAAGACGTTGGGCCCGTTGTTCTTCAGCTTTGCGGCCCTAAATATTAAAAATTGGACTCAATCACTATTCCATGAGGACAAATGTATCACAAATATGGCTTACATTATCACTATCTTATAAATCACTACTTTTAAATCTTTGTCGAATGTATATAAAATTGAATAAATTAGAAGCTATAAGTATAACGATGTAGGAAAGTTTTCATAAAAAGTAGTGGCAGTGCCGTTATTTCTTGCCGTTATTTATTGAGGTGACTATTTTGATAGGTGATTTATTTCTATAAAAACTATCATAATAATAACTATCAGAATAATAACTATAAGGGACTGAATTTAAGCAATTTAAGTAAAATTAATGTTAAGAGACCTGCATTTAAAATAGGAGACTTACAGCTTCAGCCTCCTTGTATGCAGCGGTAAGTTCATCGCGTTCATTTTCCAGGCGGCGAAGTTCTAGTTCAAATTCGTGCAAGCGGCGAGTGAGTTCAGTAATAGTTGCCTTTGCGTCAGTAAGATCATCTAAAATAAAAATAAAATTAGTGCCTGGTCTGTTGGTCGAAAAGGCTAGGCAAGGTTGGCTGGGCATTTACTAGCAGCATAGGTCTAGGGCATAGTCGTGCAGCAACAGAATACATATAAATAAATCAAGTACCGACAGCTATATAAATAAATATTTTTTTACATATTAGTATGAAGAAGACGGGAAAACGGTTAAATTTTCCCTGAAAGATTTTTGGGACTATTGAACATAAAGGATATGAAGGATAAGCAGAGGATCCCGTATGGTAATTTTGCATTGTGGATCTACCGATGGTTCGGTTCAAATTGGCTTTAAATTGTGTGGTAAAAAGCTGGAAGAATGTAATGTGGATTACCATAAAAATATGAACTCAAATATTTTTGAGGAGTGGTTAGAAAAAGTTTAATTCCAAACATAAATCCTGAAACTGTCATTGTATTAGATAATGCAGCCTATCATTCAAAGCAAGATCCCATAATAGGTACCCAATAAGTCCTAATACCCTAATACCCAATATGTCCTAATACCCAATATGTCCCACGCAAGCTTTTAATTAATTTCGTCCGACCGGCGACTCCGGCATTTATTAGCATACATTAGTATAGCATCCATTTGTTATACGCGAGCCCTTTTAAATATTTATTTCATTGGGTTTTTAGTATTTGTTGTTATAACGGCAACAGAAATACATCATCTGTGAAAATTTCAACTAAAAGTGAGAGTTCGTAGAAAAAAATGGTTTCCAAAATTTGAAAAACTTATTAAAGAGGACATTTTAAATATTTCAAAAGAAGACTGGTGGAAGGCAATTGCAGAAGTAAGTAAATATGAAGAAGAATATAGAAAACTAGGACAAATTCTTATCAATGGTGGTGAAAGATTTATTATCAATCTGGCAGAGGAATTGGATGATGATAGAGGATACTACCTATATAAATTATTAAATTTTGTATGTACGTATAATGTTTATTACTTTAAAATAAAAGTTCTATCTTATTAATTGTTATTATTTCTCAAATAACTGTTGAGAAAAATTAATAAAGTATTTTTTAAATTATGTAAAAAAATAATTTTGTGAAATGCGAAAACAAAGGGAATCCGAACCTGTATGCTATTTGGAATTAGTACTAGAGGTATATTTTCATATGAATAGTTTTTTTACGAATATGAATTATTTCTGGAGGATACTATACCTTTATTTCACTAATTCTAAATTGAACAAGTTGACATTGATTGACTTCTTATTTTGAGAGAGTTGAGAGAGTAATTTAAATACATAGATTAATTTAATTTAATTAGTAATTGTGAACCAATTGTATGTGAACCAATCGTCACTAAATTGTAATTATTTTTTCTATAAACTGATAACAGTTTATAGAAAAAATAATTGGAAATTTATTTTATAATTAAGAAAATGGTGTGGTAAAACAGTTTCCAAACCAGAAACTTGGGGTACTATACGTGATGAAAAATGTCAAATACAAATATTTCACGAGTAGCAGTACAATACAGTACAATACAGTACAAGTATATCTATATGAACACAAGTATATCTATATGAATCTATATACCGGCAAAATGATAATCACACATCTCTTATAATTCTTGCAGGACATATTTTTCAAAAAACTCACTAAACATCTTTAAACCTCGCAAAACACGTAACTATTTTTCAACAAATATCTAAACGTCAAGAACAACATAAACTCAAGTTATACAAATACACAAACGTCAAAAGTGGGGTCAATATGGCCGGTCCCTTAGCAAAACAAGAAACAAGGGTGCGCACTCGACGAGGCTCGTTCTCCCTACTTCTATGTCTAATCATTTTACACCCATTAGGGAAATACATAATAACCGTAGCTAATGATTCACTATGGGTTGTAAACTAAACTTTCAGGAAGTCACGTGATTTACAATTATTAATGAAGACCTGGTATAAATTTCCATAGTACAGGTAGTAAATTAGAGATCTTACTTATATTTACCTGCAATTTATAGAAAGTACTTGTAAGAACCCGTACCTACTGCATGCTCTCTTTCATTTCGAAACAGACTTGTCAGAGTGTGTTACCCTAAACTATATAAGCTTGCAGTAAGATGGGAAACAAAGTAAATAGCTTTTATAAAGTACTCTTATTAAGTACCATGTGGATTTCATAAGCTTCAACTTACCACTCAATTTCTTGTTTTCACGGGCGAGTTGGTCCTTGAGTTCACGGGTCTTGTCCAATTCGTGGACAGTGCGTTGGAGTTCACTGACTTTGGTGCGGAGATCGCGTTGGCTCTGCTCGTACAATTGCACGGTTTCATCAAGGCGGGTCTTGAGATCGATGTTGATTCTTTCTAACTGTTCAACGCGTTTCTGCAATTCCCTAGCAGTGTTGTTGGCCTTCTCCAGATCAATGATGAGAACCTCCACTTCAGATTGGAGACGTGACTTTTGCTTTTCAAGATTGTTGACCTTAACCAAGAGAGCCTCGATGTGTTCTTCCTGTTCTTGAATTCTAGCGCTGAACTTGCGGCGAAGTTCCTCAACTTCCTCGGCGCGGGCGGCAGCCTCGGTCTCGTATTTTGATTTCCATACTTGCACCTCACCTTGGGATTTGACCAGTTGACGTTCGAGGTCAAGACGAGCTTCGCTTTCTTCCTCAAGTTGGACACGTATAGATTCAAGTTCAATCTCTACCTGATGGAGATTGGCCTCCAAAATGGAGCGCCTCCTCTCATCATCTTCAGCGCGACGACGGGCATCCTCCAATTGGCCGGCAAGTTGGGACTTGAGGTAGTTGGCGTTTTCGAGGTTAACCTTGATGTCTTGCACTTCTTTGGTGAGTTCGAGATTTTCTTGGGAGAGGCGAGTTTTGTGGGAAGTGATGTCAACGATGGTGCGGTTGAGTTCCTCGATTCTGATGTGGAGTTCATTGATGGTAATTTCCAATTTTTCTGCGTGCTTGACGGAAATTAAACGTTCTTTGCTAACGCTTTCTACTTGAGCAATAAGTTCGTAAACTTCGCTCTGGAATTTGCTCTTCTCTTTTTCAGCTCTGCAAAGAGAAGACAGAAGTTACATTGCATCATCTATTAAATACATACATGAACATACATATAGTACAACGAATAATTAAAAAACAACGTGACTGTGTGAAAATACCACCTTACGTGCAGGTGTGTGTTGTGTGATTCAGTTTAGGTATATGAATGAGCTCCCTAATATTTATCATATCAGTATTGCAAAGGTAAACTTAATTAAATTGTAAGGGTGGCACATAATGTAGTGACACATTTTGAAGTTTAATAACTTTGCCTGTGAAAATACTATATGTATGTTTTGGTGTTGTACGATTGAAAAACTATTTTTTTTGCAAAAATACAGGGCGTACCAATATATAAAACGATTTTAATCAAAATATGAAATTCAAGAAATTTGACAACAAAGGAAACTAACATAATAATAATAACTAGCTAATGTTTAAAAATTTTGTCTAAAAGATAATGACCTTCAGTTCTTCAACATTCTTCTAGTCTAGACACTATATTTCGCATAGCATGATGCAACATTAATGGAGCAATATTCCGGATTTCTGTTCGGAAATTTTATAATGAATTAAACAGAATATAATTAGTGTCACAAGCAAGTGTTAAAATAAGTTAATTTGTTTCAATGATATTAAAACTGAATAATAACATTTTGTTTTTTTATTTAGGTACTGAATAATTTTTTGCCTCATGTCATGAACATTTGCCCAGCTTTGATTTCTTTCGTACTCTTTTTTTGTCCATTGTACTGTCGTGAGCAAAAACCTAGGACAACTATTTTTGTTTGTAATGTAAATCTATCTCCATTTGACCAAAATATTCTCAACTTCTCAACTTCGTAATTCATTGCTCTGCATATATGATCAGAATCGTAGACGACTTACAAATAGATTATTTTTGTACAATTTCACAATCATTAAAGGTCGATATACACAACTAGATTTTAGCAAAAATACGTTTAAGAGTTGTCCTTTTTTTTGCTCACGACTGTACCTACCTGTCTCTCAACATATAGCTGGACCTCATATAAAAATAATACGGTATAGTTTTTAACTAGGTCCATAAGATAAAACGTTTCCAGTTTATCCATCCCTAAAATACATATCTATATAACCTATGCAATAAGACTGTTTTCTAATGGCACATGGCGCCACCTATTTGATAGATGCTAAAACTGCGAAATAGCGAGCCACTGCAAGTGGGTTTATGTTACAGTATCTCGGTAATGCGATAATGTTCTTAATTGATATTTCACAAAGTGTTTCAAAAATGATTAAAGCAGGATGTGACATATTTGGATTTTAATAAAATGCTCTATCTCTCTCTTTATCATATCAAATAAATATTTAGGTTTACACTTAATAAGTTTTTTCAAAAAGCACATATTACAATAAAGAAAAATATGTCAAGACGTAATTCATTGCTCTGCATATATGATCAGAATCGTAGACGACTTACAAATAGACTATTTTTAGAAGTGATATACCTATACATACTTATAAATATCCCATGCATTCCAAATTATTTCTGGATCTTGGATCTTCAATTTTGTTGGATTAATATGTAAGTAACCAACAGGTAGTGTTCACACTAAATCATTTACAAAACTTAGGTGATATTAATTATTGTGTACCAGTAAGGCAGCTATTGGTAACAGATATTTAGTTTGAAACAGTAACAGTGTGATATATAAAACGATGATTTGACCGAGACAAATATGGCAAGGATACTTGGTAAAGTTATTTATACCAGTGCGAGGCAAGCCGATGGCGGCCGAATATCAAGATCTACAATCTAATCTAATATTATCCGCGTAGAAAGAAAAATATACTTTTTTTTTAAGTCTAGATTTGAATTAGAGAAAAATGGTTGGTTCTAGGACGATAAACATTTACAATAGGGCACTGAAAACTGATACAAAAAAATGAGCAAGATTGATATTTGATAACTTTTTTTTAATTCGCGCTTGTTCATTGATTTTAAACAATGTGCAGATTATTTTAATTTATTTATTTTATTTTCGGTTTATCAATGAAAATGAAAAAGGTATTTGGTCAAAATTTTGATAGGTATATTGTGTTCTTACATATAAAAAACTTTAATGTAAGCTACGGAAAAAGGTGTTCAAACGATATGTTCAAATTTTTGCTAAATCGAGTTAATGCAATTTTCAGAATCTACAAATTAGGTACTATTGTATAAATATCTAAAATATTGTTTTTTTCTAATACACATAAAAAATAAATGACTTTCAAAATTTCAACATTTGTGTCGCTTTAGTTTTTTTGACCGCAGGACTAGAGTTGACCGCAGTACTAGAGAAAAAAGCCATTTGTGTCCATTTCAGACCTACCTGTAACCATACAGGTAGGTATGGTTACAGGTAGGTATGGTCTCATTTATTATATGCCTTATGTAATTATATGCGGCATATATAAAAAGTATAAATGCCTCATGTAATGACATATGGCTTTCTTCTCTAGTAAAATCACTGAAGTAAGATGCTGTGAGCAAACTAAACGCGCATGTATTTACTTCGATCGACCTATTTGTATAGTTTATGATTTTCTTGGTTTATGATTTTTAAGAATAGACATTTGAAAAATATGAAATTGTCCTGTATAATATATAAATTTATTAATTATTGTATTCATTTCCCATTTAAAAGTAGCACATGCGGCATTATTGCTTAGCAAAATTTCAAATTTAGTAAGATAAAGTATCGTGTATGTGAAGCTGTTTTTATGAAAGTGATATTTTACAAGCTTTTGTTTAACCTGCTATGTAGGTATGTATATATCTATGTGTTTGTTCGGGTCAAATCTTGCAACTGAATTTTAAATCAGTTATCCTCAACCAATTCAGCTGAAATTTTGCATGCACGTTTAGTTTAGATGACAATGCATGGTTAGATAAGTGGCGTCATTTCTAGTTTTTATTTAACTTGATATATATGTATGTATCTATGTATGTTTGTTCAGGTCAAATCATGCAACTGAATTTTATAGTAGTTATCCTAAACCGATTGAGCTAAAATTTTACATGCACATATAGTTTAATGACAATACATGGCCAGCTAAGCCATTATACATCCAATATGGCGGACCGACTGAGATGGCGGACTAGTTATTTTGTATGCACTTTCATGACATGGGTATTAAATGAAAGGGTTTACTGAGAAGGGTTTACTACTACAAAAATAAAATGACGTCACTATAAATCCAATATGGCGGACTCCCAAAGATGGTGGATTAGTTATTTATTAGATTTTATTATTTGATTTGAATTATCATTTTATTTGAGAAGAATACGAAAATAAAATGACTCCCAAAGATGGTGGACTATGTTTTTTCATGGGGTGCATAAACTCCATGATATGGATATCATATGAAGATGAAGAAATAGGTTCAAGAGAAAAAAAATGGGCTAAAGGGCGGAAAACAAGATGGCCGTTATACCAATTTTAAAGAGTTATAACTCGGCAAAGATTAGGGATAATTTGGTGGTGCTCGAACAAATATTGTAGGGACCGTCAAGGGTCAATTGCAAGCGATACAAATTTTTCAAGATAGCAGATCTAAGATGGCGATCAAAAACTTAGTTGCTCCAATCCGTCTGAAATTGTCATCCCGACGTTTTTGGAGGCCCCGATTACGATTTTGGGGTCGAATTGTTCGGGTCAAAGCTTCATACTATGAGTTGTATAATTTAGCGAGACGGGCGTCAATAACCATGGTTCGCAACCAGTCTAGGAGAAGGAAAGCTCCAAAATCAAACCCGGAACTGTGTTTTGTTAGACACAAGTAAGCTTCAAGCTGAAATAAGTAGAGTTAAGTAGAGTCAAATCACTTATGAAAGGTGTCCTTATGAACGAACTAGACTGTACTAATTTAACAGGCAAACCACCATGCAACAATGACGCATTAAGTGAAATTAAAAAACATTTTTAAAAAGAAGCTTTTATTTAAATGCTCTAAAAAGAAGAAAATAAACTTTAAATTAAATTAAACCCATCAATTTATTACAGTAAACAATTTATATGTGAATATATAAAAGCTTGTCGCGAGATTTAACTGTGTAGATAATTTTCGTAAAATTTTGAATAACTTTCGTTTTAAAATGTTTTTCATAGCTCTATAAACGGTAAACATTTGAAAAGAGAAATGGCGATTACCCCGGTTTGGCTTAACATAATCAAACGAATTTGGTTTCATTGGAAAGAGCATTGCTTTATTTACCATTGCTAGAATAGAGTGTGCCAATTTAATTGGTGCCTTGAAAGCTAGGTGGCGCCGTTTGAAATACAAACAAACTTTCCGTTTTTTCTCCTTAATTTCAAATGGAAACACATGTTTATGCTCACATAGTCCTATAGATAATTAAAATTGCAAGAAACCAATGTAAACTACAAGCCGATATCTTATTTCTAACTGGAAAAATTGATAAAAATATATTTTTACATCATAAAAGTATTAATGATTTTATACCGATTACTCGCAGTGGTCACAAACGGAGAAAATAAGTAAGGATAAAGCTAAAAACATTTATATATCAATTATTTATATGGTAAGGATAGGTGACCTAGCGGGCCATGGAAATAAACTGCCTCTTCTAATCCATTTGTGAGGAAATGTAAAATATCTGGACTCAACACTTACTCACAGAATTTAGAAGAGGAAGCGGTAGTTTATTTCTATGGCCCGCTTGGTCGCCTGACCTTACCTGTCTGGATTTTTATTTTTGAGGTGGGTGCAAGATTTAGTGTTTCAAGAACGACCAACGATAAGGGAATATATGGTTTTTGGAATACAAAATGCAATCCACAGTATATCCGTTGCGGAAGTGGATTTTGCCGTGCAAGTAATACGCGACAGACTTGAGCGTTGTATAGAGGACTTTTTTTATGAAACTCAAATACCGGTAAATAGAGCTATTGTTCTGGAAACCCTTAAACTATTTTTAATCTCTCGTTGATTATTCTAAGTTACTAATATTGATAAATATTAAATCATAGAGCCACTACGCTAATAGTACCCCAGTACCTACCTAGTATGTAATTAAAACGGCGCATTATGACATTTTCTTACTGAATCTTAACGAAAAATTTCCTGTTTTTAATTCACGCACCAGGGCGTCTCGAATTATTAAAACGAAATATTTCCTCCATCAATATTATTTTAAGAAAATATGAAAATTATATTATAATTTTCAAAACATTCGTGATTTCGCAAACATTTCTGGTAATAGGGAGATTACCAGTTATTATTTGTTTGTACCATATTTTAATTAGGTACCTAATTTTTCTTTATTCAGCCATAAAAGTGCTTACATATCTACAGATTAAAAATAAACTATGACATCCCACATTGTGTAGTAAAAAGTAAATTGTATTATTTTGCTTCTACTGAAGCTTTTGCATTTAATAATTTCGCCATTGAACGTTGGATAATTCAATATGGTTTACTTTACAGTTGATAATTTGATTTGGAAAATAGGTACTAATTTTGTTTTTATATAAATCTTACCTAGATTTAGCTTTGGCAAGAGAGTCGATTTGTTCTTGGAAGTCGACGACGATTTCTTGGTGCTTTTTTTTGAGGATGGCGGCAGTTTCTTCGGACTCGATGTGTACATCTTCCAGAAGTTTGCGTAGTTTCAACAGTTCTGTGTCGCGTTTCTTGTTGATTTCGAACTAAAATTGTATCAGGTTTCATTAGATATCCAATTTGGTAATAGTTTTATTTGTTACCTGACTTTCAGCACCACCTTCGGCTTCTTCTAAACGTTCGGATAGCTGAATAACTTGTACACTAAGATCTGCTTTCTCTCTTTCAATCTGCAACGTACAAAAGATATTATTTATATACAATATTATTGAGTTTTACATTAGTATATATTGCATAGCAAGCGTTTGCGAGTTATTGTTAGTGGTTTTTATTAAACGAGAATATTTTCGCAAGAAATTAAATTTCATTGCAGTTAACCGTAATGATTAAGTTTGGTATTTGATATTCATTTTAAATTGTTATTTACTAACAGACATATTGGTATATTTGGTCAATATGTAAGTAATAACACTAAATACAAGTAGATACTCTTAATCTACTCTTATATACCTACTTACTCCCTTTACACTAAGTTTCCACTAAAATGTGGAAATAAGGACGGTGTACTGGGGACTATTCAGTTTATTACATGAAGTTAAAACAGTAAAATAAAGCTATTAAGTTCATGATTCATTGTCTAAAAAATTCATAGAAAGTAACTCGCGCTTGGTTTGGTATAATTATCAAGCCACTAACCTATGAAAATAAAAAAATGGAAAATTCACCCCTCTATCTTTTTATTGACAGAATTTTAGTAAACAAGCACTATTTTCTCCAACCGTCACCAAACTATGATATTTTTTTACTGTCAGGAGTCTCTAAGGTTGACATTTTCCTTACTGAAAAAAAATGATATCTTAGCAACAAAAGTAGTCACATCTAATCCTAGGAGCTAAAGTTGACACTGCTAATCCTTAGATTAAAAGTATTCACCAAGTTTTAATTTATAAGTTTATTCAACAATATTTATAATATTTTTTTTATCCACATTGATATCTATTAAATACAGTTTGAAAAAGTATTATTATTAAATACAAAAAAACAAAGCAGTCCAACACGTTTTCATTGATAGTTATTAATAGTTTTCATTAATATTTTCAGGTCTTGTGACATCAGAAATGGCAACGGTGCGTTGGTTGGTTTATCATAACCACTATCAACAGTCAGTAGGTGTTCAATGTGGCCCTCAGCCACAGTGCTCGATCTACATCCTTCGTGTCTTTTAAGGCAAGTGAGGTCACCACCACCGTCTATTAAAAGGGTAGGAGTCGTTCGTCGTAATGCATGTCCACGATACTCTTTTCAGTTGTCTAGCTTCAAAACACTTAAATATCTGAGAAATTATCGACATTCTACCAATCCGGGTGAACGTTAAGCAACATATTTTCGATAAAACTTAAATATAATTTGGTTTTAGTATTGGGAATTGTTCACATCTTCAACATTATCAATTGTTAAATTGACTAATTAATCAGAACGGCATGCGTATGTCTGCAACCCCCAATATTAGGACGAATTATATTATAAGGAAGCTTTTTAAAAAATGTTTGCTTTTATTTCTAAAACCTTTAAAGCATTTACTTTCATCATCAAATATAAATTATCACTATTCAAAATTATTCAAAAAGCATTATTCAAAAAGCAAACAACTTGCTCCTTTTAAATACTCGCGATTTTTTCAGTAAATATCCCTCATTTTGTCTCTCGAGAAAAGCACGTAACTTGAATATTTGCTTATATCAATCTCCTTCTTTATATCCAACCTTGACCGCAACATTGAATATTGTGACCAAAGCGTTGACGGCTTCATTTTCTTTGCTAAGTTTGAGAAATACACCATCAATACATATCCTCAATACAACTTAATGTTTTCTTTTTTGCACCAATACACAAAACGTTGGTAGACACATTCATAAATTTCTTGAGATTTCTTTGGGAGAAGATTCAAGGAAACCTCTTCAAGGATTTAAGGAAACCTCGCACACTCCAGTGTCTCCTCAGGTACATCTAAATTTTCATTAGATTCCATTCTTACAGTTTTCAGCAAATTGGACCACAAATAATCACAAATGTTTGACAAAGAATCGATGATTACAACGACATATCCTACTTACCTACTTTGCTTTAAAACCCCAATGTGGGTTGAATAATTTCAAACCACAAATTAATAATTAAATGGGGGATTTCGATTGGAGAAACAATAGCATGTTTTATTCGGATTACAAGTGTCTTTATTAAAAGTGTCTTGCATTGGCTTACTTTTATGATGTTAGTTTAACGTGTCAAATCTAATTCTAATTGTTTTATATACTAATTATTTTATATTGATGCAGTATAAAAGTAATATAGTCTTGAAATTGTTGGTCAAGTTATTCTATGCTGAAGAGTAGGTACTGAAGAGTAGGAAGAGTAGTACAATTTAAAGAAGCTGCGAATGTTTCTATTTATACAAAGTTGCTTGCGTACCGCAATGATGAGTATGTTGAATAATAAGTCTAAAATTTTGACAACTGATCATGTGATAATGTTTCTGACTGCAGCTGTTCATAAACCTTTTTTTTTATTATTAAATATGCATTGACGAGGCAAAGCCCTCTGGAATAGCAGTTAAAAAAAATCCTACGAAAATTGTGATCTCGGATCTTAATTAACATGCCACCACAGTAATTTTAATTGTTATATTGAACTGCTTTAGTAACCTAAATTATTCTTAAAAGTTGTCATGGCAATCTTTTGGGATTGAGTCCGAAAAAGACTCATTTTAGGGACTCCAATGAGTCCGGAAATTTTTTATACGTTTAAAAACAAGCCAGTAGATTGTAGCGGTGTGACAGCTTGGCACTTTCGTAACTTGTCAGTTTCATAATTGTCTAAATAATAATTGTGAAATGATCTTTACAAAACCAGTTGCGTAAAATTTTACTTTTCATAACTGGTTATGAAAAGTAATGCCTTACAAAACTGTCATCGATTTTAAAATGTGTCACTTTACATGTCAAAATTAGACAAGTATATTAATGTTTCTGGTCTTGTATAATCTATAGGTCTAGAACTTGCCGCATTTCAATATTAAGAGGTACTTGATTAATTTTGTAACTCAACTTAAATACTATGCATGTTTAGTATATACGGATAATACTATTTTTTGTAGAGAATAAAATTTCCTATCAAAATGGCAAATTATAAAGTCAAAAAACTTTTATTTCAACAAAATAAGAAAAAATATTCAAGAGACGAAAACTTTAAATATTTTTTTTAACGTTTTTGTGTGTAACTTCTTCCTCGGTGGATTTAGGATAGGCACTGGTACACAAAAATTAAAGCTCACGTAATTTGTATCAAAATCGACAAAAGTGGTGACCGACAAAAGTGTTTTTGATAAAAATTGTTCAAAATTTTGATATACCTGTTTTTTTCGACATTGTCAATAGACTTTAACATATAACCGATGACAGATGAAAACGGCCTCCGGCTTTGCCTACTGGACTAAATACGATAGTTAGAGATTAAGACAGTTTTAATTGGAAGGCAAAGCCTGGTGCAGTCAAAGACTTAATTACGCCTGTAATCTAATGTCAACTATTCCCAAAAACAATGAAAATGTGTCTTTAGGAATGAATTGTATATTTTCACATTGGTATAGAAAGATGATACACATAATATCTGATTGATACTGAATTTGATGACAGATAATTTAATACTGCAAAGAATTTTATTCTTGTTTTCCCTTACTGTTAGCATATCGATGATTCAAATATGTTTACTATTTTTTAGCGGTATACCTAATCTGTTTTTATTTAATTTTTAATACATAGGTAGCGTATGGTTTTAATGTTTTTATCATAAGTTAGAAATCGGCACAATTACGTAGTAAAAATATTTAAAGTAAAAATAGTAAAAATATTTTTACTCCCTTAAGTGAAATTAGGATATTCCTCCCTCATCTGGAGAAGAAAATACTACATTTCCATAGCAATTAGAAGCAATGTTCTTAACACTCATTAATTTATATAAACAATGATCAAAAATATTAAAGATTTTATTTACACCTCAAATACTAACCAATTCAACTAACAAATACTAACAAACAAAAAATTAGTAAGTTCAATGGTGGGGGATAATTAGCCACCATTTTATCCCCCCTTGTTATATCCACGCCTGACTGTGCACATTGTTTTGACGCGTCGAGTTAACCACCATATTTTCAATATGGACCGCAACGATATATCTTGCAGCAAATATTTATATTTAATTACAAGTTACAAATTTCAAGTTCAACGGATTTAAAAGCCCTTGGAAGTCGCATGAAACATCCAGCTAAATTCCTCGCTAAATTCCTTTTCAGCTAGTTCGCGACACACGTCGGTCTTATTTCGAGGCACAGAACACTGTTTATCCGTCATTACGTTTACCTAGCTCCGATACGGATACTCCGGGCAATTTTTATTGCAAACCGAAAACATATTTACAATAAATTTGTGTATTTTAACAAATTTCGTATAAAGGAACTTTTTATTTTACTTGTAAGATTGTGGGATGCCCAATTTTTTTTTTCTGAAAATCAAAATTGGACAAACTTTTTTTTTTGATCCTGTATATTTTAAAGGTTCCACATTCTATAAACCTTTTTTAACAACTATGTGAAAACATAAATTCAAAAGAAAAAAAATATCATGAGTTTTTATTACACTGTGTTCCAAGGGCTCTTAATAGAACTTGGTAGAATAGAATATTGGTGAATGGTATTAAATATTAGTGAATGTTACCCTCTGGTAATGAATACAATGTTATTTAATTTGTTTCCTTATAGGCTATAGAATAGCCGAAAAGGTGGTGTAGGGTGCATGAAGAGGGGGAAAATTTTTCGTTTTAGGAATGTGTTGAGTTACGACGTAAGCTATTAAAAGTTATCACCCCTAGCGCGTTCTCCTTTCTACCCCCCGACGCTGAAGCGAAAAATTTTCGCCTTCCCCCTGCACTCTACATCCCCTTCGTTGCTTAGGCTATTATTAAGTTGCCAACCCCTATGAATTACTCCAGGCTTCTGCCTGTTGCTTAATAACTCACATAACCCTCATTTTATCATTTAAAATGTTACTATTGCAAATTAAAACCCGAACATACCAACCAACATGCAAGATTGTGAAGTATTAGAGGAATTTTTCAAAATTGTTATCAAATATGTATTCAAAATGTGAACAATGCGAATATATACTGGTTTTATATATTAGTGGTGACCGGCTCTTATATGAGTATAAAAGGAGACAATGATATAATTCTTTCTAGTTAGTCCTAAGAACTGGCTATAAGTAAAATCGGATTCTCAGTTTCTGTTGCGGAAGATTGTGCGAGTTTCAATTACATTTTTAATTACAGTGGATTTTGGTTTCGGATGGCATTAATATTTTTCTTATAAGGCAGATTCGTCCCAAAAACTTGATTTCAGTCCGGACGTTAGTCTTACGGAGTCTTAGGTTATTATGCATTTAGTATAATTATCTAGTTTAAAACAATTACTAGGTATTGTTTGTAACATCGAAATATGAGATATAAAAATTTTTCAAAGGATTGCCACAATTGCCGCTCCCATTGCGGCAATTGTCGGGGTAGTATAACTTTTCTTACATCAAGCTAAAATCGTCACTATAGGCGCTTTCATTCAACAAGTTGTTATGTTTTGATAGAATACTAATAACTATATTTTAACACAAAACCCATTAAAATAATACACTATTTCAAGAATTATTGTTGACCCCTCTTTACCACAAAACGGGGTCGGCGGCTCCTTTTATCGATATAATGAGGGTTTTCTGCTCGGGTTTTTATGTCTCATATTTCGATGTTACAAACTATACAGCGTTCCATTTATTTTCAGAAAAAATATAAAGCGGCATTTTTATCAGTTTGTCCACTAAGAGTTCTTGGGATTTATACCCAGAAATAATATATTAGTATGAAAAATACCCGACATTTGGAATTCTAGGAAAATATGAAAAATGTAGGCTCATTTTGACAACCTGCTGTTAAAAATAATTCATCTTTTAACTATTTTGGAACCCTCCTTTGTTTATTTTTAGAACAATGAAACGGAATAGCCTGAACTAGATGAACTAAATTGGGAATACACCTTGCCAATTTTAAAATAGACGAATTGTAACCTAATTGAATCACATTTCTAAAAGCAGGTTTTGCGTAATACAATTTTTGAATGAATATACCAAAATCATCATAATATAATATAGGAATATACCTGACGTACAAAAATCATGAGATAAGGTAAGTAAAATTCGAGGTACCTATAATAATATAATTTGCCATTAATAACTATTAATAATTTTATAAGTCGAATTATTAAATATTCATTTATCTCTCTCAAAATTATATAAATTCAATTGCTACATGCAAGGAAAACTGACCAAAATAATTAATAAATAAAATATATAAGTATGGCTAATTTATACATATATTATTAAACATTATTAAAACAATTATAATTATTTTTTCCCGGGATTGAATGAAAGTAATGTAGATGGCGCGGATGTTTCGACATGCCAAGTACTTTTCCTAAGTATGGATGTAACATTTTCATACTTTATGGATATCTATATCTATGCATTTTGTCACAGTTAATTTGATTTAATTTGCAACCGATAGTATGTTTACGATTAATCAGATGTACTATTATTAGTTACTGATATTCTCCACGACTACGACATTTTTTGTTATGTCAATCATGATCTAAATTGGTCTCGACCGTATTTCAGAAAGTATTTGGCAACATGATCCAGGTTGGAAATATTTCCATGCTTTTTTCAGGTACTGAGGTACATGTTAGTTATGAATCATATTTTTAATGCACTGACACAGAAAAAGTATGAAGAATTATTTAGGTATGCGGATTAGTAAAGGCCATTATATTGAGTGTTAAAGCTTTTGCTATCTCACAAGTCTCATATGATTCTTTTAAAGCGGTGTTACCTTTTGTATGTAGACAGATAATTTTCACTAAATAATTTGTATGTATGTTTTGTATAATTTAGAAATAGTGAGTAGATTTTTATAGAGAACTTAATGCAGGTGGCATATATGATGATTTATTTGTTTCGCAAAGATACAAGCTTTTGCAAGCGTATAAGCATTTACAGCAAAAATATGTACTCACTCTTGATCTAAGTTCTCTTTCAATTTCGAGGTCATCTTGAAGCAGACGAATTTTGTCCTGTAAAAATAGTAATTTTTAGATACTTCTTACTAGTTTTGGTTTTCTGACTCGTTTTCAAAACGTCAATTTTTAGATAAAATAGGAATAGATACTGAAATGTTTGATTAAGTATGGTAAGACAAAACAAAAAACTTGTTTATTTTTGTGATGTGTATGTTGGTTTTGATGCAAAAACACAAAAAAACACAAAAATAGTTCCTCGATTCCTCGATCAAAATCACTGTCAAAACACTTCACACAATCACAAAAATATCACAAATTTGCACAGTTCTTAAAAAATGGTCGTTACAGATTATAGTAATTTGATCCATCTCGTAGATGTCGGAGAGTATTTTTACCTCAAGCCTAGATAGGGCTGTCAAGTCAGCACTGTACTCAATGCTGACGTCGGCGCTGCCGCCGGCAGCCCCCGAGGAGCGGTAAGAGTATTTGGAACTCCTCGCCACAGAGGAAGACATTGTTTCTGGAGGAAAGTCTCTTGTTCGTTAGTGCACTGACCGTCGAAAATTTCAATGTTGAAACCCGCGTGCTGTCGCCGCCAAACAGTGGTGGCTAAGTCGTTCGTTTGAGCGTCGCGACGTTGAATATGAGAATAAAGTGATCGCTTGAGTCGACGCTTGCGTGTTATACATTGAAAGTTACCTCAAAATAAGTATCGGCGCACCCACTTGCGCATGTGATTCAGATATTTGTATTTTTGGAAGGCTGTTATGGGTATTTTAAAATTTGTTTATGCACTTTTATGCATCGACATGTTATTGTAATCATTTTCCGATAACGTATGACTGTGGCTCCAATTATAAACATCTAACAATTTATTATTGAAGCCTGAAAGATTTTATGAAATACCGAACTTATTTATTCAGCTGAGGAATTTATCAGGATTTTACATGAAATATTAAGAGTTAAGAGCAACATAAATTTAACACCCTATTTAAAAGATTAATTTAGAAAATAAATTGAACCTGATAATATACAGCGGGGGTCGTATAGTTACTAAAATATACCTCAATAGAGTCCACGGCCACATCAAAGTCGTCTAAAAATGATTTTCGTTTGCACTTTGAGTTTAAAAGCTGAAATCAGCTTTAGATTATTCCTCATCTTCAGAAATATCGAAATCCGTAAGCCGTCAAGTGTAGTCCGGGATGGTTCTAGATGAAATGTGAAAAACTCCCCAATTTTTTTGCATAATATTAATCTACACAATTGGACGTTCGTCTAGACCGATAATATGACATCGAAAAATATATTTTTAAATAATTTAAGTCCGGAAAGCACGGGATTAAATGGACCACCGTAACGTTTGCCTAACGCTAGTGAAATAGACCTTAATATTTCGACATGTTCCCGCTTTACACTGCAATAGCTATTTTTTTTACAGTCTGATAAAAAAATACCCATCGATAACGTTTTAGAGCGTAATTCCAGCTCTCTAATGCATATTTTGTTTTTTAATTTGGATAATTCTATATTTTTTTTAGTGATTTTTGTAAGAGCAGGAGCATAGGGTTGGTTAAGGTCAACTATCGCTTGCGTTCTCTCAAATGATGAGGTTATTATGATCGAATATCGACTATTTTTCTCTTATGCGCATGTTAAATACATAGAAATTATTGATACTAAAAATATTGCTTTATGCGAATAGTTTTCATAGTGTTATAATATAATATAAACGTAGGGTGCTCCTAGGTGGAGATTCTACCTACCACCTACCTACCTAGAAACCACCTCCGTGGTGATTCTAGGAGACTACCCTTGACGACTTTAGATATTTCGATATTTCTGAAAGTGAGGAATTATCTAAAATTGGTTACAGCTTCTAAACACAAAGTGCAGACGAAACTCAAAATTTAGGCCTCTATGGACTATACTACAATGTATAACTCAAATATTAAGATGTTATTGTTCGAAAGTTATCACAGTAAATAAAAAAAATTATATACGATTAATGAAATAATTTTACACGCAGACTTTATGCGCAATAACAGTTTCATGATGTTTTTTTTTAAGTAGCTGGCGTTAACTTCTAGGCGAATTTGACGCATCTGCAGTATTCGGGGGCGGTACCGCCTCTGCTTCGTTCCACGTAGCAAATATTTTGAAAAGCTAAAAAACACTATACTAATTATAACCGGTCAGAGCAATCTGTTTCCGCAATTCTGTTGGTTGTTTAATACCACTAACAAAACGAAGCAATAGGGAACCAAATATATTTTATAGTGACAGAACATTAATAACTCATCGACAAATCCTTAAAGGCGGACCACATTTTTGAAGTAAACAAAAGTAATCGAAGTATTTTACAGATTTTTTTAAGATATGTATACACATAATTCATTCCACACAGAGTGTCGTAAGTTTTGTCATTTTATAAATTTTACAGTAGAGCGAAAAACCGAAAATGTGTGTAATGTTTTCCGGAAATACCAAAAAAAATGTTTCAGTGAATTTTTGATTTTAATATATGGAAAAGTACGTTTTTCAAGTAAATCAATTTTGTGTGAATATTGTTGAAATAGTCTTTAGTTTCCCAGATTTTTCAAAAAGTTATCACACGCGAGTTTCTGTAATTTTTCTTTCAGCTTCCTACAGATAGGATAATTGGCAATAAAATACTTTAAATTAATAAGGTAATGTATTTTAACTAAATAGCAGGAGTATAAATCAGAAAGTATAAAATTATAAACACACTAAGGAAAAACAAAATTGCAATTTTATAAATACAAACAAATTTTCGAGAGACAAATTGTAGCACTTAAAAGTTTGTTATTTCGTCTTATAACAGGAGCATTCCCTTAAGGTCGCGATTTTGTAGAGTGAGAGGCAAATCGATGCATTCATTTTGGTCATCTATAAATAATTCAAAAGTTTCATAAGATTTGATAATCAAATAAGTTTCAGGCACTGACTATTATTATAGTGATGATTATAATATTATAAGTTTTTTGTCCCAAAATTTTTTTAAAAGCTTGGTTTTGCAATGAAAATATGCATTTTTATTAATAAAATTTTAGCAGAAAAAACTTATATTATAATAATCATTATAATAACATTAGTGCCTGAAATAATTTGAATATCACATCTTATGTAGCTTTTTAACTATTTATAGTTAATCAAAATAATTATTATTTAAGTTACTATTATACCTAAATCTATTTGTATGTCACTCTACAAAATCACAACCTCAAATGGCGATGTAAGATCATCGCATTTTTGTTGTCTTCATTGGAGCACTGTTTAAATTAACAATTTTTATATTTTGTGTTGCTTTGCTCTCCAATCGTTTTAATTCGACAGTCATACCTTAAGTAGAAGTATATGAAAAATATTTTCATATGTTCTTTTTGGTCCACCATTAGTTCCATAATTTATTTTTTTACCATCATTACTGATACTGACTGTCAAAATTCGTAATAATTTTGTGACACTTTTAAAATCTAAAAAGTCCGCGCAACCCGTTGGGATAACTGTGGGGATTTTTTTCTAACTGTTAGGACTTTCTGGCTAACTTGTGGAAGATCTGTACTTATTGTCCCCTTCATTTCGTCCATGGTTGGTTTAGAAAAACGTATATAACGGTTTCGATTTCCTTGAATTTTTGCACTGAATATAACGTCATTGCAATCATAATCGAGTTCTTATTCTCTCCAAAACATCCATCCGAATATAGAACTACAGATATTACACCTTGTGCTGAATAATAATCGAGGTCAATAAACACACAACTAGACACAACTAGACACTAACATTGTTTAGTCGCAGTATTATAGAAAGTGAAATTAAAATTTGACAGACGACTTAAAAATTGCGCTTTCCCGACCAATGCCAACCTGTTACAGATCTAAAACTGCACATAACATAGATTTATCTTTATATGATTGAATTTTGGATTCTTCTTTTCGTTCTCTTACTTTGACTTTCTCTAGAGTTTTTTCATACCTCTCTAAATTTTCCCTAGTCTCCATGGTTATACGTTAGACCAAGAACACATCCTGCTTTGGGCGAAAAAACGAATAATTTTTTGTTATATAAACTCCCCGGTACGTAGAAAAACTGAGCTTTGATTTCGATGTCGTCTGTTCCAATTTCTGTAGGCATATATGGCATACATTTTGTGAAGAGATAAATCAAGATGAAGGTACATTCTTGAACTGAAAGATCTACAATAATGTGAATCAACCTTAAGAAAGCTATCAATATGTTGGGAATTTTTATCGTTCATTTGACCTTCATGATATTGATTAAGGTGTTTTTGCTATTCTGTTTTGATATTTTCTTTCTCATCATCCTCATTTGTGTATTGTTTAGGTTTTAGTATTGAAAATACTTCTGGGCGCGTGTATATGGGAGCCAACCACGTTCGTTACATGCGACCCTAGGTATTTGTCCAGTCAGCAAAGTCTCCAGAATACGGACAGGTGACAATTTGCTGTGTTTATAAGGTAGTTCGGTTTAAAAATATATCAATAGCTTATTAATTAAAATGTTTATGTTTCAAACATGCATCGGTCAAAATACGCCAATATTATCTGCTACGATCCTCCGATAGGCACCGGCAGCTACTATAAGCGCAGAATTGCAGAACGAGGCAGCAAACTTCAGATTTGTGTTCAGCACCCCAAAAAACATATAATTCCCTTAAGAAACCTTCTATCGGACTCATGTTACCCAAAAACTACCACTTGATCAGGCTAATAATATTAGTAAATAACATAGATAATATTAGTAAACTTTAGCCAGAGTTAGATCAGATCAGATATCGTATATTTCTTTTAACCAATCTACATTTGATTAATCAATTTGATCACGCCTGTGTAGTGACATATTTGGTGGATGCGCCCGGCTCATACCTTATACCAACTATAGTAGCTATACCAACATAGACCAGGATTTTACGAATACGTCAACCTTCTGGGATCATGTATATCGCTCCCATATTTATATTTTTCTCTTCAACGCCGTATTTTTGCTACTAAATATATTCGTCGAAGACCCCAGCAGACCGCAGCTATAATAACAAAAAAATTGATTTTTCTGCACACTAGGAATGCTACTTGTTCTCCGTTCTAGCGATACGCGGCTGGATATTAGTGAGATAGAGCTAGAAATAGGAATGAATTGTTAACAGATACATTTTTAATATTACAGAGTGATGAAGAGGTCTTTTTTAAAGTGCTGGGTAGTATGTCGGAATATATTATTGACTTTCTTTGATGGCTGAAACTGGTACTATTTTAATACGATAATAAATTAATATTTGTATAATAATTTCATACATTATACATATAACACTTACGAGCATAATATGTTTGGGAAGATGTCTAAGTATCTGCCGAATACATTATGAAAATGATCAAATAGTTCGAATAATAATCCGACTCAATAGTTATAAGAAATACTCGTATATGATATATTTAGAGCAGTATGTTTTCAACAAAATGTACACAGTCCAGTGTTTTAAACTTAGATCACAACTCCACTTAACCCAGTTATCCTACTGGTATCGTCTATTGTATTTCTGGTGCCAAGATTTTTATTATATAAGATGTAAGTTCAAATATTTCAAATATCGGAAGTATACTGCGAGTACTTTAAGTACTTGACTTCCACTTTTTAAGACAATACCATTGTGGTATGATTGATGATAAAAAGTTTAATAATATAGGTGCATCATTAAATATATTATTCTAAGCAGAAATTGAAGAAGTGTTAATCCTGAATAAGTACTGAAGTGGATCAATGTGAGAAAGAGATAAACAACAGATCTTGAAAGCAAAATCTTAAACTCCCTCTCTCATGCTGCATGATGTGCATTAATTTATGATTTCTTTCAGTGAATTGTCATCTTTGAGGAAGTGTTTACCAATGCTTATGTCATACCGACACCACCATTTTAATATAGGGATAATTTTTTTTGTCCTCAAAATAAATATGTCATCAAACGAAATCACCTGATTAAATTCAATCCCAGAAATTATTTTACATTAACATCAGTGAGTCCAAATATATGTATCCATATTTATAACATTTTTTATCCAAAATAAACGAATAATCATCATAACTTATGTCCAATTAATCTGATTTTTGTTAGGATTAATAACTATGTTCTCAAAATAATAGATGTCACCAAATAAAATGTTTCAGAACCTTATCACACTTTTGCTATTTTTTTTTCTGTTTTGAATGAATTACCTATTCTTAAATATATGTGTACATGGAATAAGGTCTGTCCAGGAGGACCGGTTTTGTGACAAATACTTTTGTCTATTTCAACACGTGTAATGTGTACATGGCATAAGGTCTGCCCAGGAGGGCCAGTTAGTTTCCCAAGAATATTTTTAGATTGTTACGTTACCAGTGTGTTTCACAAGAACCATATCAATCCGCAGTGGAAATAAAATAATTGTTACATCATTCTCTGAACGAATCTCCTTATTTGATGACTAATTACGGTTTCGGGTAATTGTATATAAATTTATAGATAATTATTTTGGAATAGTTTGATGTTAATAACTTGGTGACAGATCTATCATTCTCAGTAAAAATCTAATACGGAAACGAAAAAAAATCGTAAAAAAAATAAAACAAATCGTTCAATCACTTTGAAGATCCTCAATGAAGGTGAATTTGTACAACTTCTAAGTGGTTCGTTTCCGTGTATATATCCAGATATGCAACTGGTAAGTGTGTCTTCCTTATTATTCATCTATTTGCTTATTTCTCTATGTAATTAATTGCTACAAACCCAAGATTTCTTTTCGCAAAACAAATATGAATAGCAAAGAACTATATAATGTAAGCAGATCTATATAATGTACGCAGCGGTCGCAGTATATTATTTTTCGTCACTAGAGGAATTGTTACTTTCGTTTGATGTTTCCTACTAGAGGTAATTAAAAAATATGGTATAGATATAGGTGTAATAATTCGAAGTAAATCTTAGATGTGTTGTTTTTTGATCTGTTACATTATGTCTGGATGGATATAGTTGATCTTATTTTATGTTGAGTGATGTGGTTTTTCTTCTACGTGCAGTTTTAATTAAACAAACTCTTTCAAATGCAGTATTTTAATTGAGTGTTTCTGGAAAACTATGGGCTTTTGTGACTATTTTTTTCAAGTACCTCAAGTCCTCATCATTCGAATGACCGTATACTAAAAATTTAAGGTTTATATTGTCTGGAGCCATATTTGAATCTAATACTAATTTTAGCAGGGTCAGGGACATTTTATTTTCCTATTCTGGCCTGCGCATGAATCAGAACACAAGATGATATTATGGTTTGCTGCAAATTCTGTCAAATGTTTTACTACACACAATGCGACATTTTGAGATCTGCGGCCTCCTTCTGTTTCTTTATACATCTACATAAATCTAGTCCTTATTAAATGAGTGGACTCCAAGGTTGTAAATGTATAATTTTTTAAATTATTGAAAAAATTTTGAGTTTAGGTTGATCATGACCTACGTCAGATAATGCAGCTGTTGGCCTGCTACATCACAGCTTGCGAATATTTTTTAACGAATTTAAGATCGCTAGGCAACAAACTGACTCCAACATCATGGGGTTGGGCAAAGCATGGCGAAGCTCTTCGGCTCACAACAACCACTTCCTCCGGAATTTATTCTTATGGTATTGATATTTTGCAACCGCAAGACAGGCTTAAGAAGTCATGTGCCTGCAAAAAATTAGGTCTAAAGTGCTCCACTTTGTGTGGAACCTGTCAAAGAATTCATGTAGGGATGTCTATGCAATACTTGTAGATGAAGAGGATTATTAGTATTAGACGATCATACAGAATATTATTTGTTTGCATTTATATCTTAATAGTAAATTATGTTTTATACTTGTATTTCATTTTAAAGCAATACTGTTATTTATGTTAAGATAATGTAGTTATATTAAACCGGTGATATAAAGTATATTAATATAAAAAAAGAAATGCATTTAAATAAATTATCTTTGTAGGCCACCGGGTTAAACAAATTGTAACTTTTCATACGTCAATAGTTAAATTCTGTAATCTTTATTTTTGCTATCTACACTTTTTGGACAAAGTGGAGCAGCCAAACCTAAATAAATAATGCAAAATTGTACCTACCTTCGAGGTAAAAGCTATATAGATGTTTAATTAAAATCATGCTGTATGGAACTGACAGCGAAATTATTAACTTAAAAGATATGGTTTAATAAAAAAAATTATCATAATTTTTCACTCCAACCTTTTTCCGTTAAAGGTGGCCATAACTATTGCTATGTCCTAAATGGCTATGTCCCAATGCTATTGATTATGTCCTAAAAAAACAGGGCAATAAGGAACTAAGACGTTAATGGATTTTAATTGCAAGTATTAGTCAATGGGTCATTTAAGAAGAAAAAACCGCGGGGAGCAATAAATTAGAGGGTGGCAATTGGAGATATGGGTGAAAATGCACCCTTCTAAGTTTTACAATATATCTCGCAAATGAAACAAAATTTCGAGACACTTTATATGAAACTTTTCGTAAAGAATTGAATTTCCCATCGAAGTGGCATATTTAAAGAAATTAAAACATATTTTTTATGCCTAAAATGTTGAAATAGAACGAAAATAAAGCCAAAAATTTCAATTTTAACTTTTTTTCTTTTTTGCCTATAACTTTTTTTGGGTCAGAGATAGGTATAGGCATTACTTTATAGAAAAAAAGTACACAAAATTTCCTTTAAAATGCTGGGCCACTCGAATATGGCCACTCGAATATAGCTTGTTTTAATTTTTATTTCCTTTATACATATATTGTTTTTATTCTCATTTGTTGAAAAAATATTATTTTACTTAATAAAAATTAGTATATTAATTTTATTTGTTGATAATAAATAACTATTCAAACAAATGTAACATCACATATTTATCACATTTTTATATAATCTGTCTTAACTATCCTTATTTTAACACACGGTTACCACAAGGTTAGTTTCTCTAGTTTTTCTGGATATACAGTCGCAATTGTTCTTCATTTTATGCTTTCCATATGTTATTATAGGCTTTGCGACTCAATATTGTCCAGAACAACTCTTCAATTGAGCGAGCCTGAGGTAGGTTAGGGGGATTGTCTACTTGTCTACTTTCGGTACATATATATAGAGGATACGTATATATATATATATATATATATATATATATATATATATATATATATATATATATATATATATATATATATATATATATATATATATATATATATATATATATATATATATATATATATATATATATATATATATATATATATATATATATATATATATATATATATATATATATATATATATATATATATATATATATATATATATATATATATATATATATATATATATATATATATATATATATATATATATATATATATATTGAAAAAACTGAAAAGAGCCTATCTCCTATTCACCCTTTTTATTTCACCCATATCTCCAATTTCCCCCCTCTAATTTAATAGTACTCCGCGTTTTTGTGACATTATTAATAGCCTATAAGATTTGTTGAATTGAGCTGTGCTCTATGCCACTAGATTCACCAAATTGTGCCTTTGAATATACATTTTTATAGAAAATTATATGCTGTATCTTTTTTCTCCCTACACTTTTTTTGCTAAATTAAACCCCAACTAAGATATCGGAGACTTAGGTTATGCTATTTTTCTCTCAGGTAGGACATTAAATGTACTGGTCTAATAAGTATCATGTAATGATCAACACGTAACGTGTATAGCAAAAAATTTCACCTTTTCAGTTTGCGCCAAGTAACTTTAAAAATAACTAGTATTACAACTAGAATAAATATGAATAGCACTCTAATTTTGTAATATTAATGAAGAAATATCGTCTCCATATGTTCTTCTTAGGATTTGGGTAGGCTTTGAATTGGTAGATTAGACAGTCAAATGGGCCTTTCATAATTGGTTCGACCTTAAAAAAATGTCGGATAATTTGCTTTTCAACCGATGAAACCTACTCCGAAACTCCGAAGAGGAGTGGAACTATGCGATGTTATATTTGTGTTGGCTCATGGAGCTGTTACTTAGCTCAGGTTACCTGTAGTGGGGGGCGTCCTTTTATAGACACGTGCGTTTGTTCCCGAACATTAGCGATGTCGAGGTGCTCAGCGTCCATCTAGCCGGTCAAATGATTCTTTTTAACGACGATGGGATCTTTATATTAATATTTTTCTTAGTCCATGTACTTACGCAGGCTCCATTGCAGCTTTCTGGAAATAACTCACCCAGTCCGTTCACCTGAATGTATAATTTTGGATCTGAATATGATGAAATATGCGCAAATTTCGAAATTAAATTTTACCTATTTTCTCGTTTACCTAGATTTCGAAATAAGCGCATTCCTTGGGCGCAGGATTGTTAAAGATAGACGGGTTTATTTTTAGCAGCGTATTTTTAGAAATCCATGCTAAATGTTTATTTTTTTACCTTTTTGACACCTTCAACTTTAACCATAAGTCTTTAAATAACAAGGCTGTCTGGAGGAATATTAAATTTTCTTATTTATTTGTATCTTTAAAAATCGATCATTTATTTGTACCTAGTATAGATGACACAGTGATCCAGATTAAAAATGTTAGCTAGACAGAAATAAATATCTAACTAAACACAGACGAATGGCTAAACAACGGCGAATGGCAAAAGCAATAACGTATTATCTCAAACATTGATGTAATATTTGTGTACATTTTTGATATACGACAGTTTTATTTTGAGCAATACCAATACGGTTTATGTGAACTATTAGAGCTCGGGCCCAAAGAAATTTGTGATTACCTCACCATTGAGACTTTGTATATGTATAATATGTGTATAATATGTGGTAAGTCCACATATACCACATATAAGTTGTCCGACCGGACATAAGGCCTTTTTTTGGGACCCCTTGAAACTCATGGATTTGATGCGAGAAAAATATTAACGACCTATAATATAGTCTATTTTTTTAATCATTTTAAATTTTTTTATTAAAAAAAACGAAAAATATTTTGTCGGAAAAATATATTCGGTCATTTGATGCGTCGGACTAACATGGAAAATTTATGACGGCATAAAATTTGGCCCCTCACGGCTGAATTTTTCAGGATCCTTTAATAAAAATATTTAAAATTAAGTAGTAAAATTGTCCGAAAAAAAAAATCGGGAAATTTCATTGTCGGACCTTAAGTTAACGGTTGCGTGCAACCCTTATATTATTGCCTCATGTCGGACAAAAAGAAACTCACTTTAACTCCTAGTTAGTGATATTTCTTCTCAAATTGAAGTTTGTTTACTGGGAATTTTGCTGTGCCGTGAATAAAGCTAGTTCATATGAACAATATGTGTTATATTATTGTCAAACCTATGCTTATATGATCTGTTATTACAATTAATGCTTCAAATAATTTGGTTTTATAAGGAGTATAATTGCAACAAGAGGATTTTACCGTATCCTCTAGTATAGAAACTTTTCGTGCTTCAGCCTTCAAACGATAAATGTATAGCTCCACTCTACTATATACTCTACCAAATACTTGAATAATATTAGTTTATAGGTTCATAGGTTTATAATAGGTTTCCTGAGATTTTTTTTTTGTGTTTTTTAAATTTTGTTTTGTTTGATTTTTTTACATTTTTATGTTTTTGGTTTTAGTTTTGTATTTGTTTGTGTTTGTATTACTGCTGTTTTTTTCTTCCGTTTTTATCTTCGCAGGAGAAACCTTAGAGTATTTTATTTTATTTGACGGTTATGGCTTACAAAGCTTGTGTGATCTGAGTTTGGGTGTTTTGCATGTGGATAGGGGTGTGACTTTTTAGGGATAGGGGAGGTTTAGGTTATGTTTTGTGTCTATTGCGTTAAGGAGGATTGTAGGGATTATATATATATATATATATATATATATATATATATATATATATATATATATATATATATATATATATATATATATATATATATATATATATATATATATATATATATATATATATATATATATATATATATATATATATATATATATATATATATATATATATATATATATATATATATATATATATATATATATATATATATATATATATATATATATATATATATATATATATATATATATATATATATATATATATATATATATATATATATATATATATATATATATATATATATATATATATATATATATATATATATATATATATATATATATATATATATATATATATATATATATATATATATATATATATATATATATATATATATATATATATATATATATATATATATATATATATATATATATATATATATATATATATATATATATATATATATATATATATATATATATATATATATATATATATATATATATATATATATATATATATATATATATATATATATATATATATATATATATATATATATATATATATATATATATATTGGGTTTGTAGCAAATCACTAGATAGAGAAATAAGCAAATAGATGAATAATAATAAGGAATACACGCACACTTACCAGTTGCATATCTGGACATATTTACGGAAACGAATCACTTAGAAAGTGTATAAGTTCAGAGTGTCGATTTGGTTTATCATTTCAATATTCAAAATTCAAGTATAAATGATTATATAAATAGTCAACATATATATAACAGTCTTTTAATTTTGAGTTTAACGTTAATGCCAGGTAAACTATGCTAGGACCTCAGCTGACCGCGGTTTTGTTTACTGTGAGTCCATCGAGGCGTGGGTTTCTTTTTCTGCAGAACGTGACGGCTTGCGTCTGGGTCGGGTTAATATGTTGCCTCAGCTTCTGTAATATTCTGTCGTATTGGTCTTTAATATCTGTAGTAATGTCTCATATATCATATCAGTAATGGTTATATATCATTTATACATACGCTAAAGAAGATGGGCCCTAACGAGGACCCCTGCGGTACGCCTGAAGGCACGGGATGTGAACTATCCTGATCGATTACTACTCGAAATTGACGAGCTGGGGTGTAGGAGTGTATCATTTTAATGATACGCTCCGGAAATGCCGCTTGACTGAGTTTATATAGTAATCCAGGATACCAGACTTTGTCGGGAGCTTTTTCGAGATCTAGGACAAGTCCTGTACAGTGACCCTGATTAAAGTTGGATGAGGTGCTCACAGACTCTAAAAATGATGGTGGAATGGTTTTTGGGGAAACCGTACTCGCTGTCGCCGATTCTGCCTTGTTGTTCGGCGACCTCCAGTAGTACTTTAGGCAGGATGAGGGAGTCTAGGATTTTGGCTAGGGACGAAAGAAGACTGATGGGTCTTTAGCTGGACGGGACTTTGAAGGGTTTGTTCGGTCGAACCTAGGCATAAAAGTATATTATTGTCAGTGGCAAAAAAAATGTTGTACGTTACATGACAGGAAAGTGTTTTGTAGGTGCTTCCGATACTCATCTGAATCTGCTCGGCTCAACCTGTAAAACACGAGTTTCCAATCTTCTAAAGTAATATACTCTTGTTCCATGATTTTTTGAGTTTGCAGCACGAGTCATAAGATGAATTTTCAAAGCAGTCGTTTTTTAAAAACCACTTCAGGTTACTGCCTCAGGCTACTGCATCATTAAAACTCGCCAATATGCGTCAATTAATTACTAAATTCTTTGGAATAAAACTGTTTTTTACGTATTAAATAATTTGCGTAAAGCTGTAAAAAGACATAGGTAGGTACGCAAAATAAGTTTTTAAAAATTGCTTCCCTTACTAAAAATTTTACCGCACGCCGTATCCATATAATTAATTTAGGAAACTGTTTTTATACATTTACAATATTGGTCTTTTGGAACAATAAAAATATCTATCTATATATTTATATTATTGTATTTCGAATACAAAAAATCCTCAATAAATAATTTGTCGTAAGCTTTGAGGCTTCAATTTCAATTATTTGAACGTCCACATTTTTATATTACCGGAAATAACAGCTTTACCATGATTTTTAACACATGATACAAATAAAACATAATTCTCTAATGTAAATAATACTACTAACTTGTAAAATTGACAGTTAACCCGTAAAATAATTACAAGTAAGTAGCTTATAAAAATAAACTTTCTTGATTAATGCGGTGTTTTGATAAATTGATGTTTACAAATGATAACTAATTAATATCTTAACACTCTATGCGTATATAAAGTTACTCATTATAATAAAAGCAATGATAGACTACTGGTTAGAAGAAATTGCTGTCGATTTTTAAGGTAAGATTTATAATCTGTGGTTGAAAGTATACGGATTATATTTATAGATATATTTTAAAGTAAATATTATTTGGACCTCACAGCCTCTAAATATCACAAGTGCCCTACATATCTGTTGTAATATTTCTTGCTGACGTTACGCACACAGAAGTAGATATATAGATTATTACAATTTCTAGCAAACTGTGCATCAGCCGCTAGATGATTTTTGGGTTTAGTATTTCCTGATAGTTAAATCTCGCTTTGAGACTTGGCCGAAGTCCAACACCCACCTTAGTTAAAATATTTAGGTTGTGACTCAAATGCTTTCTAGTGTGAATAATAAAGTTTCGTTTAAAATTATAGCGGATAACAATTTTTAAAATGTACTGACAGCCATATTGTCATTCAAGTTGAATTTGGCTCTCATCTTAACAGGATGAAATTGCAAAATATAGACAACATTATTTGAGCTATTAGTAATAAGATTTATCAAGAGATATAAAAAACCATCGTGTCACTTATGTACTGACAAAATATATTTATGATTAGGTATATGTCATATCTATACCGCAGTCAAGAGACAAGATATGCCTCTCTATTTTGCAATAAATAATATCACTACTATTCAAGATGTTTTTGATGAATGAATGAGAAATAATAACTAGGTGTATATACCTACGTGTATATAGTATATACCCAAGCGTGCGGTTAATAGAAAATTTGTGTAACAGCCAAAAGAGCAATTTGTTAAACAAAATCGCATTTTGGCATACAAAAATCATGGAAAAATACCTATTGAACAGGGAGGGAGATTATACCGTCCTAAGCGTTTTGTTTCTGTTTCATTCGGTCCTGGAGAGCGCTGAAATATTTGATGTGAAGATAGCACTGACGACGACAAGTTTCCACGAACCCCAAAACACTTATGTTTCATTCAACGCTCGTTTCGTCAACCAAGTTGGCATCATCCGGAGACAATTAAAACTATTCTTAAACTAAGAGATCCCTATTTATACCTAAATTATTTTTATAGATCAGTGAACCTCGACGAAAATTTTAACGGTTCAATGAACTGGTGTCAAGTAACGTGTAGGGCGGACTATGCGTGATAGATGCATAGGCACTATTCATACTATTTTTACATTTTCTAATTTCAATACTCTCAAATGCATCCAACTGCCTACTATTGCCTACATTTTCATTTATACGTTTTATTTATACTCTATACCTATATAATTTATTATATCAGCATGAAACGTGTTTTATTCATTTATAGCGATCTTGCTACGTAATTATTTAAACTAATACATAGGTATCTGTAGTGTAGATTATTAGCAATATTTAACGTCAAATTTTAAGTACTTATAATACATTGATAGGGCTTCATAATTAGTCATGAAGACCCTAAAAATTGAGTCCCTCTCATTTTCCTATATCGATCTAAAAAAAAATTAGGGGGTCCTTTTTTTCGGTTTTTTTCTTATAGGCTCAAATACTATGCGTCCTAGCGATAATGCCTTTCTATACACAATTTTTTTAAACTATTCTTTCACAAAAATCACATTATTAGGCATGTCAATTTCCTCCAATTCGACCCTATTAAATAAACAGCTCCCACATGATTAAGGCAACTCTTTATGTTATCTGGATATCTGTATTAATACTACTATGATATAATTATTCAATTTCCACCTTACGTTGCCCGTTAACTGTTTTTAAAACATTTTTTTTCGCTTCCTGAATTCCATAAAATGTCCTTAGGACAGTGGAAAGACGTTTCCAGCCATTAAACTTCCAGCACTTTTCTAAAATTATGGTGCTTTATTATTTATATATTTATATGTATTTTAAAATATATCAGTGGCAGTTTGCGGCTAAAACCAGCACTGGAATCTCATGAGCTCACCAGAATTCTCCTCCTTGCATTTTCCAATTAATTCAATTGCACACTTGCAGAAATTTGAGGGTACTGGGCCTGGGCTGCTAATAGGTACTCGTTATATTCGAGTAGATCTACGTCTACAAAGGCAAATTATTATTATTTTTATTATCTTCTGTTAATTACGTGCTACTGAGAAATATGTGAATAATTTGTCGTGAATATGTACGTCTTATATACGACTGAAATATGTTATCAAAACGACGTCATGTTTTGGTCAGATGACGTCGTCTACCAATAAGTACCAAAAAAAGACGTCAGTATGACGGTCCTTTAATTGTTACCTGGGTCTGAGTGCCCACTCGCAACTTCTTACCCTCCCTCAACCTATTATATAATGGATCAACTTATATTTTTTTTTGCGGACGTCCGCCGACCCGTTTAAATTTTGATATTGACATAATGTAATACTATGTATGTTGCTGCTAGGTATGCAACCATATAATCATAAACATTTATGATATTGGCAATATCTACTTCCATTAGGAACTGGCGAACAACTTGGCCCATTAGCTCAGTTGGTTAGAGCGTCGTGCTAATAACGCGAAGGTCGCGGGTTCGATCCCCTCATGGGCCAGATTTTTTGCAAAAAATATACTAAAAGCTAACATTATAATGATCGCATAATTAACTGTAGAAAATATATACAAAATTTGCATAATATATAGCTTGTGTCCTGGAATCTATTTTTTTTATGGGCGCGAATTTTGATTTATAAAATATAAAACTTAATTAATTTGAAATGTATTAGCTTTGTCAGTCGCTGTATATTTTAGAGCAATGAAACATCTGTCCCAATGGGAGTTCAAAACAGACTTGCATTAAGTGGTGAACTTGTTGATTGATTTCAAATTATTGTTTATCTGATTGAAAATATCTGTGGAAAAAATTATTTGCTTGGAAGAAAATATTGTATCTAATTTTAAAGTGATAATGATATTTATTATAAAATCATGTGATCATATTCGTGTTTTACAATAACACTTGCAGCTAAAATTTCTTAAAAATTACATGAACAAAATTTTTTAAAAACTTCCTGAACTATATAACTTAGGAACTATAAATTTACAGCGGATATCAAGAATCCTGGGCGAACAAATTAAAAATATTGTGCATATTTGCAACGGGAAAAGATTTATATAAAGCATGTGGTACACATGTTCATCTATTTCATACGTCTGATGCACTTGTACCTCCATTCTGAACCACCTCCCCGACTGTCTGAAATGCGTTTTTCTTGGAGGCTATAAAAGCGTTAATACAATAATATTGCATGGCAATATTATTGTATTTAGACTTACTTTATTATAACTATATGTTTGATGAATTACTAGATTATATGTCGAAGCTATTTATATGCTCTTTTTAATTTTAGTATTAATTTTAACTACTGTTATTACTGAAAATAGATTGTAGCCAATCACGCTCACTTTACAGTCACATATCTGATAGAGTGTTCTCTCCCCACATCTGTTCAACCTATACACCGCGGACATGCCGAGGACGAACAACACCACCATGGCCCTCTACGCAGACGACACCGCCATCCTCGCCAGATCGTCACAAGCGAGGCAGGCCACCCGCTACCTGCAGGAAGCCGCGTCGCTTCTCGAGGACTGGTGCAACCGATGGAAGGTGAAAATCAACGCGGAGAAGAGCCAAGCAGTGCTGTTCCGCAAGGGTGTGCAAGCAGAGACCAACAGGACACGTCACCATGAACGACGTTAACATCCGGTGGGAGAACAACGTCAAGTACCTTGGCGTGACCCTGGATCGAGCCCTGACATGGAAGAACCATATAGATGCCACTACGAAAAAGGTAAAGTTCACCCGAGCCCTGCTGTACCCAATGTTAGCCGGCGACAAGAGACTGAGCCTGAAGAACAAGACAACCCTCATCAAGACCGTCTTACGCCCCCAGCTGACCTACGCATCCATCGCATGGGGATACGCAGCGAAGACGCACCTCAAGAGGATCCAAGCAGTGGAAAACATAGCGCTTCGGGCTGCAGTAGGTGCCCCTTGGTATGTGACCAACGGGGTCATCCGCAGGGATCTGAAATACAAGACGGCCACCGAGATGATCGATGACCACGCCAAGAAGCTCTACAACGGGTGAGTATTTAATATAATCACGATCTTATCTTTCAGCACGACTGATGCGAGAAGAAGCAGACGACACCGAAGAAAAGAACAGGACCAAAGAAAACGGATCGAGAAGACACTAAAACCGCCCAATCCAGTGGATGGCGAGGCCGACTGCATTGCCAAACCACACATCCTTACCTTACCTGACTGAGCCAGCGAGCTGATCGCTGATCAGCTCTCTAGCTCCGTCATCCTGAGCTACAATGCTCATCCTCTACATCAACCTGTATGCCGCGCAGCCGGGCTCTAGCAAGCCCGACGCGAGGCAGGAAGGATTCCTCAAACACCCGACATGATACCCCCGGGGGTAATACACACCGGCGAAGAAAGTCAAGAGCGCCAGAAGCAAGGCTCTGCCCATCTGGCCCATCAGCCAGGACCGGGGGAGGCTGCGTAACTTCACGTGACACTGATCACATTTTTGGGGAGGGTCACGTGAAACGCGCGGCTTACCCCTTACGAGGCGGTCTCGGCCTACATAGATATTAGGGGTAAAGAGCGATGGTACCGCTCGGCCCCCTCTTATCGAGGTCACATCTATAGCCAAGGATATTGGCGCGCGATATTCATGCTCCGTCTTTCTTTGGCCTGGGCATACATTCTACGCTCACTCGTGCCTTTATCGGTGGCAAACGGCCTGGTTGTTTTCGACTGTACTTTCTTGGGAATTAATTTAGGATTATGGTAATGAATTTTGGACGATTTTGTTTTCTGTATTCTCGCTTTTCACAATATATATAATATATATAAAATATTCGTTGGTCTGTCCATCTGAATGGTATCCATACTACAGCCATTTATTAATCGTTTTTTGTAAAACTGGTATGTTATGCTGCAGTCATCCTAATGTAATAGAAAAGTTTCAGATCTGTACGATATGTTATTATTGGCATATAATATTTGGGACGCCACTGTGGGGTGGCGTTTTCTCTAATTATGCGAGATAAGTAATCATTATCCCATTATTATATGAGAATAAAATGTTATTTATATACATTGTAATTTTATGTAAGTAAAGCAATTTTCTTCCTTGTTTCGTATTGTCTAATATCAATCATTAGTCAACCATTAACATAGGTAATTAATAACCGTAGTATTTTTTAGCAGAATTATGTAAAGAAGACCATATAACTTTTATGACATCATAAAATGTAATGTAGCCTTAATTACTATCTTATCTATTCTGTATGCATATATATGTATATTATCTTATTCTTAATGAACACGAATGTTCAAATGCTTCAACACTAATTGCAGACACCAATTTATTATTATAAATTCCTGTTAAATTTTATATTTATTTAATATTTTTTGTTTTATTATTTACTTTATCTTACTCAAGCTCTTGACGATTTTCACTTACAATGGGCGCCACTTCATATTAGAAGTGTACATTTATGTATAGAATCACTTCATCTGTTAATTTACCTTAAGTTAAGCTATAATATTATATTTTGGATATTGTTGTTATTTTAGAGCATCTTCTTTCTCTTTCTCTGAAAGGAGGTTTAACATAAGGTTCAAAATAAGTACGTCGAGTCTTGGTTTGCTGTTTACTGAAAATCCAGGGGCAATCCAGGGGCAGGGGAAAATCCATTCGTTATTTGGGACTTGTGCTGTTTGATATGGGGTTTCTCTATCAAATGAGAGAGTTCTCCTGTCCCTATCTACACTACTAATACTGCTGTTGGGATTGGAACTACTAAATCTTTGAAAGTTAACTCGTCTATTATTGTAGTTTCTCCTGTCATTACTATGACATGTTAAATTGTCATTAGTCCCCTGATTTTGTGAATTGACCCTATTATTAGTATTATTGTTATTATTACCTTTATTTATATTATTTTCTTAATATTTCTATTATATTGTTTATTGTTGACATTATTCACATGGTTACGATTGTTTTCACTATTATTGTATAATCTACTGTTATTATTTTGATTTATATTATCATTTATATTCATGTTAAAATTTTCGTTGTTCCTAGGATATCTGTTATAGTTATTATTATTATTATTATTACTATTATTATTAAATTTTTGATTATTACTAGTATATTTTTGCCTATTATTATTTATATATGGACTATTTGAATTTCCATTGAACATTTGTCTGATCATTATTTACATTACTATTCGAGTTTCTATTAATGGTATTTCAATTGAATGAAATGCCAATTCAAATATATTCATAGTAGATCCATATTATTAATGTTTTTTTATAGCTATAATTTTGCTATATCATGCTTAAAATATCTAGAAATATATAGAAATATTTCGTTTTCTCGCATGGGTGGCGAACTTGTCTGTAGCATACAATTGTAAATCATAACGAGATAGTGTTGTTTTTATTCGAATCATACTTTCCAAAATATAATGTCTCGCTTACTTCGTTTTACCTCAAATGTTTCTACTATTTATATGCTGTTCTTGACCTTCAAACAAAATTAAACTATCTCCTACCACGTTGTCCCTAATAACCTCTTTAATTTCATCCATGTTTGTAAGACTTTTCACTTTCTACCATATAGTCCCGATAAATATTGATGTATGCTGTTGATATTGTCATTAAATTTGTATGTAATATTTAGAATCATATAGTTTATAATTGTGCCTTGAGTGCTAATTGGTTTCTCAAGATATCAATTTCTGTTCTGAGCTCTTCTTTCAACTTCATTATATGGCTTCACTTTCTTTTTTTTATTTCCTATATGTTCCTGTTTTTCTAGTTCTTCTATTTTCAATCTGTTGCTGTCTATTCTTTCTTCTAATGCATGTATATTTCTGGTTGTTTCTAGATTTCATTCTTGCGCTTTATCCTCCACTAATTTTATACTTTCAAATATGTATATAGCTCTATTATTACATTCTTGTTGCTTTTTGTCGCACTTTCCCTTTTCTTCTTCAGCTCTTCTTTCTATACGTATAATATTGTTTTCTATTTCTTATTGAAATTTGGTTTTTCCTTTTTTGAATTACTTTCTGATTTGTTATAGCTTGCTGTCGATTAGTTTCTGAAAGTGTTTCTTTTAATTCATTATTTATTATTTCTCTTTCTTCAAGGTCAACTAGTCTTGCGCCAAATCGATTAAAATATCGTCCTCAACACCTGTGCCAAGTGGTTTGCTTGTATCATCAAATGGCGGCTTTTTTCACCAAAGGACTAGCAACTATTATGATCAAAGCTAATTATGAATGGTTAATGAACTTAATAAATCATGTACACGATTAGCATAATAGGACCCCCCATTTATTTAAGTATCTCTTTTCTGGGGTCAGCACCTGGCCTAATTTAAAAAATAATTATGATAAGCAAGCAAGTACTTATAGCAAGTTCGCAACACTCGAGGACCATAGTATGTGCTTACCATAACTTATGTATCACTAACCATAACTTACAATATGGTTTTATCAATGGTACGCTGGGAAGGGAAAGTTGCTGTTGTTACAGGTGCTAGTGCCGGGATAGGAAAGGAAATTGCCAGAGAGTTAGTTAAGCAAGGACTGAAGGTAATATTATACAATAATAATAATGATATCTGTTTGGAACATTTTTTAAGAAAAATATATTTGTACACATCGAGTAGAGTATGTCGAAAATAAGTTGTTTATTTCGGTAATTTTAAATTATCCTTATGTTATTTGTATATATAGTTAGTTGTGCAAAAAGTAAATGTTTATTACACGCTACGTGAAATTAACACAATAGTACAATAAACCGAGTCCAATAAATTAAGTACAATAAACACTTTTTGTACGAGTTGCATACAATATTTTTTTCTACGTTCGTGCAAATACCAAAAAATGTTTAATTTAGATGCCATTAATGTCATGACATTAGGTGACATGTCATGATCTTTATGTCAAAACACTGTAGATGAATGACAAAAAAAATTTTATTGCACTATAGTGCAATAAAGAACCAGTTTTTGCATTAAATATAGTTCAATACAGTTTTGTTTTTTGCATGAACGTATAAAAAAGGATGAAGTAATAATGAGAGATTATATGTATGTATGTCTGTATCACAATATCTTTTTATTTTGCTACCAGTTTCGACAATTAAATCGTCATCTTCAAGCGTCTTCAAGTTTTCAAGTTTTTCTTATTCTGCATGTTGTTGCTTCTTAATTTTGAATTTTTAGTTACTTTTGTAAACATGGCATTTGGATAGATAGGTTTGATATATTCAATACCACTTAAGACATTTTGAACATTAACGATAATTTTAAACCTGATATTATGACTGTTAGAGCAACTTTAATGATAATAATTAGTTATCTTGTTTTCTTTTCATGGATTTTTCGCTATAAATTAATACCTACCGTATTTATAAACTATATATATATATTTATACTTATATATATATATATATATATATATATATATATATATATATATATATATATATATATATATATATATAATTATATTATAAATTAATAAAAAAGTAATAAAATTGAAATAATTAAGAATTAATTATAAAATGAAGAAAATATCATTTACGGGCAATTTTGTAAAGTTTTAAGATTTATTTTTCATATTAGAGCAAGTTCATTTGATATGGATATTTAAAAAGGCTCTGACACTCCTCTACTATATTTGACATAATTTTAAAACTGAAAAGAGATATCGACCTCCTGTTTCCTGTTATTTATTTTCGTTAATGAACGGTCTATTAAACACAGCAAAAAAAGCTATAGGGTTGCATTAATTTTGTTTTGAAAAACAGCTAAGTATATTTGAACACATAATTTGAATCAAGTTGCGTATAAACACAATAAATCGGGGTAAATAGCCAGCCCTTTATGATAAACCGTGGCGTCGATTGTTAAATTCGGATAAGCCAAACTCATGTTGAATGCAAATGAATGTAAGGGTAGCGACCAAATTAGGATTTCTAAAATATTTAAAATCGAATTGTTTTGCCATATTTGTTGATAATATATATAAATATATATATATATATATAAATTTATATATATATATATATATATATATATATATATATATATATATATATATATATATATATAAATATATATATATATATATATATATATATATGATTTATATATATATATATATATATATATATATATATATATATATATATATATATATATATATATATATATATATATATATATATATATATATATATATATATATATATATATATATATATATATATATATATATATATATATATATTATAATGATAATTTTTATATAGGGTAAACTCAATTAGAGATAAATTTTAGTTTTGAAAATATTATAGAAAATTTTATACGAGGTATATTTCGTATTTTTATACCCTTTATGCTCCGGCTATGTTTGTGATTTCAAAATACCTACGTTCTCCTATAAGTAGTGGGCTCCAGAAGCAAAATGAGAGAAAATCATACACTCCATACACAAAGAAAGATTAGAAATTCTAAATTTAACACTTTTATTTAAATAAATTAGATGATTACGAATAATTATGGTTAAATAATCAATTAAGTTTATTCTTGTATGATAATAAAAAGAAAATGATATTTAAAATACGAGTCCCTATGATCACTCTATCCTTAACCTAAATTTTAGAATTTGACATATCTGACAGTTCTGTTAAATTTTATGGTTATGTCCAAAAGTTTTCGATAAATTGTAAGATCTTTGATATATATTTAAATTTGTTTAGTCATGACTAATATGCATAAAATTATAAGTAAGGTACCTTTACTTTTTTGACGGTTGATTTAATTAAGATGCCACTATGAATCCTCAGCTATGAATCTTCCGCTATGAATCCTTATCTATCAACCCTCTCCTATGAATCCTCGGATCCGTCTCAGTACTTATCCAAACTCGTACCTATAATCACCTTCTCACAGCTCCTTGTAACTTTTATATATAATCTCTTGCAATTCTATCTTCTTTACAGCTTAATACATCCAATTTTATTTTCTTTATTTTCAATTCCCGTGTCTATTTTCCCAATATTACTAAATATTCTTCTCACAGCTCCTTATTTCTTTTATATATAATCTCTTGCAATTATATCTTCTATTCAGCTTAATATATCCAATTATATTTTTCTTATTTTTCAATTCCCGTGTCTATCTTTTCAATCTCTATTTATTAATTTCCTTGGTTCCCTTATTTTTTCTTTTATGGCTTCTTGATTCTATTTAAATTTTTATCTGTATGGCATCGTTATACCTTTACTTTGTCTACTATATACTATACATGTGTACTAAATACTATACCTACCTACTATTAACGTTCCTATTTCTTATTGAGTACCTAAATGATATAATTTTCTCTTCTATCATACATATTAACACCTACAATATGTGATTTAGTATTGTTAATCATTCAACGAGAACTCTTTATGTGATAATTTTATGATAATACATGGTTATTTATATATATTTTAAGTTATAATATTTACAAATTATATTATATATATATATATATATATATATATATATATATATATATATATATATATATATATATATATATATATATATATATATATATATATATATATATATTTATATATAATCTCTTGCAATTATATCTTCTATTCAGCTTAATATATCCAATTATATTTTTCTTATTTTTCAATTCCCGTGTCTATCTTTTCAATCTTTATTTATTAATTTCCTTGGTTCCCTTCTTTTTTCTTTTATGGCTTCTTGATTCTATTTAAATTTTTATCTGTATGGCATCGTTATACCTTTACTTTGTCTACTATATACTATACATGTGTACTAAATACTATACCTACCTACTATTAACATTCCTATTTCTTATTGAGTACCTAAATGATATCATTTTCTCTTCTATCATACATATTAACACCTACAATACATGATTTAGTATTGTTAATCATCTATATCTACTAAATTCTTTAATACAATTATTCAACGAGAACTCTTTATGTGATAATTTTATGATAATACATGGTTATTTATATATATTTTAAGTTATAATATTTACAAATTCTATTTTCGTCTTATATATATATATATATATATATATATATATATATATATATATATATATATATATATATATATATATATATATATATATATATATATATATATATATATATATATATATATGTATATTTATATACATGTAGGTACCTATACATTTGCATTGAATTTCCAATATGCGTAGATTTGGTTGCATAAATAGCAAGCATATCTGTTGCGGAGTAGGAGTCTTCTGCATTAATCCTTATGGATATTTCTTATTCATTACATAATAAACCATGATATTTTAAATATTTTAAACATTAATATCTGCTTATATCTCTAACAATATTAACCGATGAATATTCCAATTACGTTGGAATAAAATTAATTATTCAAAATTCAATGTGTAACGTAAAAGAATGATCTACAACCATGTCAAGGACATTTTGAGAAAAAAATTAAACGCAATGTTGTATTTGCAAAAATTCAATAATTTCCATATGGTCCGTTTCTACTTTGGCCCATCAAATATTTATTTCATAAGAAATAACACCTAGATCATCCCATTATTTTTGTAAATATGTTAATTCGGAACAAGTGAATGATATCACAATAATGAAGGCAACAAATATCTTTCTCGTTTTACAATTTCATATTTGTTAACTATCCTACTTATTAACTCTATGGAATTTACCAAGTTTTTGTATCTGTCACATAAATACTATATTATTTCATCAGTAGGTACAATACAACACTTATGATTGACCTCACACATAATAACCATGTTGCAAAATTTTGAATAATTTAGAATATATAAAACAAAGAATATAATTTACTAATATGAAATTTTCATTCCTGCAAAATGATGGAAGAAAATATCCGCAGTATAAAACCGCCTGTATAAATATCTAATTTCATGCTCAAACTTTATTTATAGGTGGTGGGCTTGGCCAGGCGAATCGAGTTAATGAAGGAAATATCCAAAGAGCTCACTAATGAAAGAGGTCGTTTCTATCCACTTAAATGTGATGTGATGCAGGAAGAAGATGTTATAAAATCTTTTCAGTGGATAAAGGATAACTTGCCACCGATCCATATCCTGATCAACAATGCTGGCATATTCGCAAATACAAATTTGGTTGATGGTGTTATGGAACAGTGGAAGCAAGTTCTGGACACCAATATAATGGGATTGTGTCTTTGTACAAGAGAAGCTATAAAGGATATGAGAGCGAATAATATCGATGGTCATATTATTCATATGAACAGCATTGGTGGTCATGTAATACCATATTTCCACCTTAGTAATGTGTATCCCGCATCTAAACATGCAGTAACAGCTTTAACGGAAACCTTGAGGAGGGAACTGATTGCATTCGGGTCCAATATTAAGATTACAGTAAGTATAGATGGCGTAATTTTTGATAGTTCAATCTACCTAGTAGGTACAAATATTGAATAGGGCTCTACCCTTCCATGTATTTTGACAACTACCTATAGCATTTATTTTTCGAGATATGAAAAAAGTGAAATATCTACTCGCTATGTATTAGGTATAATAAAAGGCGTACTATCTAAAAAACCGCCAGATGAAATGCCAACGTAGCATAATATCCTTTTTTGAAATCAGCTAGAAATAAACTACCGAAATATGCAAAAACATAACAGGTACAGGGTGTTTGTTTCATTTAAAAAACTTAAGATATTTTGTAACTACTCTATTTTTCGATCACTTTTTGTATTGTTTTTATTCACCAAAAGATAGTAAGTACCTATACATAAAAATCTACAACTTTGCCCTCTTCATTTTTTTTCGTATTTCTAAAAATAACGGCTGTAGATAGTTATCAAAATGTATGGAACGACGCGGTACATTGAAAATATTGTAATGTCGCAAATGTAATGTTGGTTGCCCATTTTGCTGAGAGCAAAGGCGATAGACATATCCGGAACATAATTAATCTAACGTATCACCATCACCTTTGATTATATATATATATATATATATATATATATATATATATATATATATATATATATATATATATATATATATATATATATATATATATATATATATATATATATATATATATATATATATATATATATATATATATATATATATATATATATATATATATATATATATATATATATATATATATATATATATATATATATATATATATATATATATATATATATATATATATATATATATATATATATATATATATATATATATATATATATATATATATATATATATATATATATATATATATATATATATACATATATATATACATATATATATATATATATATACATATATATATACATATATATATATATATATATATATATATATATATATATATATATATATATATATATATATATATATATATATATATATATATATATATATATATATATATATATATATATATATATATATATATATATATATATATATATATATATATATATATATATATATATATATATATATATACAGGGTGAGTCAATTTTTTGTAGACAAACTTTAACAGGGGATAGAACGCACGTTTTTAAAAAGAAAAGTGCCTATAAAGATATGGCCGATCTAGCTTCCTAAGGAAGATACAGGGTGTTAAAATTTAATTTTTTTTTACATTAATGTGTAATATTTTCTGAACGGAATGATATATTCACTAAATATTTTACACATATCTTAACCTGCATAGGATCAACATGTTGTATTGTTCCTGTCGAAAATACTATAGTGGATGTTACTTTTTTCGGGTACTTCGACTATTCTGCATAATAGAACTTTTTTTTCGTATGCCACTGACATTATCTGATACATATTTCTAAAATAACGGCCCCTTAGTAACAATTTTGATCTCTTGTAATTTTGCTCTAATTATGACAGTTTTCGAGATATTGGCCGTTGTTTCTCTGACAGTGTAATGTCGTTATTATAATTTTTTTTTCTCGAATTTTCTTTATGACTTATAAACGAACGCTTAGATTTTTTCATGTTTGGGGGATAATGCCTATTAATTAAGGCGCATAAAACAAGCGGTAAGAATGTTCAAAAACTTGCACATTGGCGGGGTGGAAGGGGTGCTCCACCCCTTTCGTAAACAGAACTTCTACGCCAAAGACTATTTAAAAAAAAACTGTTATTTTCATTATCTACATACAGTTTAACAAAAATAATGTCCCTTCTTATGTTTCGAAATTCCTGTGCGTTTCCTAGTTATTTTGATTTTTAGTGTTTGATGTGGTACTAAATTAAGTAATTTATTTATTAGCAATAATAATTATCGGCTAAATATTTAATTCTTTCAACGAAACCTACCTAAATATGGTTTGTTAAGGATTCTAAAAAGCCGAAATCTATCTCTTTCCAAGTAATTGCAATTACAAAAAAAAACATTAGATGAACATTGATGTTAATGTTTATGGAGATATAAACATTTTTGAATTTATAGCAATATTTAATTAACAATAATAATTGTGGAATAAATAACAATTGTTAGCAATAATGATTTATAAATAACAATTACAAGAATTAATAACAATAACACTAGTACCTACATACATAAAATTAGATACTTTGTTCAAAATGTAAACCGTTCTTCTCAATACACATTTCACTGCGACGTATCATAGAACGTCTTAAGTTAACTAAATGATGCACCCTTATTTCATTGCAAGCATCTCTAATGCGATTTTGAAGTTCCTCAAGTGTATTAACCGGAGTGGTATACACTATTTCCATAATGAATCCCCACACAAAAAAGTCAAGTGGTGTTAAATCGGGGGATCTGGGAGGCCACGCCACTGGACCTCCACGACCTATCCACCTCCCTGGATAGTTATTGTTTAGCCAATTTCTTACATTTCTGCCATAATGGGCCGGGCACCCATCAAGTTGTATCCAAGACTGTCTTCTTAAATTCAAAGGAATGACTTCCCATATATTACCATGGTGTTCTTCTAAAAATTGTAGGAAATTTTCTGAATTTACACGTTGTGGCAAGAAATAAGGTCCAAGCACGTGGTTGCCGTAAATTCCAATCCAGACATTTGTACTAAATTCATGTTGAAAACTTCGTGGTCGAATGGCATGTGGGTTTTCATGTGCCCATACATGCAGATTGTGAAAATTTACTATACCACGACGAGTAAAACAAGATTCATCAGTCCACAGTATATTGGATAAGAAATCCCTATTATTTTGAATGGAGTTAAGAACCCACCTACAATAAGTAAGTCTTCGTTCAGCGTCACCTGGACATAAACCTTGAACAGGTTGAAAATGATATGGGCGTCTGTGATCCCGTTTTAAAACCCGGGAAATTTTACTTTGGGAAATACCAAGAGCAATAGCAGCACGTCGAGTACTTTTCGTTGGGTTCCTATTAAATTCCCGCAATATACGGTTTCTATCTCGTCCACGGTTGTTCTGTCGGCCCCCGGGTACATTTTTCAAACCCTGGTTAACAAATCGACGGTGGATACTCACAAAAACGGAATGATGAGGTTGTCGTCTATTTTGAAATCTTCTTCGATACTCCCTAGCTGCGTATCTTGAATTCCCATTTGCGAACCCATAAATAAAATGAATGTCGGCTTGTTCGCTATTTGTAAATGTAAACGGCATGTTACACTAATTAAAATCTGGCAAATCACATAAAATAACTTTTTAATCTTAAAAATAATAATTAATAACAGTGAAAATATTCAAGATGAAGCAAAATTGTTTGTAGATAAACTTGTAATACGTCAAACTGTCGTTTCAAAATATGACATAATGCTTACTTGTTTTCCAAGGAGTATAATATTTTGTTGCAATTATTACGTACAGTTACAAATACGCTAGTTTTAAATGGAAATTATTTAGCAAACAACAACAAAAATTGAAACAGAAATTGGTACATGCACAAGTTTAATAAAACTTAAAGGAAATTTTTAAGACTTTTGGCAACTGCACAATAATCTATTGTATTGTAAGTACATTTGTAATTTAACAGATTTCAACATATAAAAGTATTGTATTTGAGTAAGGCTTGATATAACAAATATTTATTTTGACTACATTGGAAAAAGATAAAGAATAAGAGATTTATGTAAATGTAATGTAATGTAAAAAAAAATGAAACTTTAACACCTTGTATCTTCCTTAGGAAGCTAGATCGGCCATATATTTATAGGCACTTTTCTTTTTAAAAACGTGCGTTCTATCCCCTGTTAAAGTTTGTCTACAAAAAACTGACTCACCCTGTATATATATATATATATATATATATATATATATATATATATATATATATATATATATATATATATATATATATATATATATAAAATATAGCGTAGTAATCTTATGAAATAACAATAAATATTCAGGGTTTTATTTCCTTACATTTGTAAGGGACTCTCACAAAGATAGCATTTTTATTGAAAAAATATTAAGGTACAAAAAAATTTTTGTTTCTATTAAACAATAAACTTCTAAACTAAAATTATTGGCCTCCAATTATTTAATCATCAGGTTGCTCCTGGGTTACCAAATCAGTAGGAACCAAATTTTTGTAGTAGTTATGGAACTGCTTTGGAATCCATGTAAAGAGATTTTGAAGGTGCTTGTATTTTTTAGTAGAAATATAATTTGGCCCATCTCGCAAGGGAGATAGTTCGTCTGGAAAAACAGTACGTCGGCCAGATCTAGTCAAACCAATGCTTTGAAAATTTTCACATTCGAAATCGGTTTTGTAGAATAGTGTCCCACTACTATTTGCTCTTACTTGTAAAAAAACCACTTTAGATATCGAAAAATTGTCCCCTTGCTCGGTTTTGCTACTACAATGCATAATACTACCACTATGCGGACTTAACACTCTTTTGTTCTAGCACATGTAACTGTACTGGACTTAATACCACATAATAAAACAGAATTCTGTAATTTAGGTGCACAGTACAGTTTTATTCCAGACGCTCATGTGACAATATTATTTAAAATTTCTTATTTATTAACGTAGGACTTGCTACGATATCGCATTTGATAGAGGACTTAATATTAACCTTACTTTAGCAATAAAAGCTTTTTTTAAAAAGTGGACTTAATACACTTTTATTCTGAGGTACAGTTATAGTATGGAATTTTAGTAAAATCATTGATGGAAATAATTCAACATAATTCAATGAAAGGTAATATAAATGGTGTAAGAACCAGACATTTATAGTACTGAGCTGATTTTTTACAAAATATGTAGGTAGTAGGTATTGTATGAAAAATTGCCATAAATAAAAGTACCTAGAGATCCCATGTACCCCTCAACTATTATTAATTTTGTGCAAATAAAATGGTGGATGACCCGTAGAACTAGAGACGAGGGCTAAGACAGAAGAACGTAACAACCACATTTACTCATTTATTATGTTACACGATGATTTATCTGCTAATACATATTGAGATAGCTCTTATTAAGTTCGTAATAAGAGTTATTAAGTCCCCTACATTGGAGTAGATGCGCCTGCTACTTATGCAACCAAATCTACGCATATAGGACATTCAATCCAAATGTATACAATGTATATATACGCTACGGTTAAAGTGTCTACTTGAAAGTATAGAATAGCTGGATAATATACAAACTATCCAAACGTCTGGCTATTTTGATGGAAATCCATATTTCTACTCAAATAGCTACGAATATTGGTTGGTTTGTATACTATCCAGCAAGTTTACAAACTATACAAGATTTATCGCCAAAGCGCAAACCACAAAAAAAAGGTATACAAATTAACCGTGTTTTTGCTAGGTAATATATGGCGTTCGTTCCTTTTTTTGTAATCACAATTAGAGAATTGTTTTTAATAATATGTAAATTTGTGATTATCTTAAACCGCTCTCTTCGCTGGGGCATCTCAAAAGATTTATACCTATACAGGTATAAATCCTTGCAGCTAATTATCCCGTAACTTCTTTTATTATAGGTGTTTTCACTATTATAGTGTTTTAAAATCGCTGCAATTGGAAATGTACTGGATTAAGCTGGTGTCCTTCTTAGCCAATTTAGCAGATTATTTATTGCCATCGCACTGATGAAAAGTAAAAACCCAAATATCCTAAATTTAGAAGGTTAAATTATCACCATTTAGCATAGTTTTAAATGCATTTAAAACGTTTTGCAAAGAAATTGATATTAATATTTTGTAATTTTAAATAAAAAATAATAGCAAAAAACATTTAAAATCAATTTAAAATTCCAAATTTTAAAAACAAGCTTTTATTTAAATTATTTAAAAAGAAGAAAATAAACTTTAAATTAAATTAAACCCATCAATTTATTACATTACACAATTTATATGACATAAAGGCTTGTCCCTAGATTAACCTATTTTATAAAAAACATTATTTTTTCTTATAATTACTTATGTGAATATCAAGTTACATATTGCATTCTTGTTTATCTACACAGTTAAATCTCGCGACAAGCTTTTATATCGCTCTTGCGCGGGTAAAGGGGTATAAGTCTAAATTTACTGTTTTTAGATAATGACTAATTAATGTTTTGTTGAACTTTCTGTTTATATTTGACAATTTTCCATAAGATAAACGAAAGAATTACCAATGTCAATACTTTTATTTGTCCAAAAATAATTGAAACATATACATCACTTTTGTACATAAGTGAACATTTAAAGAAAAAAAAAAGTTATATCCGTTTACACAAAATTATTTTCCAATTATCTCCCTTTACTCAATTTCTTCAACTGCTATCTCGTCAATATCCGGATACACTTCCTCCAGATTTTGTTCAGTCGGTAAGTTTCGATAGAAATCATGAAATAGTTCATCAACATAAGGTAAAAGTTGCAATAAGTTCTTCTTCTTTTCTTCGGTAATTTGGTGTGGATACTTGCATTTCGGGATTTGTGGGATAGCGAATTGGTTTCTTTTGAGTAAACTCATCGTTGTGAATTCATCATTCTTATTGTGTGTGGTCTTATAGCAAAATATTCCAAATTTTTTGTCATAGCGTAGCCACTTAACGTCTTTCCATAAAAAGCGATCACCGTTCTCATCGAGTTTTCTAACTTGAAAACACTTTTTTAAGAGAGAGGCGAAATCAAATAAATCTCCTTTTTGCATCTCAATGACCTTAAAATTATTTTTGTTGCCACATGATCTCACGAGCTGCATCCAGTTCCGGGAATGTTCCATTTTTCCTCCGTATTTTTTCTTCTTTTTTTCTATTGTGGAATGGTCAGTATCGCACTCCATTCTCGTATGACCAGGAATGAGAAACTTATGATCTACAGTTTCTAAATGAGATTGTTGCATTAAAACCAGAAACATAGCAACCATATGGGAATTTTTGTTTTGACCACCACATGTATTGGAGTATAAGGTAACGTGTTTAATACTAGGTGGTAGAGTTAACAGCAAGATGCAATCTCGTTAGCGCTCCTACTTGCCATTGCTTCGTGCCACATACCTACAACAAACTGTTCGGCATTGGTGCAGTCACGCAGGGTTAAGTTATAAGTCCATAACTGTCTTTTATAAAAGGCAACAGCGGTCGTAAGGTCAGGAGTGGGTAGACATTGTTGTAGATTGAATGTGAATAACAGTTTAGCATCAGATTTCTTAGATTCGTCTTTATCTATTCTTTTTGCCTCATACGCATTTTCAGCTTCTTCTTGATGTCTCTCTAATTATATTCTCAATGCATCTCTTTTTTCCATATTTTTTTCATTCGAAATAAGACTATTCAATTTGTCACAATTCTGGCAAGTATCTTTACTGTATTTTTTTATACCAATATTTAATCAATGAAACACCAACTCATATATTTTTCTACTATATATGTTGCCTTGGAGCTATCCAAACTTTATACTCTTCATAGAGCTTTGAAAGTGTATAAAATGATGGCAAAAAACGTTTCTCTCCAATTTCTTTCCTACAATAATGACTCTCGTAAGTAGGTATCGACAATATGTGCGTTTTAACTAAATCTAATGCTTCAGAACTAGTCTTATTGGAGGGTACGTTATGTCCTCTTTGATCGTCATCAACTATTCCAGTAATGTTGGTCTTTATTATTACCGTTGAAATAAGTTTGTTTGATATAGCAAACGTTTTTTGAAAGCAGGCCTTACAAACTTCAATGAGCTTCCCATTTACCTTTACGTGGTATCTGTAATGACATTTCCGTGCTTTCCTACAACCAATTTTTTCTGACTTTTTTGTTTCTTTTAAAATTAGGATAGCAGTTAATGCTATCCTTTTGCTGAAGTCGCCTAGTAACCAGTTATCCTCAAATATTTGTTTTTGAGTGTCATAATGAACCTTTGTCATACAGCCTTCTGTATGACAAACGTATCTGTAATGACATTTCCGTGCTTTCCTACAACCAATTTTTTCTGACTTTTTTGTTTCTTTTAAAATTAGGATAGCAGTTAATGCTATCCTTTTGCTGAAGTCGCCTAGTAACCAGTTATCCTCAAATATTTGTTTTTGAGTGTCATAATGAACCTTTGTCATACAGCCTTCTGTATGACAAACGTATCTGTAATGACATTTCCGTGCTTTCCTACAACCAATTTTTTCTGACTTTTTTGTTTCTTTTAAAATTAGGATAGCAGTTAATGCTATCCTTTTGCTGAAGTCGCCTAGTAACCAGTTATCCTCAAATATTTGTTTTTGAGTGTCATAATGAACCTTTGTCATACAGCCTTTACGACATTTTTCCAGTCTTAGAAATTCCCTCTTTTTTACAGTTTTACCTTTGGAAGAATATACGATATATTCTTTTCCAAAATTTCTACATTCTTTTCTGCTTTTTCGTATTTCCCTTGTTTCACCTCTCACAACATTTGGGCCCCGTTTCCGTTTATTGGGATTTTATTCCCATTTTCCGTAGAAACCGGATTAGCTCTGGTGTTCAATAGTCAATTATTTTAACAGACATAACACATGGTAAATACAGGTGTTCATTAAAATCAAAATGTGTGAATAGGTTTAAGTCGCGATATTGTATCGAGTAAATAGGAGTAATTCGATTAGGTGAGTAGTGAGTAGTGAGTAAAGGGAGATACCCTTTACTCACTAAATACTAATAGTGTGTATGGGGATAAGTAAAATTAACTCCATGAACACAATATTTTTGTTTTAATACCTTCTCTCACAATTGGTTTAACGCATATGATATATTGTTTTGAGTTATACCCTTATACACAATAGAAATTAATGAAACTAGAAACTTCGGAATGAAGTTATCTCACTTTGTACATTTTCAGACTTATACCCCTTTACCCGCGCACGAGCGATATCACATAAATTGTGTAATGTAATAAATCGATGGGTTTAATTTCATTTAAAGTTTATTTTTTTCTTTACAGAGCATTTAAATTAAAGCTTGTTTTTAAAAATGTTTTTTTACTATCAATTTATTTTTTTATTTTTTAGTTATCGTTTCTAAGTCTGTTCATTTCATTTAATGCGTCATTGTTGCATGGTGGTTTGCCTGTTACCTGTTAATGTAGTACAGTTTAGTTCTTCCATAAGGGGAACTTAGTCATTTTACTCTACTTACCTCTACTAAATTCAGCTTGACGCTTACTTGTGCCTCAAAAACACAGTTCCGGGTTTGACGTTAGAGCTTTCCTTCTCCTACACAGGTTGCAAAACAGTGCTAATAACACAAGTCATCGTATTAAGCCGACCAAGGCGTACTTTTAAAATTCAGTTGCAAGATTTGATTCGAACAATTCGAACCCGAAACCTATTTTTTGATTTCAGAGTATCAGTCCAGGCATTGTCCGTACAGACATAATTAAGCATTGTGACGAAAAATTGAATACACTTTTCAAGAATTCCCCAGCCCTTGATAGCAATGATGTAGTGGATGCTGTGATATATGCTCTATCGACAGGACCTAAAGTACAAGTAAGGGGATTTCAATATAATATGTTATTTATCGGCTAGAATTTACATGCTCACTTAAAGGAGAAAGACCCATTTAAGTTTGCTTAACCTGAAGCAAAAATATTAATTTTTCCTCCAACCGTCACAAAACTATGACATTTTTGACTGTCAGGAGTTTCTTAGGTTGACATTTTCTTTATGGAAAAAAAAATTCTTAGCAACAAAAATAGTTACTTTCAAACCTTCCAATATGTTAGTTGTTTTAAGCAATGGTTATTTAAAAAATATGATTGCACAGTACATATTATTTCAGGTCCATGATATAATAATAAAACCCCTACATGAACGCTACTGAAGGACTAGGCTGGCTCCTAAAAGATATAAATTAATATACATGTTTATATTATCATAAGTATTAATAAAAATGTTTCCGCACTGACGATTCGTGTTTCATTTTTTTTCAGCATAAAATACCCTATATTTATAAAAATCCCCTGTATCAGATAATAGGTGTAAACTATCAATATAGATTTCGATAGGGTAAATCTAGTTAAGATGCTATTTATACTTTAAAATCTTACACACTTTCAAACAGATTCATAACAGATGCAAATCTTGATACATATAAACTTAGAGGTCTCAAAATTCTGAAAAGTATGTCTTTAGAACATTTAACATAACATGTCTTCAGAACATATATTAGATAAGTATGGACTTACAGGCAACCATTATTTATTTACCATTATTTACTATTTTATCTATTACTACCTATTTAAAATACATATCAATTTGCATTTCCTTGGATGAGTATATCAGTAAAGACATAGCGCAAATGTCTTCGATCAAAGTAATGCAAGATCCGGTATTAGAAATATATACCCTCATCTGTTATTTGACGATGACGAATATTATAATATGTTAGATAATATCTACACAGTGCGTTAGAAAAGCAAATTTATTGCTGTGAATGGAACATGGAAGTTACTGAGCAAATTATTTGAGGTGCAACCCATAAGTGCAACCTCGAGACGCCTATTCACCTGTTCTCGAAGAACATCCCCGAAAAATATAAACAAATCCTCCTTTATGAGCCATCGCTACTGCACAAAGCACAAATCACATAAGAGAACACATAATATAATTAACTCAATAACTCAGAAAACACTAAAAAATACAATCAAACACAAACGTGTTTGACGAAAGTTAAAAGAAAATGTCGAAAACCTCGCGACATCTTTGTATCAGAAAAGTGAGGTTGACAACTATACTACTTGTTAAACGCATGCGCACTGAAATTTGTTACTTACTGACAGCCTCTCTCTTCTGTGGTATCGTTGTTCGTACCGCGAATTTCTTGTTTATACACATGAAGTGACTCACGTGACATGATTAGAACATTTTTCCGTGGGAGAACACGACATTAGGCCAGAAATCTTCATCTCTGTCAATATAATTGTTGGCAAAGAGGCATCATTGCCAACATGCTTCTTTGTTACGATGCGTGTCTTTTCTGCATTTGGAAGCGTCACGGTTTAGAATAATGAAATGGAAATAAATTTAACAGGAAGTCAGTTTTGACATATCAAATTAATAAATCACAGGCATATAGGCGACCTGCAAATATTAATCGCGAGCGCCTCCCTCGGTGATTCATACAAGTTTTCACTAGACAACAAACTTGTTTGACATTTGGTGTGGTGTTGTGCAAAGAAGTGAAAGTGAAAGTGTTATGTATGAAAACATAAATATTTACAATAATTTTTAGTGGAAATGGAATCAAAAATAATATATTTTGGTTTCAAGCAAATTAGTTTCTCACATTTTTAAAATCCGCTGGGAACATGGAAAAGGGGAAAAATTGGTTGGTTCCCACTTCTATTTACCAACACTATAAAAATGTGAGTAATAAAATGCAAGTAAAGAGTAAACATGAAATGAAATCACCAGTTTCTCTTCACCTTACTTAACCAAATATCTCGTCTTGTCCTTTCATGGGGTCTGCTAGGAAAAGTGTAAAATTTCACAGTGCCGTCAGTATTTCCGTAATTATTTTTACAGTCCACTACATAACAATTGTTTCCGGAGTATGAAGAACGTTTATACATATCGCAGTGGGGACAATTTAATAATTTAAGAGTACAAAATAATTATAATCTACAAAACGTCTATTCTGTCAAATTGCAAATTGACTAGCAATAACTTACTAGAAACGCCGTTGGGGGCGCTGGAGTAAAATTCTCAGGTCGCCTTTCAAAAATTCAAAGCCACAATAATTGCATGATTATATGAAAACGTTTACTTTCAACTGTTCGCTACTGTACCTTGGTCGGTCTACGTTTCTGTGCGCCAAATACAAAGTCAAATACATCGCGTAAATATTTCATTTTATGTTCACGCGATGTTGGTTTTATGGAAAAAAAAATTGAAACTAAAAAGTAATTCTCTACAAAAAAATATTCTTTAAAATAAAAGCAAAATACCAATAATTCTAAAAGTATTTACTACCTACTAAATAAGTTTTAATGTAACAAATGCTCAAATAGACCATTTTTGACTGGACAGAGGCAGAGCTTGCTAAAATTCGAAACACTTAATGTAACTCAAACTTTAAATTCAATATAATTATTGTACCCAGCGACAAAACTGTTGATAATATTTGAAACAAATTTGTACTACGCGAATATCCATGATATTTCATGGAAATTAATAGAAAATTAAAATTATCCTTTCATAATATACCTATCACTTCTTATATATTATGCAGCAGAGCACTTTAATTATAGCTATAATTAATTTATGAAATATAAGCGGGGGTTAAATAATTCTATAAATTCGTACCATTCATAGTTTGTCATCATAAATACTTCTAAAGAGATCTTACTCAAACGGAAGGAAATAGGCATATGAATGTTAATAGTAATTGTTCATCATCGGCTGTGACAAGCGCGGGCGTGTGTGGCCATCAACAGTTGTGAATTAATTCGTGACAGGTTGCTACATAATAAAAAAATACTGTTTAAGAAATGACTAAAGGAAGAGTGATACCGGTAAGTCATTTGAGTAACTATTCATATAAATAGTAATTCTATAAATATAGTAACTATTTAAATGTTCATGGAAATACCTATTTTCCATAGATAATTAGAACTAATTGTGGTTTCCACACGCGGCACGCCACAGTAATTTATTTTGGAGCGTATATACATTATTCACAAATGTCACGGTATTCTATTATATGTTCCCAAAAAATTGTAGCCACCTCCAGAATGGGCCTTTTTACTAGATTCTTAAATTTCAAAACAAATATGGTTATTGGAAAGTCAACTCATTATAGCAATTTGAACACTCGTTAGACCTAGAGGCTGGGTGACGTAACAGCATGGAATTAAGTTGGCAGCATTATTTGTCAGGACGCCTAAATAGTCCAGACCCACAGCTGTAGTTATTTACGTTTAGTTTTGTGATGCACAAAATGTATACTTTTCTGTATAGTTTATTTTCTGGTACACAAAATGTATACGGTAGAATAGTGTTAGTACATACAATAAACGGACAATCCTCAGATACGAGGTGCTACCGGTACGTAAAAATATTACTCACTTTAGAAGTCTGAAGGCTGATTTTTACGTACCTATGTTCTGCGGATATTGTTAAAAGTTTTGAAACAATACTGCCAGACAATTTCTGTCGGCGGCAATTATCTCCATCTTCAAAATCTTACTTATAGTCTGAGACTTAATAAGTATACTTATATCGGTTATCGGTTTATTGTACGTACTATCACTATTCTATCAGATACATTTTGTGCATCAGAAAATAAGTAAGGTCTGGCGGCCCTGGTATCTTACTCTATTATGTTTTGTGCGCTCCTCTGCGAATTGTGTTTTACTTTGTTTTATCGTTTTTGTAAAAATGGATCCCGGAGGTACAGAAAATTTACCGAAATTTGATTTTAGCATGATGGACGAGTTTTACACGTCAAATTTAGATTATATATCAGCAGAAGTCAAGTGTCAACAAACTCAATTTCAACGTCAGCTGTCAAAAAGCGTGGAACCAACTTTGGAATATAGTACTAATACACCGTTGTGTCGTGTTCAAGGTCGTAAGATCTGTGACGTCACTAAGGAAGGATATGTAACGTCACGTATAACCGCGCGCTTTATTTTCGCATTTTTAGAAAAAAAATCAATAGAAATCGTGCTCAAAAAATAAAATAAAAAAATACGGCAAGATTTGGATAGAAATGACTTTGAGAACCTTGAGAAATGGACACATCCAGCTTTACGCCTGCCACTTTTCTGGAGGTAGACGTACGGTGCGTCTGAGCCCAAACCATTGAGCAAGACCAGGAGGTCCACTTCTTCTCTAATAACAATAACACGGTCAAATAATGGACTTTTGGCTAGTGCTGTGTAAATTATATCCCTATTAAAGAAGATTCATTGAAAAAGTTGTAATGACATACTTATCAAAATAAATAAATACTTTATCGTTCTGTAAAAACGAAACAGTATTGCCCAATATTTAACTACCAATAAACTTTATGATTTTACTCTTAGGCCGACACTGAGTCTGTTTGGTCCGTGATGCCATTTTACCTCTTTTAGATACGTCATGCTTGATCTTTATAAATAAGTAGCTAAAGAATAATGAAAAAACCAAACGCACGTATAAAATAATTGGATAAACATATTTAAATCTGTAATCGGATTGCCCCTGAAAGAGATTAATCATATTACAATGTATTGTGATTATAGACGGGAGACCAATATTTAATGTTTATAAGCGCTGGAACACGTGGCTCTATTTAACGAAATACACGCTGAAACCAATAAAATTAATTGAGAAATAATAAAAGTATTTAAAACATTAAACTGGCGTGTTCTTTAAATAGTGCTATCGGCTACTGGCGTATTTTTTCGACAATACTCGAGTCGACGCTAAAGACGCTTAGCGCCGGTATCTTAAATCATTGAAACACGTTGTTAGTGGTTAGATTAATATAGTGAGCTCAGTTTCGTTATGTTTAAGACCCAGTGAGAAAATGTGAGCAGGTATTACATAAAATATGTTACAGTATTAATAAAGTTATATATTATTTATTAAATAATTACTTCTAAAGTGATCTAAACGTTTTATTATTGTCTCAGACTATGCGAGGCTTCTAAGTAAATAGTATCCGTTGCAGCAAAACCTACAGTTAAATTATGATATTAGAAACATATAGAATGCATATTATAGAATGCACATATGCTATAACACACTATATATTTATGTAGCATCATACTGTCAGTTGTTTATTGCCTAAATTGAATTGTAACTGCTTCAGCTCTAATCCTTTCGGGAACAAAAATTACTGTAACATGTTTCATGCCATCTAATCACACCTAAATCATTTTAGGTAAATGATATAGTGCGAAAGTTTTGGATGCAATAATTATTAACTATTCACATGTGAAAACGTTTGTGAAAAGTGTGTGATTAATGAATTGTATAACTGCAGATAGGCGATCCATTTTGAAATTATGAGTGGCTATAGAAACTACGTAAGTCTTATTTTATTATTTACCTAGTTCACTAATGTAGATTTATATTTTTTGAACAATTGGCGCTACTGTGTGTCCTCAAATTTGGCTTTCACACATAAGTAAGTGCAATTGGGATATATTTGTGTTCATTATTTGGCCTGAAATTGTAAGATGGTTCTAGAGTTGTAAAACATGCCCCCTTCCGCATTCGATGGTGTTGAACCACCCCTTCAAATGGAAAAAGAACCACCTCTATTTCCGGTATTTCTGCCCGACAGTGAGGATTTTGGTGGGAAGTTTTATATATTTCGTCGGGATAAGGCGAAAGGTAGGAGTTTAAAACACAACCTCGCCTTCTACCCTTAAAATTAAAAAAAAAACAATTTCTCCTCTTCCCGCTATGCCGTCCCTATTCCCTCTCAAATTGTTTGGGGGTTAGTAAGTTTAAGCAAGTATTGCAGGGCGCAAATGAATGGAAATTAAAATAAAGGGCAGTTTTGTCCATTTGAGTGGGGGAATAGGATTAAATTAGGCCGCACATTTTGAATTTTCAACCCCCTGGACGAGTAGAATCAATTAAGAATCAAGGGGTGATTTCGGTCTCCTCCTTTATATCAACTTCCACCATTCGCCTCATCGCGACGAAATATATAAAACTTTCCACCAAAAGCCTCGCTTTCGGGCAGGAATGCCGGAAATAGGGGCGATTCTAAAATGTATAGAAAGTTGAATGACCGGCAAAACTTACCTACAAAGTGCTACTCATGGGCGTAGGCATTTTTTTAGGGGTTGAAAGTAGAAGGTTTTTATATGCATATTTTAACGACGATAGCTGATATTGAATGCAAGTTTCCACACCTCTCATGAATTTTTGCTTTCAGCGCGTTATCATTAGTTAGTAGGTACTTGGCCAGTAGCAAATATGCCCACATGAAACAAATATAAATATGTACAAAACAGCTAAATAGCCGTGAAAAAAAAACACGAAACGGAAAAATAAAATAAATATATATTCCAAAATAAAGCAAAAAATTCTCAGCAAAAAATAAAAACAATAAAATAAATATATATTCCAAAATAAGACAAAAAATTCTCAAATAAAAAAAATAAACTAAAAAAAATAAATATACACTAATCCAAAATAAAGCAAAGAAATTATCAACAAAAAATAAAAACACCTTAATACCTTAATACTTACCTTAGTATTAATAAAGTTATATATTATTTATTAAATAATGACTTCTAAAGCGATCTAAACGTTTTATTATTGTCTCAGACTATGCGAGGCTTCTAAGTAAATAGTATCCGTTGCAGCAAAACCTACAGTTAAATTATGATATTAGAAACACATGGAATGCATATTATTATAGAATGCACATATGCTATAACACACTATATGTTTTCGTAGCATCATACTGTCAGTTGTTTATTGCTAAAATTGAATTGTAACTGCTTCAGCTCTAATCCTTTCGGATACAAAAATTACTGTAACATGTTTCATGCCATCTAATCACAAAAAAGTAAAGAAATTATCAACAAAAAATAAAAACACCTTAATACCTTAATACTTACCTTAGAAACGGATAATTAATATCACTATTTAATAATATCATCACTAATATCACTATTTTCAGTCACTTTCTAGTTCATCTTCACTGTCGCTATCACCATTTCTAATGTTAGTCATAATGGGTTATATGGTTTGATCAACCGCCAAATCCACATCCCCTGTTGTCTTCTGTTAATACACTTCCGCCAAATTTTCTGCTATGTCTTCTTAAATTGCTCCTAAAAGATGGCTCTCTATGCCAGCTAATTGTGACAACAATGTGACTCCATGCGTCAATGCCAGTTCATTCACTGCCCGTTTTTTATATTTATGGGCCTATATTTATTACCTTAGCAACTTGTAATAATTCCGCCTTCAAGTAATTTTCTTATTAAGGAATGCCATTTTCTGTTAACTATTCTTGAATTATTTTCTTTCTCCATGATTGTCGGGGTGTTGCTTCATATTTTCGGCTCTGATAATGCGCATTATCCATAACCACGACACTTGATCCCACATGTTTACGTACACCAGCAAACCATTTCTCGTATACTTGGGAATTCATTTCCACATGGTAGTCTCCGGTCTTCTTGGATTGATATATCAATTCCCCATTAGGCAAACATCCACCATCACTTCCAATATGCGTTATGATTAAACGGCGACCTTTTACAGACACCAGATTTAAATCAGTTGTCCAGCCTTCAATCGCAGCTTCCCTTCACAGTATGTCATTCGTCGACCCATGCTCTTCAGTGTAATATATTTTCCGCCCTACGTTACGAAACATTTTTCGAAAATAATCAATCTAAACCAAGCAACTATTTGATATCTTTGAAATATTTGAAAATTTTTGCCAGACTAGCCCTGCACATTTTAGGTATAATATAATTTTCACTCATACTTTGCAGTACCTTATATAAACTTGGCGATTAATTCTATCTAAAGAAACCGTAGACCGTTTTACGTATTACATTTTTCGCATCTTCGTCCACTACAATCTTATTTCGACCCGTTTCGGTGGCTATACACTTCCATGTATCTTTTCTTCTCTTAAAATTGTGTATATGCTTGACTTGTGATGCTTCTGTATAATCCGAACACATAGCCATCAATTCATCATTGTCGCGATAAGGATGATACCTCTGTATGCAGTAAAATCCTCGTAAAATAATTTTCTTCTCGGCTACCGTTTGATAGCGCCTACGCTTTGCATCTGTGGCAGATGACGGCCCGGGAATACTTCATATGGTTCACTGATATTATATTGTATCACAATCGCGAATATCTCAATCAAGAGCACTACTCAATCTCGAAAAACAGTTGCAAAATAAACGCGAAACATATTTCCAACCCGCCAATGCTCGTAAATAAAGCAAGTGGAAAGATTACCGGGTTTACACGATTCTCCCGAATGAAAATGGATAGCGCGTCATTTCCAATAATTTAAAAAGAGATATATGCTTTCAATGCCAGATTCTCAGCGACGAGCTGAGCGGCGTTGCCGCTTTTAACTATTAAAATAAATGTTTACGGAATTTCCATATTAAAGTAGACGAAAATATTTTCAAAGTAAACGTAAAAATAGTAACATTTTGGCCTATACTATATTATTATATGCGCAATAATTATTTTATGTTATTCATGAATAATATATACAACTTTTCTATAGTATTTTGGAATTTATACTGAATATTGCGAAATTTGAGAATTACATGTGGCATCTGTGATTCTTCCTGTAGCCAATCAGTCAACTTTCTATACATTTTAGACCCACTGTAGTTAAAAACTTGTCACACTATATTTGTATTATTCAGCACCCTCAAAAACGGAGGGGGAGTTAGGTTTTAAAATTCTAGCTTATCTTACACTTTCGTCTGAGTTCTTGACTCACAGTGACAGACCTATACCAAAATGTGGCCTGTATTATTTACGAAATCTAAATAAATGAACGTTGTATATAGCTACTTAAAGCAACTAAAGTAATGTTCCTTCTTACAACCCTTAACTTCTTCCTACAACCCTTAACCCTTGATTCTTACAACATACCTCTTTATTATGCAGCTGTTTATAATGCAAAATCTGTGTATTACCTTTTTCTGTTATACAAAATGGTCCCAAGTGGTCCAAATGTAAAGTATGAAATGGTCCTGCAATTTAATAGGGTATGCTTTTGCGCATAATTTCCCTGTCTGTTTCTTGTTTCTTAGATCTCATACATTCTAAGCAGTTCTTTATATATATATTTTACAGACACATATTATTGAACCAACATAAGGTTGTGATGGCATCCAGAATTCTTTCTAATATATTGTGTCCATTTGCATCATGAAATACATTTGCAATTTTCCATCTTTCGTAACGAGGAATTACTCGGTTTCGGCACAACATCACCTAATCGACAAATATTTCTTAACCATAACGTCCATAACGAACCAGCCATAACTTTCTGGTCATAGCAGATCTCCATCTTGTGCTTGTATACCAAATGCCCAATCACCAGTTTTTATCAGTTTCGTTTCGATTGGAATGCAGCTCAATGCATCTGCGTGCTGGATTTTTCTTCCTTGTGGGTGCTCAATACAAAATTCTGAAATATCACATTCGTAGTCGGTTTAAAATCCACAGACCCCAATCTACATAGATATATTATAACTATATACGCTAAATAACTTCATATATCGTACCGGTCATTTATAATTCTGAATGGTATTACGTAATTTACAAAAGCTTCAGACCCACATTTAAACTTTTTACTAATTTATTTTGCTGCTTGTATTCTCGTATACTATATATACCTAATATGTTTTTTACGATATACTAAATTTATCAAAACTAAGATGCTAAAAATATTTTTTATTTTTAATTTATATATTTGAGGCCACAGAAAAATGTGTTTGAAAAAATTGAAAAAAATTGAAAAACAAAATAAAACAGAAAATAGAAAAGAACAAAAAAACAGAAAATGCACAAAATAAAGAAAATGCAAAACAAAATCGCATGAAAATAAAACAAGAAAAATAAAACACTAAGCAAAAGAGGCATTAGAGACAGATAAAATAATAATAAAATAACACCTATAAAAGACCCACAAACAACTAAACACACTAACAAAAACATTGTAACCAGCGCTTTTTAGCGTTATCTGCTTATGTAAAATATTAACAAACTAACACAGTAGAAAAATTAACAACCCGCAAAATCCACCTACACCCAAAACCATAAGTTTGACACAGAAAACCAAATAAACAGATAGCCGAAGAGCACGCAGAAATGAAAACAATTAAAAAACGGCTAAAGTATTTTAAATTAAAATAGGTGCCAATGCATAGCATAAATCACGATGATAGAGACTATTCGAAACCATTAATAATTAAAAAAAAAATCAAACCATTGTGATTTATATGTTTTGCACATATTCCATTCAGTGTGTGAAGTGGGTATAATAATTTCACTAAATTGTTTGAATGAATATGAATTGTTTCCATATTTTTATACACTTCTACCACACCAGAGGAAATTTTGACTCCAATCAAATCACCATTACGAAAGTTCAGTGCGGCATCAAGTCTGGTATATTCACAGACAATTCCAAGCATAACATTTGTACAAAACCTTGGGTGATAGCCAACAAAATCTACTTGTTTTTTTCAAGAAACAGATTTCGAGATAATAAATACAATTATAAACTGATGGCTATGCTATGCCAAGAAATTTAAAATTTTCAGCAATAAATAGAATTACGTCCCCCAATGTACTATACTTAGGCCTTTCTTAATCACAAATTGCATAAAACCCTACGGATTTGAACTTTAAAGTAATGTTCAATTATTATAGTCATGTATATCCGAACATATTTTGTAAAACTTATATCTAATTTAAAATACACTCCTCCGAAAATTGATAGGCTCGAGGGAGTATTACTGATTTTATGTAATATTTTAGCAAGTCTACTAATACCATAGATAAGAACTAAAGAAATTAATTGTATTAATTGTGCTTGGAAATCTGACCTTAAATAACATGAAAGATATACAGGATGATTCTAAATCGATGCGAAAGATTTTTAGAGGTGAATTAACATAAAATAAAAGATGTGCCTTTGTGTTGAGCGCGTTTCCGGCCGTGATCTGCAGTCGGCGTCGCCGTTGTGTCGGTCATGCGAAAATCTTTCTTTTATGAATGCTGCTGGAAATTGAGTCCTCTACATCTTTGTCATCTTTTACTTTTTTACATACTTCTTTTCAATAAAAGTGGTGCAAAACTGCCCCACCCTTAATTTCTCAGTTTGCTTGTGCTTATAGTAATAAATAGTTTTTTTAAAGAATACCGTATGAGGATTGTAGAGAATTAAATTTTCTGAAAATTTGATGCAAAAATATGATTTCATCTACTCCGCGGGGGACACTTGCCTCAACTTGCGTCAACTGCGTCAAAAATTTTAAGGCGACACCTTTTTTTAATAAAATATTTTTAACAGAAAAACAAAACCGACTTTAAAAAAATCTAGTCTAAAAAACAGCACTAAAAAGGAAAACATAATTACGTTATTCATTTTTACGTAGAATATAATCAATTTATTAGACCAATAATATACAACTATTGTTATTTTTTGACGTCGGTTTCAAATCGACTCATGAAGACATTAGCAATGAAAGGCGATAAACAGTTACCCATTGCGGTTCCTTCGGAAACTGAAGAAAAAGAAGAATTCGAGTATTTTCCTAGGATTTGGCTTAGGTATGTGGATGACATTTTTGCCGTGTTTGACACTAAGATTGCGGATGTAGAAAACTTCATTTCCAAATTAAATAGTCGTTTCACTTCTGTAAATTTTACATATGAACTAGGAAATAATGGAAAACTTCCATTTTTAGATGTATTAGTAATTTCCCTCTCAGTAATGAGAGGTTTGAAAAAGAAAAAGTATTAATTAAAGATATAGCTGTGAGTAATGGTTATCCTAGAGATATAGTTGAAAAACTAATTAGGAAGCGTAAATTTAAGGACACACTTCGTAATTCTACGACCTTTCAAAAGGATGTAGAGGCTCCAAAATATGTATCCATCCCGTACGAACCCCGGTTTACTCGTGGTTTGAGTAAGGTTTTCAAAACAGCGATTCATTCGTCGAGCAACAAATTACAACAACTTTTAGACAATCCAAAGGATAAAATTGTTCCAAATGAAAGGTCTAGGATTTACGAAATTAGTTGTAATGATTGTGATCGAAAATATGTTGGACAAACGAGACGATCAATTAACACCAGATTTAAAGAGCATATGGATCATCTAAAATATGGAAGAACAGATAAGTCTAGTGTTGCACAACATGCTTTTGACAACAATCATAGAATAGATATTAGTAATTTAAAATTAGTTAGAAATGTGACCAATAATAGACAGTTGGATGCATTTGAGAGCATAGAAATTGTAAAATGTAATAGTAGTATGAATAGCGACAAGGGACCTATACCGTATAGCCCGCTTTACGCGTTGCTTAGCAACCGATGATTGAACCGTGATTAGTCACCCGTAAATTTCACGGTGATGTCATACCGTAGCCCGCTTTACGCGTTGCTTAGCAACCGATCATTGAATCGTGATTAGTCACGCGTAAATTTCACGATGATATCATTAGTGACGTCACCATGAAAATAGTATAAATATGGTAGATTTTGTAGTTTAAGATTAGTTTTAATCGTCTCCGGATGATGCTAACTTGGTTGGCGAAACGCGCGTCGAGCGAAGTGAAAGTGTTTTGGTGTTCGTGGAAACTACTCCGAGTGTTACAGTTACATCAAAGGTTCCAGCCCTATCCAGTAGTAAGAACGAATAACGTAATTATTTTTTACTTTTTAGTGCAGTTTTCTTAGAATAAATTATTTTGTCGTCGGTTTATTGTGCCTCTTATAGGCTAGATCTTACCTACAGCATGTAGAGCTGTGACCTTGAACTATCCTTGGTATGTGGAGGCCTCCTACACGCTAGCTAGGCCGTACAAGAGTAAACGGCCTAAGTTTTATTGCAATTAGCATCCTCTAGAGCGGTCAAATGGAGCCCAGGCAATGCCCACGTTTATGTGAACCTGAGTTGTACATGTAGCAGCGTCCGTGGGCTATTGAGCTATTGAGCACACTTGGCGATGCCTAGCCACGTCCTGCACCACGCCAATATGCCTATCATAGCATATCTCTCACCTACAGCACCTAGAGCTATGACCTTGAACTCTCCTTGGTACGTGGAGGCCTCCTATACGCTAGCTAGGCCTTATAACAGTAAACGGTCTAAGTTTTACTGCAATTAACATCCAGCAGATTGATCAAATGTTGCTCAGACGATGCACACGTTAATGCAAACCCGCGTTGTACGCGAAGCAGCAGTCCGTGGGCTATTGAGCACACTTGGCGATGTCCTGCACCACGCCAATGTACCTATCATATTTTTTTTACATTAAACGGACATAAAAAACATACAACCTATTTGAGAACCTCCTGCTTTTTTGAAGTCGGTTAATAAAATAGATGATTGGGCTAGACTTACTAGTCACGTCGTCGGATAACGGTTGTTCTATTGTATCTATGTTATCTTGACATAATGCAATTGAGAAACTAAATAATTCTTAACTCCCCAAATAATACAAACTATATCCGATATTTGGTCTAGCAATAAAAGGTTACACATTATGCCGTGCTTCAAATTATGTGGTATGTTAAAGTTGTCCACTAGCTATAAAAACTATATAACAATGACAAATCTGATTAAATGAACTTTGGTCATGTATGGAATTAACTTAAGAATAACATAAAACGTCCCAAATATTTACTAAAAACCTCGTTGTATTACTTATTTTTGGTGAGGTGAAAAGAGTTAATTAATTAATTCTTTGTAACTACAATGTCGATGACATAAGTTGAGGGTCACATACATACCTACATAGTACTATAATAAATTCATCTAACTCACCGAAAAAGAAGCATATGTCAAATTAGTAGCAATGAAATAAACTCTCCTGAGTATGTCGGTTTTGTTCGCCTCTTTGGCACAGACAGGAAAATATGTGAAGGAGAAATGACACTGTTAGAACTAAATGTATTAAAATACCTGCTTCATAAGAGGCCAAGAAGTACCTATTAGGATATCTTCTTTAAATGATAACGGGTTGTTCGTTTGGTCATCAGCGTATTTGGAGAAAATAATACATTTTATGCCATGACGTATAGTTTTATTTTAAATAGTTTTCAATATAGCTTATTTATATTATATAATTCAGACTAAGTAAAACATACGGGATATATCTCTATGTCTATATTTCTGCTAAATAGCAATACAGTCTTCTGCTAAATAGCAATATAGTCCAGTCACTTAAGCCAAGAAATGAGGGTCAACCTCTGTCTAATAGGTAAACTTGTATAAACCTTTAGTTTCTAAAAGCCTCAAAAGTCTCATTATATCTGGTGTCGGCGTCTTAAGATATTCAAAATCAAAGGTCACAAAAGGTTTTTTGCAAATATCTCGCTTCCCATGGTTTTAATGCCATTTGCATTATGCATTATTATAAAAATTATAGAGAATAAAATTCTGCACAACCGTTTCTGAGATATCGGGCGGAGAGAGTGCCGCGCTTACCTATTCACAGCATAATGTGCTAGGTCAACCGTAAGTCCCGGTACGGCATAAAAAACAATTTTTGTGACCTTTGATCTTGAATATATTAAGACGCTGACATTTGACATATGAGACTTTTGAGACAACTTTTAGAACGCCAAAATAAACTTTTATACAAGTCTACAGACCAAATACATTTGAAATATCTAGATACAGTTCAAATATCTAATGCGACTGGACTATTATTTCTAGGAACTCCGTATGGCAGCGGCAGCACGCGCCATATTATAAATAACATCTATAGTGTTTCCTGGAGCCCGAGACATCGAGACCAAAAATTTTCTGGTGAAATAATGACCCTTTAACCCAGTAACTATATAGCCAACCTGAATTTGAATGAGCGTGTAATGAAAATTAGTTCCGTGGTATGATTAATTACCGAAATAATAACGAATCTTAAAAGAGTACCTAGGTCCTGTTTTTACAAAACTTTCAACGTCAGGAAGGACAACACCTTGTAATTAGTTTCTAGTATGAACAGAGGTATTTTTATATATTCATCCTTGATCCCAAATACTTGTACGTATTTCTCAAAAGTATACGTAAATAGATTGAGGATGCCATTTATTTGTATGCAGGTGATTTAATATGCAAATACCTAGTTTATGAAACACTATGAAATTATGTCGCATGCCATAATAGCACAGGAGACAGTGGATTTTTTTGATACTTATTTCCCTAGTCGGTAAATATCGACTAGATTTTTCTGTCAGTGATACTAATTAACTATTTTTGAGTCTGGCAAACACTTTCCAATGGGTTGCAAAGATGCAAACATCAGATAGTTGACTTATTTTTCTCATCATAAACCTTTTATATTTACTAAATTAGTTCATAGAACTTACGAAAACAGCAATCTGCCGTATCTGAAGTTGAGGAAAGTAAGTTTGGCTGAAGTGGAAAATGATATCGATTTTTCGGATCCCTAACTCTTATTTTTACATGTTTGAAACTTAATATATAAATTGATATTATCATGAAACTGTAAAATGCATGAACAAGAAAATGCATGATATGATTAGCCCAGAAACCAGGACCAACACGTTTACCTGGACTCCATAGGAGCATCGCGCCATATTTATGTTTGAAGAGCAATCAGAAGGACAATTCTCGCGGTGGAATAACCTCTACAGAAAGCTTGCATTAGTTTGAGCAGCTCATGTATTCGTATCTGATTCAGTTGTAAATATTATCTTTATTGTTTACTCGGGATTAGTTAAATTAAAGATTCTGGAATATGAAATTAAAAATATACTAGAACTACGCTATTACCATTACCCTTTAAACCTTTACTTTATAGTTTATAAGCACTATTAAATTACAAGGTTTACACCGCATAGCCATAATATGGCAAATGTAGGCAATTTAGTAAATAAATGCAATAATACGCTATTGAAATAGAAAATTTAAACAAAGTTGTTATTGCTATCCCAGTTATAATGGCAGCCTCGATGTTGGTTAAGGTTGGGATTTTGTAGATTGTGAGGCAAATAGATGCATTAATTTTGGTTAACTATATGAAAATAAGGTGATTTTAACAATAAAAAATAATATTTTCATTGCAAAACCACAGCAGGTTTTTAAGAAAATTTTAGGATAAAAAACTTATATTATAATCATCACTATAATAATAGCTAGTGACTGAAACTAGTTTGATTATCAGATCATATGTAGCTTTTCAATTATTTATATAGTTAACCAAATATGCATATTTGCCACTCACTTTACAAAATCGCGATCAATTAACAATCTAGTAGCATTTTTCCTGCTGATTAAAGTGATGATGACAAAAAATGCTCACGGAAGAAATCGCAATAGCAATATCGGATTTTAAAATGTGCTAACTATGAGCAGACGATGTTTGCTTATTTTGATTATGAGTATGAGGCGGCCCGCAAGGTTACAGAGGATGTTTATTTGAACCACGGTGGTGAGCGCCTACAATTTGGGCATGCCGATTACAAAACTTTATAAGTGTCTCTGTGTACCTGTGTCCCTCTTTATGAATAAAATAATTAAGTAAATCACTAAGTAAACAGAATAATGTTACTATCACATCTCTTAATAAACCGACTAGTTGTTAATACAATGTACATTTCTCAAAAAATATATTATGGGCTCGATAGAAATTAATCCAGTCGTGTCTGGTATTTTCAATAAGCCTAAGATACGTGCGTAAGATGCAAGCTCTGTGAATTTTTATTAATCCGGTAAAATCATATTAGTAATCATACATTTTCTTAGTATTTAGAGATAGTTTACCACCTAAAATATTAACACGGCCATCTTTAAATATAAAAATAATAAATATTCTAGGTACACTCATGCAAAGGCGATGCAAAGGTAAACGATTTTACCGAGAAACCCTATTTATTTAGAAAATCATATTAAATAACGAGGTGTTCCTTTCAGCAACAATATACGCTACATAAAAATGAGACAAAAATAAAAAAGCGGCGAGTAGTAAGTATAGCAGTAGAGTAGTAATAATAGATTTCTCTCATATGCCGCTATCGGTTTCCTCTAACTTTTTATCATTTTAATAGACTCATTCGACAAAAATATATCGCTGTTGATGTTCCAGTCAACGATCCTACGTAAACTAGGAAACGTTAATCTAACCGATGAAAAATGTTACATGTGTTTTTTTATAGAATGGGAATGTATACACATTTATTAATTCCACTAAAAAAAGAAGAACATACTCATTTGTGATTTTTCATTAGGTCAATGAACTTGGGCGATAACTATTTTGACAAGAGATGCATTGTAGAATCTAGGTATAATAAAATATAACATTTTATATTTAATAATTTATAACTGAAAACGCAGTGTTCATGATTTCTCCATTTCAAAAACTATATCCCTACTGAAGGAGAGTTGCAGGTTTGCAGGTGACACGAAATATATAGACAACATTATTTAAAATCGAAGAATTTTTTTTATATTTATATAAAATAATATAAATTTTTGTATATATATATATATATATATATATTTATCTTCTAATTTCTTTGCTATCTTTATATATATTTTTTGGAGGGTTTATCTTGGGATATTAGCAATAAAACGACTGATTAGGTTACTTAACGTTTCGGTCCTTTTCTTGGGCCTTTTTCAAAAGAGTATTTTATTTTGTGACATATTTGACATAGGCAAAAATGACAGTTTTAATTAATTTTTAAGGTTACTAGACTGTTCGATTAGTATCATAGGGAACAACAGCCAAGAAACCCTACGAACTTAGGCTATGTTATATTTCATTATTATTCTAATTTTGCTTATGTTAATATTATGTAGATGTATATTTATAGTAAGTAGGTATGTATGTACGTATATAAGTTTATATATAGAGATAATGTTTTTTGTTAATTTATTTAATACTTTTATATTAACAGATTGTAGATTGTAGAATATATATATATATATATATATATATATATATATATATATATATATATATATATATATATATATATATATATATATATATATATATATATATATATATACTACACTATTTTTTTATTTGAATTGAAGGATCACTTTAGTCATGAGCACTCTATAGTCTTAGAGGGGGGTCCAATGAGGTTTATTATTTTATTATATTATATAACTCTCTTTAAAAAAAATATTTGTGAGATTACTGTAAGTTACTGACTCAATATAAATAATGAATTCTATAGGACGCAAAATTTTATTAAATTAATTATATTTTAGTGAAGCTCAAATTGTATTAGTTTTAAATTATTTCCTGAAATTTTGAAAAACAAGAAAGAAGAAGTTGATTGCATATGACTCTGTTTACCAGATATGGTTAATAAAAATAAACAAAACCTTAAAACCATATTCCTATCATGCGCCAAAACCTACGCAACTTCTAATTACATAGGAAATAAATCTATTACATGCGACTAAGTCCTCTGACACAATGTTCCTTAATACTAGCAAATTTTCAATTGTTTTACCTTGAAAAATATGTTAATCTCTTTATCACCCCGAACAAACTTTAACACTTTTTTGGTTTCACTGGTACACGAACTAACAAATGCTGCTGGGCTCTGGTGGTGGTGTCATCTAGCTGGATGTCGCTAAACTGCCTTTGGAATGCTAACTGCCTTTGTTGGATCTCGCCTTGGGATTAATTTATCCTCAAATTTATTCCTTACTGCTACTGTAGTTTTTAATATTCTATTACGTTAATTACTGTGTAAGATTGCTTCCTTTTCTTGTTTGATATTGATCGCAATTTTCTTCTGCTGGGCTGGGATGCTACCAAGCCTTTCACTTCTTACTTGTAAAAACGACGAAAACACTTATTTATGCAGTTTTGTAAAGTAGTTTTGCTGTTTTGCAGTTTTGTAAATAATACCAGTGTAAATACCATTTACACTGGTATTATTTTTTATTTAGCACAAATTTATGATTATTACTTTAAATTTACAATTATTTTATAATAAATTTTCTTTAAATTTAGGAGCGTGGCTGTTACTTCTTCGAACGCCGTAGCTAGACTCTCTATAACGTTTGTAGTTTCTACGGATGTACCGTAATAAAAAATTAATGCAACTGCCTGGTTACCTACTTATTTCCTTGTTATTTTATTTTGATCTGGCCAATCAGATTGTTCATTATATTTAATTTATTTAATTTCACTTAAAACTATTAGATACACTTTGATTATCATATTATATAATTTTGATTTCTAATAAGTACCTACTATCATCCAGTTATATTCAATATCTGTCGTGTACCTTCACTTTCTGTGTTACGCCTTGCCTCGGCATTTTATGTTTGGTTCCTAGCTAAAACTCTCGAACCCTGATTTACACTGATGCTTTTGAATTACTCCTTCAATTTAGACACAGTTTATTAGCCATTGATATTTTATAATTATTGTTATGACTTGTCTATTGTAATTTCACTTGAAACAGATATTTGTGGCGATTAATTATTTAGTTATTACGATATTACGTTTTAGGCACTTGTTTGCTTTCGCCTATACTATAGTCTGTTCGTTAGTTGCAGGCTACTGAATTTTATTTAATTTTAATTTCTTGCTTATATTGAATTTAATTGCCGATTTAAGTTGTATTTTCGTTTATCTCTCTCTATACATACAAAACTTATATATATATATACAATATACATACAAACTATATATATATATATATATATATATATATATATATATATATATATATATATATATATATATATATATATATGTATATATATATATATATATATATATATATATATATATATATATATATATATATATATATATATATATATATATATATATATATATATATATACATATATATATATATATATATATATATATATATATATATATATATATATATATATATATATATATATATATATATATATATATATATATATATATATATATATATATATATATATATATATATATATATTGTGAAAAGTAATCTTGGGTTTGTAGCATTTCATTACATAGAAATAAGCAAATAGACGAATAAGAAAGAAAACACACTTACCAGTGCTATGTCTGGACACACATACGGAAATGAACCACTATACATATTTCCGTATGTGTGTCCAGACATAGCACTGGTAAGTGTGTTTTCTTTCTTATTCGTCTATTTGCTTATTTCTATGTAATGAAATGCTACAAACCCAAGATTACTTTTCACAAAATAAATCTGAATAGCAAAGAATTTCAAAGCTAATATATATATATATATATATATATATATATATATATATATATATATATATATATATATATATATATATATAAAATATATATATATATATATATATATATATATATATATATATATATATATATATATATATATATATATATATATATATATATATATATATAAAGTTTGCTGTTATTCTTTGCCTTTGATTGAAATACATGTTGCAAAGAAAAATCAGCTGAAACGGACCATATTTAGAGGTCGCAACCATTGTAACCATTGAGGGAGAAATTATAAAAAGGCGTAATTCTTATTCTTCTTAATTCTTATTGCAAATTATGTGTCCCATATAAAAGTTTAATGCCCTGTATCTTGGAAATGAAGGTCTTAATAGAAAATCTTTATAGGGCAAAAAATTCTCCATATTTATACAAGGAATGTAGTCCCTCATTTTTTACCTTCATTATGTTACACACTGTGTAGGGGCACTAGGGGCATTTTGGATTTGTCATGATGAGAGCTGTTTGTTATAAAGACTGTTCAGTATGCGAGTTTCATGATTCAATTTCTCGACAAATAAAGAAAACCTTCGCAAACACTAGGCTCTTGATAGAATGACAAATTTCGGAACCAAAGAACTGCTGTTACCTAATATAATAATTTCTTACTCTACGTCGTAACCGTGCCTTTTGAGAAACATTTGGAAGTGTCGACAAATATTTTAGGCTGTTGAAGAACGCGAATCTTAAATCTTATGGTCATGGTCTTATGAGTCATGGATTGCAATGGGGTTCTGACCGAAGCAAACTTAGTGCTTAGTGCAATGTTGTCAGGACCGAAAAATATTAGTGAGGTGGAAAGTAGACTGTCCCATTTGGATACTGGAAGGCATGTGCTAGAGCTGATAATATAAACGGTTCGGCATGCCATACATCATGAATTTTCTGCGGTGATTGGCCCCAGCAGCAAAAATAGACGTTAATTAAATCGTAAAAAACAATAGTAACAGAAATTCGTAGATCAAACGCCACTTCATCGAGCACTTCCTTGATACATGTATAATAAACATTGTTACAATAACAAAATTGTCATGCTCTAAATATATTGTCAGGACTGAATTTATAAACGACCACAAATTGTGACACAAAAGGTCCATTGCGACGCGCTATTATAAATTTAAACCGTCTGTTTATTTGATAGCATTTCAACAAGCATAAATTTCCATTGTACGGAATTAATAGGGAAACAACTGGCAAAATATATAATAAACAAATTAGTAAAATAAACAAAGTTTATACCAACAACAGACACGTCAATTATAACAGTAATATCACAAATCGATTGTGTTTTCTGTAAATTACTTTATTTTACTTTCAGCTATATTATTTATTATACAAAAGCAGTATCCAGAAATAATGTGTGACGAATATGGATATATAGGGTGTTTCTAAATTGATGGCATCAAATTTAAGACTTTAATATTTTACAAAAATTAATGGGTATTTAACATGTTTTTTTCCCAAAACTCCTTCCCCTTCTAGTTACAGTTTGAAGTTGGTGTAAAATAGTTGTTTTTATTTATTTTATCCACTGGGCGATAACTTGCACCAAGAAAATAACAGTTTTCGCGACAGTAAGATAACCTTAGTAAGATATTGTTACAAATGAGTTAAGAAGCTGGCCTCTATAATATTTTTCATCAGAAATATTTAACTCGTCGATATTTTTGCAACTTTTTTGTCTCTTGAGTTTTCTTCGCAAAACTGAGAGTTTGCTTACAATAAAATAAAATCCCTTTCCAAATATATTCTCAGCTGTTATTATTTGGTGAAGCAGTTCAGTTGGCTTTTATCAAATAATAAAGTCATGATATACTGTACTTCTATTGTTCTCTAGAGATTAGAGAAAACAAGAACAATGGCAACATTTGTCATAATGACTTAATTTGACGTAATGAAAGGGTCAAGTAGGCCACTGTTTCACGAATAATAACCCCTCATTATTAATACGAACGATAAAATTTATTCTATCTACATAAAATTAATTTCCTTTGGAATTTGCGAAGAATTCATGGAAAGTTAATTGTATATTGAAGATAACCTAAATGACATTTTAAACTATTGTTTAAATAACACGTTTAAAAATAATAATGTATAACATCAACTTCTTTTATAAGAAGGGAGTTGTTATGATTTTCAGAACCAGCTTATAATAACTTTTAGAAATAGCAATTTATTATTTCATTTATTGAATGTTACTCAGTTAACATTGCATATCAGTGCATAGCATATTACAAATCCCTTCTCACGTAATATTCTGTAATATTCTGCTTATCAGCACGTAATGTCGATTAACTAGTTGACTACGTTTCTAACATTCCAACTAACATGTGTTGACTAACATTTCAAATTTCAAATACAGTTAGTTCTATTCACTGTAGTATCTGTATTCAAGTAGTACAATTTAAAGAGAAAATTCCACTAAAAAACTCTTGTAGGCTTAATTATTTCCTTATTTCCCTAAACATTATCCAATTAAGATTAATCGGAAGCATTCCTTCTGTAAACAATTTGTTAGCTACTTACTTATTTTCTGCCCGGGACGAAGTACGTGATTTGCTTTATTACGGAATTTGCTGAAAATTGGTTACCGATTATTTTCTGTTAACAGAACGCGTCCGTTACCAATTGTAAAGTATCCTTTTGTGCTGGTTTATCTTTTGGTTTATTTTGTGATGGATAAGAAAATTCTTATCGACCTTTTGGATTGTTTGGCCCGTACATAATATAATAATTATTATGATATGCTTGTGTTTTATGTTCAATATTTTATTCATCATTTAGTCTTGCTTATTTATCTACAGAATTAAATATGTACGTGATATTGTAATATAATATGATCTTTTCTTTCTGCTAGAGTGCGGGTTCGATCACACACAATTCCAATATCTGAGCAGAACACAAATTAAGTAATTAAAACCCGAACGATGTTTGCATTAAATTGTCTATTGCTAATAAAATAAATTGGTATTAATATTCTCCTCATATAGTTAAGTTCACTAAACCTCTTAATAATTCCAAATATTAGTAGCAAATATGTATCTGATATAATTTCTATTTAAATACATTGACTAATAAAGTATATAAAATCATCATCGATTTGCATGTCAGTCAATAAGATTCATAGTCTTCCAAACTGAAATTTATTTGGCTGTTAATTTTGAAATTTTATTTTATATAGATAGAACTTTATTATCATTTTTCACGTTTCGTCCTATGCTATATACTGCACAATATTCAGTATTAAAAAAAATCTGACGCTACTTCCTTTTACGTTTGTAAACCTGACACCGACACCGGCTGACGCCGACTCCAAAAATAATAATAATTGTATAATAAATTGATTATATTCTAATAAATTGATTGGCCTAACAAATTGATTGTATTCTAAGTAGTAATGGCAGTAGAATAACGTAATTATTTCTAACTTTTTAGTGTATTTTTTAGAACAGATTTTATTGAAATCGAATGGATTTTATTGGTTTTGTTTTTTTTGTGAAAAATATTTTGTTAGTAAGGAGTTAAAATAAAACTGTTTGAATATTTAAGAATCATTGTTCCATTTATTGATTTAAAAAGTATAATATTATGTATCTCTCAGAGACACTACACTACACTACTTTTTTTAATGGAAAGTGCATTTTGAAATGAAATTTCATAGTAGTTTCTTGCGCTCCAAAAGATCCATTTAATAAAGCCAATACACAGATATTACCAAAATTAATCGTGAATTTTTTTATTTTTCCCAAATATTTATTTTTGTATTTTTAGAAATAAATTTTTCGATACTACGTGAGCTTCATTTTTAAGAAGAAAATTTCAAAAAATGTCGCTTGCTTGGATATTTGGGACCCACAGAACACATACGAACAAAAGTCATCAGTCATCTTAAATTGACTTGTAAGTGATAAGCCATAAGAATTAATTTCAACTCAATGAGAAAGGCAAAGCAAATTCAACTAATTTAGCTATTTTGCAGCATTCTCGGTTTGACAGATAATGACAGTTTGATAATTTCCGTTGTAGGGAATCATATTTAGCTTGTTTATGCGATCGCAATGCTTTTATTATTATACTATAGACGACTGCAGGTTGTTACTCTAGCTATCCTGGGACAGGGATATTTCTAGAAATCTATCTTTAAATTTGAAATACAAAGTATACGGATAAAACTGCCTATGCAATTTTTATTCTTAATAATTCGGCCACAAGGAAGTAATTAATTCTATATATTTTGGTAGTGGTGTGCTAATTAATTCCTCGAATTAAATATCCTTGATGCCCTATTTTCTGGGATAGTAAATAAACGAGCACTGGCCGCGTTGCATTAATCTGACATTCTATTATTTGTTTCCATACCATGAATTGCTCAACTTTATGTAAGTAAAATTGTATAAATATCACAATGTTTACGCAGCAGAAAAGTAATAGGAAACAAACATGGTGTATCATACATGATATAGGAAATTATAAGAATTTTGTTTTATATGAATAATCGGAGACTTGGGGTGGGTCATGGATCTGTAGATGTCGGTATAAGGTTCCTGGAATAAAATTACAACGGTATGGGGCATATAAAAATCTTATCCGTAAATTATCTATACCTGTGCAAAGCCATATCTTTTATATAATAATTTTTTTCCAATATGGACCCACAGATTCAAACTTATCTTGGAAACTATTCATGTTATAAATAATATAAAATATATAAAAATGTTTGAAATGAAAAATTGTCAATGCTTTTTCTTCTTAGCATTTTTTATATAACTTTCCGTTTAGGCAGGAATTTAATTTTTGACTGTTTAAAAATGGGTCAACACTATGTACGTCTTTCTTGGTGTATCTAAATATCATAAATGAGAGCTCCGTCATAAAAAATGTAGAGGAGCAAAATGAAAGACCATAAACGTTTAAGCAGTCATCAATTATCACTAGATTTTTTCGATTTTGAAACGATTAAAAAACTGATTGTAATTTTATATGTTCAACAATACTTTTTTTATATCAAATAAAATAGTGTTTCTTTCTTTACAACAGTTTAAAATCAAGGTGAAAAAGTCCTATTCTACTGAATAAAACAATATTAAAATAATTATGCACTAGACATAAGATTTCCATCTTCGTCATCAGACAGAATTTCAATACCTTCTTCAAAACTGATGCACGATAATCCTTGACACGCCCGGTACATGGCAGAGTATTTTAATCTAAATCTCCTACATTCACATCTATTGTAGTAAAAGCAGATTATATTGAGCGCTGCATCAAATCATGGGTTTTTGCATTTTGATATGTTATTTATGATGAAAAGGCAGTATTAAATCCAAATTTTCGACCTCGGCAGACGACCAGGTCATTTTCATAAATCAATAAAATCCCAGATTGCTTAACCCTGAATGCCTTTTAATTAAAGATCGTTATAACCATTTTTGAAGTATATTAAATTCACAATAAAATGATACCTCAACAGTTATTGTAGGTCCAATAGCAAAATTTCATAATTTTTAGTAGGTACCATCCATGTTTCTGAAGACCTTGTATATTGTTGGAATCTCCCACCCTCTCAGTGGACTCTCCTGGGATCTCAGGGGACTCCAAAGTGACCTTTTCCCCTTAAATTGAAATGAGATATTTGTATTTGTATTTACAGGCTTGGTATATGAAAAATTCATTATCATTATTATTACTTTAAAAAAATCAAATCAAATCAAATTTCGGCACAATCGGTGAAATCTCGCATCTACTGTTACAAGTCAGTGTCATCAGCAATGCGATCTTTAATTTTGAAGGTCCATTCACCACCTCGTTTTTCTGCTGCTTTCAACATTTTTACACCAAGATCAACTTTTTCCACAATAATGACGTTATTTCTATTTGCTGCGTTTTTTCTCTTCTCGGCCTCGATGTACTGTTCTGTAATTCTATCTCCACATAGAAAACAGTGTTCTCTGAAATTAAACTTTCCACCCAGCGATCTTGTAGGTCTTGCATATTTTGCTCTCACATTTGTTTATCCACAGCGAACTGTTGCTGCTATCAACTTGGGGTTGCTGTACCTTTTCTGGCAAGCCGTATGCCAGACAAAAATCCCGTTCACACGTTTCAACAAACGCTAGTCTTCTCGATTTTTCAATGTAATACTGGACGTCAGAAGGGTTTGTATCCCTGTCGGCTTTACTGTCACTACTTCACCCTCATTGGATACACCCGGCGTAGTATTCGACCTTGAAACACTTCGAAACTGGAAGGGCTTAGGGTTTGTGACCTCAAAGATTATAGAGGAGGTGAGGCACGCACGATAAGACTCGGAGTACTATCTCAAAAAGAGAAATTTATTTACATTTTGTCCCCCGCCAAGAATTGGTCATATTCCGAACGAATTTGTTTTGCATAATTGCCACCTGTTTTTGTTTTTTGGCAACATACGGGAGACAGTCTAGGGAAATACCCTCTGAATTATTTATTATGCAAATTACAATAGAATAGGACATTATCTAGACTTATTCTACCTAAGACCTGATTTGGGCCCCAATAAAACCATTATGAACGGAAAAAACATCGATGGAAAAACCCAACTCGACGAATTAGCAGGTATTATAAGTAAAGCTTCAGAAACATAAATCATTCTGAAAATGATAAAATTTTGCTGAAAATTAAAAGCTGTATCTCCGAAACTATTGGACATATAATAACCGTTCAGGTCTTATATTGTCGAAAATTTACTTATACTTCTTAATGTAAAAATGATTAAATTATTTATTTGATGAAAAGCCAGTCCTTTTGGGGCAAAAACGACAAAAACTGAAAAAAGGTCAAAAATTATGAGACTTTCTTTAGTTTGGACAATGACCCGGTGTGTCAAGGTCTAAAACTTGGATTTAACATTTCTCTTTCATCATAACTAACATAGGACCAAAAAGGCAAAAATGCCTGATTTGATCCAGCGTTCACCCTCTTTTCATGTTTAATTTGACTGAATTAGTGGTAGTTTCTGGTAATACACACTGGTGTTAAGGGGTCTCAATTTCATATCCATCCTCAGTCAGTAGGGTTAATCTCATTATCTTTCCATTAGTGAACTTGCACAACAATGGAAAGGTAATTTTCAATAATAGATACGATATGCATGCTGAGATGCTGCATCATCTAGTTGGAGGCAAGGTTAAACGTTTGTCGATTATGTTCTGTTTGTTTCGAAATCAGATGATTGTATCTGTACCACCGTAAATCATCTAAGGTAGTACTTTCTGATCGTGATAAGCGGAGTGAAAATTCTTCTCCTGCAGCAGCTACCTCTTCCTTGGTTGATGAAGGATCGTTAAACACTTTCATGCCTTCCCTCAAGGCACTGCCTTTGAGTAGTAGCTTCACAGCCACACAGCATGTGCAAACAGAAGCACCTTCCTAATTTCTCCTAGCATGTTTTCCTGTCGAGGTATGTCAAACAACACAGTTTTTTGAATTTTTGTGTTTTAGCACCAGAAGCAGGGCGCGGGTATAGAACCTTTATTCAGTTTCGGAAGCAAACGAACTTGGCCAACAACACGCTAGTTAAGTTTATTTAAAATGTTATTGTCTATTATTTGGCTCCTCTACATTTTTTATGAAGGAGCTCATTTATGGTATTTCGACAGATAAAGAAAGACGCACATGGAGTTGACTTATTTTCAACAGTTAAAAATTAAATATGGCTAAACGGCAAGTTATATAAAACATGCTAATAACAAAAAGTGCAAACAATTTTGTGACAAATATTTTTTATTTGAAGTATTTTTTTATAACATGAATAGTTTTCGAGATGTGTCTTTGGCCGACATTTTCCAGATGGCGGCCGCAGCACAATTTTATTTTTCGTGGAATCTTAATACGTTGGGTGACTAAATACTATTATATGTTTGGTCATATCTCGCTTGTAAGAGTTTTTTTACTTAATTTTCATAAAATTACTACACCCCATGCCATAAAAGACAAATAACTACTTTACCATATTGTTTGTATTAGCATTGCAATATATGTATGCACATTAGCATGACCACATTGGCTGTATGTGCATTATTTAATCATCTACATAATACACCTGCTCGCAGCTAGTCCGCTGATAAGTGAATCAATATGTGAGATGAATTAAGAGCTATTTTAGGTATTAAGGGGGACTAATAAAACACTCAACGCTGGTATACAATTTTGAACGAATGCATGCGTTTTCAGTTATTTTTAAAGGCGTCTTCGTGATACAATTCTTTTAGATAGCATTCCTACTGACAACCAACAGAACATGGGACACCTTTTACTGAGATCGAACAGAATTTCGCCGAATATCTATTAGCAGCTTCCTGCATGTTTAGGCATCCGGTTCTTATTTGAGACAGGCCCCTTAAATGGCTGTCGCGCTTACTAATTCGACCAAATATTTCAATGGAATTGAATATTTAATGGTTCTTTACAGAGCGTTGCTCTGTAATATATATATATATATATATATATATATATATATATATATATATATATATATATATATATATATATATATATATATAGATATATATATATATATATATATATATATATATATATATATATATATATATACACAATATATATATATATATATATATATATATATATATATATATATATATATATATATATATATATATATACACAATATATATATATACACATATATAGAAACATATTATGTAATTATGTAATATTTTCTTGTTAAATAATCGAATGCGAAAATATAAATATTAACGTAAGGCCTTAGAAAAATATAATAATATTATTAAGCCATAAATCCAATGTTCATGTACATAATTAAATTATTGTAATTACCGGCACCCTCAACGAGATATTTTAAGAATACATTTTATTTGAACATGTTTATGTATTCTAACACTATTTATTTGTCAAAATGCCAGATCCAGCTCAACACAAGGTCGCCAGGCTATCGTCCATTAAACCTATTGCTGTACGTTACATGTTATGCATTTGATGAATTCACGGGTAAAAGAACTAGCGTCTATTTTTGTCTATTAAAGTTTGTTTAATGAGAATAAAACAGATCTGGCATACAGTTTGCATAGAACTATTCTACACATTATATATATATATATATATATATATATATATATATATATATATATATATATATATATATATATATATATATATATATATATATATATATATATATATTATGTACGAAGTAATCTGTGTTTATGTGTTATCAGTAAACGAAAATCTTGATGAATGTTGTATCCATTTTGATGTCGCCAACAATCATGTCTCTGTATATTAAATGATATATTTTACACCCAAAAGATCTGTTATAGAATGAGGAGCACATTTATATACTCACATGTCAGTGTTAGGTTATGTTTGCTTTGAGACATGGAAATAATTGTAAATAGTGTGCTTGGTGCAAAGCCGAACGAAGCATAATTGGATTCGTCCTATTTGGGGAAAGTAAAAAAATAAATGTGTACAGTGCCAAAAAACGAAAAACATCTTCTGTAGTAAAAGATATTGGGCATCCAGAGCAAATGATGGTTGGGTTAATGTTTAGGATGTCAAACTGGGCCCATGAGATGTGCACTGGTTTACAGGACGAGGATATTAATGAATTTCAGTGCGATTTGCGTATTTGACATTGACATAAAATTATCTTAATACGGTTTTGCCCCCAAGGTAATGCGATTTTACCCCTAGGGAGGGGGTAAAATCGGATTTTCAACAAGGTGGTTAAAACGTTAAAAATTGTTGTTGAATTTTTATATAATCTATTAAGTATATAGTCCCTCCCCCTTCCCCTATACACCCGGATCTAAACCCTATCAACCATTTATGGGATGATCTAAAAAGAGCCGTCCTGTGCAACCAATAACTTTGCAGCAGCTTAGGTTAGTACTGACTGAAGAAGATCAAGCAATTCCTCAAGAAAGAAATAACAAATATTATTAATTCGATGACACGGAGACTGCGAGCTATCATTGCTGCTAGAGATGGGCAAAGTAAAAAAATGAATTCATTTAATTCGTTTTTGTTAAGGTTTCAATAAAATATGCTGTAAAATTACCATTGTTTTATTTAAAAATTTGCAGTTCCTACAATAATGAATATAATTGGATGATTCAAAAAACAAAATGTTAGGCACACTTGCAGCATAACAGTAAATATATTTTTTAAATATCAGTACCTGTAGTTTTCCACAGCGTGTTTTGAACATGCGACAAAAAACAGCATATTAATTTACACCTTGTGTAACAACATCTAAATAGAGAAATGTTCAATATTAAGACAATGCTCTGTATAATTTCAATAAAATTATCTGTTGAAAAAAATCATCAAGAAACAAACTTTTCAGTGACTTATATATCGATTGTAACGCATGTAGGTATTAAAGGTCTTTTTATTACCTACTACTTTTAATAATACTTTACTTATTAACTTCTCTGTGAAACGGCTCTGTAATGAGAAAATTCTGCAGCCCGAAAACTGATTTTTCCGACTTTGGTCGTTGTTTATAAGTACAGAAAATAGGGCAAATCTGGCTGTACTTCTGTACGTACTTTTCATTTACTAACCCTTTAAAGGTTAGGTATCGTTCCTGTGACGTACAACCTTCCTATAATAAATTTTTGTCTGATATCGATCATTTCTCAGTCACAGACTGGACTATTATTTATACAAAACTAACGTGTTCAGCCAACTATACACCTAAAATAATGTGGCAAGTCATTAATTTGTCACTAATCAATCGATGTCGATAATGTATCGTACTTTATTTGTCAATAATGACTATTACTACACTCTTCTCATTAAAACACTCGCCTACGGCTCGTGTTCGACTTTATACTCATGCAGTAATAATTGTCATTATTCACTCATTAAGTAATATACTAAAGTAATCCATACATGTGAAGTAATGACATTATTTACGACATTTTTACTAGAATGATTATATATGGCACCTACTTATCTTATGACAGTATCCTACCATTACACACAAACCAAATTATTATATACATTACATGCATCCATGTTCAAATACATACAGTCATGTACTTGACTGTCATGTATTCATGACTTGAGTCATGAATAATCTGTTCTCCTGTTCTTGAAAAGGGAGTAAGCGGCATTTAAACCAAGCTATCCGGGGGATTCGTCGAAACTTGGCCATTGATTTTATACGTAATTATTTTTCAGTGATAAGTAAAAATGTTTAAAATAATAACATCAATCATACATATTAATTGAATATTAAGCGTTTCTTATCATTACTTTAACGCAAAAGGGGAAATCGAAGATATGCAACCAATGCTACATAAGTAGGAGGTAGGCGCTGCTAGTTTTACCATAAAAATAATTTAAATAATTTAATAACCATAATAACAATAATTACATAACCAATAAAAATAATTGCTTTACCGGATATGTGCGGTGAAAATATAATGCAAGAAGAAGTACGTTACCGAATGTGTGATATATATAGATCATATTTTTTTTAAATCATTTATAATAAACTTAAAAAGAAAATATATTTTTTTTGATATTTACGTTTTGAATTATCGTTTGTAATGAAATGACATTTTTAAAAATCATGCAATTATTCAACAAATAGTTTAACAACACGTTGATTAAATCAGGCCTGATTTAAATTGAAATTCATTACTAGCCAGATCTGGCAGCTGACCAGAATGTAATAAAAAAATATTCCTGTTCGTAACTATAAAATTGCAGTGATGAACTAATCGTAGTAGTTATTTTTTTGTAAAATAAGTAAGCGAAAGGTCGCACGTTGTTACCGCATTACTAGAATGTCTCTAAATTTAAACTTTTGCTTTTCAGGTCCCATGGAATAAACCTGGCACAAGTAGTTACTCAGGATCTATTAAAAAAGAAACTCCTGGTGGAATTCCAAAAGTAAGTAAAAATAGATAGTTTCCATTAAATTTAGATCAGTGCACTATTTATAAGTTTGTATGAGTCTATTTTTTGTTGTAAATATAAAATAAGTACCTGTTACTCCAACATACCTATTAAAAAAATCAAGCATGTCATCAATCATATCGTCGTAGATGATTTCCAGGTCTTCTCGCACGTATCTTCTATTCTCGTTGAACGACGTTTGGGCAGAGTCATATCTGCTATTACAGATTCTTCTCCATAACGACTTGCTGCTCTGCTTCTGGTTACTCGAAATTAACTAACCAGAAGCAGCAACAAGTCGTTATGAGAAAGAACCTGAGGATGGTAGATGTGACCCAGCTGAAACGTCGTTCAACGAGAATAAAATATACGTGGAAGAACACCGGGAAATCATCTGCTACATTAAATTACCCGCGAAAACCTGAAAACCATCATTTTATCCCACTGAAAAGAGCAAACCAGACCACCAGACACGCGAATAAGAAATTAGGATGCCATTTAAAAACCTTTCATGACATGTCACACAAAAAAAGATGAGCCTTTACATTAAATTAAAATTTTCGTTAGGTTTTTTAGAAACGATGAATTTGAATAGGTATGTTTCTTTATTAAACATTTAAAGAATGGCATAGAAACTATTGATTAGTCAAGAATTTAAGTTTGATTAATTTTTATATCTTTACTATATACCCGTATTTTTTATATATTTACCGTAATTTTAATATTTTATTTGATTCCTTCACTGATTCGACTAGTCAAGGAGTTTTCTCGGATATCGCATAGATTAAAAAGATCGTTAATTTGTTCCGTTTCGTTAACCAGAATGCTTCCTATTCATAACGCCTAACTTTTCTTTGAAAAAACTATCTTCTGGTCCTGGTCTATTGCCAAGAAAATTGGTATTGTTCCATGATAACGCTCGGCCACGTGCCACTCGTAAAGCACAAAATATGCTGGCTCAATTCAAGTGGGAACATTGTTCCCACTTGACTTCCTCAGCCGAAGGGCCACCAAGACCAAGATCATTAGCCAAGATTCAGTAACGATGAGGAAGTGAGAACGGCATTCGACAGTACAGGGGACCAGCCAAAATATTTGTTACTGATACGAAACACACTTGAGCACAAACACATACAAAAACAAAACAAACATTCGAACAGTGGCGGCCCGTGAGGGAGGACTCGCGTACCAAACTCTTCAGGAATTTTACGAATTATCTTTTTTAATGGATTCCACCCACGTAAACTCTAAACCTAAAATAATTTCTCATTTCTTTTATTAAAACATCTAATAATATCCCTTCAATATGCCTTAGAATCCCTAGATGTTAGGAAACAAAAACCTGACGCCTAAAAAACTCCTATATATATATATATATATATATATATATATATATATATATATATATATATATATATTCGCTGTGCTGAAATTTGCTACAAAATTTGCTACTGTGCTTGAAATTTTGACTTGCTACGATTATGTATTTATTCTACCTACTTTCTGAATAGAATAATATTATTAGAACGATAGAAATAATATTATTACTGTGCAGCTCGCGCCACTAATGGTTCCAAAAAGTCTATTTATATGTTCTGTGACGAATAAGTCGAGTAATGCAAATATCTAATTATCATATTTTTCAGTACGACACGACTTATGGCAGAAGTAGACATGATGCCATTAGAAAAGCCGATGAGGATAAAAGTACATCAAAGATTGCTTCAAAGTACGGCAGCGCCTACAGCTCAGGCTACCAACGCGACACCACTGCAGCTAGAGACACAGGTGAAGTATAACTTTAGGGAAACGTGAAGCACTCAAAATCAGTATTCTTTCACTCACTGATTTAGTACTTTGGGGAAACAATTTCGAGGTTCACTTGAAATATAGTTACATTAGTTCCAAAGAAGTTATGTAATGACATGCAGTAATAATCCAATAATATACAGTTGGTCTTTAGTTACCCGTTACTGACTCTATAATTAGTAATTAAATGTATACTTGGAATATCTTTATGAATACCTAATAGATACACAACCAAAAATGAGTTTCACACAAAAATTATAGTTAAATTAAAGTTATAAATTATAGTTAAGGGACAACAAGTAATATTATAATATAATAAATATACCTACTGTTTTAAAAAATCTATTTCTAGTCTTTATACGTTCCCTCCGAAAGCAATTATCAGTATAAAGGTTACTAGATTATAAAGAAACCCGATTTTGATAACTCGTAGATACTATTTCCACCACGCTAATGTCAAATATACTAATTCATATTTTATACTTTTAGGATATATTGGAAGATCTGACTCATCCCGGATAAAGCCAATCCTGGATAAAAAGGATGTTAGCCACCCACCAATTTCATATAGACCAGTAATTCGTACCGGTGCAAGATCTAGAGACCCCAGCCCAGTAGATAAATCTGAAAAAAGCTCATCCTCTGGGAGTTACAACTACAACCGATTATATCCAAGACCGTATCAGAGTTCTGTTGGACGCGAGAGATCGGATTCCACAAGCTCGTCAAGTACAATCCCGAGATACGCAGGAAGGACGTCTATTGGCAGAGATGAACCGCCAAAGTATACTGGCAGATCCTCAATAACTAAAGATGATTCCATTTCTGGTAAATACAAAGCATCCAGTCGAAATTCCTCAAGAGAAGATCTCTCATCTGGGTCGCAGAAATATATTTCAAGTCGATTTTTACCAAAAAATTCAGTTGAAAAAAGTTACACAGCTTATACTCGACCATCAACACTGAGAACTAATGAAAGCAGCAGAAAAAATAGAGAGCTATTAAGTGTCCTTCACGCTCAACAGGAACAAGATAGGAGCAGGACATCCAGTAGAAGTCCTTCGGTAACACCTGAGGTTCCAGTAATAAAAGAGGAACCTCATATTGAGCCGAAGCCAAAATCTCCTCCTAAGGATATACAGATGGAAACTATAATGGTTGTTACACGAGGAACTTCCCCATCTCCAACTTCACAGAGTACCAGTTATCTTCGCAGTAGGAGGGTAGAAATAGCAAAATACGTAGAAAAACAAATCACCAGACCAAAGACTCAAACTAATTTAATGGCTGACAAAGAAGTACAATCAGACAGATTAGATGATTCTACCAAGACATCTAGATTTGCTGGTGCATCTAGAATAACAGCTACCCCGTGGTCATCATTTCTAGATATGAAATTTTCTAGTCCTAACACTAAACAGAAAACATTAAATAAGTCAGATAGTTCTAGCCAGGAAGAAGACAAACGTAAAGGAAAATGTGATAGTCCCAAAATATTATCTAGAACCAGTTCCACAAAGAATATAAGTCAATCTCCACCTAAGGCTGATAAGCCAAAAGAGACAAAAAAATCTCCATCTCCCACCAAATCTAAACTTGTTCCTCCAAAACAAATTTCTACTGATAAAAAACAACTGCCACCACAAATTCCAAAAAGTGACGTATCAAATAAATCTAGCTCATTACATTCCTTATTACCAACGAATAAAGACTTCCGCAAATCTGTATTAAATATGAATCCAGACGGAAAATCTAAAAAAAAGTTTGGTAGACGCAGTAACTCTGCCAGTTCAGCTGAATCAGATGCTGCTGACCCAGACGCTACAGATGTTTCAGAAAACTTAACGAGTTGCAAATCTTACCATAATACTTCTTCATCTAAATTACCTCAAAAAGTATCTGCAGAAAAATCTTCTCAAAGAAGCAGAAGGTCGCCAAGCTCAGACGTTAGTACTTCCAGTAACGCAACAAGCAGCAGTGAAGATGATGCGAAAACAAAACATGAAAATCCGAAAGCGAAGAGCACGGGCTCTTCTAGGACGTCGATAGTTCTATCTTCAGCTGATGAGCTGTCTACGGATAAATCTCCCAAACCTCCGCAAAGTCCCCGGCTGAAAGCAGATGTAAAATCCGAGGCTGAAGCAAAATCATTTTTAATGCGCGCATTAGCACCAGTGACTAATTTGTTTAAAGTAAAACATCATGATTCAACAGATAAAGTTAACTGGATGGATTCAAGCTCTGAAAGTAAGAACGAAGGTATTAAAGTATCGACCCCTTCTTCAATATCGGCTCCAAAACCAGGTGTCAGTGAAAGAATCCCTGCTAAAATTATAATACATAGGGTTGAATCAGGTGAAAAGGCTTGGTGGCTAGATGAGAATAATTCTGAAATATCTGCTGAAAACAAAAACATACCGACAAAATCAAACTCTGAGCGTGGTACTCCTCCCCAAAAGTCTCGAATTAAACATGTTGACTCTGGGGAAATACCTTGGTGGTTGGAGGAAGGCGCTGAGGTGCCCGAAGGAATTCAAACGTATCCTAATTGGGTTCGAGAAGATGGTACATCTGAAGATGGTGTTAGTTATAAAAGTCAAGATCAAAGTAACTCTCATAAACTGGGAACACCACAAGAAGCCGTACAAAAACCCTATCTTCAACACGTTGAGTCTGGAGAAATACCATGGTGGTTGGACCAAAATGCTGAGGTACCTGAAGGAGTAGAAACGTATCCTAACACAATTAGCCCAGACGCTAGCAAAACTGATGATAGAAGAGTGATGTATCGAACACGAAAGAATGATTCCGCAGATACATCATGGTGGCTTAGCAGTAGTGATAACACAAACAACGAATCTACTAAAAGTACGGAAGCTAATGTCATGGATTCAGATTATTTGGAGAAACATAAAATAAGACATATTGACTCAGGAGAGAGAGCTTGGTGGTTGAATAGCACAGAAAATATATCGGAAATGGTGCAGGTGCAGGAGGATGTCAAACAGAATCAACCTAAATTTGCAATACGCCACCAGGACTCCGGTGAAAAACCATGGTGGCAGGCCCACAAATTTCCTACCGATAATCGAGATTCTGATAATGAATCGGATCATGAACATATCCCACTGGGAGATAGGGCCAGTCCAGAAGGGTTAGAAATGCCAAAAGATGAAGAAGGCCGACAAAGTCCTTATGATAATGTACGTTCTACCCACCAAAAAGCAAAGAGACCGTCTCATTTATCACTTTTTATATCTAAGCATACTAACATTGATGAAATACTAGGCGGTTCCACACAAATATGGAGCCCATTAATGATCAAAACATATAGCTACGAACAACATGAGAATGAGGAATGTACTGAAATTGATCCTACGCAAGTAATAGTCCATGAGGGCACACCACAGAAGAACCACATCCGGCCGAACAGAATGTAAGTATAGGCATTAGTCAAGGGGTGTAAAATATATTAAGTACAATGAAGATATATATAAGGTGCCTCTTAGAATTGAAGCCCCTTTCCCCCCCGTATCACACTTATCCTTTGCTGATTTAACTCACTCAAAAAAGCAGCAGACACGATTTTTAGAGAACGGATATTAAAAATCTGCTGAAATATACAGGGTGGAAATTAAACATTTTTAAAAAAAGGTCCCTAATTTTCTGAATTGACAAATATATACCTCGGGTGTAGTAGGATTACGGTACTTTTCTTCTTTAGTTTTTAAGATAATTTAAATTTGGGATTTTATATCTATATATAAAGGATCCGCCAATAGGGACGCTCGATCTTTGACAGCTCATGGCGGCCATGTTGTTTGTGATAGAGTTAGCAAACGCAGTTGTTATTATTCAGTGTATCTTCACAAATCACCATGAACCAATTCAGCCGCGAGCAACATGTGCAAATCGTTAAAACTTATTACGAAAATCATTCATCGGTTCGAGCAACGTTCCGCGCGCTCCGCCAATTTTACGGTGCAATTGATCGACCTGCTGAGTCGACTATCCGTCGTTTGATTAACAAATTCGAGGCAACCGGTTCGGTGAACAATCAGCCAACACCGACGCGTCGTCGAAACGTCCGATCTGCCCAGAATGTCGCCGCTGTGCGCGATAGTGTGCGTGAAAATCCGCGACAGTCAATTTCACGTCGCGCACAGGAACTCCGCCTTTCGGAAACATCACTTCGCCGAATCTTGCATCTGGATTTGGGCATGCATCCGTACAAGATCCAGCTGACACAAGAGCTCAAAATAAACGACCATAGACAGCGCCGTATCTTCGCTGATTGGGCTTTAGAGCAGTTGGAAGTCGACCCCGATTTTGATCGCAAAATCATCTTCAGCGATGAGGCACATTTTTGGTTAAATGGGAATGTCAACAAGCAGAATTGACGTTATTGGGCCGAGAACAATCCACAGGAGGTTCACCAGGTCGCAATGCACCCAGCAAAGGTAACTGTTTGGTGTGGATTTTGGGCCGGAGGCATCATCGGGCCGTATTTCTTCGAGAACGACGATGGTGTGTCCATCACGGTAAACGGCGAACGATACAGATCCATGATAACGAACTTTTTCTGGCATGAAATCGACAATATGGATGTCGAGGATATGTGGTTTCAGCAGGACGGCGCTACGAGCCACACAGCGCGCGCCACAATGGATCTTCTGCACGAGCGCTTCGGAGGAATGGTTATCTCGCGCGGAGGCGACATTAACTGGCCACCGAGATCGTGCGATTTAACCCCACTAGACTATTTCTTGTGGGGTTTTCTTAAATCACAGGTCTACGCAAACCAACCACAAAACACTGATGCCCTCAAAGTCAACATACGCCACGCCATCGATGAAATACAGCCCGATTTGTGCGCCAGAGTCATTGAAAATTGGACTTCTCGTATGCGCGCCACCCAGCGAAGCCGAGGTGGACATTTGACCGATATTATTTTCCATACATAATGCCTTCGAATACTCTTTCAAACAAAAAATAAATTTCATTTATACCTCTCACACAACTTGCTTTATTTCATTTTAAAGATCGAGCGGCCTTATTGGCGGACCCGATATAATAAGGGGCACTTTTTGACATACAACATGGAACACCATTTAGTGTGCCATGGAACACATTAAGGTAGACTAAATGGCGCGTTTTTCCACGTGCATGATCCACGGCTCTGTGATCTTAGATGAAAATGTCGCTTGAGGCACGAATTATATTATCAGCGTTTTCGAAAGAAATAAAAAGACTCACGATGAACGGTCTATACATACTACACATGTTCTAGGAATAAGCTGTTACACAAACCAGAATAAACCTGTTAAATACTTAAACATACTTTACTGATTAATGTTACGCGACTGCGCCTGCGGTAATAAGAAAATTAATTCGTAACAAGAAAAATCACTGTAAAATCTTACTGTGGTCTGGAAAAAACATTAAAAATAAGCGTCAATTTTTTTTTTACTAATTTACTGTAAATTATGGGGTTTTACTGTTTTTTGGGAAAATTTCGCTCGTTCCGTCGCTGTAACTCGTTACATATTAGACTTATAAAAAAATTATATCAAAAAATGTGAGGGCTTTTGTCTTCTTTTACTTTGCTAAAGACATTTTCATTGTTGGATAAATTGCTGCGGAGTTATTATAAAAAAACCAGTTTTTGTACTTTTTATTCAAGATGGCGGCTTGAGCGTCCCCCCTCCCAAGGTCGAAAACTTACATTTCCTGAATCAAGGTCCTGAACAACATATTAAAAAATTGTTACTACCCCATATAGGCCAAAACTCCTGCGATATTGGACATTCGGTTCTATGGAAGTATTTGACAGATCGTGTTTCAATAATGCTTAATGATCTTTTTCACATTATAATTTTTATTTTGGTCAGCGTTATAATCCTTGCCTACCTTTCGTATTACCTACTCTAGCGCCCATCTGCTTTGCATAGATCAAGAAATTTCTCGAGTAATTTAACATAAAATCGTATTAGGAAAATAGTGCGTATTAATAATTTCCAGCGGAATGAGAAATAGCTAATATTTTATGCCAGATCAAATATTGAAATAACAAATCATGATGACGTTTTCATTTATTTTACAGGGACAGTCTTGGATTCTCAAAAAAGTTCTATACCCATGGAAAGGTAAGTGATAATTATTGTAAAAGTATTGCTTCAATATTTTTGTTTGAAACCAACAACAAATCCTCCCTCAAATGTTGGTCAATATCCACAAAAAGTGTATAAATTTGAATCCCTTGAATACTAGTAATAGTAACATTGGCGCCTCGTGACATGAGATTGGGTGAAGTAGATTAATTGATTCACTTTGACGTTAATATGCCAACATTTTACTTTGAGTAAAAAAATTACATAGACGTCAAGGTAATATTAATTCTGTAACATGAAGAAAAAGGAATGGAGGTCAAAATAAAAATATACGTACAAAAAAACTCCAAAATGCTGGTGAAGCAGCGCTTCACCTGCGTCACTTGACCAGCTGCCACTAAATAGTAATATAGCCAAATTTACTAATAAGGATGCACTCTGATAATGCACTCAGTACCGCCATTTTGAGTGTTCGGTAAAGAAGTTTCAAAGCGTTTTTAGATACTGTTTGTAATTATCGAAAGAGGTGTGGTCCATTTCTAAATAAAATAATTATATAACGCCAAAATCAGATACTGTATCTGTCTTGTCAGGCCTCATTTATTTAAAATTTAGAACACAAAGTTTTGGATACTTACTTTGCCGAGCGTTGCTAATAGCAACTGGTTATTTTGAGGCCCACTGAGTGGCATACATTGAATTGACATTGGTCAAAATCAAACAATTTGATTTGTTAGTTCTAGTAATAGAAGAAGTTTTGTGTGTATTGTAGCTGAAATCTGGAATATTGGTTTGACTTTTAACTAATTTGGAGCCCGTACCGCAAATTAACCGCGGTCTGTTAATTGGTATTTTCAAACCTTGGTACATAGAAAATAAAGCACTAACAGAATGAAATGTCCTTGGTATTGTCATGGACCCGCGAAACAGCGCCACGCTTTAGAAGCCTACTACTTCTTCTACTCCTATACTCCTATACTTCCAGCACCTCCTAAGATATTCTTCCTTAGCCTTCAGTCCTTCATTTCCTCCAATCAACGATTCACTACAAAGTAGAAGTAACAAAGCCTCTAATGAGCCGGCAACACTTTATACTTTATGAATTTGATGGAGTGCTGTATATCGCTATATATGGGGGATGTTTTCCCATATAATGGGCGCTGAACCGTCAAAAATCAAAGTTAGCAAAAATTTTTATTAGACAAGGTTGTAGAGAATAATATTATGTAAAAGTTTGCAAAAGAAAATTAAAAAAAGAAACCCCCCCGATTGCAACACCCTACAAGGGGTGCGACTTTTTGGTTGGATACTTGGGGGAGGCACACCCCTCCATCGACCCTGAAGAAATACAGCTTACCGAGAATTATTTTTTTGAAAAATGATCTTGGTGCAATAGGGGTGGTGCAATAGGGTGCAATAGGGTCTTTTGCAAACGTGTACATAGTAATATTATAGCCTAATAAAATGTTTGGTAACTATGATGTTTGACGGTTCAGCGCTCATTATATGGGAAAACATCCACCATATAATGGGCGCTGGACCTTATTCAAACAAGTTACCAAAACATTTTATTAGGCAAAGTTGTAGAGAATATTCCTATGTACAAGATTGCAAAACAAAATTTAAAAAGGAAGCTACTCTTATTGCAACACCCTACAAGGGGTGTGGAGAGTGACTTTTTGTGAATTATTGAGCACCACCTATAGAGAAGGTCTACTTTTACTGTACTAAATCTAGATACTATTACAAATATTTAATATTATAAACAACGAAATTTTAAGAATCTATATTTAATGATATTTAAAGAATGATATTGGTAATGGTAATGGTAACGGTAATGTAACGGTAACGGTAACTGTGACGGTAAAGGTAACGGTAACAGTATCGGTTACGGAATGGCAATGATATTTAAAAAAAGGTAGTTGTCATGTAATATAGTCATAATTAATGACTTCAAAACGGTTGGATGTCATGGATTCGGATATCTAATACATATACTCAAGATCCTGAGATTGGGATATTAGTGAGGCTAGGTGAAGCTACTCTTATTGCAACACCCTACAAGGGGTGTGGAGAGTGACTTTTTGTGAATTATTGAGCACCACCTATAGAGAAGGTCTACTTTTACTGTACTAAATCTACATACTATTACAAATATTTAATATTATAAACAACGAAATTTTAAGAATCTATATTTAATGATATTTAAAGAATGATATTGGTAATGGTAATGGTAACGGTAATGTAACGGTAACGGTAACTGTGACGGTAAAGGTAACGGTAACAGTATCGGTTACGGAATGGTAATGATATTAAAAAAAAGGTAGTTGTCATGTAATATAGTCATAATTAATGACTTCAAAACGGTTGGATGTCATGGATTCGGATATCTAATACATATACTCAAGATCCTGAGATTGGGATATTAGTGAGGCTAGGTGAAGCTACTCTTATTGCAACACCCTACAAGGGGTGTGGAGAGTGACTTTTTGTGAATTATTTGAGCACCACCTATAGAGAAGGTCTACTTTTACTGTACTAAATCTACATACTATTACAAATATTTAATATTATAAACAACGAAATTTTAAGAATCTATATTTAATGATATTTAAAGAATGATATTGGTAATGGTAATGGTAACGGTAATGTAACGGTAACGGTAACTGTGACGGTAAAGGTAACGGTAACAGTATCGGTTACGGAATGGTAATGATATTTAAAAAAAGGTAGTTGTCATGTAATATAGTCATAATTAATGACTTCAAAACGGTTGGATGTCATGGATTCGGATATCTAATACATATACTCAAGATCCTGAGTTTGGGATATTAGTGAGGCTAGGTGAAGCTACTCTTATTGCAACACCCTACAAGGGGTGTGGAGAGTGACTTTTTGTGAATTATTGAGCACCACCTATAGAGAAGGTCTACTTTTACTGTACTAAATCTACATACTATTACAAATATTTAATATTATAAACAACGAAATTTTAAGAATCTATATTTAATGATATTTAAAGAATGATATTGGTAATGGTAATGGTAACGGTAATGTAACGGTAACGGTAACTGTGACGGTAAAGCTAACGGTAACAGTATCGGTTACGGAATGGTAATGATATTTAAAAAAAGGTAGTTGTCATGTAATATAGTCATAATTAATGACTTCAAAACGGTTGGATGTCATGGATTCGGATATCTAATACATATACTCAAGATCCTGAGATTGGGATATTAGTGAGGCTAGGTGAAGCTACTCTTATTGCAACACCCTACAAGGGGTGTGGAGAGTGACTTTTTGTGAATTATTTGAGCACCACCTATAGAGAAGGTCTACTTTTACTGTACTAAATCTACATACTATTACAAATATTTAATATTATAAACAACGAAATTTTAAGAATCTATATTTAATGATATTTAAAGAATGATATTGGTAATGGTAATGGTAATGTAACGGTAACGGTAACTGTGACGGTAAAGGTAACGGTAACAGTATCGGTTACGGAATGGTAATGATACTAAAAAAAAGGTGGTTGTCATGTAATATAGTCATAATTAATGACTTCAAAACGGTTGGATGTCATAGATTCGGATATCTAATACATATACTCAAGATCCTGAGATTGGGATATTAGTGAGGAATACATGAATAGTCAATTTCCCTTTTATATGCCGTAGGATATGCAAATAATGTCTTTTTGCATCTCGTAAAGTACAAGATTATATTATAATACATATCTACATATATTAATATGATAAGCTCTCAGTTGATCAAACCTATGAACAATTGCGTATTTTTCTCACTGCAGCACTTACACAGCATAACATTCATTAACAGTCCGATTAATGGCACCAGATAAGTTTCATTATAAACAATAAATAGGACTTTCATTCTTTCTCTTTCACGCGTTGAACTATACCCAGGTATTAAATTCATAATTAAGTTGGAATAGTAAATATACGTAGCTAGTAGAAAAATAGAGTGAATTTTTCTAAAATGTTCAGAATTCGAGGGTAAAAAATGGTGGTAAAATTAAAACCAGCACTAAAATTTTGTAATATATTTCCACTGATAAAAAAATCATATTAAGTACAAATAATACACTAAGCAGTTTATTTTCCTAATTTTATTATATAATTTATTGTTAATCAAAACTCGTCTTCATCGTACAAATACGCAACACCAGAAATATGATTGCAGTTACTACCATCACTGTCATACTAATCAGATGATTCTGTGTTAAGACTGTTGTTTACTGACAGACTAATTGAAAAACTATCAAATGCGGAGGAAAAAATATTCTGTTCTACAATATTTCAATAAATTTTTAATTTAAATTTATAATTTTATAAATCATCTATTACTTTGACACAAGTGTTGCGCCACACTTCTGGAGATAATTCCTCATTTTTTTTGCAAATAATTCTACACCAGCCAATTTGAAAGTGACATTATGATTAGCTTGACTATACCCCATACATTTTCAATAGGGTTGAATTCAGGACTATAAGAGGCAATCGCATTATTGCATGTCCATGTTGTCCTAGCAGTTTGTCCATATGGTAATCCGGATGTTTTGTTTTATAATCTTTTACCAATTTGTATAATTCTCGTGTTGTTTTTTACATTTCGAATACATTTCCTTTAAAAAGGAAATGTATTCGTTTTCTCGTGATTAAGTTGCGGAAGTTCCTTCTCATCAATAACATTATGATAAGACGAATTGTCTTAACACAAGCACGAAATTTGGTGGCAGATTATGAATTAATCGAGTATTTAACAAGTTCTCAAAGTTTGCAGCATTCATATCGTCATAATAATCATCCGATTTAGATCGTAAAACATTAATTTCATAAGGTATTTTTAATGAATAAAAATGGATTATATTTATTTACCTGGCTTAAAAATAAGAAGTGCGTCTATGACAAATCCGTTTTCTCCGCCAACACTAACTATGACCAATGTTTTCCATTTTGAAAATGAAAGTCATTGTTTGTCGATCTAATCATTTTTCTGTGTGTAAGAGCTATCAATATAAGTCTTGTCTGTATAAATAATGGTTTTTTCTTTTCTAAATGTTATTTTTTTTACAAATTCGATTCGGTTCAGTCTGAGATACGTGTCTTAAGATTCAATCAAAACCAGCCGATTGTCAGCTCTTTTTCCATTCAAATCTCATTTTTTTAAGATGCTTCCATAAAGTAGTGGCAGAGCCTGTAAAATTTTTAGTTTCCTCTGTAGCTCACACAATATACCTACATAAATGATCGTTGAGTATTATTTAATAATTAAATCATAAAAATCCATATCCCTTAAATATGGCCTACTTTTTTTAAATATGTAATAATCGTAGATTTTTTCTTGTATTGATTGAATTTGAGCAACATTTTCTAGATAAGATTCTGGAGAATTAAGTTTCCTATTCTTTTTGGAAGCTGATGAAAATTACGTACCAGGTGTTCCCACAACAGCTGTTTGTTCCTCAAAAACTTTCCTATAACTTCTGTCGGATATGCCAGTGGCTTTTAATAATCGCTACTTAAAGTTAAAAAGTGGAATAGAGAGACCAAAAGTTGTCTCTTTTATCATAAAATCCAAAACGTTGGCAATTACTTTTTGTTTGGCTTTGACTTATTTGTCCATTAGGAATAAGTGACCTACTAGGGGATATTTTACGCAATACAGTCCTAAAATAAAAACTGAATAACAAATGAAGTAAAATAACATAACCTCAGAAAAAATATTTAACTTTATAATATTGTTTAAATTCCTGTTATTTAACGAAAAATATTTAAAAACTATACTAGAACACAATTAGCCTGCTTCGCAAATTGTTTTAAGAACACTAAGGTCATTAAGAAATATATATCATCTGCACCGGCATAAACAACTTGTTTACAACAACAATGTTTTTGGGTGTGGTTCAGTATAGACGCCACTGTATCGTTAAACCACGTGTACTTTTACCGAGCGGACCAAATAGGGCTACCGCGCCAGTTTATTGCCTATGTATATTTAAAAAAAAAAGCACTCTAAATCTTAGCAATTATTTTATTCTAAGTTGTAGTGTAATTTGTAACACACATTTTCTTTGTTAAATAGCAGATATTGATTGTGCGTAGGATTATTGCTCCGTCTGTTATGTAGGTACATTACTTACATTTTTTTTATAATTCCGGCATTATCTCTCGAATGAAGCAACTCCTAACTACGTTGCTGAATATGAAAAATCATAATATAGGTACAAAATTTCTTTTAAAACTATCTTATACATATATATTTCTTCTGTCCGCGTGTTGTCATTGAACTCCACTTACACGGCTGGACTGATTTGAGTGATTGAGTGACTGAAATGATTGAGTTGATTCTAGAATGGTTTACAGCTTCACAATTTGATCCGATAGAAAATATTTTTTTGATTAATTTATATATCTATAAATTACGGTTTTGGCCGGCGCATCCGCCATTTCTTCTGGGATATCTTGTGAGCTCCCCGGTATATCTTCGGAATCCAAGGTCCAATGCCAATGAAACTAAATTGGAACGGTTCTGAAAGCACCCCTTTTTCAATAAAAAAAGAATTTTTAAAATTGATCTATACATGACGGGGATCCGAGGAAACAAACATATAAAAAAAGATACAGGCTAATTGAGAACCTACTCCTTTTTTGAAGTCGGTTGAAAACAACGAAAAAGTCATCATGACACTTTTTCCGTTCACAATCAAGCAGTATTAAGTAAAAAAAAACAATAAATCTGTCATAATAGAGGTACGCATTTCCGAAGTTTTTGCAGGAAAAAAGTACATATTGACTGGACTACTTAACGTAGCGATAAAATTGATAATATCTATGGCCTATATAATCAGTGTGTTTCTAGTTTCTTCGAATCCTTGACCCACAATAAGTTCGATACCAAATTGATAGTTATATTTTTAATCTTCTCACGTACAAAATATAAACGTGGAAGCTCCTCCACGCCTATTATTATATAATACCAGGGTACAACATTGTGTCTAATAACGTGAACTCAAATGTCGTGTTTCCTATAATTAACACGGGTCTCATAAGGAAGGTACACACCTATTATTATATTTATATTTTCATAGGCAATTTCAAATCAATCGCATTGGAGATTTCGATTATGTATGAAAGATATTTACACTTACCTACTCTTCACAGGTCATACATGCCACCTTACCGAATCCGTTGATAGAAAACCAGACAACTTTCCTTTTCCATACCGATGGTTTATTGTTTCATTGTCGTTCAGATGCATTCTCCGCCCTAATAGAATTTCAACTTTGCTGGTGGCCTTCAGAGAAATGTTCTCAACAGAATAAAATGGAAATGTGACCATCACAGAGTGTTAAATTATACTGGTTTTATGTTTTGCATAAAATTTTTCGGTAAACTGAGTAAACTGACTGGGCCTGTCTAATTTAAGTTCGCTATTTGGTAAACTTTCTGTAAATTAATAAAAAGAGATATTAGTTTAATTAGATATTTAAACCAAAGAAAAAGAAAATATTCAACCAACAGGTGAATAGGTACCTAGTTATTCAAATAATTTAGTTAGTTAATTAATGATTTAATTAATGAAACATAGTATATGACCTGAAAAAATATATAATATATACATATATGCATATATGTATAATAGTGTAATAGTGAAATTATTTTACGAAATAAGAAAAAACGTTAAAGTTGATTAAAATTCCCAAAATTCTAGATTAAAATATGTGCAATTAGTAGTAAGTACAGCAAAGTGGTTTGCAAATTAAACTATACGATGACACGTATAGCAAGGTAAGTTTATATGCTCTTAGCTCGGATTAGGGGCAGTCTCCGAGGTGGAAATAAATGCTAAAAAGAGGACGCTCGTAGCCCTGCGTGGCGTGGCTATTTATAAGTTTCGCCCTACTACGGAGCTTGTGGCGTGGCCAACGTGGACGTTCTTCGGGCACTTTTATATATAATATATATGATTTTACTGGGCGGTTTATATAATATATTTGATTTTACTATGTTACAATGATCGCCTATAGTACCTATAAAACGCTCTTAAGGAATTATGGAAAGGAATATTATGGAATTATTTATATAGCTGTGAACTATGTTGATCTATAACTGTGAGTTATAGATCAAGTTTATAAATCAATGAAATATTGGTTTATGAAGGCAACTTGGCAATTTGTGGACGAAAATCGATAAAACCAAGTGTTGTTTCTGGGATGCACCAATCCTCTCAATATGTCGAGAGCAATACTAATTTATTTATACTACATTTATCAGTAAAAGCACATGGCATCAATAATTGTTTAACACATAATAGATGATGTTTCAGATGAACCATAAATAGCAAATTCGTTTCCACCATCGTATGCAGATGATTAATGTAAACATACGAAATAATAACTGTACAAATACATCTCCTGGCACTGATACTTGATAAACGCTTTCGTAAATCATTTTTTAACGCCTACGTGAGTCAGTTTTCATATATTGTTATTGGGACATAACTAAACTGAAAAAATATATGATTCTTCACTTTCATATAACATCTGGTATTTTATTTGGCACAAATGCTACAATATTGCCAATAACTAACTCTATGCAATTGTCGTTCGGATTGCCATAAAGTATGACAGAGGCAATGACTCTGACAGCCCGATTTTAAAACTTTTCAAAGAGATGTGCTCTTTGAAAACGATAACGACAGGCGATGAGTAAGTGATAGAGCCAGTCATAAAAAGTCTGTAAATGTAACTCTCTTGTTAAGACACTTGCCACTATGAAATTAATTCGATGTTTTTCAAGATTCAGGGATCTGTAGTGTACAATGTTTGCTCTTATAATGGGGTGACTTTCGGTCCGAAATGTTTTTTGGCAAGACTATAGTTTAATCCAGCAGTCACTAGCAGTGCAAAATAGTTTGTGACTACTTTTGCTGGTATATAAATATAACTTATTGATGAAATGACGAGAATTTCGAACTAATATGTATTAGGATAAACTTTTTCTTTGTATGTCCACAACAGATTCACGAGAATCCTTTGTATCCGCTAAATTTAACTGTATGGTGTGGTAGAGGTATGGATCGGTCGTTTTTTTTTTTAAATAACGTAGGAGATGTAGTTACAGTGAATGGTGAAGGATACTGGCAGATGCTAAGAATTTTTTGAGGCCAAATTTAGATGCACCTGATTTGGAGGATATGTGGCTCCAGCAAGACGATCCCACATGTCACACTGCTCATGAAAGTATCGACGTATTCCAGAAAAAGTTTGACGAAGGGATAATTTCCAGGATTACAACTGTTTACTGGCCTCCAAGTATTTGTGATTTAACTCATTTAGATTACTTCTTGTGGGGTTTCCTACAACTTGCTACGAATTCGCTCGTGTACGTCAAGTGGAGGTAGTTTTCATATTTAAATCATGTGTTATGCAAAACATAAATGTTATCTACTCTGATTTGAAATAATATACAAAGAGTGTTTTTATCAGAAATATTTTTTATTGTATTTCATTTTAAAATCATATTGTTATTATTGGAAAACCCTTTATATGTAAAATGTTTCAATTTTTTTATTTAAGAAAACATGGCAGCCAATTCAATAAAACCTAATTGCCTCTTCAATGCCTCTAATTAAACCATTTAGATTCATAATAATGACCATACCCTATAATATATATTCCAAATAAAATACATATAGTTTTCGTGTAAACCACGATAAATCATTTTCTCCTTTCTTAAGTTCAAATATGTGTTATGCGAGAATTAGGTTTAATAAGTAATATTGTGAAGAATGCGTCAATGTGAGACAATTCTTTTATATCCTGGTTTCTGATGATCCTGGTGAGGACACTTTGTCTTAAAAGTTGTCAAATTATTATATTGTCATCGGTCCTTGATAAATGTGCAAAGTATCAGTTTAATCTGACATTTTAAAGTGTGTGAAAATCTCGTTAAAAAATTCCGTTACATACATACATACATACATACATACATACATACATACATACATACATCATACTTACATACATACATACATACATACATACATACATACATCATACTTACATACATACATACATACATACATACATACATACATACATACATACATACATACATACATACATTCATACATACTTACATACATACTTACATACATACATACATTCATAGATACATACATACATACATACATTCATAGATACATACATACATACATACTTACATACATACATATGTATGTATGTGTGTACATACATACAGGTGAAGCTAATATAAGCTTGAAAAAAATGTATATATTAATATAACAAAATTTAATATAACTTAAGCCTGTAAAAAATTATGTTCACTTCAAACCATAAGTCTACAATATACATCAGAATCTCACTCGCTTGGAATTCCTCACATTCTTTGCTTGCCAACTTCTACCCACAGCGCAGAAATTAGCAATAATTAATATATATTCTTGACGCTATTTTCATAAACTTATTTTATTATTCAAAAGCCTATAAAAACGCTGTAATAGAAATAAATTCCGGCGGTTTATTAAAGGTACGTAATAGTATGTAGTTAAGTAGTAATAGTATGTACTTAAACAATGATGTCTAAAAAATATAGAAGCCTTAGCAGATTTGGTTGTTAGCTATTTTAAAATTGGATTTTAAAGTGTTTATTAACCATTAACAATGTCTTTTAATAATATACGCATAGTAAAAAAGTCGCACCTACCTATCCGAATTCACAAATATTACTTAAGATTGTTTACTAATTTTCACAAACAGGTAAGTATTTATAAACAATAATTCTTCACAATTTTATTTTTAAATTTTGCAAAGAAGCAAAATGTTGCAAGTACGGCGATCAACCCGATTTTTTATTCATTACAAAGTAAGCCTACAATTCGAAGGTGGCCGTGGAAAACAGACGCCACAACAATTAAACAATTATTCCTAATACTCATAGCTGTCAGAATTCATTTGATACAGCTTCAAAGTAGTTGTGTTCTTTAAAAATGGGCAGAGGAAAGGTTATGGATGACAAAATTCGTTCACATATTAATAAGTTTTTCAATTGTGGGAAGTCAAACTCGGAAATTGCAAATTTATTAGAATTATCGCGGTATAGTGTAAGAAATATAGTTAGAAGATATAAAATGACGAGTTCAGTCGCTGCAAAGCCCCGATATGTAAAAAAAGGCAAGATTACAGATTGTGATAGAAGAGCGTTAAGAAGAATTATCCAGAAAAACAGACGTGCCATTACCTCGAGTTAAGTGTTCTGTGGAGTGATGCCGTTGGAAGACGTATTTCAAGATCAACAACTCACAGAGAGGCTCACAAATTAGGATTTGGGACTTACAAGGTAAGTTTTTTAATAAAAAAATGAACTAGAAAAATTAAAAGTGACAATTTTGCATTAGGCCAAAGAAAAGCCACTTTTAACACCACGGCAGAAGAAAAATAGGGTAAGATGGTCAAAAGAACATAAGGATTGGACATCTCAGCAATGGCGTGCAATACAATGGAACGATGAGGCCCGATTCGAGGTTTGTGTTGGAGATAGTCGAAGTAGAGTTATTCGCAAAAAAAAGTGTTTGACAGCAGGCCAAGAATTTATGTTTCAGAAGGACGGCGCAGCATGCCACACCCCAAAACGAAGTTTAAAATGGATGGAGGACTATGATATACCACTTTTGGAATGGGTTTCTAGTAGTCCGGATCTATCACCCATTGAAACTTTGTGGCACGAGATGAAAAAGGTGCTACGGAAATACCCTGCTCGAACAATCCCTGAACTGAAGCAAAGGCTTCAGGAAATATGGGATTCTTTTACACCAGAATTATGCCAAGGCTTGGTTAATACTATGCCCCAACGAATTTCAGCTGTAATAAAAAATAAAGGTGATGTTACCCAGTGGTAAATTATAAAATTGTTGTTTTGTTAATTTAACGTATTTGTTCACATTTATTTCTTTTTATTCTCATTTTGTGTTAGTTATCAGTCTGTCACCTAAGATGTATTTTTGTGGTTAAAAGAAGTTGTCAAAAGAATAAATAAATTTGGAAGTTCGTGTCGTATATTTCTTGTTCTACTTTTGCTCCATTAGATGAAATTTCTGACTAATCCCTAGGTGGGCCAACTGAAATGGGAAAAGGCTCGTATATTGTGTTAAATTTTTGACTTATTTTTATATATTATGTATTTTTAAAGTTAACTTTTGACCGTTTTTTTGAAATTTGGCAGCATTGTTTGTAGTAATAAGTGGATGACTTGGTCCTAACTAGATCAAAATTATTAAGTTCACTGACGGTTAAGGTGCCCACCCCGGCACCCTAAGCAAAATTATTGTCAAGAAACTGACGCCGCTGACTTTAATTTAATTGGGTATTAGGTATTAGGATAAAGCAACTAAAAATACAACTTTTATGCCTCTCGAATTTTCGTCGTATCTTGCTTCGTTTACGATATAAAAAATAAAAACATTTTCCAAAAATTCAGAGGTTTATTCCTAAGAATATTTTGTGCCTCATAAATAAATAAAAATTATTATTTTAAAAAGTTTCTTTGTTTCAAAACTATAGGGTAAAAACAAATATTTAAGTATCACCATTTATTTTATTAATAAAAATTGCAAAATCTGAGGAAAGTGACGATTCCTGCATCCAGCTTGGATGTAAGAATCCAATCTTCCCCTCATTGACTTGCGAAGTTTCTCAAAAACACCATAGTCGTCTCTAATTGAGTTATACCCAGCAACGAATCGATTTTTTAGGTTCTCCATATTTTCCAATGAAGTAGCGTATACCAACGACTTCAGGTGGGCCCATTTAAAAAAAACAGAGGGTTTAAGTCTGGAGATCGTGCAGGCCACAAGTGAAGTCCACCTCGGTCATTCCAGCGATTTCCGTACGTTTATGTTAAAAACTCACAAACTAAAAATGCGCTCGTATACCATCGTGCATAAACCACATTGCATTTCTCTCTGGTAAGTCCTCCTGGTAGAAATATCACCCACAATTCCAATCCAAATATTCAATGGATACAACAAATTGTCCTTAAGAATGTGCCAAATAGTACCATTACTTACATTATATTTTTAATGAATATTACAGATATTTGTATACAAATTGTTCACAAATATTCCTGGAATGTTTACAAATGTTTTGCATGAGTTTTTATATTTTATCTCGTAACGACGAAAGATAAGACAGAAATTCAAGAGACAAAAAAGTTGTATTTTTAGTGGCTTTAACAAGTCAGTGTCTTCAGTATTTTCCTCGATACGATATGGTTAAGGTGCCTACCCCACCGACACTGAACTTAATAATCATGATCTAGTTAAGGTCACACTAGCCCCTTGTTACCACCAAAAATTATGACAAATTTTAAAAAAAATCAGTGGAAAGATATTTGAATTATTATTTTTAAAAAAGCGTTATTTAAAAAAAATAACACCCTGTGTCTTGAAAACAATGCATTTCCGAACCTATGTTTATAGGAACTTTTTTTCTTAAAATGACTTGAGAAATCTCGTAGAACGTACGTAGAAGTATTTACAGAGGTTCCCCAAGGTTAGTAGAAATGTATCTTTGATTCCTAGATTCCCAGATGAATGGCAAAATGCCAGGCATTTAACATCAGAATGTTGTACATAAAAGGGAAAAACTGATCTATTTTATTGTATTACACCGATACAATAAAATAGAAACAATTTTAGTGATAGTGTTATCCAATTAAATCAGAAGAAATAAAAATTTTAAACTGTAATCAGTTTATTTATATTAAAAATTCCAATATTGTAAACGTTTTAATAATTTTTGAAATTAGTATCAATAATAATTACTTGCTAAATTACAAAATTATTAATGATTAAAAGGAAATTGATAGGTATATTCTAAAACTTGTCTTGCTTAGTAAGCAAAGCAGTTAATAAAATATGACGGAAATTACTTGAGATTAAGTACTTAGTTATTAAATTATCAACTAGTAATTATTTAAATAATGAAGTTATTAAATCTGCTAAATATTTATAAATAATTTAATTTTAATTGTGAAATAATTAAAAATTTAATAATACGAAATTGAACATAAATTTTGTTCTAACATGTCAGATCCTCAGGATAGAAACAAATCAAAATTGTCCCACTACATATTATAACAAATATCTATTTACTATAATCAAACATTTCTCCAATAAATGTGACAAAATGATTTCTAATTATTTATACTATACTTAAACGAATTAGAAGTAATGGTCCACAAAAGATAGTTCAGACACTATTGGTTTAATGGACACTAAATTAAATGCTAAAAAAATACATTTTTCGCTGTGGCTAAGTCAATGTTTATGATAAAGACATCTTATATTTTCCATAGGATAGATCATCGTAAGACTAAGAAAAACCACCCCTTAGTTTCGTTTGACCGCCTTTAGAAAAAAAGTGATTCCGAAAAAACCAATTTAAAAAAAAAATTTTAATCGGGGCTAACTTCAGATGTCGAAAAATTACAAAGTGATGTGTTTTTTGGGGTTGAAAACATTACGTATCGTTTGACCACCTATCAAAAACGGTTAACCACCCCTTAGATTTGTTAGACCGTGTCGGAAAATTTGTGGCACAATTAAATGTAATCGATCTGTAATGTTTTGAAAACCCAAAAACTCATTCCCTTATGTTTTACCGACGTGTGAAGTTAGCCCCGATTGATATATTTTTTTAAATTACCTTTTTCGCAATTACTTTTTTCTAAGAGCGGTCTAACAAAAATAAGGGGTGGTATTTTCTGGTCTTAGGATGCTCTATCATGTCGAAAATATAAGATGTCATTATCATAAACATTGACTTATAGCCGCAGCGAAAAATGTATTTTTTTTAACATTTAATTGCGCCCCAAATTTTCCGAGAGGGTGGTCTAACAAAACTAAGGGCCGGTCAAACGTTTTTGAGGCATGGTCAAACGATCCTCAATCTTATATTTTATCGACATGTGAAGTTAGCCCGGATTGACATTTTTTTTAAAAATAGCCTTTTAATACTTTTTTTCTAGGGGTGGTCTAACGAAACTAAGGGGTTGTCTTTCCTAGTCTTGTCTTATGATGCTCTATCCTGTGGGAAATATAAGATGTCGTTATCATAAACATTGACTTAGCCCTAGCGAAAAATGTATTCTTTTAACATTTAATTGCGTCCCAAATTTTCCCAGAGCGTGGCCTATCATAACCAAGGGGTGGCATAAATGCTTCTGGGTCTAACGATGCGGAATGTCAGCAACTGCTTAAAACTCACCCCTTTAATTTTAGAGCCACGTAAACTCACCCTTGTAGATTTTTTTTCAGAAAATCGTTTTTGTTGCCTCAGTAAATCTTCTTCTAAGGGTCGTAACGATAATAATTGGTGGTCTTCCATGGTATAACGATGGTCAAACGATAATGCTATAAATAATTCGATCCTGCAAAATTTTTGCACAATCTGCGTAGAGTTAGCCCCAAAAATTTATTTTGTCGATAACCCGAAAACAAAAGGTGATTAAACGAAATTAATTAGGTGCCCAACATGATCTAACGATGGTCAAACAAATTAGTAACTTCTCCTCCCTGCCCCTCATTTATCAGGGCCAACTTCACAGACCAGAGAAAGTATGCCCGGAACTGTACACACATTTTTTTTTTTTTATAAATTTGCCTATTCCTTGGACTACGTACTCTTTCAGGTATGCATTTATGGTGCAATTATAAGTTTATTTTATTCATTTGTCTGCAATATTGTTTCAAAACTGTGAAAGGAAATGTGAAAGTCCCACACATGGTCCCAAGACTAAAAAGAACTTGGGGTGATATCACTTCCTGCTTTCAAAAACTCCACGTGGAAAGTCACCCAAAAATTAGCGGATTGGTCTCGTAACAAAAAGAAAACAGAACAATACGATTTCTAGAAAACCCCTTTTCAAGAAAGTTACCCGCGTAAACCAAACAGAAATACAACTTACTTGCCTAAACAAAACGTAAATAATTCACGCTTCCTGTTTTGCTTCACACAAAATGGTGAATAAACGTAGATAATAATACCTTAATTACCACAGGTTAAATATTAGCGAAGTTATAGTTAATTGTTACAATTAAAGAATTAAAATTAATATATATGAAACCCACCTTCCACCTAATGTGAAAACGGTGAAACGCAGCTTTGCAGTAGGTATGTATAATAAAATATAAGGTACATAACATGGTACATTTTAGGTTAAAAATATGGATTAGGTAGGTATAAAATCGAATGGACCAGGTGTAAAGGGTTCTGACCATCAGACAAGACGACGCGACGACGCTCGGACGCTGTGTAGCATCTTGTTTCTTTTATTATTTTGATTTGATTCTCCTGCCTAGCCGTCTGTTTATCTGCGGTGGCGCTGCGAGCAGACCACTTGCCGGTTTATAGAAAAGAACAGTCGTGCCGCGTTCGCCTTGTCATAAGGATCGTGTAGGACGCTGGGCTCGTCAAGTATTCCGCAGGTAGTCATGCATTGTTGAATTTGTTAGTTTTCTGAATAACAGGTAACATAGACGTTGAAGGAATACTCGAGTTGGTATTTGCCCATACATAATATTTCTGCTCGGACGATTCACTTTTATTGACACCGTATTGTTTCATTACCGGTTTTGTTGTCACTTGACAGGTTCAGTTTTGATTTCAACGTATTTCAAGTTCAACGAATGTTTGAGAATGGTTCCTTTGGTGAATCGAAAGTCTCACGTGTTATTTAAGTTAAGCCGTTTTACTGCATTTTGATTGTGTTGTGTACATGTGTGTTTGGAGGTTGCAATCAATGATGGGAATAGGTATCTAGCTAACGCTACGTTTTTGAATATGATTCTGATCAGCTGATTGGGTAACTAATTTAATCGGTAATGTTTAGTAATATGTGATTTCTTTGATAAAATATCGCTTTAGGTATAGATATAAGCAACAAGGTATAACATGACAAAGGCCCTGCTTTGTTAGATTTTTAAGTCGTGATTATTTTTTGCTAAATAGAAAATATACCTACACGAAATACGATATACCAGAATATACCTACGATATCTTCAAGGTATAAATAAGATTATTATTTCGTATAATCTTATTGCGTTTGAGGTAGGTACTTTACCTATTTTGTGCAATACCACAACGTGGTAGACCGTAGAACAATATAAATACCTAGGCGCCTCTGTGAAAGGGAAACCCAAAGACTATTTATTATTATGTCTGTAGTCCGCAAATATTGCTTGTGTATGTGGCTATGCAAAAAGCCTAACTTTAAAGTTCAAATGGTTTTATTTTGTAGATCATACAAATTCGTACTATTAGGCGGATTAATTGGTGTAAAGTTATCGACAGATTTCTAGCCACATATGCTGACGTGAGGTCAAATAAAGATGACAGCGTCTGTCTGTGCCAGAGTAAGTGGCGCAAATCTGTTGCGGTCTTCACAAACAGCTTTATATCACAAAAAAAACAAAAGTAGTGTAGGATGATTAATACCAATCACCCAAAATCTGTGGCTCAGCTACTTACTTATAAATAAATAGGCCTGATCCCCAAACGAGCGTGAACATAACCTAAATGCGTGAAAATGAGTGAACATAACCTAAAAGCAACTGTAGTTTGTAGTAACTGCCATGAAATTAGAAAAATCCAAAGTCAAGTAGGTACCTAGGTATAGTTTGTAACATCGAAATATGAGACATAAAAACCAGAGCATAAAAACCCTCATTATATCGATATTTTCACACGTGCTACCGCATTTTTAGCAGCGTTGGCAAGTATAACCGATTTCCAGGAATTTAAGGAAAAACAAATGATTTTATATACATCGCGCCCATCATTATGACATTATCATGTAGTATAACAAAATATTGATCAGACTATATACCTTTCGTTATATTATAAATCAATTGGATGGTGAATGTGATGCAGAATAAGAACTGTCTCACATTCAAATATTACGGATCCATTTTAGACGTTCTTCGGCCGTGTCACATCGGCATCATTGGCATTAATTTGGATGCCTAGATTGCCTAATACCATCGAACGTTTTGTGGTAAAGTGGGGTCAGCAATAATTCTTGAAATAGAAGTAATACAGTTATTCTTTATTTTAGTGTATTATTTTGATGGGTTTTGTGTTAAAATTGATTAGTAATTAGTATTCTTTCAAAACATAACTTGTTGAATGAAAGCGCCTTTTTAGTGACGATTTTAGCTTTCTGTAAGAAAAGTTATACTCCTCGATCTCCTATTGCGGCAATTGTGGGTATCCTTTGAAAAATTTTTATGTCTCATATTTCGATGTTACAAACAATATGTATATTAGCTGTGGGTATCAATAAATAATGCTTATCTGTTTAATTATATATAGAACTGATATTGTATTCAGAATCATATAAATATAGTTAATACCTGTGTTTTTTCTTAGAATATTTATTGTGAGTTTACAAAACACAGTTTACTTTAAATTCAAAGAAAATTATCCGTGCCTACTTTATATTCCACATTATAAATGTTTTTATTATATAAATGGGACCTGGAACGTCACCGGAATAAATTACGTGTAATTGAAAGAAACAAAGGCATTTATTACAATAAAAGTTGTCGTTTTTCTTTGAGGAAAGTGATTTTAAAATTCTGTGGAACATTTGGTCACGTTAACAGTTTGAATAATATTATATTCAAATTTAAGAAAGTTGTGTTTGCTCGGCAACTGAATATAATAAATTATACTTCGTTATAAGAATATTTAGGATATTATTCGTATGGCTTTAAAAAAATGTTACTATTAGGAAGACAACAGTCACAATATATTGTACGATGATAATAATCCTCAAATCTTGAAAGTTGGTGGTTACGTCATAGTTATAAACCATACGAATCCAATAAGTATTAAGTCAAACGTGTGTTGAAACAACTCGTCTGGATGTATACAAACTTTACTTGTTCCTCGATGGGAAACGTATTACATAATACACATGATACTAAGAGTACAAGATATGATCACTTGGGAAACGCGTTTTGAACAAACTTATGGCGATATATGGAGACGAAAGCTTTTAACATGGTTTTATTATAAAGTTTCGTTATGATCCGACTGTTATAACTATTTTGGACATTGTTTAAGTATACAGGGTGTTTACGAACTTGAGAAACATTTTATATTTTAATTTTTCTCGGTTATTAAAGCACTTTCATTAGGTTTATTTTTTGTAAAGCGTTTATTTTTAGCATAATATATTATCATGAAATAAAAATGTCCCAAGTTATTAAATGCCCTGAATGGGTAGGTACAAAAAAGAACAAGACAACCCAACCAACACGATATTCCCGCTCATTAAAGGGCCTATACCCCGAACACTGGCAAATAGCTAATTTTATATAATTAATTATCAAAACCGTCACAAAATAACTAATAATATTTCCTTTAAACATACGCGCCAATTTAGCTTCGGTTATTTTTTATTTTCTTTCCGTGTTGTGTTGCTGTTCTGATTTTGCAGATGTCAGATGTTGTTTGTTTGGTTTTAGGATTTTTTAGTGTTAAATTTATATAGCTGATTAAATGCGTATAATAATTGCGTTTTATTTGGCATCTTTAGCCTTTAGCTAAGATTTTCTTTTATAGCGTATATATTTCATACTCTTAATTATTTACTAATATAACTATGTCATCCATAATTAAAGAAAAAAGTAAAAGGCAAAGACGTGAAGGTACAGCATTATCTTTCAACGTCCACTTATTTTTGGGCAATTGCAATCATTTTTCTTTAATATCAAAATCATAATCAGAAAAATGCCTCGAACATATTCTAGCATTTTTAATATTAAAATCTATTAGTTAGAACTCCCATTGTTTATCCTTGTGTTATGTTAACCTATTACACCCGTGGTCTTTCCTGTGATTGTACGAAGTCGTCTTGATAGACCCCTAGACGCAACTTGTCCCTGTTTGAAAACCCAATATAAACAAATGAAAAAAAAAAAAAAAACAAAACAAAACAAAAAAAAAAAATAAAAAAAAAAAGATATGTAGATATGTATATATGTGTGTGTATGCGTGGGTATATATGGGTATATATGTATATATATATATATATATATATATATATATATATATATATATATATATATATATATATATATATATATATATATATATATATATATATATATATACATATATCTATATGTGGGTATGTGTATACTCATTAAATAATTTATTATTTATCTAATTTAGTAGATATTTATACCAGTAGTTATTTAACAAAGGCAAAATGAAAATCAGTAACACGGTTACACTATTCCATTGTATGATTACTCCTTTCTTTTCTTTTTTTTTTATTTCATGGTATAATTACAACTTTGAGATTGACTCGATTATTTGTGACTAAACAACCAAATGGTTAAAAAATTTCTGTGGCTAATCGAACGAGTTTTCGGAAGCCAAACCCCTCTCAAAAAAAAAAAAAAAAAAAATTTAAAATCATGCGTTTGGTGGCACTTTTGCATCCATAATTTGCAAATCTCTGCTGCAGTTGGAAAACTAAAGTATCGATATGTACTGGAAGAATTTTTACTTTTTTTATTATTGTTACTGGCACAACCCTTCATTGCACAGTAAACCATTGTTTATCACAATCACAACTGACCAAAATGATTAAAATAACGTATATAACTTATAAAATAATATATTTTAAAGATTTGTCAAATTTGAATATTTGAAATTTGTCACGGAATGACGTCAGTAGAGGTAGTGAGATAGGGGATCGCATGCGCGTTATCATATCTTCTAGTCTTAGGGCCAATTTCACCAAGCCTTGTTAAATATTGCTTAATCAAATGTTAACTAACGATTCGTTAAAATTTAACGGTTGCTTAAGTACATAATCGTTTCACCAACCATTTTTAATGCAGCGTTAGTTAATCACTGAATACATTTGGCAACGCGGCATAAACTGTCAAAATTTAGTGCTTTTCGCCTTATTCGGTTACTGAACTGTTGAGAAATGACAATTGACGAGGTGTTGTTTTATTTTCTCTGGTGTGTTTGTTTATTTTTATTTACTAATAATATTACGGGAAAGAACAACTAATTTTTCAAATTATGAAAAAGAATTGCTATATATTACGTCACCCATAACTATTTGGAATGATCCGGTGGCATAAAATCTTAGTACAAGTAGCAACTGTTGCATAGGGGTCAATGGAAAATTTCTGTCTGTTGGATATTCTAACACAGGCTCAATTTCTCTTAAAACCTGCAATATCACCTCTTTTTCGAAAGTCGATATCTTTCACGGAACTTTCCACCTTCAAATTCTTCAAATAAGTTCTTCCTTACTCCTTCGTTATTTTGCACGTCGTTTTATAGTAAGTCTAGGTACAATAATTCGGCATCAAATTCTTCCTTCCTCACATATATAACATATAATGCAAAACTCAAATTAAGTACTTGAATTATATTTGACAAACCACAAATAAATAATTTCTAGGTTATATTCGCATTTAATCCTTCGTTAAATAGTTAAGGAAGGAAAAACGATCCCTTAAATTAACGAACCTTTAACGGCCCGTTATATTTTAACAAGTGTTGATGAAACTATTATATCCTTAATCATTCATTAAAAGTATCTTAAGGGACCGTTAAATTTTAACGAAAGTTGGTGAAACCGGCCCTAGGTATCATGCATAATACATAACAATTTGAATATTAAAATCATGAAAATTAGACACTAGAGACTGAGCATCGTTTAAGCAATGGGATGTTTTTCATCGGAAAAATGGCAACCTAAGTGCCACTGAAAGTGAAAAAAAAAGTGAATTCAACTGAAAGATTCCAACCAAATTGTGTCAGTTTTGAAGCGGGTACCGCCTACGGGACTAGTAAAAAGAAATTGATCAGTTGATCAATATTACTCTCGCCAGAGTTATGATGTACGAAATCGTGTCCTCTCTTTCTTTTTGGTACAGCATCTTACAACAACGTTAGTCGGATATATCAACAGTCACATATAATGAACTTCTTTTTGTTGCCTCTCTCGTTTTATTATTTTTTAACGAAGAACCGAGCGAAGAACACTCGAACAGCGTATGTAGCGTATTATTGACATAACCGCTGACTTTAAAGATTTGAGATTAGTAGGTACCTACCTATATTATGCAATGCCCATTTAATGATGACTTAAGACACGAGCATTATGACATGAGCTGTAAAACAAAAATTAATATTTTATTTCTGAAATTTATTAATTATAAATTACATTTTAGGAAATATTATGGAAAGTTTTATATACAGAACACAGAAAGAAATATCAGAAAAGGTAGGTGCGTGAAGTTGATCCGAAAAAAATTCGGGCTGCGTGGTAAAACGGCTAAATCGATTGTCTATCGTTAGACCACGTTTTACCACCGATTCATTTCGTTTTACCACCTTCCAATTTATTGTTATAAAAAAAACAAAAAAATCGGGGCAACTTTACAAGCCCGAAAAATTTCGCGGGCTGGGTGGTAAAACGTCTCGTTCGATACACCATGGTAAGACCACGTTTTACCACCAACTCATTTTTTTTACCACTTAGAAATGAAGATATTGCATAAACAAATTGTTTCAACGGAAAATGTAAAAATCAAAAAGGTTGCTTCACAGGGGTTGAAAAGGTTCTACAACTTTTTGCCACCCCGAGAAAAGGCTTTACCACCCCACAATGTCTATTTACCACTCCCTTGAAATGCGCACGCGCGTTATGCATATGAGTAAAAATCGGGCCAACTTCACATGCACTTAAAAACCACAACGGTGCTCTCCAGGGGGATGAAAGGGTTTTATCATTTTTACCACCCTGAGAAAATATTTTACCACCCCACCAATTTATTTTACCACTCCCTGGAAAATATCCCGCGCGCTATACATAATAATATGTGTAAAATTCGGGCCAACTTCACATGCACACAAAAACGACAAGTGTGCCCTCCAGGGGGATGAAAAGGTTTTACCACTTTTTACCACCCCGAGAAAAGATTTTGCCACTCCACCAATTCATTTTACCACCCCCGGGAAATGCGCACGCGCGTTTATATAATTGTAATATGAAAATAGAATAAAAATTGCCATACTATAATGATGTAATCATATTTCTTGTTTCGAAAATGTCAAGAAACTTAAAAAAATATAGAATGCCTTTGAAAATGTATCACATGATATAGTAAAAATTATCATTTCTCACAATTTTCACTGTACTCTGTGAAGAAATATTGCAAAAAGTATAACACAATACATTGGGCATTAATTACAAAACAACTGTATTTTCTCCATTGCGTGAGGAAAGGTGCGCTTTCCCCCACTGTCAGTGCTTAAAAAACGGGTTTTCCTGCACTCGCGAAAAAAACTATGATCGCCACATCTGAGAAAACACAAATTCCAGTCGTGTGGAAAACATTTTCATCCCCCTGGTAAGTACCCTTTTTATTTTTCCGTGCATGTGAAGTTGGCCCGAATTTGTTTAACTTTCATAACGCGCGGGCTGTTTCCCAAGGGGTGGTAAAATGGAAAGGTGTGGTGGTAAAATCGTTTCTCGGGGTGGTAAAAAGTGGTAAAACCTTTTCATCCCCTTGGAGAACACCCTCTTCTTTTTTGCGAACATGTGAAGTTGGCTCGAATTTTGCAAATACATGTAACGCGCGTGCGCATTTCACGGGGGTGGTAAAATATTTTCTCGGGGTGGTAAAAAGTGGTAAAACGTTTTCATTCCCCTGGGGGTCGCCCTTTTCGATTTTCAGTGCATGTGAAGTTGGCCCGAATTTTACACATATGTATAGCTCTCAGGCTGTTTTTCAGGGGGTGGTAAAATAAATTGGTGGGGTGGAAAAATATTTTCTCGGGGTGGTAAAAAATGGTAAAACCTTTTCATCCCCCTGGAGGGCACCCTTGTAGTTTTTAAGTGTATGTGAAGTTGGCCCGATTTTTACTCATATGCATAACGCGCGTGCGAATTTCCAGGAAGTGGTAAATTGACATTGTGGGGTGGCAAAACCTTTTCTCGGGGTGGCAAAAAGTTGTAGACCCTTTTCAACCCCTGTGAAGCCACCCTTTTGATTTTTCACATTTTCCGTTGAAAAAATTTGTTTATTCAATATCTTCATTTCTAAAGGTGGTAAAAAAAAATGAGTTGGTGGTAAAACGTGGTCTTACGATCAAATCAAATGGTGTATCAAATGAGATATTTTACCACCCAGCCCGCGAAATTTTTCGGACTTGTGAAGTTGGAAAAAAACAAAAAAATCGTTTTTGTTTTTTTATAACAATAAATTGGAAGGTGGTAAAACGAAATGAATCGGTGGTAAAACGTGGTCTAACGATAGACAATCGATTTAGCCGTTTTACCACGCAGCCCCAATTTTTTTCGGGCCAACTTCATGCACCTAGAAAAGGTTTAACCAAGAATAGTTATTATTTTTTATTTATTCTTACATTTTGGACGGTACAGTTATAAAAAGTATCTGTGGCACTACTAGCAGTTTTGTTACAAAATCTCCCTTACAATATTGGTGGGCGACATTGTTGGTTGTTAAATGTTGGTTTCGTTGTATTCAATCGAATTTAAAATTTTATTGGCAACGATTCGTCAATGTAGTTTTCGGTCACTAATATGGATTTCCATCCACAGTGGCGTTTCAATGAAGTTTTGTCACCATCAGCACAATCAGAATTGTAGCAGAACTGCGGCGAAAGCAGTGTGGTATACAACTTAGGATCTGGAATATATACAAAAGTAGCAATTTCTTTATCTAAATTTCAAAATTTGTTTTTTCTTACGTTTTGCACGGTGCATTTTTTGTTTATGTAGTTGATAAAAAATGATGGTGTTACACAATTTTATGGAGGAATGTTAATGTATTTCTTGCATATTTCACAATACTTCCCTCGAACTGTGAATTTTCGGGTTGTTTTTCTTTTAGTATCTTTAATTGTGACTAAAAAAGTTGATTCAAATCATTTACATCTCTTAATTTTAACTTGTGCAGCTCATTCCTTCCACACGTTCTCATAAAACCAAAAATACATACCACATAAAAAACAAAAAATACAGTTTTTCATGTACTTACATTGAAAAGTAAGATTTGATTACTTTGGATAATAAATATTAAACATCTGGGGCTTCTCCAATAAATTGCTTAATTTCATTTGTAGAAATCGTTTAAGTTTTTTTCGGTACCTATATATTCTCCAGATTTTCTGTTCAATAAGGCAAATTGCACATTTGTGATATTTGGATATGTCTAATAAACGAATTAAAGTATGGAAGTAGAAAAAAACAATAGGGAACATGACAAAACATAGCGCAACGTTGTAATAAAACGTGTACTTCGCAAAAAAACAAGATTTATAATTCCGCGCGATCAGTATTAAGGATATAAACAGCGAAAAAATTGACGCGGCACGAAACGAGCTGTGACGTTACAGCCTACAATATTCGGTAGGCGTTGCGTCGGAAAGCGGGTGAACTATGAAAACAAGCGGTCGAGTGCTGGGATCTCCCGTAGACCTAATCGGTCTCCTCGTCGTTTGTAAATTGTAGGATGTGGCGTCACGACTTTGAACCTGTTTGAATCGTTCGCGCGTGTGACTTTAATAACTTATAACAAATTTATTACTGGGAATGAAGGCGTCTTATATTGTATATCTTGTTTTTCAGTACGGTCGAACATATTTATGCAATAAAAAAATTGGGAATGTTCCCAATTATGACACCATTCATATTTGACAAACGTAAGTTCAGTAACCGTATGCATCACAAACTAAATACATACATATACATACATATTTATTAGGAATACCGATAGCTAATTACATTTTACAGTGATTATTGTTTACTCTTCTTGGCAAAAAAATAGAAGCCGAATTAATGAATTGAATGTTTTTAAATTTACTTAACTTACATTTTTTTATAAGCGGAGAATTTGTCAACTACTATAACATTTACTTATCGATGCCCCTAATAAATATTTAATTTGTAACGTATTGTGAATCACCTAACAAAAAAATGATATTCATCATATTTACTGAATTATACGATATCGTTTTATCGAGCATCTTATCCTAGATATTATCATGCATATTTATGAAGTATAAGATAACGTAGAAGTGTGCTGGTTCGCCACCACCGTCAGAGGTTCGTGAAGGGCGGGGAGGGCAAGTGGCTAATTCGTTTGATCATCGTTAGACCACCGATTATTTTCGTTTGAGCACCTTTTGTTTTCGAGTTATTGACAAAATGAATTTTAGGGACTTTGAGGCAGGTCCAAAAATTTTGCAAAACCGAATTATCTATAACGTAATCCTTTGACCTTTGTTAGGCTATGTAAGACCACCAATTATTTTCGTTTTACCTCACTCAGAAGAAAAGTTATCCAGGAAAAACGATTTTCTGGTAATAAAATCATAAATTGTCAGTTTACGTGTCTCTATAAATTAAAGGGGTGCTGTTTTAAGCGGGTATTAACATTTCTGGTCGTTAGACCAACATGAAAACGATTTTGTTAACCCTTTAGTTTTGTTAGACTAGTCTATGGGAAAAATTGTGTCGCAATTATGTTAGAAAATCACATTTTTCGTTGGGGTAAGTCAATTTCGAGGGGTTAAACGAGTAAACCACCTATACAAAAATTCTGAAAAATGCTAATTTGCATATTATTGTTTAAAAAATCTAATAATCCAAAAACATTCCAACAATTCTTAAAAATTTCAAAAAATTCTAAATCTTTACAAGAACTAATTATTTTTCGTCATTTTAAAACACTAATTTATTATCTGCATTTTTATTTTCTCTGTCATTTTTACTCTTATCATTTCTCTATCTTTTTTATTTTCATAGTTTTCATAAATATATTTATCTGATCTGTGTTTAACCTTTCTTTTACTCCATAGAGTAATAAAATATTGAGGAGTCGTACTTCATTTAAGCTTACACCGAGGCTTACATATAGACATACACAGGCTTACACATAGAATATTGAGTAGATAAAGGATATGATCATTGTGATCAGATCAGTTATATATATACTTTTTGATCACTTTTTGAAAGGTTTTTTCTCTGGTTTTCTTCTTGAATAAGTAGTAAATCGTTGGCATATATTTTTTCTGTCTAGTGTTTCCTTGCCGTGAAAAAAATTTTACTATTTTTCTGAAAAAAAAAAAATTTTTAAAAATTATTTTATTTCATACACATTTTCATATAACTAAGTGGAACCCATTTCCACTTAACTATCCAATCATCTTTATGTCTTTAATATCTTCTGAGATATTATGTTCAGGGGGATTTCCTCCTTCTTCAAAATAGGGAGAATCATCAGATTCCATAAAAATAACATATTCATCTGAAGAAAGATCCGTGTCGGCATCATTGTTTTTCTCTTTTTATTCTAAATATCTTTTTGTTTGGTATCTTTGTGCCTATACTATATGAGAGTAAGTATCGAGGCAATATATTAACTTGTTTAATTTCTGTATTAACAGCACCTAAGCAATGCGCATTACTTCGAAGGGAAAAAGAATTCAATTAAATAATAGTCTTATTAAACTAACCGAATCTACTTGCTTTTGTTACTTCTTACTGCCTTCTTCCTGTAATTTAGATTGGAACCTGTTAATAAGATTATTATGAAAAACAATTTACAGTTACAACCGGTGTGACAACCCAAAAAATTACAATAGTAGCAATCGTGAATATTAATTTAACATCATATATTAAAAGTATATATTTAAGAAGGCATATTCTATAGGTTCCGCATGCGCAATAAAAAAAATCTCCATAAATTCTAAAAAAATACTAAAAAATTCTAACAGCCTGCACCAAAATTCTAAGTTGGTTGGTTCCCTTCTCAGTCAATTTTTATGATAACAACATATTATCTTTTCCCGACATTCCCTTAGACATTCCCATTGCCTTAGTTTCGTTAGACCGCCCTTAGGAAAAATGTTATTGCGAAAAAAGCCTTTAAAAAAATATCAACCCGGGGTTAACTTCATACATGGTTGAAATACAAGTGTGTTTTAGGGGTTGGATAAGGATCGTTTGACAATCTCTCAAAAGACGTTTGACCACTTCTTAGTTTTGTTAGACCACCCTCTCGGAAAATTTGGGGTGCAAGTACAACCGATTAGTTTCATTACACCGCTCTTGCTTTTGCGAAAAAATATATATTTTTGCAAATTATCAATCACACGTGGCTAAAATACCGTGTGTTTTAGGGGTGGGAAAAGTGACGGTCGTCTGACCACCCTCTTAAGATCGCCTCCTAGTTCCGAAATCTTTTATAGAATTTTTATTATTGTATGGTACTTTTTTCAATTATTAGTTATCGACTTTAGGGCCACCAACCATAAACAAATATTTTTTCCTCTACTACCTGCCTGAATGTGTTTGGTTTATTAAAGAGGTTTGATTGTTTGTCTTTGTCCTACAAGTCAAATATTTGTGTATGCTGTGCTACTGAGTCATTAATATTAAGACTTAAATATTTGTATTTATACATATCTTTCAATCTAGAATTATAACTAAGAACTACCTATAGGTACTATCATACAGATAATTCCGAGGATTTTTTAATTGATATCATAAAATGCTTTTCGTGTAAGCGTTTTTTTTTTAATGTTTGCATGATTGGCACTTCGACTAGATCTGATATCGGAAGGTGCTTCATATAAATCTCGATAAATGCTGCTTTAGAAATTAGCTGATAATGGACTTTGTGACAAATGTTAGAATTGATTTATTCATATCATTCTTGATATAATCTAAGATTCAGAAGTGGCATTGTTTTTCAAATAGCACGCAAAATACAATTTCAAATTGGTAATAAATAATAGTCAAGTTAGCGTTAGTTAATAGCCTCGTGCTATAGGATCAGCAAATATTTTCTGCCGTAAGTACTAAATAATATCACATCTACTTATTACCGCATATTCTTCGGATTACAATATGGAAACGTATTATTTTTACGATTAATGTAAAGTATTTAATAGATGATATATGGTGGACCGGTTTTAATCCTCGTATACGGAGATCTCGTAAACCGCAATAGATAGAGTTGGTAAAAAAGGGAAAAGAAATCTATTTTGATGGGTAAAAAATAGTCCATAGACATTCAAGATATTTCGACGAGTTTCGGAGCTTTTTCGACAAAATACGGCAAAGCTCATTATCGCTTTTTACGTTTTAGCGTTCTTAGTTTAAAAGATTATTATAAAAAAAATGTTTTAAGGGTTTTTGTTGTAAATGAAGTTCCCTATAACCTGCCGTCATAACATTTACATTATGACGTTCTGTCTCTTCAGGGTATTATTTTTTTCTAAATGCGGACCTGCTTTTTTGTTTAAATTTTTGCATATAGCCGGTGTAAAATTATATTCAATAATATGTGATCATTTTCCTACGTTTCGCCTAAGAAAATAAGATATAAGCGTCATAGAACATAATGACTGAACTCTATGTACATTCTAGGTCTTCCCAAAATCACGTTAACCTTTTATGGTGTCCATAAAGTTATCAGGTCAACTTTTGCAAATCTATTTCGCTATGGCATAAACATTTGCCGTTTTTTAGCCGTTAATTAATCGTGAAAGAAATTTTTTTGCCGCTCTTTAATTTGTTTTTATATCGGGTGCCCTGCTAACTTCAGATCACATATATAAAAAGTTAGCTAAAATTTGGAGTTTTTTGCCTCTGACGAATGGTTATAAGGAAAATATGGTAAGCTTCGTTTTATAAATGGAAAACTTATTTCTTCGAATATCGATTCCCGAATATAAATCAAATTTCCGAATATTAAGACACCGAAATAAGTCGAACGACAAAATTGCATGCAGAAAAGGAGTTAAAATTTTTTTTGTAAATAATTGCATGGTTAATTTTTGTCAAAATATTATCTTATTTTCGAATCAAATACCGAAATGTTGTTATTTACTCATACGGATTTAATTTATTAGGTAGTAAAAATTAGCCTATTAGTCAAAGTGCCCAATAAAACAATTGAACAAACCAAGGTCACCAAATATCTCGGAATTCTTCTCGATGAGCTTTCTTTCTTGGTCAAATCAAGTTGATGCAGTTTAAAAAAAAACTTTCTATTTATACTTACGTTTAGTGTATATGACAATTACTTCAAGGGATAGATAGTTCCACTATTATTACTCTACTACTATGGTTATGTGCAATCGTGCCTATCATATATTATTTGTTGGAGCAACTGTACCAGAGCTGACCAGGTCTTTAGTAGCACAAAAGAGGATGACTAGAACAATTATGTTAAAGTCTTCTTCATGTAAAACTTTATTTCCCACTAGAAATTCTTTCTTTGCCATCACTCTTTATTTTTGCGTCAATTATGTATAAAAAAAATAACCCACCTCATTACTTTGCACCCACTATAATAATTTAAGAATTAATTAAAATTTTACAGTGTCCACCAAACACAATTTATACAAAGTCGCAAACAGCCCCATCGCTTTACCAATTAAGTTACAACAACCAACCGAAACAAAAAAAAAATCAAAAAATAAACTCATTTAAAAATTTATTAAATGAAAATTTAATAAGGAACACTTTTTAATCGTCATATTGAGCGTTCCAGATTACTCTGATGCAAGAGACAGTTTAACAATAGGGATATAATGGTCTGATATTTTTTAGTCCTCACATGTTCTGTCAATAAGTCCAAACATTTTATTTGATTTATTTATTGGTTTATCAAAATGAGAACGAAAGCTCCATCTTTGATCTAGCAGCCCTACTCCCAAATCGCATATTTCTGATACGATTTTAAAATTTGAATTGATCCAGTAAAAGTCATTTGGTTTATTTTTATTTTTGGTGAACGAAATGGCATAATATTTATCAAGGACCATTAGCTACTCTTATTACAATGTTTTAAGTGTCGGTCTAAATACCGCTACATCCCTCGGGAGTCATACAATAATTATAATTTACAAGAAACCAGTGTCAATAAATAATTATACCTAGAAACAATTATGCCAAATAAAATATTTAAATTAAAACACATGGTTACATTTTCATAGCATGCACAAACGTTGGCGTTGGCAAAAATTTAGATTAGGTTATATATTTTAATTGTAGCTCTTCTACAATTAAATTATATAACCTAATCTAAATTTTTGTAATATAAATGCGTATATAGTAATACCTAGCTGTTATATTATCGATAACCAAATAATTTATTACTTAATTTATTACTAATGAGTATTCGATACCTTCCTTTATTTTTCGATGACTCACGAGATATGTATACCTACAGATGTTAGGTACATTCTATACTATCTGAGGTTAGGTATATTAAAAGGCGATAAGAAGTCGGATGTCTCAGATAAATGGTTGTGCGAAAATGACAAATACGTGAGTAAATTCGATCACATTTTAAAATCAACTTGTTATATAAATACACTAGAGGATAACGACTGGGTGAAACAAATAATTTTAGTTCGAGTGCGGTTTGAGATGGTTCTTGTGAAACACACTGATAACGTAACAATCTAAACAGGAGACAACCTTGAGACGGTCAAGCGACCCTTAAAATTGGTTCGGTTTTGAGGCTAAACAGTCTTATACTATCTTTTTCTTAAATACGTTTAGCTGTATAAAAGCATCCTTGTCTTGAAACTTGGAAAGTGGAAGCAGGTGGCGCTAACGGCGCTAGTTCTGTCGTATTGCTGTGGGCATGCGCTGTGACAGGCGCCGTATTGTTTATTTTCTTATTTTATGCAAGTTTATATTTTTCGTGTGTTTTTAATTGTTCACAAAAGAAATCTAAGGTTTTTAGTTTGACAATGATCAGGGTTTTTATGTTAATTTAAAACTTGGGAAAATAAGTTAATTAATAAAAGCATATCTAACAAAAAAAACTACGGGAAAATTTTGTTTCCAATGGATTATCGTTTATTCAAGTATCTAAAAGTATCTCACTTTTTATTTCTTAATATTCATATTTAATGGGTTTAAATAATTTTTACTGTTACTGTTACGTACCCGAATCGGTCAGCGCGCATGGAAGTCACATCACCCGTTTTTAGCCCTATTTTCACCTCTAAATTAAAATGATCAATATTGATGGTAGAGTTGGAGGTGGGACATTTTTTATGGTGTTAGGGTGTTTCCTGCTCTTTAAGGACCTTTTCTTCGATTTCCGATATCTGCAATAGTTTTCGAGATATTTGCAAAAATCGAAACCCACTCCTTTTTTTTACTAAATCGTTTATAACTTTTGTAATTTTTACCGGCCCCACTACAAATTTTTCAAAGAGTTTCTAGATGTCGTTCTGGATCGAATGATCCCTAAATCAAAATTTTCGGTAAAGGTTAAGAGAAATTCATCAAAATGCGATGCGAGAATGCAAAAGCGATTTTCAAGTCGCTTATATTTGACGCGCGCGCCATCTGCTTTCATTTTCCCAAACAGTGGACCAGTTTAGTACTGCGAACTGAAATAATACACGTACTTAACCCTCTAACCTGCATATATTTAATAATACGTCATTAAGTAAAAAAAAAAATAGAAAAAAATGTAGCAAAAAGTGTGATAAGGTTCTGAAACATTTTATTTGGTGACAGATCTATTATTTTGAGAACATAGTTATGTTATTAATCTGAACAGAAAACAGATTAATTGGACATAAGTTACGATGATTATTCGTTTATATTGGATAAAAAAATGTTATATACATTTGGATACATATACCTATTTGGAGACACTTATATTAATCTGAAATAAAAATAATTTCTGAGATTGAATTTCATAATCAGAGGATTTCGTTTGATCACAAATATTTATTATGGTGACAAAAAAAATTATTCCCTAAAAATCTGTAAATATACCAAATAGTATCCGCAGTAGATGCACCCACGTGATCGACACCCGACACCAGTACAAAAACCGTTAAAAAATAAAAATAAATCCTCAATAATTATAATGTGATCTTCGGCTATGACCACATTTCAAGATCGTGACGCTACTTCACGCCTATATTTGCGAAGATGACTTAATATAGAGATAATGCTGTAAGTGAATATAAAATGCGCGCTCTAGGCGGTTGTTAAATTAATTTAATTAAGTATACAAAACTATAAATAACAAGTCCACCTGGTCCACCTAACGGCAGTGAGTATAATAAACAATTGGCGGATATTTTGACGTAGGCGTTTTATTCCTTTGTTCTGGCTGCAGAAGTTTTAAACAGAATTTTATTGTCCATTATATTGCATAGCAAAATGTAAATATAGACACATATAACATAATTAATGAATAGTGTGGATTTCTTTCTTCAGTCGTGACTTGGTTTTTGGAGCAGGTATAGCAACATAACTATACCGGCTGTCACAAGGTGGCTCACCCCTATAACTTTTTATTTATTAACATATCTAAATGATAAGACGTGGGTCCAGAGCCATTCAAAAAGCTCCATTTTCTGACATTTGAAATAATTTTACACCTCTTACCCTTATATATAAATTACTTATGTTATAAATTACCCTTTTGATTTTCAGTATTTTATTTGAGAAAAACGCTCCGTGGACGTTGAACATTGTAACTAGATTAAATATATCTAACAATTTATGTCTTAATATCTAGACTTAGCTGCTCAGTAGATGAGTATCCAGTGACACACTCCACATAACACTTATCACTTGGTTCGTGTGATAGACATATTATGTTTAAAATTCTTGGCACTTTCACCACTACACCATCAAATCACCACACAAGTTGGTACGGTTTTAGTCTATTTAGCCGTCGAAGAAGTCCATTGTTGTCGAGCACTTCGACTTTTTCTTGGCTTTCCAACCTCATCTAATGTTTGCATGTACCTCTTGATCTCATCTTCAACCATAACCATATTTAGGTCACGATGGATGTCATCCTTATGAATGTACCGTGGCGCCTTGATGATGCCTCGAAATACTTTATTGTGGAATGTTTGAATTACTTTAGTGTTGGCTTTCTTAGTGCATCCCCAGAGTTGGATGTAATGGGATTGTGTAATCACAACTCATGACGTCCGAGGAGCCAATACATTTGTCAGAATTCGAGGTTTAATTGCTCACTTTTCTCTTCACATGTGTTTTCCATCTAAAGTCATGCCTAGATACTTTGTTTCGATGGTTTACAATCACTGGAGCATAGTCATATTTCTTGTTGGGGAATCGATTTCGCCCCATTTAGTTTGTTGCGCCATTTCTTTGTCTAAGTGGTGATATTGTTGACTGCTGTTTGAAGTTTGTTTGTAGCTGACTGAATGTCTTGGTCGGTAGCGAGTAGAGCAGTGTCGTCGGCGAATGCTGCCGTAACTACTTCGTCGCTTTGTGGGACATCGTTGGTATACAGCAGGTAGAGAATATCCAAGGACACTGCCTCGAAGTACCCCAGCACCAGTCTTCTTGGGGTCCAAATATTCTTCTCCATATTTAACTCTGAACTGACAGTCAGTGATGTATGAACGAGGAATTTGGCTCATTTGCCGAGGAAAATATTTTCCTAGCTTGTATTCTAGGCAAATGCTTGGACCACTACTACGAATATCGTTGAGCAGATCTTATTGTCTTCTAGTGCTCTCTCAGTTACATCGGTAAATCGATGCACTTGATCCATGGTTGAAGGCTTATTACGGAATCCACACTGGTGGGACGGAATAAGCTGCTTTTCTTCAGTGATTTGTGTGAGTCTTTGAAAGGAGCTTCACTAACAGCTTGGATATAAATATATTTGCAAATATATCCCTATTCCTATATATTATTAATTTACCCTATATTATATTATTATCAATTTCGTACCAGTTGTTATTTTTTCATCAGCCCTTAAAAATTTTAAGGTGGCCTGCTAAAATATCTAAAAAAACGTACGAGTCATTTCAGTTTCTACGGAAATAATAATAATTATTCTTATTAATTATTATTAACCACTTTGCAGGCGTTTTAATGCAAGTAATGCAGTTTTTTTAAATATTATTTTTCTTCAAATGGGACTGCTTGTGTCCATTAAAATGCATTTTTTACAAATCCATTGATACCCAAACGATTGGGTTTTTATGAAAATTTATTTCAAAAAACTGTAAAAACAGATTGTACCTACTTACGTATTTTAAATGTACAATTACCTATTATTTTGATTGGATTGTGCGATAAATTGTCGATTTGCTTATGGTTTGATCTCGATAAATATCGCCAATGTCTCGTTTCGACATTTGACCAACCAGATTATAAACACCTGGATGAAGATCAATTTTTTAAAGACATTTTTCCAAGTAGAAACCAAAAACTTTAGCTTTTTTGTTTAAATATCATGAGTGGTGACAATTATTCCCATGAGCTACTTCATTCCCATGAGCTACCTCATTAAATGTATTTTGTTACTCAATCAAACCAGGGGACTGTTACCAAAATCTTTCAGACCACACGTTAGTCGTGTGAATTAGTCGCTGAGAAATTGATTTCTCGAAAACGGCTTAAGGTACAAAATTCGTTTTAGTGTAACAAAATAGCAACAAAAAAGTGATAAAATCTCTAATAGTTGCAGTCTGCCAAAAGTGGCTTGGCAGCGAGCTTGGCAGCTATATATGCATCGAATCCGAAGACTGAAAATCAAGTGGTATTCTGATTTTGTTTTGATTCCTTGAAGTGAACCTCTGCCTACGTATCAGTTTCACTTTCGAGGAGCAGCGTGGAAGGAAGTTGCTGAAACACTGTCACTCATAATTGTTTGAACAACAACGAATTGTTTGAATTCAAGAACGATGAATACACGCGTGTAGACATATGATGCTTCTGGTATTCTGGTAAAAATTAACAGGTTTTATTAAAATTATAAATACGTAGTAATCACAAGCGTGCTTAACTCCAATCGTAAAGTGAATTGCTTTGACTATATTACCTATTGCAACAGATGATTTATACACCATTCCGCATTTTTAATATATAAACCTGTAATCATACCTTCGGTAGTTAACCTCGTGGGTTTTCTCTATACAAAAGCGGTGTCAATGAAGAACTCCAGTGCCTAGGATTTGAATTTCATAGTTATGGGAATTACTCGATCGTATTCGTCACCGTCTATGCACAATTATTAACCATAATTATTACCTAAAATATGTTTTTAATTAGGTGTCTTCCCTTCATCATGTGACAAGCGTCAACTTACTTCAGTTGCAAGTTAGCTAGTTGAATTTTGTTCTCAGTGAGGTGCAGTTTTAATAGTGTATTTATGCGTTATTGGTGCACGGTGTGTTTGCATAATGTCACTGACATGTCGGGTTCAATATCTGAACGACATCGATCCGTTCTCGTACTCCACGAACTTCCCGGATCCTGCGAGGCCACCTCTGCACACTTTCAGCGTGACGCTTCCTCTCATCAACCAGCTGGCTGCGATCCACCGGTTGCTCAAGTCTCCTCACAGGGTAAGTAGCACCAACAGGTTAATGTCTATTATTGTGGATCCATTGAACTTTTTTTTTTTCTGTATAGTGTATAATCCGTTCAACTTTGTTAATTGGAAACGCTTCCTGCAAATTTGTTAGCAGGGATCAAACAACCGGTAAAGATAATGGAATATATTAAATCGATTGCTTATAATACGATTATTGATTGTTAATATTATTTAGTAGTCCAGTCACTATGTATTTAAAATTCACCATTTCCTGCAAAAGGTCTGACCGGCAAAAAAAACTTCGTAAATGTGTACCTCTATATAGCAGATTTATTGTCTTAAATATGCAACCCTCTCCGAGTTGTGCACTACCCCAGGCGTTCAAAGGGGTGAAATTGCACTAACGTGGAAGCGTAGCTTAAACCGTTAGTCTGACAACAAAAAGTTGTTATTAATAAAAGTAGATTTTGAGTTTTTGCATCTAAAACTCCGCGAAAACATATATCTAGGATTTACAGTTTTTGAATGGCAGGCCCGAGTAGAGAGGCACTTTTTCCCTTAAGGTTACGCGGACCGAGTTTTGGCTGCGGTCGAACAATCCGAGCATTTAAGGCTGAGCCATTGCTCTGATTGCGATTATTTGAAAAGTATCATGTTCCTGAGCAATTGAGCTTTCCAACGGTGTTTTGTTGGAAGTCGTTCGTTTTGCTAAGTTCATATGAAGTTAGCAAAACAGCATAACACAAAATTAATACAAATAATCGGGAGGCAATAGTTTTTAGTTGTGACAATATCGCTGCTTTCCTAGTTCTTGTTGAAAAATGAGAGACCATCAAAGTTCATACAAGAACAAGAGTTAAAAGATGATAAGTTCCCGAACGAAAGCAAAAAACTAATTCGTACGAACCGCACAACAAATTCCCATTACCAATTCGAGTCATAAAAAACTAACCCCTGTATGGGGTGTGTTTTGTTGAGAATATCGAAGAAAAATATGCTTTTTGGATATTTGGCATATCCGCAGCAACAAACTCACCAACTCTACAACTAATGCGTACGAACTCAATAGCAAGTTCGCATAATATTTAGAGTCAGAGAAAACGAACCAACTCTTGTGTAGGGAGCGTTTTGCTGGAAATATTGAAAGAAGTTCTACTTATCGGTATAGTTAGCATGCGACTTGGAAATTAGATCATTTGTCATTTCTCTTGAAATGTCAAATTTTCAATTTCCGGGTTTTCGTATTGTTTACGTAATATGAAGCTATCAAAATAATTCTGGGGCCACAGTGTTCGTCTGCGACAAATTTGATATATGCGATTAAAATAAAGGTGTCATAATGTACATTTCCTTAAAATATCAACTTTTTTGCTATTTCCGGTTTTTGATTTATAACGTTATGGTTATGCCTATTTACAAAAATTATTAAATTATTTCAATCCCTAGACATTACATTTGATTAAGCAAAAACCATAACTAGAAAAAGTTAATAATTTTAGGAAAATAACACATAATATCCTCAGCTCAATAGCATATTCCAAATTTGTCGCAAACGAATACAGTGGCGTCCGAAAATGTTTTTGTCCATAGGCACAACGTGTCATAAATCAAAAACCGGAAATAGAAAAAAGTTTATGTTTCAAAGAAAATAGCATCATGTCACCCTTGGTTAAATGTTTCATTCCAGATTTGTCGCAGAGGAATACAGTAACGTCCAAAATTATATTTTCATCGTTTGATATTATGTGTTATAAAGCGACAACAGGATATAGAAAAAACTTGATATTTTAAGGAAAAGAAGTCATGTCACCCTTACTTCAATGGTATATGCAAATTTGGCGGAGAAATACAGTGGCGTCTGAAATTATTCCGGTCCACATTCCACTTACCACAAGTAATGAATGTCTAGCATTCATTACTTGTGGTAAGGCAAAAACCGGCAATAGAAAAAAGGTCATATTTTAAGAAATATAGCGTCATATCGCCTTTAGTTCAATGGTATTCCAGATTTGTCACAGAGGAATACAGTGGCGTCCGAAATTATTTCCGTCCCTAGACATACTTGTGATACAGCAAAAACCGGAAATAGAAAAAAGTTCGTATTTTGAGGAATGATGATATTAGTTAAATTACATATTCCATATTTGTCTTAAATTACCGTGACTTACGAAAATATGTTTGTACATAGGCATAACCATAACTTGTTATAAGTAATCAAAAACCGTAAATAGAAAAAAGTTCACATTTTAAGGAAAATTACGCTATAGCTCCATTATTTCAATCTCATATATCAAATTTGTCGCAGACCAATACTGTGACCTCGTTAATAATACGAAAAAACGGAAATAGAAAATCTGACGTTTCAAAAGAAATGACATTAATATAATTTGCTTACTTGAGACGTAATTTCTATGAAAAGTTGCATACGATTAATTTAGATTTGATGCTTTTCCGTTTTTTATTTTATTTATTAATAAATAGTAACGCCACTGGATGGTTTCCTGAAATAAGAATCCACATCAACTCTAAATTGTCATTACCGATCTAAATATGGTATCCACTTCCGGCAATGTTGCCAAGTTGTGCACATGTTAAAATTCGTCGCTGAAAATATCTTTCGCCAGAAATAATTAAAAAAGTGATACTTGGATATTTCGTATATTCAGCACCAACCAATTCAGAAAACCCTTGTAATGGGGGTGTTTCGCCAAAAATACTTTGAATGATTTCGAAAACTATGAACCAACCCTTTTAAGGGGGATGTTTTGTTAGAAATAATGAAAAAATATACTTATCGGTACAATTCCCATATTTCAGCATAAACAAAATCAGAAAATCTACAATTAAGTCGTATGAGCCACGCACAAATTCACATAACGATTCCAAGTACAATAAACATGAACCAACATGAAAAAGATTGAAGAAGAAGAATGAAAAAAAATATTTACTGGCAGTGGCGGATACAGAAAAAATTAACAGGGAGGGGGGCACGCAGGGTAAAAAAGAAAATCTCAGGTAGGGGGTAGGGAGGATGTAGAGGTAATAAATGCAAATACCAGGTCTAAACTATGGGGTCAGAAAAAGAAAAAAAAACAGAAAGCCTAGACAGCACTGTCCATAAATGACACGCTGTGTTCGCTGTGCAACGAACATGTACATTGTTGTAATTATAGGTAATAAACAGAAGATCCTGTAAAAACGTAGGTACATTTTTAATATTCGTAAGAAGCTGTATTATAAAATAGTTAAATCTGTATTATCATACCTGGTGAGCTATACGGCCCAAACTTCAAATTGCGTAAATAAAACATTTGTAGAGATGATTCACTTGCCCTCGAACCGTCAAATGGCCCACTTGTAACATGGCAGGGAGGCACGTGCCCCTGTGCCCCCCCGGATCCGCGACTGCTTACTAGGACATTTCAGAAGCAACAAATTCAGAAAATCCACAACAAAATTCGTATAAAAAAGTATATAAATAATAAAGTTGAAATTAATAATAATCAATAACTCATTTATAAATAGATACTTTTCGTCACAATATCAAGTTAGTAATTGCGCTGTGGAATTAAATATCTCATATACTTTTCCGTAAACGAGCAATTCCGGGTACGTCAAAAAGTTATCTTGAGATGTAGTAGACTGAAACTGAGTAAATCATTATAGATTACCACTTTGATTTCCGTTTTACAGCTACGGTGTAATGCCCACTGATGTCGATATCCGCGTCATTGCTGTTGGACCATATAACATATTACGCCCAGCAATTCACCTCTATAAAGTTAGCACTACCACATGCGAGATGAGAGGTGGCATAATGTGATTAATTTGTCGCTTTTTTGTCGTGATTTTGTCGTGCAAAAAAAAATTTGTCGCGATATAATTTTTTTAAAAACCAATGGTAGTGCTAACTTGATATTAAGTTAGCACTACCACCTCTGGAAAACGGTCTTCCAATGATAGGATAAATGTCGCATCTGGTGCATAATTTGTCGCTTTTTTGTCGTGATTTTGTCGTGCAAAAAAAAATTTGTCGCAAATTGTTTTTTCCTGAAATCGATGATAGTGCTAATTTGGTATCAAGTTAGCACTACCAACCACCTTCTGATATTCTGATGAAAGTCTCGTCTCGCGCATAATTTGTCGTTTATTTGTCGTGATTTTGTCGTGCAAAAAAAAAATTTTCAAAAAAAAGAGTCAAGTTTATGGTAAGCAATCACGACAAACAAGCGACAAATAATGCGCGATACGAGATAGTGCTAACTTGATATCAAGTTAGCGCTACCATTGATTTTTTTTTAAATTTCGCGACAATTTTTTTTTTCGCACGACAAAATCACGATAAAAAAGCGACAAATTATGCACGAGACGGGACTATCTTCCGAATATAGCAAGATGGGTGGAAGCGCAACTTGATAACAACTCAGCACTACTATTTAAATAAAAAAATTCCGTGACAAATTATATTTTCGCACGAAAAAATCACGACGAAAAAGCGACAAATTATGCAGCAGATGCAACATTTGTCCGAGCATTGGAAGACCGTTTTCAACAGGTGGTACTGATAACTTGATAAAAGTAAGCATTACCATTAGGTTTATAAAAAAAAATTCGCGACGTTTTTTTTGCAAGACGAAATCACGACAAAAAAACGACAAGCTATGCGCGAGACGAGACTTCTCTTCATCAAGTTAGTCACTACCATTGAGTTTATAAAAAAAAAAATTTCACGACATATTTAATTTTTACACGACAAAATCACGACAAAAACAATAAAAATTATGCGCGAGACGAGATTTTTATCAGAATATTAGAAGATGGTTGGTAGTGCAACTTGATATCACTATCATCGAGTTATGGAAAAATAATTTCACAGCAAAATTTTTCTTTGCACGACAAAATCACGACAGAAAAGCGACAAATTATGCACCAGATGCGATATTTGTCCGATCATTAGAAGACTGTTTTCCAGAGGTTGTAGTGCTAATTTGATATCAAGTTAGCTCACTCATCGATTTATGGAAAAATAATTTCGCGACAAAAATGTTTTTTGCACGACAAAATCACGACAAAAAAGCGACAAATTATGCACCAGATGCGACATTTGTCCGATCATAGGAAGACCGTTTTCCAGAAGTGGTAGTGCTAACTTAATATCAAGTTAGCACTACCATTGGTTTAAAAAAAAAATAATATCGCGTCAAATTTTTTTTTGCACGACAAAATAACGACAAAAAAGCGACAAATTAATCACATGATGCCACCTTTCATCTCGCATGTGGTAGTGCTAACTTTATAGAGGTCAGCAATTCATATTTTGTCTTCGGAGTCGAGCAAACGAAACTTCTTTCTTGAATCTCTCTCATTGCAAGTTTTTTTTTACATCAACTATAATATTATAATTACAATTATAATATTATCACATTACGATAATTTTCACTGGTAATTTTCATTTTAAAGGGTTTTGTTTTTCGGTCTCGAAATCGTCATGGTAATTTGTTGTTAAATATGCGAAAAATCGGGATAAATATTAAGTAAATTAAATAAATTAGCAACCTTTTAGCAACAAATTATGAGTTGGCTTAACTTTCGATTATTTAATAATGTTTCGCTAAGTTCGCGCACCTGAAATATATTTATTTAAAAAATTTAACCTCCTTCGAGTTATGTGAGGTAATACTACAGACAGTAAGAATTAGTAATCCTCGATTTTTTTAAATTTAAAAATCATTGAAATAAATTTAAAAATCATCAATAATAAAACATGGTTTTTCGATTTTTACAATTTTTCTCTTAGTGTACCATAAGTATAATTTTTTAATAGCAACGATCATATATCTATTTTTAAACGTTTTAGTTTTACATATTTTACGAATTTGAGTAGGTATGATAGAATTAAGATCTAAAAATTTAGGGAATTATTCTCATCCTCGTAGGTATATATTTTTGTATGTTTTGTATGTATATATGTAGGTAGGTATGACTAGGTATTTATTTTTATAAAAAAATGTGAAAATGGGAGTAGGGACAATTTAATTTTACTATTTACAGGCAAACTTAATTCTCACTTAATTTCCTCAATTATTTATTAGTATCTCGTTTAATTTTATGTAAACTGTTTATGCCGATAGTTATGCGATGTCATTATGGCTCCAATTACTATTCCTATGCAAAGAAACAGGAAACTCAAACTACGTCTATCTTATTTAGCAATCTTGAACTAGCTATGGCAGGAAAATAATATTTTTTTTACTGGGTATTATAAATAGTACCTATATCACTTATTTGGTGTCTAATTTTCAATTGTCTGTCGGTAGTCTTAACACAAGTTGAATTCTTGGAATTTTATAGGGAAGCTTTTATGACGTTATCTTTTTAATTAATCGTGCGTAGAATAAAAAAAAGACGAAACAAACGCTTTGGTATACATATTACCATCATCAGCTTAATGCGGTTTAATGTGTTTACATATGTTAATTTTCTATTGGTTGTTATATAATACGATAAAATGCTAATTAAATTGCACATTTACGTATTTGTTAAAATAATTACGATGGTGTCTTTTGTAACAGCTACGTAATATTTCACTTTCAGATAATGATGTTTCTTATTTTACATGATGTACAAAAACTTTCAACTATATACCTATATGTATGTATACTCTATCCAACGAGAGAATGGACTTGCTTTGCGCATCGGCGACTAAAGAGGAAGGGCTCTGTAACGAGCTACGCAGGACCGTCATTCGATGAAATAAATTCGTAAGTTGGTGAAATAAATTTTATTTTGAAAACATGAAAACATTTTATTTATTTGCGGATTGTCTTCCTTTAATTTCTTATATAAATTTATTATAATTATTTTTTGACTTTGATGCACGACCTAAAATTAAAAACAAAAATAAATCATTGACCACGGTTACTGGTGGTGAATAGTGTGCGTATTAAATAAAACATATTTATTATTATATTTCTTTACCTGGCCTCTTTTATTCTTCTTAATTGGCGATAATGGTGGATTTATCTCGTCTCTGGCTGCTGTCACTCTTATAATAGATTTAAAACTTACTTCACAACCGTAAACAACACAACTAAAATAACCGTACTTGCGCGACTACAAATACAAACTGTGAATAGGTAGGCAGTAGTAGGTACTTTATATAATTAGGTACCAGGTAGGTATCGGACCCAGACGCCGGCCCTGGCTACCTGCTGAGCCAATTAAGACGTTGAGGGCGTTGAACTAATGTTCTAAGGGGCGGAGATCTGACCAAAACAGACGAATTTTCGCTCGAGTGCAAGTCCATTCTCTCGTTGGATACAGTATAGATATTAGGGTGGTCCTTATTTTGGAAAAGGCCCGATTTTTTTAAATGCTCTCACTAAACCGGAAGTACCTAGAGGCCTAGAAAATAATGGGATTTAACATGGGTTTTCCGGTTTTTTAGGTTAAACTAAGCGTTGAGCACTTGATTTCCTTCGGTTCTAGGTGAAAATTAGCATCCTTTTCGAGGTTTTCGATATCGCTGAATCCAAATATCAAAAACCGGTTTTGACTAATGACAGTTTACAAAAAAGCGGCCAATAAAAATTTATTTTTTACTATTTAAAATTTTAAGGATTTTTTTATATTTTAATACAAATCAAGTAAATTTTCGTCGTAAAAACATTGGTAACGTGTTTTCGCTAAATGACCACAGCCAATTAAGCTGTCAATGCAATTTTTACTCGAGTTTTAAGTTTTTTTCAATTTCTGAATTCAATTTCAATTCGGAAAATATTCTTAATCAAGTGTTTCAATACAGCTAAATCCGAATATGATGTCAAAAATGGTATTGGACTCATGACAGCTGCCAAAAATGCTGTCCATAGAAATTCAAATTTCATTTCAGAAATTCAATTTTTTGACAACTAAAACTTTTGGGGTTTTTATATGTAAATACAAATATAGTAGTTTCGTCGTAAAAAAATTATGTCATTTTTGCTAAATGACAACTGTAGTTTTGGCAGCAGATGCCTTTATTCGTAGGTAACGCAATAAATTATACTTTAATTATTTCGATAGTAGGAATTTTGTCATTGTTAAAAATTAATAGCTAGACATGTTGCTTTGGTACTTGTAAAACGTATACTTATTATACTCTGTATATCAGGTCGTGATTCGTAGTGTTTGCTTTATGATGTGATTAGGTTCTTGACTAGATTCCCCTTTTTCTTAAAACACTGTTGTTTTTTTTTAATAATAAATCATCTTAAATATTTGTACCTAGGAGTAGATATCAAAGAATGCTCGTTATGATGTGACTAGTGACTAGGTATTCCCTTTTTTCTTAAAACACTGTTGTTTACTTTTTTTATAATTAATCATCTTAAATGTCTGTAGATATCAAACAATGCTCTTTTGTTTATAGTGAGATATTATACACGTGTCATAAATATATATGCTTAGGTATGTTTGTAGCTCTAAGGTTGATAATGAGGCAGTGAATAAAAGAGATTTATAATGGTGAGGAATATCCGTCATGTACTGTAGCTATATAGATTTTAGCTATGAGTTGTGGAGAATTGATTATGCTACATTAATAGAGTCCACATTAATAGAGACTGACTTAGGCAGCGCAGCGTTTCAATGGCCAAGACGAAGGCAGCGGCTTTGTTTTAGCTGCGGAAGACGAAGATAATTGGTCTGTATTGTTATGGACTCGTAGTATAGTGAGGACAATACATTGAACTGATTCGAATAAAATTAATTATGTACCTATCTATAATTAACTGAATAATTATTAAGGACGTACCACGCTATACTTTAAGTTGATATAGGTACAACGACGTAGCATAGATACTAAGTCAATATTTATGCTGGTGTCCTTTTCTGAACATACCTACTAATGTAAAACATTGATTGTAAACGTTAAAATACCATTACTGTTGTGGAAACCATCAAAACAGCTATCTTCCCTATAGCCATATCATATTAAATTTATTCTAATTGTAAATGAAAGAGAGTGTGCCACTCTTAGCTGCGATTCGCACCTTTTGTTTCGGGCGCCAATGTCTGTTTAAAGTGTAGATTTAACACTTTTCCCTACAGGCGGCGCTGTAGGCCTCAGCTAGCTTCGAGTGGAGATTGACGGAAATTCCAGGGGTCACGTGACTCGTAAGAATAAAGTTCTACTATACTATATACAAGTAATACGCCTTATGGTTTTAACAGTTTTCATTAAATCTTGCTAGTCGTCATCTTATACATCTATATCTATTTTGTACGGCTATCTATCTAGATCTGCATACATATATGTACAGCTATATGTGTCTGCGGGTAATTCAGTCTGCTTACATCATACTTGGTTATGCGGGGAAGATTTAGCGTAGTAAGGGTGGCAAGTGGGAATCATAGTATTATTTTCGGGACCCAAAATGGCGGTGAATGATAATAAGGTGGTGCTGTGACGGTAGCAACTGTATAAGTAGTTCATATATATTTCAAATAATGAGTGAGTATTCGGGAACTCAGGTTTTGATTCTAAATTATTTGACAACTTATAATAGAAGGCCTTGAATAAAAGAATTAATTGATTCTCAAATTAACAATAAACGGACTTTGATAGCACCAGGTTAGGTGAGTGAGTAGTACTTTGAGATATGGAGATATACGTCATCCGATGGCCTTATTATGTGACTTACTTCCCCCTTTCTCGTTTTTTTTACTTTTGTTCTCTTAATTTTTTACTTTCTCATTCGATATCTCAACGATCAACGGTAGGCATATTTATAATAGCTCTTAGTTTTTTCTAATTTTTGACTTACCTAATTACTCATTCTTGAAATATATGTGTACATGGTATAATGACTGCCTAGGAGCACCAGTTAATTTCCCAAGAATATTTTTAGATTGTTACGTTACTAGTGTATTTCACAAGAACCATCTCAAGCCGCACTGAAGCTATAAATCATGCCCTGGAAGATAATGTAGGGATGTACCCAGGATTAACTGCACTTGAACGCGCTTCCTATGAGGGATTGGAGTGCATTTTGTTCCACAGCAAATACTAACTGGTCACACAGAAGCTATTGTAAATGTGCCAACGGTAATTCGCAACGGTAATTTGTAGAACGGGAAAAAATCAACAAAACAATATTTAAGCGCGATTCGCAACAAAATTTGCCCCTTTTTTTCAGGATGGCGGAGAAAGCCCATAGGAAATCTTGGGCGATAATTTCAAGTTTAGTTTTTATCCAAAAGTCAGCCTTCTCGGTTTATTTGTATTTTCAAATGTAATGACTGGATTGTAGAGCGACTAAATCAGAGATATGGCAACAAATATCCCATAATAAGCACAAAATTCTTACTTTTCAAAACTAGTCAAACTTTTTGTTGTTGGTGGTCGTCCAGCTTAATTTACGTTTAATTTTTGTGGGAATTTCTGTCTCACCGATGGTTAACAAAAAAAAACAAAAGGCAGAACCTCTATCTATTATTTTCTTTCGGCAGATTCAAAATGCTGCCATTGGCATAAAGATGCTTACATTTTTTCATATCTATATTATCGCCATGTCAAGTAACCGACACCGAGACATGCACTTTGTTAATGTCATAAGCCACATTTTCAAGAAAGCGCTTTGCATAACTGGATTATTAACGAGAATAAGTATTTGAAATTACTGCCAATTCTCACTTTGCAAATCATTAATGGCTGACAGTAGTATTAAAGTTACGCCTTTACGAACTCAAAATAATAAAAAAATAAATAAATACTAATGATACCTGACATTTAGATACCGAAAAGCTCCAGATGTAAGTGGCAGACGTTTAGTGTGGCGTTTATTAATAGCTTTCAGGGAGCAGGTTTTCCTTTATGTGGTCAATTAGGTATTATCATTGAGAATTCCTGTTTCTTGATGAGGCAAACCTTCACGATGCATCCGCAACAGCTGCTAAGCAATTTTAAGACCTTTGATTTATGAACGGGTTAGGCACCAAAGTTCTAACATGTCATTTTGCATAAAATCAAACCCAATTATTTCCGGAACAGATCCTCTCCTTTACGACCGTTAAAAACATTCGAAATTTTTAGTGCGATGGATAATAGTAAGTCTCCGGTGGAAATGGAAGTATATAAAAAAAGGGAGATATTTTTTTTTCAAAAAATAATAATTTGCTTACTTGCTTAACAGTGGCGGATCATGATTTTATGGGGCCCCAGGCGCAACCTGGTCTGGAAGCCCTCTGCCCACCGGGATAAGGCTAAGGGAGGAACCCTCGACCATGAGGCCCTAGGTACGCGCCTCATGCGCCTGTGCGGTAATCCGTCGCTGTTGCCTAATAATAATATGTTTAAAATACCATATATTACCGTTTAAAATACCATATATTATTATAAATACACTACAATGATAAGTGTATTATCCGCCTGACGCTGCCCTAAAATCAACAAGATCGAGCGCGGTTTTTCAAAATGATCACGCGCCCCATCAATGTGATGTTGATATATATTTCTGACAATATTTGACTGCAAAAACTTTCTACTTTCTAACATATAATATGTGCACAACTTTCTACATGATTGTGCGCATAAGAAACATGAATTTTTTGGTGTGTTCAGTGTGAATTATATTTTTTCTGAAGAATATATTTTTCTAGAAAGTTTATTTGGACTAACCGGTCTCGTCATTTATATGGATGGGAGGTGGGAAGCCATTAGTGACGGTAATTCCCGACTATTTACTTGTCGAAAAGTATTATACAAACAACCTATACGTTGTATCAATCAGATCAGCAGCGCCCAACCGCGACGGAAACAGCCTGCTGATGACGGGGTAATTATCCATTTGTCAATTTATTATATATATGAAGAAGGCATCTTGAGAGCTTATAAATGTAAAAATAATCGGGTCATAGTGTAGGTATACTATTCGTGCCTAATAATTTAGTTCATTGAAATAATACATACTTAGTAACAATACGTACAATTTTAATCGACCTGCTAATAAATCAGTTTTTAGATTGTATATATACTTTTATATAATCAGTACATGTGCTACTTTAATGAGAACATCTGGTGTTTGCGGTCATTAAGCGGTTTCTTCGCTCTCCTTGAAGACTTAGGTGTTAATTTTATCTAAGAACATTGTCCTAATATGAGTCCATCAAAAATTTAAACCATTCTTTGTTTTTACATGCACTCATTTCAATTAATTTGATTCATATTTATATAATAGTACAAGTAACCAATTTTTAAAAAGCCGAAAATCCATAGGACGCAATTAATATAAAACAAAAAAAAATTGGTGTAATGGTTTAGGCTATTGCAAGGCGGTATACATGTGTTTTGTCGGTATAGGGGGGTGGGGAACCCTCCGCAATTAAATTTTAAATCCAATAATAACATTTAAAAATTTTGAAATTTATATCTATTTTTATCTCTTGTTAGCTGATGTTACTCATGCACCTATAGCTTTACTCGGATTACCTATTCTAATATATGGTACCGTTAATACTAGAATTAACTCGAAAATCCAGGTAGCAACCAAATGATAAAGTAATCTGTTGGAACGGTTTGGCCTGTCAAATTAACTATTTACATTAGGCAGGTTTTACCGTATATCGAGGTCAAATGTCACATAACCTGCGGTGTTTCTTAAAGTACTTCCACAATAATTTTAAATTGTTCAGGTATTTCTGTAAATGATCATAGACACACGGATAATAATATTATTATAGATAATATTTTTATAATGCCAATTAACTCCTCGGTGCGAAAGTCGTATAGTAGGTACCTATAATGCATTCGAACGGGAAAAAATCCACACGAAAATCAGAAAACAAATACTTTTGTACCATTGTATTCGCTATCTAATTATAAACAGCTTTCAAAATGTTCGTCGGTTCGTTCATCTATCGTCACATGTATATATATATATATATATATATATATATATATATATATATATATATATATATATATATATATATATATATATATATATATAATATTTTTATAATGCCAATTAACTCCTCGGTGCGAAAGTCGTATAGTAGGTACCTATAATGCATTCGAACGGGAAAAAATCCACACGAAAATCAGAAAACAAATACTTTTGTACCATTGTATTCGCTATCTAATTATAAACAGCTTTCAAAATGTTCGTCGGTTCGTTCATCTATCGTCACATGTATATATATATATATATATATATATATATATATATATATATATATATATATATATATATATATATATATATATATATATATATATATATATATATATATATATATATATATATATATATATATATATATATATATATATATATATATATATATATATATATATATATATATATATATATATATATATATATATATATATATATATATATATATATATATATATATATATATATATATATATATATATATATATATATATATATATATATATATATATATATATATATATATATATATATATATATATATATATATATATATATATATATATATATATATATATATATATATATATATATATATATATATATATATATATATATATATATATATATATATATATATATATATATATATATATATATATATTGTGTTGTATGATTATAAGAAAGTTCTTTAAAAGCAGACATATGTTGTTTATGCGAAACTCTACTAAAGCCAAGTAAAACATATAACATACAGAATTATGACACACTAGACAGACAGAGCGGACAGAGGAGGTGGCACGGCCATACTCATACGGAAAAACTTACCCTATTCACAAATATCCCTCCCAAGACTGAACTCCATAGAAGCCACGGCAATAAAAATTAAAACAAAACATAAGGAAATACTTATTATATCAGCATACAAAAAGCCGAATGACAAAATAGACATGACAGACTTTGACAAACTTAAGCAACTCAACAAACACTACATCCTGCTGGGGGATCTCAACAGTACACATAAGTCTTGGAACATTATTAAAAACACAGAGGATAACAACAGAAAAACACTGTATGAATATGCAGAAAGGCACTATCCAAATATTAATATTATAGCACCATCCTGGCCTACTAGACCAATCTCAGATAACATACTAGACATAATAGTGACCAGCCATATAAATGAAAACATGCATTTACAAAACATCCCGCACATACAAAGCGATCATACAGCCACATTAGTCAATATAGAAATAGATTATGAATTACAAAAAACCTTCAGACTTCCAGGAGAGACAGATTACGACTGGCAAATATTTAAAAATTACATAAACGCAAAAATTAACGCTAACCCAAACTGTGAAACTGTTGAGGACCTCGAGCAGGCTGCAGAACGAATAACTACAACCATACAGACAGCACTTACAACCAGCCAAAAAACACTGGGAAATCATTTAAGATCCCATCCCCTCCAGAGACATATTTTGGACATTATCCACCAAAGAACGCAAATGAGAAAAACTTATCATAGAACTAAAAACCCTGCTTATTGTAATCTAATTAATAACCTAACAAATACGAAAAAGCATCTCAGAATTCAGAGATAGTACTCTCAAAAAAACCATAGAATCCCACCCTAACGATCCGCACTATCTTCCGAGGCTATTCACTAGAGCAAAACCCCCGATACCCATATTAATCACAGCCCGTGGAAATGCGCAAACGGATGTAGAAAAGGCCGAGTGCTTTTCTCAAACATTTGCAAATCAATTCAAGCCAAATAAAATTAACATAACTACCCAAATAATGGTACAAGAATTTATAAATACATTAAACAATAAAAAACTTAAAAACGATGAACAATCAATATTTTTCACGCCGCAACAATTACATGCAGTAATCAAAGCACTCAGAAACAGAAAAGCACCCGGCCCTCACAATATTCCCAACTTTGCCCTTAAAAATTTACCATACCTTGCAGTAATGTTCCTAGTAAACCTATTTAACTCCTGTATGAGACTTACCTATTATCCCACATATTGGAAAACAGCCAAGGTCGTCCCCATACATAAACCAAATAAATCCCGCGCAGATCCAGCTTGCTATAGACCCATCAATCTTTTACCATCCATAGGCAAGCTACTAGACTCACTTATCCAATCCCGAGTATTGGAGTTCGCACAGACAAATAAAGTCATGAGCGAATATAAATACGGATTCCAACCCAGCCATTCCACCGACCAACAGCTGTTTCGCATCTGTGAACGCATTACCACCAACCTTAATCGAGGTCCTCTCACAGGGGGTGTCTCCCTAGACCTCGAGAAAGCCTTTGATAAAGTCTGGCACCCTGGACTGTTATATAAGCTACATCTAGCGAAATATCCGACGCGTATTATTAAAATAATACAGTCATACATATCTAATCGCAAATTCGTAGTGACAGTCAAACAGGATGTATCCACGTCCCGCCCAGTGTTAGCCGGCGTACCTCAGGGCTCTGCACTAGGACCAATACTTTTTAACCTATATACGCACGATCTCCCACATCCAGAAGACTATAGGACCACTGTTGCATTATACGCAGACGATACAGCCACATTAACAAACTCAAAGAGCCCGCAACTGATACAAAGACTAATGCAACAGCAGACGAAATTGTAACTTATTACCACAAATGGGGGCTACACGTAAACGGAGCAAAGACGCAGGTCGTCATATTCACCAATAAAAGACATTCACCAAACATAACAATCTGCATAAATGATATAAATATCAAAAATATCACGATATTAAAATACTTAGGGGTGAATATAGAAAGGCACTTTAAATTCGCAAAACAAATACAAGACATAACCACTAAATCTAAATTAAGACTAGCCAAAATAAGGAATATAATGCTACAAGCAAATACGGAAACGGCAACCCTTCTGTATAAAACATATATACGCCCAATTCTCACTTACGCGCCTCCAGTGTGGTATCCCTGGATCACAAAAACACAACAAAATAGCCTACAAATAATACAAAATAAATCGCTAAGATTAGCCACAAATATCAGGCGCTCGAGTAGAACCAGGAATACCATACGGCATGAACGAACAGGCACACAACTTCTAGATACATATATAGAAAATAGAATCATTCCATCATTCATAAACAGACTTAACACTCACACAAACACTACCATACAAACAGCACTCATACCTAAATTTTTACATCCGCCAAAATATCCATCACTGAATTTCGTTTATGCTCCATGACACTGCATCCAAACCCCAATACTAATTATGTAGATAGAAAAAATAATAAACCAAAAAATATATAAAAATAAAAATAATAAAAATAACCATAAAACCATTAATTACATGCAAAACAAAATGAAAAGAGCATGAAAACAAAATAAATAAAAGAGGAATCGAAAAAAAAAAGATAGACAATAATAAAATATAATTATATAAAAGATAACACAAAAAGACCCAAAAATACTAACTTAGGAACCTAAGACCTAAGACCTAAGGAATTTGTATCCAACGCTTCTTAGCCACAGCTTTTGTAAATAACTAACAACTAACAATAGAAAAACTAACACCCGCAAATTCCCTACAACATCCTAACCATAGGTCGCAGACAATCATACATACAAACGGAAATTCTAGAACAAAGTAATAATATAAAACACAACCGGCAAAAGTATCCCGGAAAGGATAGATGCCAAAGCATTGCCATCAACGACAGCTGTTCCACTGTTGGGCGATAATTTAACTCCCGAATCATCCCAACCATCGGTCGTAGACAATCACACAAATAAACGGAAAGTCTTGAACAAAGTAATGAATCAAAACATAACAACCGGCAAAAGTATCCTGGAAAGCATATATGCCAAAGCATTGCCATCACTGACAGTGTGATAATTTGTTTTATTACAAAGAATTTATGAAAATTAATGAAAGCTTAAATAGGATGATAATACTTGGTAATACTTGGGATGATAATAATTGTAATGATTTGTAAAACATAATATGTGAAAATGCTTTAATACGTTTTTGTTTTTAGACTTGTATAAAATGAGATAATAATAGTAATAGAATAGCGAAGAAACGTCTGATAAGCTTACAGGATACTTACACTATTTCTTCTCTGTTGATTCCTTCCTATGGGCGCCAGTTCCATGAACACTAATTTATAATTTGAGAAGGATCACTGAGAACATGAGTACCCTATCGTCTTAGAGGGGGTCCAATGAAGCCTATGTAAATATTTTGCAAGATTAGAATTTATAAAACTGAAGTTATTTTCCAAACAGTGCATGAATCTATGATATTACTATATTCTATTAAATCAATTGAATTTAATTTGTCTCAAATTGTAGGATTTAAATTGTTTCCTGAAAAGTTTCAAAATAATAATAAGAAAGAAGAAGTAATTTATATATGACTATTTTTATTGTCATATGATCATATAGATAAATAAACAAATGCTGAAACTTATAAATACCCTACGCAAACTTACGAAACTTATTCTAATACATGGGACTAAGCCTCTGGTACAATATATCCTTAAAACTAGCAAAGTTTGAAATGGTTGTTACCTTAGAAGTTTTATGTTAATCCTTTTAATTTGCGATGCACAAACCCTTAGCACTATTTTCCACGACACTGGTTTGTTAACAGCTGATGCTGGGCTCTGGTGGTGTCATCTAGCGGATGCCGCCGTGCTTTCTCTGGAACGCTCCTAGGATTGCCGGAACTTTATTGTAGTATATCTTGACCCTCAAACTGTGGATGGTCAGATTCTGCACTTATACTGCATCTTTATGCATGGAATTTCTTATACAATGATCCTTTTCCCTTTTCTTCTCACCAAAGTCTTCTGCAGGCTGGGGGCGCTACCAAGCCTCTACTTCTCACGTCTTAATTTCGACGAAAACACTTATAATGCAGTTATGTCTGCTTTAAAAGTTATCCCACTGGTGTTCTACTTATATCTCACTATTTTAATTATTTCTCTTAAGTTTAACTTAACTTAAATTTAAATTTTGGTAAAAAAAAATACCAAAATTTTGGAAATTTTTCTAATATTTTACTTTTATTGCTATTTTTTTAAATATCCACTTAATTTACTATTTTTATATGTTTTTATAATTTTGAAACGTTTCATATTCTGACGCGGTTTTGGTTTTCGCCTGTAAAGTTGCTGCAGAGTACTGATGAAGATTCAAAAATTCGATGAATATTGCCTTTATGGTTTAAGCGCCTCAAATTCTGCATCTTGAAGTTTTTGGGGGAGTTGCAGGTCAAGTATTTGTTGTCAAAATGAAATGAATATTAAATACAGTGGCTTCAAGACGGCGAACATTTTTACTATTTAAGTCACAATTACCTAAAAATCGGTTTATCGGAAATTTTGGGGTCGCCATCACGATTTTTTTTGTCAAAATAAATATAGAAGATGGTTCCTCCAAATTGGCTCTCGAATTTTGCCATTAAGTCAATAAATGCCTCCCAAATTATGTTTCAATATTTTTGATACTTAAATGATACACATTTATCACCCAGAACGTAATAATCTGTCATCGTCCATGTAGCACATATCAGAAATAATTATCGATTATTTTTTTTTTAGACATTTCATATGCCGATGCAGCTTTCGCCTGTAAAGTTGCTACAAAGCATTGACGAATTTTCTAATGATGTATTTCCGGATTTTTAGGGGTAACAGATCTAATATTTTTTGTTAAAATGAAAAGAACATTCAATATGGCGACTCCTATATAAGGGACAATCTAAATAAGGAATATCTAAATGAGTACTGTAACAGTACCAACTCAACGGATTTCTACAAGTACATAATTTTTTTAGACGACTTACATTTTATATATTATATTTATTTGATATAATACTTTTACGTAATACCTAAAGTAATAAATAGCATTTAAGAACTCGTTTTGATCTATACAAAAATATAAATTAATAGCAATATTGTCTTGCCATTATAGTATATATGATTCGCGAATTCGTTTTCTTTGTAGTCGATAAAATACAGGTAGTGTTAGTCAGATACTATCAAATAAATTAGGCACATTAATCATGATACAAATAGATTCAATAATTATCGTCAATTTAAAATTATTGTTCTGCGAATGGAAAATATTATCGGTATTAATACTGCCTACTATAATTATCAGAGACTTATCCTCGGAATTGCAATCAAATCGTTTTTTATAGCTAAATAATGCTACACTATACATAAATTAATCTGATAGTAAATGTCAAGCATTTCAGGTAAATTAAATACTTGGTGGTAAAATGACTTTGCGTTTAATAGTTTAGCAAGCAGCACTGGAAGGTATGTACCTAGTATGTTTTACATAAGCATCTCGTAATGATATAAAATTCTTTGCATAATATTTCTAAGCTATTGCAAACTTTAATATGGGGATATATTAATAGGGTTTTCAGGCGTACCATTTTAAGATTTCAATTTATGCAGATCAGTTAATATATAATTTAAACAATTTAACATACTTGAAAATCAAAAATACCCAAATAAAAGAAGAGATAAATATTTTATCTCTTGGATAAAACTTTACAATTAACCCACAAACAAACACCAATATACAATTTAATGATGTTATTGCACACATAGAAGAAGAACATAGAAAAAATACCGAGTAGGTACACAACAAAATCAAATAAGATCCTAAGTAAGTAACGTAATTATAAAAAAAAACCAAAAAAACTTAAGTTAACAAAATATTACAAAAACAACATAACAAATCAAAAAAGTGTATCAAACATAATCCACAATTAATGAAAACCAGACAAAGGTAACAAAACCGTAATGAATGCAACAGCAATGTCAACGGGGAGTAGTTGAGAAAGCTGTTGCGAGATTTGAAACAAACAAACAAATATACGAAGTCAAACTAACCGGAATAAAAACAAAATTTATTACTTTCATATAATTCCCTTTTTGTTGTGCGCATTCGGAACAACCCTGATATTGAAACCGAAGGTTACACCTGGTGGAGAACTGATATTGGCCACGTAAATGTCACCAAATCTCCGCGCTATGATTTTTGAGTTGGCATCGCTTAGACCTGCGAACTTCAAAGGGACTATAAACAATACCAACCGTGACACAACTGATTAATATTCTGTAAATTTTGATAATAGTACGGGAGGCATAGGGTTATTTTTTTTGGCACTTATTTTCTTCATCACCGAACATTGATAGGATTCTTCGGTAAGTGATTCTAAGCAACAATTTGCATATTCAATGAGGGGATTTTACGATGGGTTGAGACAAAAAATGACACTCACAAGATACAAATGTGACCACTTTTTTTCACGTGTAAAATTGGTTTTAGTGACGTATACTAAAATTATACTAAAAATAAATAATAATAAATAAAATGGTTGATTAGTTGATTAATAAATAAAATAGTTGATTAGTGTCACTAATAGAACAATTTATTCGATATCCACCATATATGGGAGAACAAGTACCAAAAAAATCACTACTCCCGTACTATAAATACTCAATAACTACAGATGAATGTGGCTTTCGTTTTTTAATGTGTTTTTTTATTGAACTTACTACAATAATTTACGGTTACCTTGATATGATAAACAAATACGTATAATTATTCATGCCTTGAAAGCCTGAACAAAGTTAAGTTATAAAATATAACAATATAACATTCTATTGCGTGTGGGAAAGAGGTTATAATATAAAATATATTCGTCAAATTGCAATTTTATTGTTAATTTCATCTACTCTAGAACGTGCGTTAAATTTTTTAAATCCCATTTTATTTTCAAGTTAATTAATATAACAGTGTCAGTTCCGTAAAAGAAAGTAGTTGATTCATGGCCAAACATTGCAATTATATTATTTTGTTGCCAAAATTTCCGCAGCTATAAAGAAATATGCAGACAAATTATTAATTGCTCAAGTAACACATAGAAGTATAATAAACGTATTTTATTTGATTAAATCAAACGTGATATACGGAATTATTAAACGTTTATTTTCCAGATGAATAAAATATAGACGTCCACTTATTATCAATATTAAACGTATTTCGGAAATGAATTTTAGACGTATTTCTTTAAGTCTATAAATTCGATTTTTTAATTATTAACGTTTATGTTATATCAATCACTTAAACATATTTTGGAAGTGTTTTTATACATCTATAAATTTCCTATTCTTGTACGTATTCCTATCGTTTATTTTATATCAATAATAAATGTATATTGAAAACATAGGTTAGACGTCTTTCAGCCGTTAAATTGGATTTTTTAACGAATTATTAACGTTTCGAAACTACCTTTAATTAATTAACGTATAGTATAAATACTACGTTTTCAATAACCATGAGAAACACTATTTTTATGTCAAAATAAACACTTACATTGTATTATTTTTTTATTATAAATCTACCTAAACCAATCAAAAAAATATTTTGACAATTTAGCAAGTCTTGCACCTCAGTAATTGCCTGCTGTTGTGCGTTAATTAACGTACTTTGTTTCGCGCAAACTCTAATAATAACTCTAAGTCTAATAGAAATTCGTTTACAACTCATTTGACATTTTTGATGAACATTTTATTTAAGGAACATTTTCTTACTTATGCATTTTGTCGTAGAATAACGAATTTACCGTGAAAATATAATTTTTTTCTTTTTTTCCTAACTTGCGCATAGCAAGAATCACTCTCGTCACAGAATAACAGAATCTTGGAGATTGTCATCACTTTATTGTTAAGCATTTTATATAACACAACTGGCTCATTTATGAGCCAGTTATGTTATAAAGAAGATACAAGGAGAATAATAATAATAATTATCCATACACTGTTTTAATTTGGCGACGCCTCCAAGCAAGATAATAATCGAGGATCGTATCTACTGTATTATAGCCAGTCCTACATGAAAATGTGTAAATTGTAAATCGAGTATGTTAATTTTTGATACCTGGGACCCTAGCTAATCTACTTTACTGATGCGCTGATACTGATTCGAGAAAGTTTGGACCTTATAGAGACCTCCATAAACTCTGTTTAACATTGGTAAATAGGTTTTTTATCTCATGATTTATCGTGCACTCTGTCCATTCTTAAAGAATATCCTGTCTGCATCTCTGCTGACCCCTGCTGATTTAAGCTATTGCAGGTATATCACAATAGATCAACTGTCTAAGGTAATATAATAATGTAGCGAATCTGGAACAGTTGGTTCTGTTCCTTTTCAAAATGTATAGGCCGTTAAACCATCAACTTTCTTTGAATGGAATTTACGAATAATTTATTAATAATTTCACACAACTGTTCCATTCATTGTGGTACACGTTGCATTCGATTGTTTTTTGGTGAAGCAATTAATTACTTGAATTAAATCCAGATAAAAATAATGATTTAAATCAACTGGTTTTGTTTTCCTATCGATTTATTAAAAATTTTGAAAATACACGAACAGTGACAGTGACCCACACACTGTAATTTTTTAAAGCATTATATGGTCGTCCAGAATTTACCGGCAGTATTGCCCATTTAAGAGCACTACAAGCGACCCAGAATTTTTGCAATTCTGAATCGCTTTGCGACCTCGAAAATATGTTTTGGGAGGTGTTTTTACGTAAGAATTCAGCGTCTGTTTCTGTATGTTCAAGAGTTGCATACCATGTGTTAATTCAGCGCTCTCGTTCTGTGTCTAATATTATTTTAGGTATTTTTAATAAGTCAGGAAAGTGGGTGACATCCGGTAAAATATTGGTTAATATCTTAATATTGGTTGATTTGCCATAAGACTAGCACACTTTTTATCACCTTTAATGAAATATTATCTGTTCCTAGTGAATTTGAATTTTTCAAGTTATTTATAATATTTACAATCTCAAGTTCAGTAACGCATTGAAGACTAATTGTTTCCTTTATTTGGAATGTTGGAATATTTTGACAATATTTTGGTAGGTAAAAGAGGTAAATTTACGAAATATGAATTAAAGTTATTTGCGATTTCAAATTTATCAGTTATTGCAACATTATTTATATAGCCAACTCATTATTTTTCAATTTGACTTGTTCCCCTTTTACTCGATGTGCTAACCAAGTTAATATGATGGATTCTTTAGCCTCAGAAATGTTTTTTTTACAATTTTTATGTAATATAGCAGGTGCACAAAATACCCAAGCAAATAAAGAAACTATAGATTTCAATCGATTATATTGGAATTCGATAATATTAATATAATACCTAGTGATAGATTGTTTATGTCCAAATACATTAAAGCGTGACCTTATCCACACCCAATTAAATTCAAAATAAATCTAACCTCGAATACATACCGAGTAGGTAGGCATTTACCAACATGTCATAATGTTGGTGAGGTGAGTGCTAAGTATTTGTATTTTGACAGAAAGTAGCTGAAAATCTATCGAATAATATCTATCTATCCAACAAGTAATCATTTCACTGTATAGAATCATCCGACTCCCACGCCAGCTTCAAATTGAAAATGATATTGTTTATTCATATGCAAAGCTGTCGCAATTATTAAACTTACTTGCGTTGCAGTAAACTCCTATGTGCGGATTGAATTTTCCTTCTCACATCCATATCCATATATAAAGCTACATGTAGGTATACTGCCATCCAATAAGCGAAGATTAATATTGCCGCTATTCAAATAAATTATACGTTATCTAGAAGGCGAATAAGTGATCTAGATGTCCCGCAGGTATATCTAAAGTTAGATTAGCTGTCATTTTAGTTGCAAGGTACGTAGTTTTGTACGGATGGTGTTTATAGGTTAAGTGAGAGCATGGGAATTGTTGAAAATAATTATGGCAAATAGGTATGGCAATAATTATGACAAATTTATATATATATATATATATATATATATATATATATATATATATATATATATATATATACATATACATATATATATATATATATATATATATATATATATATATATATATATATATATATATATATATATATATATATATATATATATACATATATACATATATACATATATATATATATATATATATATATATATATATATATATATATATATATATATATATATATATATATATATATATATATATATATATATATATATATATATATATATATATATATATATATATATATATATATATATATATATATATATATATATATAAAGGGTCCGCCAATAGGGACGCTCGATCTTTGACAGCTCATGGCGGCCATGTTGTTTGTGGTAGAGTTGGCAAACGCAGTTGTTATTATTCAGTGTATCTTCACAAATCACCATGAACCAATTCAGCCGCGAGCAACATGTGCAAATCGTTAAAACTTATTACGAAAATCATTCATCGGTTCGAGCAACGTTCCGCGCGCTCCGCCAATTTTACGGTGCAATTGATCGTCCTGCTGAGTCGACTATCCGTCGTTTGATTAACAAATTCGAGGCAACCGGTTCGGTGAACAATCAGCCAACACCGACGCGTCGTCGAAACGTCCGATCTGCCCAGAATGTCGCCGCTGTGCGCGATAGTGTGCGTGAAAATCCGCGACAGTCAATTTCACGTCGCGCACAGGAACTCCGCCTTTCGGAAACATCACTTCGCCGAATCTTGCATCTGGATTTGGGCATGCATCCGTACAAGATCCAGCTGACACAAGAGCTCAAAATAAACGACCATAGACAGCGCCGTATCTTCGCTGATTGGGCTTTAGAGCAGTTGGAAGTCGACCAAGATTTTGGTCGCAAAATCATCTTCAGCGATGAGGCACATTTTTGGTTAAATGGGAATGTCAACAAGCAGAATTGCCGTTATTGGGCCGAGAACAATCCACAGGAGGTCTACCAGGTCGCAATGCACCCAGCAAAGGTAACTGTTTGGTGTGGATTTTGGGCCGGAGGCATCATCGGGCCTTATTTCTTCGAGAACGACGATGGTGTGTCCATCACGGTAAACGGCGAACGATACAGATCCATGATAACGAACTTTTTCTGGCATGAAATCGACAATATGGATGTCGAGGATATGTGGTTTCAGCAGGACGGCGCTACGAGCCACACAGTGCGCGCCACAATGGATCTTCTGCACGAGCGCTTCGGAGGAATGGTTATCTCGCGCGGAGGCGACATCAACTGGCCACCGAGATCGTGCGATTTAACCCCACTAGACTATTTCTTGTGGGGTTTTCTTAAATCACAGGTCTACGCAAACCAACCACAAAACACTGATGCCCTCAAAGTCAACATACGCCACGCCATCGATGAAATACAGCCCGATTTGTGCGCCAGAGTCATTGAAAATTGGACTTCTCGTATGCGCGCCACCCAGCGAAGCCGAGGTGGACATTTGACCGATATTATTTTCCATACATAATGCCTTCGAATACTCTTTCAAACAAAAAATAAATTTCATTTATACCTCTCACACAACTTGCTTTATTTCATTTTAAAGATCGAGCGCGCTTATTGGCGGACCCTATATTATAGGATAGTGATCAGTGATATCTGTTTCTATTATCAATGGTAAGGTAAAATCTATGTTACTTATTTCTTTACATTTACACACACACACACACACACACACATATATATATATATATATATATATATATATATATATATATATATATATATATATATATATATATATATATATATATATATATATATATATATATATATATATATATCTATATATATTGTACATATATACATATATGTATTGTACTGAAAATTATACAATCAGAATTGTAAGAACGTTGAAACCAAATAATTCTACCACTTTCTGATATACATATAACTATAATAAAAGAAAATATTGATCTAATAAAAATTCCTTTAACATATCTTATTAATCTATCAGTACCTACTGGTCAATTCCCTGATAAATTTAAAATAGCTATTGTAAAACCTTTATCAATAAATGCGGCTAATGTAATTTAAATAATTATAGGCCCAGCTCTCTGCCTCCTTCATTTTCTGAAATTTTGGAAAATGTTGTACTTAATGGAGCAAAACACAACTGATGCGATATATTCATTAACTGAAAATCTAAAACGCTAGAAAAAAGAGCCTCTGAGTATATTTTGCGTTCTGTCAAAAGCAAACTGCACTGACCATATAATATTGTACTTGAAAAACTTAGTTATTATTCTGTAAGAGGTTTATCATTCCAGCGGTTTTAATAATACTTGTCAAGTATTATTCGTAAAATATGTGTGAAAATGGTATACGAAAACTAAAATATTATTAGTAACCACTGCAGTGATAAACCTCTTACAGAGTAATAACCAAATTTTTAAAGTATCTACATAAAGTGTCTCTGGGTATGGTTTTCTTCTTGATCTACATAAATGATATTGTTCCTAGCTTTCCTGTAATATAGTTTTCTTTTGAATATAGTTTAAATAATATAGTTTTGAATAATATAGTTTTCTATAGTTTGATGATGAAACAAGTATCACCATCAATAATAGAAACTATAAGGATTTAATAGCTTTCAGTCATGAATCTATGAATGGAACTATTGACTGGTTTAGTGCTAACAAATTATTACTAAATGCTGTATCAAAAATAAGAAGTGAATTAAGTTTCCAGTCTGCTCTAAATGTTTACTATGCATATTTCCATAGCTTGCTACAGTACGGTATGGAGTTCTGGGGTGGAAGGAACACAAAAAATCTTAATTAGTCAAAAAAGAACAGTACGTATTCTTAGTGTGGATTAAAACCACACGACTCTTGCATACCATTTTTTATCAAGCTGCGAATATTCACCATGGTTATTCAATGTGTTTAGAACTTAGCAATTATCATCTTTTAGAAACGTTCTTATAACGCCCGATTTAACATATTACTTAATATTATATAATATTACCAGAAAAAAATATTAAAAATTTATTTAAAATTATAATATACATTTATATATATATATATATATATATATATATATATATATATATATATATATATATATATATATATATATATATATATATATATATATTAGCTTTGAAATTCTTTGCTATTCATATTTATTTTGTGAAAAGTAATCTTGGGTTTGTAGCATTTCATATATATATATATATATATATATATATATATATATATATATATATATATATATATATATATATATATATATATATATATATATATATATATATATATATATATATATATATATATATATATATATATATATATGTATGTATATATATATATATATATATATATATATATATATATATATATATATATATATATATATATATATATATATATATATATATATATATATATATATATATATATATATATATATATATATATATATATATATATATATATATATATATATATATATATATATATATATATATATATATATATATATATATATATATATATATATTTTGTGAAAAGTAATCTTGGGTTTGTAGCATTTCATTACATAGAAATAAGCAACTAGACGAATAAGAAAGAAAACACACTTACCAGTACTATATCTGGACACACATACGGAAATGAATCACTATGCATATGAAAACGAACCACTTAGAAGTTGTACAAGTTCTTTCACCTTTCTTGAGGATCTTCAGAGCAGTATACGATTTATTTCATTGATCATTCATACTTGAATTTAAATTACCAATACACCAACACTTGCAGTGACGTTTTATGACATTAGTTTTTGACGGAACTCATTCTTAGAATACACAAACCTAGTCTACTATTTATATTTGTTCTATTTGAACATATTATATATAAAAGCATTAGGAATTATATATAATATGTTCAAATAGAACAAATATAAATAGTAGACTAGGTTTGTGTATTCGAAGAATGAGTTCCGTCAAAAACTAATGTCATAAAACGTCACTGCAAGTGTTGGTGTATTGGTAATTTAAATTCAAGTATGAATGATCAATGAAATAAATCGTATACTGCTCTGAAGATCCTCAAGAAAGGTGAAAGAACTTGTACAACTTCTAAGTGGTTCGTTTTCATATGCATAGTGATTCATTTCCGTATGTGTGTCCAGATATAGTACTGGTAAGTGTGTTTTCTTTCTTATTCGTCTAGTTGCTTATTTCTATGTAATGAAATGCTACAAACCCAAGATTACTTTTCACATTTTCACAAAATAAATATGAATAGCAAAGAATTTCAAAGCTAATATATATATATATATATATATATATATATATATATATATATATATATATATATATATATATATATATATATATATATATATACATATATATATATATATATATATATATATATATATATATATATATATATATATATATATATATATATATATATATATATATATATACTGTTGGACATATGTGTGCTGCGGTAGTGACGTCACTTATCGCTAATCGTTTCATTATTTGTTTATATAGGTAAAGATTATTGAAAGGAATAAATACCTTACGGATTTTAAGATTTTATTTAAAGTGTTGATGAAACCACTACTGACGCCTTTAAAGATAATTTGAGACGTGCTATTCTTATGTCTATTGAAGCTTGAAGGTGAATAATATTTTGTATAATAAAATTTTTAATCAACTGCTATCAACTTACTTTATTATGACGGATCACTTGGCGGCATTTGCACGAGATTTAAAGCAGATGCCGTCAGATTTTAACATTCTTAATTAAATAGCAAAACATAACACCAGCGACAGTATTATTGATACCCGTATAAGCAACAAAAACATTTTAATAGCCAAGCTGCTGATAAAATGCGACAGTAAAAAACCAATCTACCATCATGTCGCATCATATTATGGCAATTAAATTAATTTCTGAATTTGCTCAAAACATAGATTATAAAATTGATGTTATAAATGTGTTTGCAAGTAGCTCTTGTATTAGTGTTTAAACATATTTTGAAATAAATATATCTTTGTATACCATATTACATTGCTGCGAGGGGAAGAAAATGTTCCAAGCTGGATGCCATATACATTTAGACAAACAGGTAATTTTTTCAATTATTATACAGTTATTTTTATCTTATTTTCTCTTCTCCGCCACTAAGTGAAATCTATTGCAACCGAGAACCTCAATTTAAGTATTTCCTTGGAGTTTCAAAGACCAAGAAACTTTTCTTTCACGTATCAACAGCGGAGTCGAAAATCGAAAATATTGTTTTCAATGTGAGGACGCCAACGACACGCTGGGAACGATATTAAGTTAGGTGATACTCGTAACACTCGGCAGACAGAATAATTAAGGCTTCATTGTGGTAGGTTATGATACTTTTATGGAATATATGATCACTTTTCAATATTTTTCCACCGGTTGGAAAGGTTTTCAATACATTCATTCATGCATGGAAAAGACTGACTAAACGGAGAAGGGCGCTTTTTCCGATCTTCTAGACAGTTCTCGAAAACGACAGATGTTCGAGGCTAAGTGCTATTATTAAATGAAGAGTTTTGAAAAACGAATTATACTAGTAAGTAGTATAATAAAATAGTTATACTATAGTAAAAGAACTTTGAATAGTAATAGGAATAGTGAAAATTCTATTTTTTTAAAATTCTATTTCCGGTATTATTTTGTTTAGAAAATTAATAAAGAGGGTGTTGTAAGAAGTTTAAATGCAAAATTTGAAATATTTAAAGCGGATATAAAATCCAATAAATACAACAAATTAAAATTAAATTAAATTCAACTTAGCCCGCAAACTAACGGACTAACGGACAGACTATAGTATAAGCGCAAGCAAACACGTGCCTATGATCAACGAACAGAGCATAGCGGAACGCCAACCAGCTACGCGCATGATTGGTCAAAACGTAATATTATTATAACTAAATAATTAAATGCCACAAAAATCTGTTTCAAGTGAAATTACAATAGACAAGTCGTAACAGTAATTATAAAATATCAATCACTAATAATAAACTGTGTCTAAATTGAAGGATTAATGCAAAGCAGCAGTGTAAATTAGGGTGTCGAGAGTTTTAGCTAGGAAGAAAAATCAAAATCAACGCGTCACACAGAAAGTGAAGCTACACGACAGATATATAATTTAATTGTATGTAACTGTATTTAGAATTCAAAATTATATAATATTACAATTAAAGTGTAATAGTTTTAAGTGAAATTAAGTAAATTAAATATAATGAATCGATCTGATTGGACAGATAAAAATAACATAACAAGGAAAGAGGTAAGTAACCAGGAAGTTGCATTTGTTTTTATAACGGTACATCCGTAGAAACTACATGAATTTCTCACCATGAATTTCATGATAATTTGTTATATAATAATTGTAATAATCGTAAATTTGTACTAAATAAGCAATAATACCAGTGTAAATGGTCTATAAGCAGAAAGAACTGCATGAATAAGTGTTTTCGTCGTTTTTACAAGTAAGAAGTGAAAAGGTTGGTAGCGTCCCAGCCTAGTAGAAGAAATGAGATCAAGAACAAATCAGAAAAGGAGGAAATCTTACACAGTAATCAAAGTAATAGAATTTTAAAAACTACAGTAGCAGTAAGAATAAATTTGAGGGTAAATTAATCACAAGGCGAGATCCAACAAAGGCGGTCAGCATTCAAGAGGCCGCGTCATCCCGCTAGATGACACCACCACCAGAGCCCATTTCTTAGTTCGTGTAACAGTGAAAAGAAAAAGGTAATAAGTTGTATACGTGGTGATAAAAGGATTAACATATTCTTCAAGGTAATAAACAATTTAATTTGCTAGTATTAAGGAATATTGTGTCAGAGGACTTGGACCCATGTAATAGATTTAAGTTACGTAGGTTTTGTCGCAGGATAGGAATAAGGTTTTAAGATTTTGTTTATTTTTATTAACCATATCTGTCAATAAACAGAGTCATATATAATCACCTTATACTTTCTGGTTTTTTGAAAATTTCAGGAAGTAATTTAAAACTAATACAGTTTCAGCTTCACTAAAATGTAATTAATTTAATAAAATGTTGCTATAAAATACTATAAAATGCATTATTTTGAGTCAGTAACTTTATCCCACAAAGTATCCTATAATCAGATTAAAAGTTTCTCCATCATATTATTTCAATATAAAATATTTTATTACAAAAGCCTAAAAACAAATAGACATAAAACAATAGACAAAAACATATATATATATATATATATATATATATATATATATATATATATATATATATATATATATATATATATATATATATATATATATATATATATATATATATATATATATATATATATATATATATATATATATATATATATATATATATATATATATATATATATATATATATATATGGATTTGACAAAAAGATCATAGTGATATTCCCTTGCCAAAAATAGTATTTCTGCCAGATCTCATCTTGTTTGATTGTTATATTTTGTATATTTCGCGTTGAACCATTGTTTTCCTAGTATTATGATTTGATGATGCAGCTCTCAAATTTTGTATAAATACGAAAATTTATATCAATAAACAAAATTAGTGGAAACACGTCGATCGCCTGTCGCATCACCACGCTGTCTATAAAGAATCTGTAAGCTGTAGAATCAAATATTTCACTAGTGTAATAAATTTAAGCTTTCGCATTCATTTAAATATAAATTTTATAACACATTCTAAATAGGTACACTATGAGTTACATAAACTGTGTCCTATCACAGGTGTGACGGAATATCTTTACAACACAATTCTGCTCAAAGCGACGAAAATAGCGATATTTCAGTTCGTAAAGCCTGGGTCGACGTCCTTCCGGCTGTTGAACATTCGTTAGAAGTTAGTGGATCCGCTTATGTGACCCCACTTCGTCGAGAATGGCCCATTTCACATAACTATTCTTAGATTGGTACATAATATCATATAATTACTCTCTAAATCTTGAAAGTTGGCAGCTACGTCATAATTATAAACCATACGAATCAAATCAGTATTGTACTAGTCAAATGTGTGTTGACACAACTTGTACGGATGTATACAAACTTTACTCGTTCCCCGTTGAGAAACGTAAACATAATATATAACCTACAATTTGAATGTTAAAATCATGAATCTTGAAATCATGAATTCTGTCATTTTGAAACTTGGTGCAAGGCTACTGCGGATACGGCCTACTAGCGGCGCTAGTCAAAAGAAATCGATGAGTTGATCGATAATATTCTCAGTAGAGTTACGATGTACGAAACCGTGCCATCTTTTTCTTTTTCGTACAGCAGCTTACAACAACGTTAATCGGATATATCAACAGCCACATAGGTATATGGACTTCTTTTTGTTGTCTCTCTCATTTTATCTAATATTTTTTAACGAAGAACACTCGGAACAGCGTGTGTAGATTAAAAATAAATTAGTGACGTAACCGCCAACTTTCAAGATATGGAGATTACTTACCTACTTGTGATTCATCATCAATGTAATAATAATATTCCTTTAATGATGTTTTATAAGAGGGAAGAGACATTAGTAGTAATCTTATCCTAATATGTAAGAGGATATGTTGATGGCGAGATGTGTGATTAAGAAATATGGATAAGATAAGAATAAGAGAGATCAGTCATCACCTACCGAGATTTATTTCTGCAATGGGCAGTAACCAAACCCAAGTCACTTAAAGAGGGCAGTAAATAATGTGATGTAAGTTATAACACTAGGGTTATTATTTTTTGTTCATGGCTGATTACAAGGACTCCAGCAGCAGTCTTCATTGGAAAAATGTTTCCGCCCATGAACTCCTTATTCTGACCGTCAATAAATATCGGTAGGTGATGGCGACTGTATAGTATATATATATATATATATATATATATATATATATATATATATATATATATATATATATATATATATATATATATATATATATATATATATATATATATATATATATATATATATATATATATATATATATACAGGGTGAGTCAGTTTTTTGTAGACAAACTTTAACAGGGGATAGAACGCACGTTTTTAACAAGAAAAGTGCCTATAAAGATATGGCCGATCTAGCTTCCTAAGGAAGATACAGGGTGTGTTAAAATTTAATTTTTTTTTACCTTAATGTGTAATATTTTCTGAACGGAATGATATATTCACTAAATATTTTACACATATCTTAACCTGCATAGGATCAACATGTTGTATTGTTCCTGTCGAAAATACTATAGTGAATGTTACTTTTTTCGGGTACTTCGACTATTCTGCATAATAGAACTTTTTTTTCGTACGCCACTGACATTATCTGATACATATTTCTAAAATAACGGCCCCTTAGTAACAATTTTGATCTCTTGTAATTTTGCTCTAACTATGACAGTTTTCGAGATATTGGCCGTTGTTTCTCTGACAGTGTAATGTCGTTATTATAATTTTTTTTTCTCGAATTTTCTTTATGACTTATAAACGAACGCTTAAATTTTTTCATGTTTGGGGGATAATGCCTATTAATTAAGGCGCATAAAACAAGCGGTAAGAATGTTCAAAAACTTGCACAGTGGCGGGGTGGAAGGGGTGCTCCACCCCTTTCGTAAACAGAACTTCTACGCCAAAGACTATTTAAAAAAAACTTATTTTCATTATCTACATACAGTTTAACAAAAATAATGTCCCTTCTTCTGTTTCGAAATTGTGTGCGTTTCCTAGTTATTTTGATTTTTAGTGTTTGATGTGGTACTAAATTAAGTAATTTATTTATTAGCAATAATAATTATCGGCTAAATATTTAATTCTTTCAACGAAACCTACCTAAATATGGTTTGTTAAGGATTCTAAAAAGCCGAAATCTCTTTATCTCTTTCCAAGTAATTACAATTACAAAAAAAAACATTAGATGAGCATTGATGTTAATGTTTATGGAGATATAAACATTTTTGAATTTATAGCAATATTTAATTAACAATAATAATTGTGGAATAAATAACAATTGTTAGCAGTAATTATTTATAAATAACAATTACAAGAATTAATAACAATAACACTAGTACCTACATACATAAAATTAGATACTTTGTTCAAAATGTAAACCGTTCTTCTCAATACACATTTCACTGCGACGTATCATAGAACGTCTTAAGTTAACTAAATGATGCACCCTTATTTCATTGCAAGCATCTCTAATGCGATTTTGAAGTTCCTCAAGTGTATTAACCGGAGTGGTATACACTATTTCCATAATGAATCCCCACACAAAAAAGTCAAGTGGTGTTAAATCGGGGGATCTGGGAGGCCACGCCACTGGACCTCCACGACCTATCCACCTCCCTGGATAGTTATTGTTTAGCCAATTTCTTACATTTCTGCCATAATGGGCCGGGCACCCATCAAGTTGAATCCAAGACTGTCTTCTTAAATTCAAAGGAATGACTTCCCATATATTACCATGGTGTTCTTCTAAAAATTGTAGGAAATTTTCTGAATTTGCACGTTGTGGCAAGAAATAAGGTTCAAACACGTGGTTGCCGTAAATTCCAATCCAGACATTTGTACTAAATTCATGTTGAAAACTTCGTGGTCGAATGGCATGTGGGTTTTCATGTGCCCATACATGCAGATTGTGAAAATTTAGTATACCACGACGAGTAAAACAAGATTCATCAGTCCACAGTATATTGGATAAGAAATCCCTATTAATTTGAATGGAGTTAAGAACCCACCTACAATAAGTAAGTCTTCGTTCAGCGAGACCTGGACATAAACCTTGAACAGGTTGAAAATGATATGGGCGTCTGTGATCCCGTTTTAAAACCCGGGAAATTTTACTTTGGGAAATACCAAGAGCAATAGCAGCACGTCGAGTACTTGTCGTTGGGTTCCTATTAAATTCCCGCAATATACGGTCTCTATCTCGTCCACGGTTGTTCTGTCGGCCCCCGGGTACATTTTTCAAACCCTGGTTAACAAATCGACGGTTGATACTCACAAAAACGGAATGATGAGGTTGTCGTCTATTTTGAAATCTTCTTCGATACTCCCTAGCTGCGTATCTTGAATTCCCATTTGCGAACTCATAAATAAAATGAATGTCGGCTTGTTCGCTATTTGTAAATGTAAACGGCATGTTACACTAATTAAAATCTGGCAAATCACATAAAATAACTTTTTAATCTTAAAAATAATAATTAATAACAGTGAAAATATTCAAGATGAAGCAAAATTGTTTGTAGATAAACTTGTAATACGTCAAACTGTCGTTTCAAAATATAACATAATGCTTACTTGTTTTCCAAGGAGTATAATATTTTGTTGCAATTATTACGTACAGTTACAAATACGCTAGTTTTAAATGGAAATTATTTAGCAAACAACAACAAAAATTGAAACAGAAATTGGTACATGCACAAGTTTAATAAAACTTAAAGGAAATTTTTAAGACTTTTGGCAACTGCACAATAATCTATTGTATTGTAAGTAAATTTGTAATTTAACAGATTTCAACATATAAAAGTATTGTATTTGAGTAAGGCTTGATATAACAAATATTTATTTTGACTACATTGGAAAAAGATAAAGAATAAGAGATTTCGGCTTTTTAGAATCCTTAACACACCATATTTAGGTAGGTTTCGTTGAAAGAATTAAATATTTAGCCGATAATTATTATTGCTAATAAATAAATTACTTAATTTAGTACCACATCAAACACTAAAAATCAAAATAACTAGGAACCACACAGGAATTTCGAAACAGAAGAAGGGACATTATTTTTGTTAAACTGTATGTAGATAATGAAAATAACAGTTTTTTTTAAATAGTCTTTGGCGTAGATGTTCTGTTTACGAAAGGGGTGGAGCACCCCTTCCACCCCGCCACTGTGCAAGTTTTTGAACATTCTTACCGCTTGTTTTATGCGCCTTAATTAATAGGCATTATCCCCCAAACATGAAGAAATCTAAGCGTTCGTTTATAAGTCATAAAGAAAATTCGAGAAAAAAAAATATAATAACGACATTACACTGTCAGAGAAACAACGGCCAATATCTCTAAACCTGTCGTAGTTAGAGCAAAATTACAAGAGATCAAAATTGTTACTAAGGGGCCGTTATTTTAGAAATATGTATCAGATAATGTCAGTGGCGTACAAAAAAAAAGTTCCATTATGCAGAATATCCGAAGTACCCGAAAAAAGTAACATCCACTATAGTATTTTCGACAGGAACAATACAACATGTTGATCCTATGCAGGTTAAGATATGTGTAAAATATTTAGTGAATATATCATTCCGTTCAGAAAATATTACACATTAATGTAAAAAAAAATGAAACTTTAACACCTTGTATCTTCCTTAGGAAGCTAGATCGGCCATATATTTATAGGCACTTTTCTTTTTAAAAACGTGCGTTCTATCCCCTGTTAAAGTTTGTCTACAAAAAACTGACTCACCCTGTATATATATATATATATATATATATATATATATATATATATATATATATATATATATATATATATATATATATATATATATATATATATATATATATATATATATATTCAACAACTAATTATACATTTAACAGTTTCTTTTTGTTTCAGGTAATTGTCCTTAGTTTTTCTACTAGAGTTACATGCAAGTACTGGCAAGTAATAAGTCATTAGTATTATCTTCCTATCCTCGAGCCCAAAATAATAGAGACTGACGGAGGCACCGTTTCAATGGCCAAGACAAAGACAGCGGCTTTGTTTTAACTGCGGAAGACAGTTAAAGTCTCTATTATTTTCGGCTTGCAGTATAGTCTGTTTCTAATCCGGTGGTTTACTTCAGTGCATTAGCATGCTGTAGTATATAAGACGCTTATAGCTCATCAATAATAGGAACACGCGTCAGTTTCTTCCCTTTTATGCGAAATATATAATACTAAATAACGCATATTTATCTCAGGTGCAATTAGAGTTTTTGTCGAAGTTTTGTCGAACCAGTCTAGAAAAGTAGTACTATTCTTGTTAGGCAGCTAGAATCAAGAATAAACGAAAAAACCCATAATATATTTAATATATAATATTCAGTTCAGTTATTTTGTAACATGTTTTGCAAATGCGCCCAAATTTTCCGAGAGGGTAGTCTAACAAAACTCAACGCCTTTAAGAACGCTCGAACTATCCGTAATTATTTCAATCCCTAACACATCCCCTTGTATTTCAGCGACATTGTGTGAAGTTAGCACCGATTGATAATAAAAAAAATATTTTTTTTCGCAATGAATTTTTTTCTAAGGGTGGTCTAACGAAACTAAGGGGTGGTCTTTCCTGGTCTTACGATGCTCTATTCTCGGAAAAAGGTAAAATATCAGTGTTCACAAAATTGAGACAGCCTCAGTGAAAAATGTGATTTTGTAACATGTAATTGCGCCCCAAATTTTCCGACAGGGTGGTCTAACAAAATTAAGGGGTGGTCAAGCGTCTTTGAGAGGTGGTCAAACGATCCGCAACTTTTCCAATCCCTAAACACACCTCTGTGTATTTGAGCGACATGTAAAGTTCGTTCCAATTGACAATTTTAAAAAAACAAGATTTTCTAAAAAAAATGGCCATTACTTTTTTTCTAAGGGTGTCGTGGCGGACAAACGAAGGGGTGGCCTTACAATGTTCTATTCAGAGAACATAAGATGTCTTTATCATAAAAAATTACTTTGCTCCAACGATGTAATTGCGACCCAAATTATTCGAGAGGGTCGGGCCGTCCAACGAAACTAGGGGTCGTTAAAACAACCCCTTGAATTAGCCACTGAGGGTAATTCATCTTTCGGGGCCAACTTCACGAACCTTTTACTAATATAGTTCAACTTACAGTAAGTAATTATTTACGTTTAACAGTGCCAGTTCTGGGCGAATTTCCTTGCAATTTATTACTTGGACAATCGGTTCACAAATTCTGATTACCTCTCCATTCTTTAGGGTTACCCTATTTTCTTTCACATTCGCCAGCCTGATCGGAATCACGTGGTTAACATCTACCAAACACCTTGGCATGAAGTCTTCCAATACGTCGAGTCCCAGAATATATTCATCACGATGTCAGCAACCAAATCCTTAACTTTCAACTCGGTGTTGCATTCCAATATAGATGGTGGTTGCTCCATGAACGGTAATTTCATCTCCGCCTTTGCAGTTTTACTGTGGACGTCTTCGCTATCACATCTGGTCGTAAACTACATTTTCTGCCGTTTAATAATCCGGGGATTGCGAGGCTTTCGTGGTTTTGCTTCATCAAGGACAGACACCTTTATTCTGTGTCCCGGAAGATGACTCGCCAGTGTCCGCCCCTTTTCACTGATGTCACGGCGTTTCCCTTCATTCCCTTCGGCATTCGAATTATCTCTTTCTAGCCGCAGTCGTTCCTCAGAGCGCGAGCAGCGGCAATTTCTACTTATGTCTCTTGCCTTACCGCAATTGTAGCATCTTATGGGCAGGTCTCTCCTAGTATTCCTTTCGCTATTCGGGGAATCTATTTTCGTTTCTTCGTGGGCCTTTAAATACTTTTCAAGTAATTCTAGCATGAATAGCATCTTCTCTCCTTCGTCGTTCTCGTCTCTTTATGATATTTTGACCTCTTGTTTGCTCGTTTCTTCGATGGCTAGAAGAGTTTTCGCAGACTCAAATTCTAGCCCATAAATTACAACTTCACCCTTGAACTCTCCTTTTCAGTTGACTTTGATAAACCTGGGATATATGTTGCTGTATCTTAATTCGAGGGCACCCATTACGGAGTTGGAATCTCCTTGTTTTTCCTCTTGAATATTCTGAAGAGTTTCTAGCGCTTCCCCTCAAGACTACTACGTTATTAACCAAGGCTAATAAGCAGGGGCTTATTTTTGGTCATTTCATCCGTTGTTGAGTGCTGCTGCCTCAAATTGTCGTTTGTACATAGCCCAGGAAGTCTCGTCATCAAATTGGTTTCAAGTATCCCTTACCAGGGGACATTGGACACATTTCTGATTTGGCAAGCTGGTTGGTTGCCGGTCTGCATTGATACTTTGTTGTTGCAATCTAATGATTAAGATTGTTGTAAGATGTAATTTTTATATTAACCGTGTGAAGAAAATTTATTAAACTTAAAACTTTTTGTATGCCACTGTAGTGTGATGTATACATGTCGAAGGTGGGGGAAAACTCATTTGTATCTTTATACTGACCCAAGAAATAATTTAAGTGCTCTAAAGTCACCCAATGTTGTAGTGATCTAAGGAACATTATTTCTAACGCGAACTTTGTCCGAATTTTGGTTAATTTTGATCAATATACAAGCTACCGCCTGGCCAATAATAACGTCACTGTTTATATCTATGTGCATTTAAACATTAATAGTAATTGAGGTACCTAGGGTGTTATAAGCGTTATTATCCTATAACAGGGGTGCCCTCAACGTTTAATGTCCTATTAGTCTGTTATTTAATTTGATTTTTTTTGACACTTATGATTTATTAATTTGACATCTATTAGGTATATTTTTAGGTATGTAACGATTTAATTTAAAACAGAGGAAAAATAAAATTGTAAACGTATTGCATAGCAATGCATTTAATTTTTATTGGAGGTAATAAAGATTATTTGTAAATTCTCTTTTAGAATTTATTTATTTCCACGGTTATAAATTTATAATGCCCTTGGGCGTTATAGATATTCATAACGCCCAAGGGCGTTATCTCTCATCTAATGTATGATCTCATCGTTATTTATCTCAAAATAGGGTGGTTACTTCAAAATAATAAGACTAGTAGGGCATTAACAACATTAATAATTATGATTTATTATGTTGCATTTTATGTGTTAAAATATATTGAAGTTGAAGGTGAAATAATTATGGCTACTATACTTGGAAAAGCATTTAACGTTAAATTATATCTATATGTTGTGGAAAATATGCAATTACATTTTGTGCATTTTTTAACTAGAGAAATATTGCTATATAGTATATATTTTTCATTATTATTGCTATTATTTAATTACCTATGTAATTTGACAAATTAAACATAAAACATGCCGCTTTAGCAGTTTTATCAATTTTATTTAGGAACTAATCTCTACATTTTAGTGAATGCCAGAATATATCGACAGATAATATTTTTTGCAAATGCGATACCTACTTAAAATGGGCAAAATAAAGCGGACTAAACTAATATACGAGTATTTAACCATTCAACCTTCAGCACTTTGAGTTAGTTATGAAGATCTAAACTTCACTGTCTAACATCCTAGGTCGAAAGGCTTTAAACAACGTTATCGCACCTGAGCTGCATATACTATGGAAACTCATTAAAACTTTGTTATAATTAAATAAGAAGTAAATTATGTATTCTCACATTTCAGAACCTACTGGTAAGCTGATAAAGTGTAACTGTGCCTCTGTTAATTTAATATGTTGTCATAAATTTAAAATTTAAATTTAGCTTTTGTTTTTAAGCGTGTGACCTTCATTAGGTATCATATATGTTAATATCTTCGAGCATAATTAGTCTCTATTTTTCTTATAAATGTACATGCCATAAATGTATCTGTTCAAATGTCTATTACCACTCATGTCAGTGTTTAATTATATATGATTTTATGAAAGTTGATGATGAATGCGTTTCTTATATTGATATGACTGACTTTTTTCATTTAATTGATAATTATTAATATGATGACATGACGAGTTTTCTTATGGTGCGATTTGCGGAGGAAACATATGTAATATATACGAGAAAACAACAAATAGTGTTACTAAAAATTATAATGTTTGTACTTTTATTATATACATATACAATAAAACTAAAATCTAAATAAAATCTTAACGTTTCGGTCTCTATTTGGGCCTTTTTCAATAGATGATATTGCTTTGACATAATTGACATTGGCAAAGATGACAGTTTTAATTAATTTTTCAGGTTACTAGACTGTTCGATTAGTATCATAGGGAACTGCAGTCAAGAAACCCTGCGAACTTAGCCATATTTTATATTTTATTATTACTCCAATTTTAGTTATGTAATATTATTTATATAATATTATATTAAAATATAATGGAACGGCTATATTATCTCGAACTCAAAACTCATTTCTTTCATTAAACATATAATCTCTATAAGCAGAAACAATTCTCCTCAAGAAAGCCGTAGAAGTTTTGATTTACATGGAAAGAAACAATCAATATGGAACCCCGCCAAAATCATAATGCACATTATTATTATTTTATTTATTGTGACGGTACTTATAGCTCCAGAATCCTCGCGGAACTCTTCAGAAAATAAAGCGTAAACATGGTTTAACTAGGCACATGCACTTGGTAAAACACATCAGATCACATATTTGCATATTTTACATTTCATTTAACACGTTAATTTTTGTTATTTACTATATACTTCCTGTCTAGAATATCTCTACGTGGGACTCCTTACAATTCGGAGATTAGTAATTAAAGTACATTGTCACAATACTTTTTATTTGTATTACTTCGTATATAGCCTATAGAAAAAGAAGGCTTAATTTTATATTATTCAATAAATTGATATATATAGATAATATCAGTATGATATAAAATTAATTAACTAATAGGTCCCATTAGCGGACACCGACGGTTCCAAGTTTTTTGTCCGGTAATGGCTAATGCTATTAAGAAAACTCAAATAAAATTGTAAAAAATAATAAATATACGATAAAGTGGGTATATTTTAATTTTACTAAATTTTAATTTTTTGAAAAATATTTTGCATGTTAAAAACTACATAAAAAATTAAACAAATAAACTTCACGAAATAACTTAATGTATATGTATATAAGATTACATAATTTGAGGATTTTTAAAATAATATATTGTTATATTAGGATTAAGTGTCATTTTTTGGCGACCAAATTTTGTATTGGCGAAGCGATGCATAGCGTAGCCAACCGGATGCCAAATTGCCAGACAAAAGAGATACTTTTAATCCAATTAAAACATGAAATTTTTCTCCAACCGAAATCCTCCCTTTACCGAAAAATTCGCATTTTGAATAGTGCACCTGATATTTTATATTTAATGAAGCCCTTTAAATATAAAATAACAAAATTTTTGAAATAAGTTATTTTCTAAATTTCTTTTGCTTTCTTCTTTTATAAATTAAAACTTAATTAACACTTTTAATCTGAGTATTAACAGTGTCAGCTTTAGCTCCTATGATTAAGAGTGACTATTTTTGTCGCTAAGATATAATTTTATTTCAATAAGGAAAATGTCGACTACTCGCTCCTGTCATGAAAGAGTCGCGTCAATTGTACTATACGTAAAGACATTAGAATAACCTTAGTTCCTGAACTCGTCGCCATGTAGACACACGGTATTGCTTCTTCCTTACGCATGCTAAAATAACACCGCTTATTTTCTAATCACCGCCATTTTGAGTCCCCATAACGTCTACACTGCCATCTTGGGTCCCTAAGACCGTACCTTTGTATGCTAGCATCCAATTTCTATTCGTAACGCTTTTAACTACCGCTTTACCAATCTTGACCATATGCAGACTGAATCACCTGTAGATATATGTATATAATCTGATAAACAAAGATAGAACTAGAAGTAGATATATAGAACAATACTGATAATAAACCTGTGTATCTCTTAGATAGGGTAATAAACGGTCTATCTGTAAATGACGTGACCCCGTGGAATTACCGCCCGTTTCCACTCGCAGCCACCATACAAAAGAACGTCACATACTTCTCTTTTGTATTTTTTTAATATATAAGTACGTGTTTTTTTATATATTGTACTAGCTCAAATAGCACTACAGCATTTATTGTAAAATTGATAAACGCTTTTAGTTAGGGATACTTTCTTTAACCTAACACCCTGTATTATATGATTTTTATTTATACGTAGCTGCATTCAGGTTTCTGCTCAAAGATAAATATTTTGCAAGAGATATTTCCCAAATAGAAATAACCTTTTTGTAACTACCTATATCTTATACTTAAACTACTAAATTCCTTTATTAAAACTGTTGGCGTTGGCCTACAAAGGCTGTGGTTTTTTAATTAAGATCAATGTTATACCTAATGGTATAGTAAGTCTTTTTTCTATACGTGGATGACTTAGTTGTTATACTTGCTCGTAAATCGGTTTAAGTCGTAAACTTTCAATTCTCGAAGGTATATTGCTCTACATACCTAAACACACAGTAAGTACACAGAAAATAAGAAATGTTTGTTTTCCAAGAGGGGAATAATATAGCAAAAATTATAATTTCAATTTCACTTATAATAACCAGCAAATTGATATTTTAAGTGAATACAAATAACTGACCGTTGTTTTTGTCCCTTCTTCTCTGTTCCGCGTTCCGCGATATGGCAATGATATCTGATATCTGCAGCTAAAGGAAAACGAAGTACAGCATCAGAATGTCAATTATATCATGTTCGAAAATAAACTCAAGACACAGATAGCAGAAGACACCCAAAGCTTTGATTTAAGCGACATGGTAGTTTGATCTGTTCGCGCCAATATTCTTGAGATGTGACAATATTCTAAAGATGTGATCTGGATAAGAGGGGGCAGAGTGGCCGTTAAATTGAAATAAGAGATATAATTGAATTTTTTCACTATATTGATTGGGTGCTTTAATTGTCGGAAAAACCTTAATTTAGGTATCCTAAATCCATAGGAAAACAAATGCAAAAATAATATATTTACATATGTAAACCACTACTGGTTCCAGCGATTACTTTTTCGCGCTTTTATTCGCGTCTAAAGTCTTGTAACTGCATCAAATAAACAGCTCAGACAGTGTCAGAGAGATACACTATTTAAATTCACAAAACTCATTGAAACTCGTGTTTTCTAAAAAAAATATGTATTTACATATACAGTAAACTTCATATTGTGCATTAATATTTGTTCTTAATCATTGAAATTCACGTTCATCGATTATCTCTAAGCTCTCAAGACATTTTAACCGGAGAAGTCCTCATTAATTTTTTTATTACAAGAACCCGACATATCTAATTTTAACGAAGCATGAAATGAGGTGTTTTCGGATATTAACTATGGAACTTAATGGGCTATTCTAATTTGTTAGTTTAGAGGAAACATTTGTCTATGTTTAAATATCCAGTCACGACTCAACAGAATATAAACAGCATCAAATTAGTGACGCTTATATTGCCAATAAATAATCATCGTTATTGAACTAAACGTCAAAACTTTCTTGGACCTGGTATATCCTTACATGGGGAAATATACCGTATTAGAAGTAACTAAAAACAAGTCAACATATCTGTATATGATATAACTTGTCCAACATTGTCATTTCAACTCGTATACAAATTTAACGCACCATTAATAGTTCTGTCGCAAATTTGATGCTACTTTTTTCTCGAACCTATGGTCCGATTTGAATGAATTTTTTTTTGCGTAGTAGGTTGCAAACGACAGAATTGATGGATTCAATGCTATGTTAACCTCGTGTATGTCCTCTTCTACCCCGAATTACCGCATTCTAGCACTCTGGAATGCTAGAGATTAAATTTTCAATAACATCCTTGGTAATGTTCTCCCACTCTGTAACACTGCACACACTAATTGATTGTGGTTAACAGGGTGTAGATTTAGGTCGTGACTAAGAGGTGATCATTCATTAACGGAATAGCAATAGCGTTTAGGTAGTCGTTAACCTGTTTAGCTGCTTGGGGACGAGCAATCTTGCAGGAATAAGCAATTGGATCCAACAAAAGTAACAAATGACATTACATGTTCAACAGCGATGTTTTCTAGATAATAATACACATTCATAGATCAACTAAGGATAGGGACTGATTCTGTGTGTCCGTTGAAACAGATTTCTCTCCGACATAGTACAGAACCTCCACTACACTGAACTTGTGGAACGATATTGGAATTTCTCTAATCAAATCTCTAAAAATTTATTAATTATTTATGGGAAGGTTCCGCCATCTTGGATTTTGAACTATTCATATAAAATATTCTTATGAAAATTATATTTCTACTATCCAACTGTCATAAATTTTAAATTGTGTGTTATATTTACAATTTTTATTCATGAAATTAGTTCGTTAAGTTGACCGCCAGAGTGCGCTACTTTATATACAACTACATACACTTTGTATAAATCGTTTACAGTTCTGACCATTTATATTTATCAATACTACTGCCGCCCAAAATTTGACAATGCTGCTGGCGTTTTGCCATTGGCTAGAATTATATTGTTTGACAGGATGTAGATTTAGGCGTGCAATAGAAGATTACATATAGGAAAAGACACAGAAACGCCTCATGATATTGGTCAATATAGTCTTTATCATTTTGCAGCTAATTAAAGTAAAATAAGAAAATGAAAAGCATCGGATTTAATTTAATTTAAATTAAAATCCTGCATGATTTCTATTTGTCAAAGGCTTTTTTCTTTAATTTAAAAAAAATGTCTTAGAAAAAGTAAATAGTTGCAAACATATGAGAACTAAAATTAACATTAAAATATATTAGATATTTAAAAACCAAAACACAATAACGGATATCAATTCTTCTTTTGTGTCATTTATTATTGAAAATTAGAGGAAAATCAAAATATTATTTTCTAACACTATAGGTAAGAATATATCAAATTTATTCTTTATAGTTTCTTTACTATTCTTTATAGTATACATTTCTGGGGCCTTTGCTTTTCTTGCATCTTCTAAAATTCTGCCAGTTGCACTTTTTGCACATTTTTCAGCAATCATTTTAATCTGACGTGGAAAAATGTGACCTATGTGTAAAATACGACCTACAAATTACATATCAACTGCAAAGGGCACATCACATATCACTGCTAATAACGGCAAAATATTCAGACAACAATGGCCGATAACAAATTATTTCTAGAAAATTATGTTCTTTGCCTTTAAATCTGCATATTTCATTTTAATTTTCTAGAACTTGTTGATAGAAATTTGTCAGAGGGTTATAAGAAATTTTCATAATGATCTGTGATGGACAATTTCGATATGTTATTGCTTTTTGCTCCTTTATAGCTTTATTAATAAACCGTATTTAGTAATAAAAATCAGTCAATTCCTAGCTCAATATCTCATCTACAAATATGACATTTCAGCTTCTCCAAAAACTGTATAGTTTTTAACATGAACACTTTTGCATGAAGGTCTCTTTCGGAATATTTTGTTATGATGCTCTTAAATTTGTCTAGTAGTTTATATTATGTTCGGTGGTTAAAACAGTTTTATTTATCTAAAAGTTATAAGTATACGTGTAGTCAGTTTTTGGCTATATTATGAGACGAATTATGTATAAAAATTATAATTTGGAGACTTCTGATATGCTTCTAAGTAAAAGTCGAAAAAATTAAAATAATTTGTAACTAAAACATAACTCCAATATAACTAAAACATAACTCCATTTAATAAAATTTGTAATTCACGCGAATTATACAGGCATGTGCAAAATGTCCATATAATCTTAATTTAGAATTTGAGCATATTGTAAATATGTTAATAGATCTGATATCTACTTATTTGTTATTCGTGAACTTGGTGCTTTTAACGACTGATTGAACACATTCTACGTTAAAATCAATGGACCAGTGCAAGTCCATTGCCCCGAAACCAGGCCGGACAAACCTAAAAGTGTCATCTTTTCATGGTGGATATTCTGAGTATTGTAACAGAGAAACTGAAGTGAGACAAATGTTACTTATTGGTGAAATATTACGCATGATGTGCCGCGCCAATATTCTTGGCTAAATATGTGACCTCGATAAGAGGGGGCCGAGCGGTACAAGACATGATCTGCCTAGAAGAAACTAACTGTAAACTTGACAATATTTTTATATGGCATTTGCTTCCATATGTTTGTTGTCAAAAATAGGTAGTCAATAACATTGAGATGTAACAGCGTTTATTGATTAAGGACGAGTTGTGTTACTGACCACTGACGAGGGTTCTAAATGTATAATACGTTTATATGATACGTATTATACGGGATTAATAAAATTGTATAATACGCTGCCGTATAAAATTAACGTATAATACGTATGTAATGAAATGATATAAAGAAACTAACTTCAGAGGAAGCTAATTCTTTATTTAGTATTTTTAATACAAAAATAACATACATATTACCTTGAAAAACATGATTGTATGTATTAATTTTTTTAATATGAATTTAAATAGAACAAATTTAAATTCTTAAACTCTTAAACAAACAAACTTAAATTCTTAAATTATTTTTAAACAAACTTCAATTCCTTTCTTTCATATTGGATTGGATTGGAGAACATATTGGAGCGCAAAGCAGAGCTATAATTTATTTAAGGTTAGGTTAGTCCTTGGCACATATTTTAAATGCAGTATAATACTGTATATTACTGTTTAATACGATAATACTGTATTATTGTTTCATACGTCAGTATAATACGCGTAAAGTATAAAGCCAATAATACAGTAAAAAAATATTGACACCTAGGGTCCTAGGTGTCAAAAAGTTAATTATATAACCTCAAAGTATGAGTAGTAGTATTTAAAAGGCCCTATAACGAAAAAACAAATTAAGAAAGTTTTCAGAAAAACAAGTTCCAGATTTTCTTTCTGAAAACAGAGTAAATTATTGTTATTTCTTGTTAACAAGCATCGCCAGTCTTCATTATAAACACAGACAAATAATATTTCTTTGTTGCCTCAATTATTATACACGGTGCTCTAAATGAAGTATGCACTATTGCTATCTCAGTTATTATTGCGGCTACGATGTTGGATATATTAATAACTACAGTTCGTACAATATGTATGTATAGTTGAACGACCGGCAACCCTGACCTACACAATGTTTTTCATTGGCGTAGACATTTTTTTTTCTTAGGGGGGTGAAAGTAGAAGGTTTTTATATGAATATTTTGCTAAATGCAACTTATATCGTTGCATTTAGCATTTATAACCTAGCGGCCTCAAGCACTGGAATATTTTTTGGATAAAATTATTTGAGAAATGTCTTAAGTGGAGGATGTAATAGGTACCTACCTACCTCAGTATACGTCAGTACCTACTTCGAGCAGCCCATAAATCAACTTTTTTTTTGTTAAAGTCGGCTCTGCTCTAACACCCACTATCCATTTTTGCCGTCAAATAATATTTTCTTTAATTTTTTTTAACATGCCTATCCTATCTCGTAAATAAAGCGAGGTCTGGTGGAAATCTACGTTTTTCAGGTTTCATACGAAACGAACAAACATGTTTGCTAACCGCCATACTCTTTTATTTCAACTCTCGTTGCGATGTATACCTACATAGGTAGGTATATGAATAATATATTAGCAATTCCCCCGAACACGCCACTGTAAGATATGCGAACCTGATCCTATTCGATCCGAGAATCCGATACCGATCCGAGAGATACGATTCCAATAACTTAAAAAGAGATATACTGCTCGAATATTCGTTATTGGAAAGGTCGTGGATCGGCGTTGCCGCTTTTAACTATAAAAATAGATGTTTACGTAATTGTCATATTTAAAATAGACAAAAATAAATGTAAAAACGTAACATCGTGGCCTATAATATATTATTGTGTGCACAATTATTATTTAATAACATTTATAAATAATATATACAACTTTAATATAGTATTGTGGAATTTGATATTTTAATTGAATACTGAGAAAATTGATAATTACGTGGCAACTGCGCGGTATCTTATATGGGGTCAGTTAACTATACATACATATTGAATGAACTGTAGTAGCATCTTTCCGTTGGTTAAAATGATAATGACGAAAAAACAATTGAACCTCGCTTATTTGTCATATGACAAAAAGAGTACCTTTTTTAAACGCTAACCCCTGTATATTTTCACATAGATCGATTGCTATTTTTTTGCTTTACAAAAAACGCCCATGTTCACTAAATTGCTCTAAAATAAAAAAAAATATTGTATTCGAAACTTTCGACTTGGAAATAAATTTTGAAATAAAATCAAATGTTTATTGTGACTGTAAATTTTTTCAACGTAAAAGTAAAACGTGACCGAAAAAGGAAACGATAAGAAACAATTGTCCGCATTCACAATTCATTATTATTCTTGCTTTCAAAAGTTCGGTTCTTTCAGCCTGCAAGTCAAAATTTGTTTTTTTTAAACACAGATTGTTTTTAAAAACCGAGTTTCTGATTTTCGAAACGTAAATATCCGATGCTCTTTATACGACTTTTTCCTTATACGACTTTTGATACGAATATGAATTATTTCTGACGGGTACCATGGTATTTTTCGGTTTAATTGTGTTGAACGCAATTATTACATCTTATTCAGTGAATCGTTTGAGGCAAATAATATCTGCTAGGATCAGATGCTAATAAGTGACATTTTGATAAATGTTTTGCTAAATATTTTTTTCAAGTGTTTTATTTGTAATGTAGTGTTTGTGATACGTACTGTTTTCAATAAATAAATACTTATCACCGTAGGTCACTTATATAAAAAACACGAAAACGTCATTTATTTATATTTTCGAGAATAATAGCAGTAAGTACCTAACTATACTGATGAAACGTCGAGAATGTCAAATGTGACATCGCTTGAGCTCTGCATTTGATGCACGCGGGAATTTTAACGATGTCACGAAACCCTGAACGAGAGATTTCAGTCTGTTCATGAAAAACCTATTTGGGTTAGACCGTTCTCTGATTTACTATTTTATACGACGATACGTTTAGCTGTTATCTAAGCCTGTAATTACATCCATACAAACTTAATCCACCCGGTTATGTTGAGATAAAACGGAGGTACTTTCTGATCTGACTGCATAATTAAATCAAACCTGTAATCATCTGTTAAAAGTAACTTTTCTATTTCTAATAAACAATCGCATTGTATGTTTTACGGCTATTGAGTTGCTTTGAAGTTGAACTATTTTATTTCAAGGAAACTAGGCCAGTATATTTTTATTTAATCGAGGCAAGTTGAGGTTTGTACGATCGATAATTTTCCTCGTTATTCCAATCGGTAAATGGATATAAATGCGGAAACGACAAGACCTGTAATAGCTGACAGGAAATCATATATTTTTTGAAAACCATGATACTGTTAACCGCCTTCTAGAACTATTTATTATTCAGCCTCTTAATGGCAACGGCGGTAATAATTCTTATATAAGCAAATTGTGAATGTATTGTTACATTTATGGAAAACGCCTATTATGGATTAAACGTCATGGGAAAAAAATATTAATGTAATAACTGCAACTAAAAGTTATATTTATGACGAAGTTATAGGTACATAATGTTATTGTTTTGTTTAAGAATCAAGCAGGCTCAAAGTAATTCAGGGCAAAGGAAAGAAAACGGAATTTTTCCACATTTAATCTAAGCAACACATGATGATTTAATAAACGTTTTTTATATAAAATTTTGGTTTAAATATCGTTATCGTTTATTTTTTCTAACGGCCTTGATCAACGCTGATTTCAGTCACTACAAAATTATAGTTTATTTAGTCAAAGTCCATGCGAAACATTTATTCTCTAAACGTTGTTTATATTATAATGATTTATATGTGAAGTGAAAACTCAAGATGTTCCAGGGTTTAGCCTGACCTCGCGACCCTTGGCTACGACCCTGTTGCTAATAGCATCATGGTCGAATATAGACATCGTATTTATGCATAGAATCATGGTATTGCTATTTACCTTTTAATTTAGGGCCCTTTCTTGCTGATGCAGAATTTAAGTTTGCATAAGTAATCAAATGATGATATACCATTAACTAACTTTACACTGGAATTAGCGTACAACAGCTAATTATGTACAAATTTGCATACGTTAGCAAATAGCAACGTATAAATGCAGAATTAAAATAAAAATGTAGTATATATTCGCGGTAAAAAAAATACAATAAAAGTGGTGGAAAATGATTGAGATTTTCTATTCCTATTCGTATCTGTGACGGGCGGGTGTGTCAAATACTGTGCTTGTCTCTTTAGTAGAAATCTGTGGTAAATAGTGGTTATAAAATACTAAAACATATATGTACTTTAAATTAAAGTGTAAAATTACATAATCACGTGGTATATAAAACTAATTGTGCAAGACCTTATAAGTGCCGTAAATCAAATTAAATTAAGTAAATCCAGAAATCCCAGATTTAATTACTGATGGAGGAATTGACCTAATATTAAAAACTGTAACAAAAATTTAAGGTGAAGTAGAAGAAATAAAAACTGTTATCAGAAAAAGAACACGATCCTAAATGAAAAAGTTAAGTACCTACTTGCAAAAAAAAATTGGAGACCGAAGTATATAAGAATTGTTTATTTTTTTATGGAATTTAAGATATAATTTTTTCAAATGTCGAGGACCAAGTTATCCACGTCCTATCAAGTATACTGGGTGCTGAATGAACGATGATGAATGAACGTTCAAATTTATTATAATAAAAAACTAAAAATTTAATGAAATTTAAAAACTATAATACCTACAAAACTGCATATCATCCGCAATGCAAAGAAATTTTCTTACACTGGAATTACGGCTACAGAAAATTTCACAAGTAAAATAATGGAGGAACGTGGAAACCTTAAGCCTAACCTTTAAGGTTAGGCTTAAGCTTAATGATAGAGTGTACAGTCAATTGTCCTGCAGGAGGATCTTCCGGCAGTACTTTTGTACAAAGCGAATAGTCCTGCTAGAAGGACCAATTTTTCTATGAGAAGTCCATCGAGCAGGACTTTGTGCTTCTAGCAGGATAATCGGCATTGGATACTTCCTGAAGTACACAATAATCAGACCGAAAATTAATTATAATAAGGAGTGGACAGGGCCGTCTAAAGTGTGAATCTGAAAATGTGGAGTGGATTGACTAAGAAAATATATCCATTCAATATATATAGTCAAAATGTATTTATTATGCAAGATTGTGTTATATATACATTAAAAAAACGTTGTTCTCAAACAAAATTTTCTCTAATTAAAAAAAAAGTTAGTATTTTTAACTATGCAGGAATCCCGTTTTGGACATGATACGTAAAACAGTTTCTTCCAGTTCGAGGACTACACAACACAGCCCTAGTGCCGCATTGAATGCAATAGTATGATGCTTTCTGCTGAACTTCTTTTACTCTCGAACAGACAATACATTTTCGTTGAACGCGTTGTCGTTCTTCGAGCGAACTCAGAGCTTGCAAACAATGATTTTCTGTCATAATTTGGTTATTAGGAGCTATATTCTCTGTTGCATGTTGGTTTCTCTTTCTATTATTAGGTGGACTTTGTAACTTTTTAGTATTATTATATTGTATTAGTTGTAATGCTGGTTGTTCAGTAAATTCCTTGTGATTAATATCTTTTTGGTCTTGGTTATTAAAATATTTGAATGCTAGGTACGCATTTGTTTCTATAATTCCAAAAAAGGATGCATACATACGATGTACCCAGTTCTGCGTAGACCAGACCGTTTCTAGTGACAAACCACTTTGACGTATATGGTTGTGTATATCAATTGCTGGTGAACCATGAAAATATTGCTCAACTAATTTCGGACGTTTTATCTCCTTATAGTAAACATTTCCACTATCATCCAGCCGTCTTTTTTTGCAAGGAGTTCCATCAAGGTTAGTTCCACATGTAGAAACAAATGTGTGAATTTTTTGATCCCTCCATCCCAATGCTATAATTTTAGAATTTCCCATAGAACAGACAAGTAGCTTCCAGAAACATGTTTTACAATTCCCCAACAAACCGCCGAATCATAATTTTCGCCAAACACGGCCCTGCTCCACGAATTACCAGTTTCAGGCGGGTCAAACTTTGTAGCGCGCACAGCAACGCGATCTCCTACTCGAAACATCATTGCAACTGACAGAAAACTCGTAGAAACATGATCAAAATACCAATAAACAGGAAAAAAATCGCTCTCTCGATTGGTGTAAATCTTAGTCCTGCCAGCAGTTCGTAAAAGCCTCAAATCATTCATTAAAATATGGTAGGACATATAGGACAGGAAGTCCTGCTGGAAGTACGCTGTACGTTCTATCATTAACCTTCATGTTCATTTCAAGTTCACGTAACCGTCAGAGCCCTTTGGAACTCTGCAAACCGCACGCCTATTATTATAAGACTTTAAATTTGTTCTAACTTTCTTTCGATAAGAGGGTCTTTTAAAATCACAGAAAACAAAAAAACAAAAAAATATATGGCCGGAAAGCGATCAGCGAGCTAGTACTCGTTTTTCTCTGTCATAATGTACACTTCACTACTCCAAAAGGCATGCTGTATGAAATCGTAGAGCATAAACTGTTATCATCTCCCGGTCTATTATTCTAATAATCTGTAATTTTACAAAATTGATGCATTATAATATTATATGCAATAAAATAGTGCATATACAATAGATACATAATAAAATAGTAGTAGTAATTGATACATTATAAATTGTAAAAGTGTGCGGCATATTATTTTCACCAAAAATTATTAAAGAATAATATTAACAGGAATATGCATCTGTTGAAATAAAATTTTGCAAAACCACCTACTTACTTCGTATTTAAATGCAAAAATTCAAAAAATGTATCTTTCCGAGTAAATTTGTTTCACTTATCACCCACGCAAGAAAAATGTGTTTGACCAAAGTGCATTAGGCTAATTAAAAAATATATAAAATATTTCTAATATAAAATATTTCTTTTATACACTTGTTCCAAAAAAGTGACACACCCGATTTATTGGCAAGTTCAAGATACTGTAACTTCTATACTGGTAATCCTTTGTACTGGTACACTTTAACTTCTCCAAAAGGCATGCTGTATGAAATCGTAGAGAATAAACTGTTATAATCTCCCGGTCTATTATTTTAATAATCTGTAATTTTACAAAATGTATGCATTATAAAATAGTGCCCATACTTGCTTTTTCAATTTATTATTTTTTTAAAATAGGTAAAGTGTAAAGAAAATACGATTGTTATAGAAGAAAGTATACAATATTAAAAAGGTTGTTTTATAAATTATATTTCGATATTTAGAAAAGGTACGTAACTAGGCGTAATTTCTGAAATTAATGTTTCATTGAAACATTTGTTGTGATTATAACATTTTTGTGTTCATTTTTGTTTTTTTTGTGTTTTATATGTAGGATGTTTACGGATTAATATTGTTTCTATTCTGTCAAAGACATATACCATGTGAGGCGGTAGAACATCCAACCGCAGGTGTTTGAAAACTTTATAAAAACTTTATTCGGTTGCAGGTTTCTGCGTCAAATATTTAAAATTCATTTGTTCTCCAATTAGCAGGAGTATAAGGTTTTGTGAATTGTCAGTAGATAACACCTGGTATGGTGTCATTCCCAAAATATATAAATATTATGATTTACTATTAGGTTTCTTGTTATTTAGGGGTTCAAGAAAATTAGATAATTTATTAAGAATTATTGTTTGAAATTGAAAGTTACATTGTGATTTTAGGGTTGTTTTAGGATTTTTTTTTCGGGATGTATATACTTTGGGATGCGGGAGAGGATAGTGTTATATAATATTATGATAGATTGGTCTGAGATTTTGTATATCAGTTCTGTCATTAATGGAGTTTTTATTTTTTTTATATGTATCATCCTTGTATCATCTCTTATTAATCTTTGATGGTAGTTATTTTCTTTTATGAGAATTTTAACGTTATTAAAATTTATTGTTCTTTTGTTGTACGTTTGTTTAGTGCCGTGGAATTATTGTTGGTATATTTATGACCATTTATATAAGGTTGTTATAAGGGCACCCATGCATAACGACCATTTATTCCAGTACTTTGGTTGGCCGCTATGGAGGTGTTTCATTTATTATTTCGAGAATTTGTTTACTTCACCATAACCTCAAAATACAAATGAAATGTCTTTAACACATACAGTCAAACAGACTTGGCAACAATGTTTGTTGGTCACATGTTTTACCGTTGATGACGTGCATCGGTTTTTGTTTTGAATTTGAGGCAGGGATTTGAAAATAACAAGTAGAAACAAGTTGAGAGCGAGTAGATGTGTTTTATTGACTGCGTGTGTGTATATGTACCTAACAGATCTCCATAAGAGCTGTCTAATAAATAGGCAGGTAGGCAGAGTTAAATAATTTCTGCATACTTCTATCTAACCCACCTCCATTATGAAATCTATATGGCCATTAAAAATGAAAATCATTGCTGAACGATCATACGGACATATTAAGTAGGTATGCAAATGACCATGTGAATTACGTGCTCTAGTTTTTCAGTTAATCGATGTTTTAGTCACGACACGCTGGTATTTAAATAAGGAAAGACAAAACAAGAACAATCGATAGTATAAATTATGTAATAGAAACATTATACATTCTTTCAGTCGATTTCATTGATAAAGTATGCAAGTGATCGGTGTGGGCACCTTAGTTCAGGTAGGATATTTGCGGTTTCGCAGCCGTTAGGTACCTAATATAGATGTCTGGTAAGATATCGCTGTAATCAAATCTTATATTTTACCAAAATAAACAAAGATAAATATCCAACTAATATATTACGTCTATTTTATGAACTGTTGTGTCTAAATTGCCGATGATGGCTTATTTTTTGCATCACGAGATATGATATGTCTATGTAAATGCCCAGCAAAATTTTTAAGTTAAATAGAGCATCTTACCAGTATCCATTAAGAACGGAAAGTTGAAAAGTAAATTTGAAAATGCAAAGAATTTGTTTTCTTTGACGTAGGTTTCCATAAATAAACTTTACATTTCCGACCACGGCCACAATAGATGCAAACGGAAAAAATTTGGATTGGCATAAATCCTGCTTCGTCCCTATAGTATATACAATCTATGCCCTGGCAGGACCATTCCCCGCGTCTTGGCATTCTGTATTATTATTCAGCGCAGCTGTACTTTGATTCGTGGTATACTATAGCTTCCTGTTACGCGTCATATGATATTACAAAATATACTGCGATTCAGAGTACAATTATTATGTTTTAGTGATCTGAAATGCAGTATAGAATGGTATCAATAATGCGCGTTTGTCTCGACCAAGATATACTATGATTCAGAATTAGAACAAAATGTAACAAATTGCGTAGAAGAAAAAGCTTGGTTATGTCAAAGTTTACTCAATATATTATATTCAATAAATTTGGTTATGTATTTTGTTATTGTTTCATTGTCACAAACGTGTACAAAATAAGTGTGTATTACTTGCTTGTATGTAGGTCATCAAGGTTCTGAAAATCAATGGAAATGAGTATGGTAATAAGGAATATGATGCTACGATTGATTTCTTGGTAAAAATAATTAATAGAAGTAATACATATAAAAAACGAGTTATTTAAGAGATGGATATAGCGGTTGCATTATGGTATGTGTATTTCTATAACTGTTATCTTCTATACTACTGTCTAACATTTTAGTAGTATAAATGTCACTTTGAAAAGCGTTTACACATTATATTCATTCATACATGTAATTTTCAAACAAACGTTTTAAAATAATTATGCAATGTGCATAATGTTACAGAACAAGATATAAATATTTTCAGAGGCGAGACATTGCTGAGACGATTTTAAGAACAAAATTTTATATAAAAATGTGGCCAAAAATGCCTGTTAAAACCCAACCCATTAAAATTAATAATCTCCCCTTGCACTGAATCATAGTATAGTCGTGTAGTAGAAAAGCCAAACCTTTCAATTCATTGTATACTCTCTACGTGGGATGGATTTCTACCTTCTATATCGAATTTATGTTGTTTTTGGATACAGCATCGGTATTTTATATTTTTTATATACATCAACGATATTATACGTTTCTATGATTGAATTAAATGCACAGGCTATTCCTAGTTAAACAACAGTTGCTATGCACAGTCTGGGGCGTTGTATCATATCTAAAAATATCATATTTTTTGACCTACATTAGTTCTGTTGTTTTTGATATTATTCCAGTAAGTATACTATGGGAGTTTTAAAATTAGCTTATGTTAAAATTTAATAATTATTTCAATCATTCAAATTAGGCACATACCATCGATAAAATATAGTAATGTTTCACTAGCAGAAAGTCTATTTGTACCTAGTTATTACTATTTTAGAAACATGTCATTAATCCAACGCGAAAAGTGTGAACATAAACAAATGACTGATAGGCCAGGCGTCAGGCGTTCAAAATGCGTAAATACTGTTTTAAATGAGGCAAACTATTTTACTTTTCCGATTTATTATAAGCCTCTTGAGGATATCCTCCCCCCGGAAAACCCCAATATTGTGGATATATCGCCCAAATATTATTGTTTAGGCATCAGTTGAGAGTAAACGATTTTATTTACTTCATGTAATTGTGGTTTTAATTTTTTTAAGTCCTTTGTAGATTGTCTGTGAATTTATTAATTTGATATGGCAAAAGTGACCTCCCGTTAAATTTATTTAAGTGATATTGTCAACCTTTTCCAAGTTAACAAGAGTTGCATATATAAATTGAAAAGAAAATGGTTGAAAGGTGAGGATTTGGGGAAGGACCTGCAAGGAGAAGCAATTTGATGCAAGATGATATGCATTTGTTAATAAGAAACCCCTTTGATACGGCTGCAACGGCTGGAATCTGGAATCTGGAATATGTTCGGATCGAGATCCGCTGCACTTAGGCCCCATTGGGCCCCTTGTGCTTCCTCCGTGAGGGAAATGTCTCCCTAGGTCATCGACCAGCCCAATGTTGTACAAAAGGTGATGATGTTGCCCAGGGGCATTTCCCTCAAATTGGCCATAGAAGGCCAACGTTCCCCCAATATGGATGCTCTGGTCGATGACACGGCGGGACATTCGCAAAGTACATGCTCGATCGTTTCATCTTCTTGTTCACATCCTCTGCAGATGGGTGTGTCACTTTGTCTCATGTTATAGAGGTGTTTCCTTACCCGGCAGTGTCCGGTTAGGATTCCTGTAACAAATCGCAGTTTACCCCTGGACATTGCCAGATAGTTCCTCGCCGTCTCTTCGCTGGGATATCTCAAGAGATTTCTGGCCAGCTGACAGCTACTTGTTTCATCCCATAACGTCTTAAATTTTTTGTGGGTGTTTTCCTTTATTAATTGAAGTTTCGCTGCAACTGGTAGCGTACTTGAAAGACCAGGCCCAAGGATACTCAGGTTGGCTGCCTTCTTGGCCAGTTTGTCAGCTTCTATATTGCCGTTGCATTGTGAGTGTCCTTTGACCCAGCACAGGCAGATGTTATTCATCTGACATGCTCTCACAAGTAGTGCTTGGTGACATTCCCATGTTGATCCTTTAGTTATTTTATAATTTTTCAGGGCCAGTAGTGATTGTCTACTATCTGTGCAGATTCTTATTGTCTTGCCCGTTATTTCTCTGCGAGCAATCTCTTGTGCGGCTATGGTTATACCAGCGAGTTCTGTTTGTACTACACTGGCATTTTTATCCATAGTCCAGCTGCATCGGAGTCGCAGATTCCTGGAATATATACCACAGCCTGCTCCATCCTTTTTCTTTGATCCGTCCGTGAAGACATAGTTTACACCTTCAACGCCGGCCTCGTCTTCACCAGTAGTATGTATGGTGTAAGGTTTATCAAAGACAAGCCGAGGCGGAATACCATCTGCACATGCCTGTAAAAGGGGTATCTTTCTGACAGCCTCAGTCCACAGGCGGCTTCTGGTTTGGCCACAGCTTGCATTTGGTAGTATGCCAACAGATTTAAGGCGAGTCATGGTAGTCAGAGCCACTTCTTCTAGATCTAGGTCTAGTGGTGGAAGACACAGCATTATCTCCATTGCTCTCGTTGGTGTTGTTCGCATGGCTCCGGTTATGCTCAGACAGGCAACTCTTTGTACCTGGCCTAGCTTGAGTTTTGCTGTTATTTGTTGACTCTTGGGCCACCAGACAACAGCTCCATAGGCCAACATTGTTCTTATGATAGCAGTGTAAATCCACAGGACCACCCTGGGTTTCATTCCCCAGGTTTTCCCTACGGTCCTCCGACACTGCTCGTATGATATGTAGGCCTTATTTATTCTTCTTTCGAGGTGAAGATTCCAGTTTAATTTAGCATCGAAAGTTACCCCCAAGTATTTCACCTGTGGTGCAAAATTTAGTGATGTGTTTAGGAGAACAGGTGCTCTCATTGGCTCCAGTTTTCTTTTCCTTGTAAAGAGTACCATTTCCGTATTCCTGGGGTTGACGGATAGGGCATACTCCTCACACCAATTTTCGATTATTCTTAGGGCCATCTGCATTCTCTGACAGAGAGCTCCTTCGAATTTTCTGCAACGGCTTCTCATGGTACGCAGTTTCCTACTTACTTATGGACCACTAGACGCCGAATTAAACAGAGCGATATAAATAATTATGCAACTGCTAACCTTGGTTATCTAACCGCAACAAAGAAGCAAGGCACTCTTTAGCAACAATTATGTTGACAGAGAGGAATATTTATGGTCTAATGTCTTTGTCTCCGACAAAAAAAAATTTAAGTAATGCCACGATGGGTCACTTCGTGTGCATCGACCAAGAAATTCGCGGTACAAAGAACGATATACCAAGTCAGATTATAGTATATAGCGGACGTTTTTCTGTTAATATGTGGGCTTGGATAAGCGCTGCTAGTACAGAAGTCTGCTGGCATATGGAAGGAAGGCTGAATGGAGAACATTATAGACATTTGCTCCAGAACATTATGTTACCATCGGTGTAGCAATTGTATCCAGACAGTTTTACCTTCCAACAGGAGAATTGCCAAATTCACAACTGCAGGTTTGTGCGGGACTGGTTCTTGTACAACAACATTCAAGTTTTGCCTTGGCCATCCAGAAGTTCCGATCTCAATCCAATTGAAAACGTTTGGGGATGATTGGTCAAGGAAATTTTCGTCCTCAAAATAGGAAAGAACTTTTGTTCGCCGTTGTCAAAATCTCTGTGCTGTAAAAAGCCACAATTAGGTACATGGTGCTAAAATAACAAGAAATATTTATAAATATTTACTTTCAACTGCTCGCACTTAGTAGTTCGGGGTTTACTTGTTTTCGGTATAGTAATATGACTCATTAAACCAATTTATTTGAAAGAAGACATACTCACGCTATATCGATAGAATCGGGGACACTTTTACTATTTGTCGCCTGGAAACCTTGCACTATTTGTAACTGTAAAATAGTGTAGATATACATTGACAGATCAGTGCACACATAATGATTTTTAAATATTTATCCCAAAGTTTAGGAGTTCACCCACAATTATTTATTTTTCATGTATAGTAATTTCCTTTAAAATTATTTGTGCACTTTTTTACAGAGACACAATGGATAAAATGGTAAAACATGATATAAATTCATATCTCTTATATCTAATTACTGAGATTATTGAACCGTGTACTGGGGTCTTTTTAATTCCAAGCAATAAAAAACATATATACAATTGATCAATCTATTTAGCATATCTTATCTATTTTATACCTTTCTGTTACTGGTTTTACTTTCTGTTACTTTTTCAAACGTATCTCTTTAAATTGTACGCTCTAAATTGTCTAATTTTTCAAACATTGTATTATATTCTTTAAAATTAGAAAACAGGATACGTAGTTCCAGAAACATATTTGATGAGTGTGTTGTAAGTATAGGGTATTGAATATTGTAATAACAGTATTGAATACACTTATATTCTAATTAGTTGATACCTAATTAGCTAATTGTGATGTTTTTTATTTTCAGTTAAACAGCCCTTACAAATATGAATGAAGATATTTATCTGTCGTGTAATTTGAATGACAATAGAAAATTATCTTAAACGGAAACTAAATAAATTTAGTTATAGGTACTTATAAAATTATTTGCTTTATCACTTCAGCATTAGAGATTTTTTAATTTAAATGATTGAATGAAATAGCGTTACATAAATGCCATCAACATAGACACCATGTAATTGATTTCCTTGGGGTTCATTTTCGAGGCCGTAATTCTCCAGTAAAGCCGGAAGGAGCATTAGTTTCATCCTGATTAGATATGTTATATAAATCTCTATGGAACGGGGGAGCGAATAACCTTAATCATCATGTCTATTTCGTGTATTGTTATATACAAAGCTTATAAACAAAAGTTCATAAGCTTATCAATCATTCGGTAGGCGGAATCACACAAATAAAAATTATCACAGGTGATTAATATATTTTATCTTGTTTCATACTACGTTAGGCAAATGATTTACTATAATATAGGTACCTACATTATAGCAAAGAAAAGGTTATTTCTTCTACAACATTCACGTACAACTACAATAATTAAAAATAATTAATTATTCAATGCAAGAGTTGGTAAATATGGGGTACGCTCTAGAAGAAGCTCATGGCAATTGTTTGCTAGCTAGTATCTTTACGAGGCAAATCATCCAGATTTAAAACGATTCCTTCGTACTTGACTGCTTCTTAAGTTTGAAGGAAATATTTGAAAGAACAGGAAATGCAAATTATGATAAAACTAGGCACCAGGAGATATGACAGTAGCAACGAGGAAAATCAAATCAATATCGTGACGTCTGTTATTGAAAATCCAAGTATTAGGGACAGGAAAATTAGTTTCCACAAGTTTAAGAAATAAAATATTGAAAAAATAAGTTTCGTCCTTATCATAGCGAATACCACCCATCATTGACGCAATTTTTTAGAGCCTTTAATTTCTCACTCAACGATTTAATATCTTAATAATTTGCTATCTGTTGAAAGAATAAGAATTTAAAAAAGTGTATACTATTATCCTATAAATAACTGATAATATTATAATAAAGAGTTTATAATAAAACAATGATAATATAATAATAATTCTAATGGATAATGTTGTACTTAATTCAGCGTTTGAAAACATGGATTTTCTTGCTAACAGAATAACTAATGTACTGAATAATTAAGGTTATCTAGTTTGCTTAATTGATACAAGAAAACTGACACTGTAATTATTTATTTAATATAATTTATTACTGTAAGATCTTGGAAAAGTGGGTGGGTTAGACATAATACCTAGTATATTCCTAGAATACGCTAGAGAAACTACTATACGGTGATCTGTCAAGATGTAAATGCGAATACATAAGTAAGGTAGTACATAACGTACATATAGCGCATATATTTCCTGATAAAGCTATGGATACGGCTAGTGCATATACAGGCTAATTAGCATGGAGCACAGGTATTGGTAAAGCGTTGTATTTGCATAGTATTCTGATTTCGAGAAGCCTTCCTGGGCATAAATTATTGTTTTAATTATAGTGAAAAGAAAATTCTTAACATTTCTTAAGTTTTTATGGAAAACAAATAGTCTCTCAAAAGATCACCGGTATATACTTGTGGTTCCATATGTGCCTTGATAAATACCGAACAAGGAGATAAGCAACTTGAATAAATATAATATGTTTTCATTATATATATTATTTATAAAAAATAAAATCTTTTATCTAAGAATGACTGATGTAAGATATTCTTCACGTGCATTCTGTAGTATTATATAGTCAAGGAAATAAATGAACTTCCAATTTTTTGAGCAGTAAGATGGATCTTAATGAGGTTTTGTGCGTTCGATTCGTGAGAGCGTCTACAAAATTTGTGAACTAAATTGATCAATTCATTTTAAAAAAAATGCATTTTTGTAAATAAAAATATGGATTTTACAAGTGCATCTCGTACAGACAATAAATAAAAAAATTACAACTCGGTAAATATTGATGAAAATGAGTCCAGTTACTCGTGGGTTTTTGTGGTCGCTGAACATGAATATCATGACGGCAACGGTCTCCGAGGTACCTGGTGCCTGGTGGACAGTATGAACATCGTCTCATAGAGTTTTATGGGAATTCGTAACAAAGTTGAAACTCATTACTTACTCGGGAGTTTTTGGGGTCCCTGAACACTAATATCACGACGGAAACGTTCTACGAGGTACCTGCTGTCCAGGGTGGACAGTATGAACGAGTTTTACGGGAATTCGTTTTACGGGAAAGTCGAAACTGGTTACTTACTTCGGGGTGTTTGGGGTTGCTGAACACGAAGATCACGACGGAAGCGGTCTATTAGGTACCTGCTGCCCGGGATGGATAGTTTGAACGTCGTATCCTAGAGTTTTATGGGAATTCGTAACATAAAGTCGAAACTCGTTATTTACTCGGTGGTTTTGGAGTCACTGAATACGAATATCATGACGGCAACGATATCCGAGGAACCTGGTGCCCTGGGTGGACAATATGAACGTCGTCTCCTGGAACTATCTTTAGTATTACATAATTTTTACCTGAATTTAAGTATATTGTTCTTACTACTGGATAGGGCTGGAACCTTTGATGTAACTGTAACACTCGGAGTAGTTTCCACAAACACCAAAACACTTTCACTTCGCTCGACGCGCGTTTCGCCAACCATGGAATCATCCGGAGACGATTAAAACTGATCAGTTTTAATCGTCTCCGGATGATGCCAACTTGGTTGGCGAAACGCGCGTCGAGCGAAGTGAAAGTGTTTTGGTGTTTGTGGAGAAATGAAAATATGATATTAAAAATGAATCAAAAAAATTTTCTACTTAATATCAAGAATTAAATAAATATCATTAAAATGTTGCGAAATAAACTTACTGAAGTAGGAATTAATTCCATGCAATGTGTAGCTGATGCAGATTGAACCAGTTACTACTGCATTTAAAATAGCAACGGATATTAATAAAAAAGTGATTGTTCTCATAGAAGATACTGGCTCATCCTAGGTCTAGTCGCTGCCCTCACTCCAACCAATTCTGAAGGTTTTGTACTGAAACCCGCTCGACCAAACAAAGCACAAGTATTATACTCTTAGAGTTTGTCACCTTCCATCTGTTTTGGAAAATATTTTATTTCTGCATGCTTTTACAGGTTGCGATACAGTATCGGGCACCATCTATGAAGGGAAAATCAAATTGTTTAATACCTTCCAAAAAAATTCTGATCTTGCCATGCATGGACAAAAATTGAAAAAGTTCTTTTGTCCATTGAAGACATAATTGAACACGGCTATCAACTACTACTAGCAATGTATAATGCTCCACTCTGAATAAACATAATCGACTACAAAACACGTAAAAAATAAACACATAGAACAAGAAAAACAGAACAGATAAGAAAGAGAGCGCACGTGTGAAGGTAGCCCAGGATGTCAAAGTAGGCGACCCGGTTGATGGTACCACCAAATTTAACAATGAAAAGGAAATATTTTAACTGTGGGTAACGCCACTCTTTTTGAGTGGGGATGGAAAAATCTAGAAATGGATTAATGCCAATTATTAGTACAACCCAAAGACTTTTGTCTCTGGTACAACCAAACCTCATGCACCGCAGACTTTACTGGAGAGAATAGCTTGCGGAGATTCACAAAAGGTTGTCACGGCAATTGCGGGTGTAGCACATTAGAAATTAGCTGATCCATATTCTGCAAATAATGTATAGGCATAAATTGTGAAGACGCTGATGGTCCATAAGTCACGGAAGATTTCCAAAACGATGTTGATAAAGATATTGATATTCAATTCGAAAACATTACGGGAGAAATATAATAGATACCTACTTATGTAATTTTCAAAAAATAATCTTTAAAACAGCAATAAATTAGTACAACTTTAAGTAAAGGTTTTTATACTATACATATTTTATAAATAATATTACATATGTTATCATCTAGCTCCTCTAGTTATAAAACTTTGAACAAATACTTTTACTTTAGGAACTTGTCAATTACATAATATGAATTAAACAATAATACCTACTAACAAATAATAAACAAGTAATAGATATGTAATTTTCTAAAAAAGAATATTTAAAAGATATAAATTAGTATATGTACATTTTTTATATGTAAGATCATAATATATGTTTAAAATTTTTTTACAAATACCTTTATCATTATCATTGCTCAACCGAAACTAATTGTTTTATTGAATAAAAATTATTTTTGCTTGCAAAGATTAGAACTAATATGGTATTAAGGTAAAAACTGGTAAAATTGTAAAAAAGGGTACGAGTATTTGAAAAAAAAATTAATATAGTTTTTTATTTATTTTGTGAAAAAAAAGTTTTTTGACTATAATATGCCATTCCGATAGGAAATTTGATTACCAAAAATCTAAAAAAAACTAAAAAAAAAAAGTATTATGTGTATATACTTAACATACTAAATTTAGTAGAACTTTAATAATAAGGTACTTTTTAAGGTACAGTTGAACATAATATATGAAACAATAAAATACCTTAAACGAATTAGTTTCTTATTCAGTTACATAGTCGAGAGCCTATCGCCAGATCAATGGTGACTAACAAATAAGTTTTTAATTCAGTCTGAATGGTAGGCGATACAAGACATTTTTTGCACATTGTATGATAAATAATAATATGCATTATTTATTAAGTTGGACGTAATAAATATGACATTTGCCATTTTGTCAAATTGTTTTATATAGACGTAATGAATTCATCACAACCGTCTCGAGATGGTGCACAATATTATACATTTATTATACATTTATTAATAGGCACAGTAAAACGGTATTAAAGAATCTTGTTATCAAAGGAAGTGCAATTGTTTATACCTTTATCATTAGGAATGTTATGTTTCAATACTGACACATTATCAATATTATTTTAGGTAATTTTTTTTATTGGGTTTCCATTATTGACGCTATTGATTAATGATACCCGCGAATGATTTTGATAAGGATAAGATATCAATAAGAGTATCAGTTGAGGGAAATAAGGTAGGTTCAGAGTGGTCCACGTAAGATGGCCCAACCTTATCTCAAAAGCCCTAAAAGTTTGAAAATAAAGTTAATTACAAAAGCTGTTCAGTATCTCATGAATTTTTATTTTATTATTATTTAGAAATTACAGAGTGGTCCAGAAAATCGTGGCGTTGCAAAAATACATTTTCTTAAATGGATCAGCCTATATTCTGTTACGGATATTGAGTCTCCTTGTAATTATAAGTATATTTTGTTATGAGAAGATATCAAAAATGTTGAGGAGATTGTCAGTTAATTCAGCTTAAAATAAAAATAATAAAAATAAAAATTCAAAAAAACATATTTATATAATTTTTTATGAAATAGAGATATTCAAAAAATGGATAGTTTTTAAAATATAAGCGAAAAACATAAAAAAATGCAAACGTTTTGGAATTTTTACATTTTTGTTGTGAAGTTGACCTACAATGCACTAAATTTGGGGATAGTTAACGTCCGCTATGAAAGAAGAAACAAATACCGCAATTACTTCTACCCTGTTTCTTCGTGTTTTTTCCTTTTTTTCCCTTTTTACTAATCTATTAACATACTCTCCTATTAGTACACCGAACTACAACAAAATACTACTGACATTTTTTCTTATAAAATCAGTTGTATAAAATCTGTAAGTTATATACCTGGAAATAAACATTGATCAGTTGCATTGGAAATTCTTACTCTGTAATTGGGACTTTGTGTTCTGTTGAGTTAAAATAGAATTATAGAGTTAAATTAAAAATATTGTAAGAATAGTTAAAGTTGAATAAAATAAATTAAATTAATTAAAACATCTTCGAGGGCTTTGATAATATGGATATCCTATATTACATTGCTATAGGTACCTATGTAAGTAGTATACATTAATGATATACATTGTTTTGTGTATATTATGTATATTTCATTGTTTTAGGATATAGGATGTAGATCTACTTTCATTTTATACTGGAATAATCATACAATGAACACCGAAGAGAAGTCAACGGTCTCCTGAAGGACACTTGGGCTAGGTGAAAGTTGAGACATTGCCGTTGTTATACATATAGCAAGTATGATCAAAAGCTATGCTATATCGGCACTAACAATAAATTTGAGAGCGTACTTTTATTCCCTTGATAGGCATTAAATACCTATTTATTATCTAGAAATGGATAATATGACAAAACGCGAAAATAAACTTTCTATTGAAATATAAATTGTTACTCAACACTTATTTGATTAAATGCGATACGTATGACAGAAGAGCAATTCTCATGAAACTAATATTTCTTCTTTCGGGTAGTGTTGTAGGTTACCCCGCATCCCGCGTATTCGACTTCATCGGTATCTGCAAGTGTAACTTTCCTGTTCATACTGCACGTCTGTCCTAGTCTACTTCATCTGAACTTGATGAAGGCAAGCATGATCACTTTCTTGATTTATTTTCTTTAATTTTGTTTTCTAGCATGTTCTTCTTCGTGCACATCAAAAGTATGACGGCTTGGTGGACTTTTAACTTGACGGTTTTATTTTAAATCGTCAACGTGGGGCGCATTTGAAATCCAGTTTGAACGCCCTACCCGGCCATCGGAACACTCTACACCTACCAAATTTCAAGTCTCTAGCTCATCAGGAAGTAGTTGAAAAAACGGTTGCAATATCTGAAGCAAACGAGGACTGACTGACTGACAAGGACTGACATATATACCTCTTTCCAGAGTGTTTTAGTTTCTATTATCAGGGGTATTTCGCTTTCCTTTCTTCTACATTCTGTGTTACGTTCGTGTCGTACAAAATTGCCAGCAACTATTAGATAAGTAGGAAGTAGGTCTAATTAACGGAAGCGAAAAATTTCTATCCAATAATTTCATATCTACACGCACGTATCACGTATCATGTATGGATATCTAGTGAAATTCTTTTTTGAAGTGAATACTTCTTTCGCCGCATGAGAGTGATTTTTCAAGGTCGCGTCACGACACGTTTTATAACTTTTTCGTCTCGCAAGTTAGATGAAGCATATGACAGATATGAGGGAAAGAGAGAGAAACAGAGATATACCAGGAATGAAGCTTTGACTTGGACAACGATCCCCCACAAGTGTTCTAAAGCGGAAAGCAATTTTGATATAATTTATAAACGATCGTGAGATATTATTACTTATGCATATCTTGCTGGATATATCTGGATTGGGCTTTCGAATCTGATCCAAATGGATGACAATCTATTTGCGGAGGATGCGTCCTTGCCACTACTTCACGTTCTTCGTGAGAAATTCAGTTTCGATATGAATAACGACGGGATCATTGCCACGACTAAATCAGGAACAATTGATGCTATATTCTCGAGAAATCTACACCATTTAGAATCATGAACATATGTGTCACACTTCAGTTACCACAAAGCCAATATGTACAATACCTACCTCTATCTCTCAACCCTCTCTCTCACTCTCTCCCACGCTCTCAACGAATCGGTAAAGAAGTATTCACTTCTATCTAACGTGTACTGTGCAGCACGCGGATTTTTTTAGTTGCTATAAGTTCGAGAAAATAAATATTTACGGTGTGAATATCTATTACTCTCGTTGTACGAATCTATATAAACAAGTGTCGTGCTTTGCATGGGAGCTAGGGAAGCCTTAATAAATCCATTAATAAACAGATAGGAACTAATCGCATTGTGTGAGTGCGATAAACTTTTCTATTGTCTAATGTGTAACGTATTGTGTTTTGTATTGTCTAATTTATAATTGGTGTCTGTGAGGCATTTTCAGAGACAGAAACTAATGAACAATGTGAGTGGTTATAATGTGAAAATAGATTCCTAGAGTTTTGCTGACCTTACCTTTAATTTTCACTGAAAAATTGGTACAAACTTTTATTTCATTACAAGCAACATATATTTCTTGTACAACAAACAGTTTTATCTAAAACCGAATACATTTATTTGCCTAAACATAAACATTCCCATATAGAAATTCAAGTGAAGAAGATTATATTTAGTTAGGCTAAGGAACGTTTAAGTAATATTTACTGGTAATTTCTCTCGGCTGAAATCTTATAGCAGTAATTCATCCGATACACTTCTATGCATTTAAACAACCATTTCCCACGCATTTAGCGAACCTGGGATATTAAATCCCGAGTTAAATCCACTGCGTCGTTTACTTTTTTAAACACCCGAAGCTAGTAAAATGCAGGAAGAACATTGTGTTGTGGAGGTTTTTCAGTCGTTAAGATTTATCTGACTACCAGCCTCCTTGGATCGATAAGCAATAATTGCTAGTTTAAGTAAAATTATAAATTAACCTTAACAACCGTCAATTAAGAATAGTGTCAGGGAAGTAATTAGATGGTTGATTAAGTGTATGATGCATAATAATTGTCTTGTGCGCAAAGTTTTAAAAACTATGAACATACATGGAATATAATATGTTTGTTCGGTTGTTAGTCCTTATATGTATGGACGTTAAGTATCTATGCATTTCAAAATTGATCAGAAAACTTACTAGATATTTGATACATTAATTAAATACCAGTTCAATGGCAATATATTGACGGAGTAAAGGTATATTATATCAGACACTGAGTGGCACAAAATTCAATTCATATAAAATTTAGCAGAGACGCATTTGAAAATATTTTCCTCTAGGTCTGATTCGCTTTTTTTTAAATTATAGTTTTGCTCGTGTTCAATGCAGATGCGATAGCGAATTGTATCTTAATTTTAAATTTTGAATATATTTAAATTATTTTCCAATATGGGCTAGTGAATATCTATAAATATGGGCTATGCCATATTACACATGTTTTCGAATGGAAACGAAACGAAAATTGAATTTAGAATTGTGTTCTGTTTAATTTTTATTTTCTATAATTGCTATTTTTTTCTAAGGATTTAGATAAAATAATTTTCTGTTCATTTTTCATTGTTAAAATATTTGTTAAGTTTCAAATAATCTTCTTTGGCATTATTTTATCCTATTTTTGTGTTTCGTTCTTCTGGTGCTTTTATTTAATGGGTCCAAATTATATACTAGCCCATGTTTATAGCATAATTAGTTAAACGAGTAGAAGCGCATTGTTTTAATTATTTGCGACTGTTCAAAGTAAAAACAGTTATTTAAATTCGATTAATAGCTCTTGAAGATCTCAAAATATGATCTCAAAGATGTCGCGAGTGACAAGTTCAGTATAGAGACCCTTCAACGAGAGTCTGGCCAAGGCAGCCATTTTATATCACAATTCGTGGTGCCAAATTCAAAAAGTTTAGAAATGATTTTACTGCAAACAATCGCACCAATTCACGGGGATACGCGGTATATAATAAAAGGTTTAAAAAATGAGTAGTACTGCTTCTACTAACTTAGAATATGTATTTTCATGAATAATAAGAATGGGACGAAAACTATACAATAATTATTATCAAACAATTTATTAATCAGCACAGAATACAAGAATAAAAATATTATTTCACAACACTATGCATAGCCATACTTTTACCATACTTGGCGGTTATTTTTTGTATTTTTTTTACAGTTCACTTTTAATCTAAACACTATAAATCTATTAATTAATTTAGTTTTTAAATTATGACAGTTCAGAATGTGAGGAGCTTCAACCACAATAAACTTGCCCAATAAAAATTGGTGTTGATTGTTAGTTTCGTCTCTATTTTTTATGTTTTTCTTATATTTTCGAGAAATATATTCTAATTCAACTGTCTGTAGGTGTCCACTAATTATCTCTACCAATCTTTGTTGATCATTCTCTTCTCCTATCTGGATCACGGGGAAATGCCCTCATCCCAGACCCCTTCCTAGTGGAATTGTGACACTCAGGTACACAACATCCCGTCATTTTAAGTTATGTCCAATTACCTCCTAGAAATAACGTTTTGAGTTCATTTTTCTTTAGACACAAAGCCAATAACACAACAATCAACACAACCTCAATTTTTAATCACAACTTGCCTATTAAATATTCTGATTTCTACATATGCACAAATAATCGAAGCTCACCTTTGAGTTTTTCACAATGACGAATGGTAGATTTACTTTGCAGGTCACAATTTTGCGAATATAAACAACCTACAAATGTCAAAATCTGAGTGACTCACTCAATTCTGAACTAAAATGGCGGCACCAATCAGCAAGTGGCAACGCCTTGGCCAGACTCTCATTAAAGGGTCTCTAGTTCAGTAGGTTCAATTGTTTAAACCGTGTTAAGTGACAAATGCGCTATAGCTGTCATCTCTATTCGCTGTCGTTTTACGGTACGCCGTTTCTTGTGGTATTGTTTATTTACAATGAAAGTTAAAAAACCGCAAAACCAAGAAGAAAGATAGAAAATCTGGTGAAAGAACTGTTCAAGCGTGTAAAAAAATTGAGAAGGAATCGGCTATGGGTAACAAGCAGGAAATTGTATCAGCTAATGTTGAACCGAAAGTGGAGGTTAGAGCGTCATTTTGATTACATGTATCTGTTTATTTTATGTTATTTGTAAGTACCAATACAAATGTGCCAATATTCCACATGAACCAAAACAAACCTTGCTTGGAGAATTCTATGCTTTGAGTGATAATGTGAAGCAAAATTTTTACCTTATGGGTCTGTTGAGTATATGCCCTGTGAAACGAAGACGCCATGGAGGCTATGAAGATCCAAAGGAAAGTAGATGGCAAGCGACAGTTTGCTTCACAGTACCTAATGGATCAGGTAATGTTGTACAGGTATGTAAGAAAATATTCCTGCACATATTTGGAATATCCACACTGCGCGTAGAAATTCTTGTCAAGGCGAAAGAAGAGGGTACAGTTACCTATGTGGAACGCAGAGGAAATAAAACTGAAACCAGGAAATTTTCATCTGCAGATGAAGAAGATGTCATTCAACATATATCTTCCTTCCTAAGGGAACACAGCCATTATAGTAGGTTGAAAAGTGGCTGTGGTTGAAAAGACTTGAATATCAGTAGGCTGTATTTAGCATTTAAAGAATATCATCCTAAGTCTGCAGTAACTTACCGTTTTTATTTCACTCTTTTTAAAAAGAAATTTCCGAAGTTTCTACCATCCTCGATCTGATACGTGCAAAACCTGCGATCTGTTCAATATAAAAATAAGAGACACCAAATGACAAAAACTAACAATACTAAATTCTATTTACATCAGCATCAGGCTGAAAAAGTAATGAGTCTTATGAAAGCAGATCATTGTAAGTCACAATTTCCTCTAAGTGACACATACACAATTTCTATTGATCTTGAACAAGTGCTCTCTCTCCCAGCCTTAACTTGGATCCATGTTTTATTTGCCACAACTGTCCTGCTACAATTTTGGAATATATGTAGGTGATACAAATGGGGGACATATGCACCTATGGCATGAGGGAATTTCAGGACGAGTTGGGAGTGAGATTGCCTCCTGCATTCTAAAGACAATAATAAGTGGTATCACGGAAAACAAAAACTGGTAATATGAAGTGATAATTGTGTTGGGCAAAATAAGAACAGAATGATGATCTTTCTATGGATCTACTTAGTTGTAAAAGGTTATTTTCAGGAAATTAATCATAAATTTCTAATACCTGGTCAATCTTTTTGGAGCTGCGACATGCTTCGCGCAAATCGAAAAAAAACGAAGGGTAGAAAAATATGAAGTACCATTTGATCTACTAAAGCTCATAGCAACTGCAACTCTAAAAGTTTCAGTTTATCGTCACCTCAATGCAAGCTGAGGACTTCTTTGATCTCAAGTATGCCGCTGATATGTCTTTGAATACAGCATAGACTCACATTGCAACAGCTAAATGGATTGAGGAGTCAGCTGAAAATCTCAAACAAATTTAAATTAGAACGACACTGAACGAAAAGACTGGAAGGATGTCAATATTTTTAAGAAACATGTTAATGAGCAAACTATCAAAGATATGGTTATACCTCAAATGACTTGCCAAAGTCAGATTAAGGAAAATAAAAAACCTAATACACAAACTATTATACTATTTTCAACAGGAAAATTCATTTTAGACAATTTTAAAAAGATAATTCTACCACAATCTCTAACTAGAATAGATGTCTTAAACATATTTCCCTCTCTGTGAAACCTGTTTTTGTTCATTTCAATAAAGCGGTGAAATAAAAAACCTGCGACAGATATTGGCACCTTTTTTAAATTTTTATGCTGGTACTTAATACCTTTTTCTGAATTCCAAGTTTATAATTTTTTTGCAGACTATTAAACGATTGTTTTAAAAATTTTAAATTAACAGAGCCAAATCCTGTCTTTTATTAGACTTTTATTAGACTTTCCAAATCCTTTCTTTATCATAGAATTTTTTGTAAATTTCTGTAGGCAGAAATACACTTCAGATACAAACAATATTGTTTCCAAAGTTGGAATTTGGCACTTCGACCGGTTTTTATTTCAACTCTTCATATACATATAAGTACGTAAAAAGAAAATATAAATATAAAAAGAAATGTTGCATAATATATGCGTATATGTGTATCCATATGCGTGTATGTACACATTGTAATATCAAGTATTTGATATTACAATGTGTACATTTACAATCTAATTACTCATAGCAGCCTCTCAGTATATTTAGCACTATCCTCTGTCTCAGATCGCCAATCGTTGAAACTGGTGTTTTGTATACTTTTATTTTCAGCACACTCCACAGAAAAAAGTCTGAAGGTGTAAGGTCCGGAGATAGCGCCGGTCGTGACCAAGGACCGAGACGGCGCAACCATCAATCCTCAAAAAGTTCAGTTAGTACTGCGCTCATATTATTTGTTCAATGAGCTCAGGCACCATCTAATTGATACCACGAGGTCGCTCTTTCAGATATTCGCAAATTCTCCAAAAAAAATAGACGACAGTATTGTTTAAAATGTTCACGTAACATTCACCATAGAAATTATCTTCATAAATTGTAAAACTTGGTATATCATACTTTAACGAACTGTAGATATTAAGGTTAAATTGTTGCTAAAAGTCTCGCTCGCGAACCATATCGTAGATAATCGTATTTTTCATTGAAGGTTCTGTATCTTGGCTTAACTCACTGACATTCCCCACAAATAAAAAATAAATCTATAATCACTTGATTACACAGTAAGACATACCAATAATAATAAAAAAAAATCGATTAACTGAAACGCAAGTGTCAAATTTGATAAAAGTAGTTATAAATGGCAACCTATTTTCAAAAACTGTGAGACAAATAACGCGAGAACGGTTTACTTTCTATATTCTATATTTTGTGTATATATCTATACACAAAATTTCTCTTAATTACTTATTTTTATATAAAAAATATGATATTTTTTTATGCTTTTATAACGAATCCAATGAGATTTGAAAAAATAGGTCGCTATTTAAAAGAAAATGTTTTACTTACAGGTTTATAGTGGTAGTTTTATAAAACAATTTAATGTCTGTAACATAAAAAAATATTTAGAAGGCAAAAATTAATCTCCCTCAATTTCGCGTCGCAGTCTATACTCATTTTGTCTTTAAAAAATCTGCTGTTAAATAGCCATAATTTTTCTAATACAAAAAGCGCACTTTCCCACGTAAGATCATCCTTGAGTAATTAATTATAACAGAAATTTAATGAGCCAATGTTGCACATAAGTAGAAGACCGAGGAAATTACCACCGTTGTTCCCCGATGATATTGTTCACTATACCGTAAACATGGGATAGGGCATTGTGGTCTTATTGTTGTCTGCTCACCGACCCATGGACAGAAAACCTCGGGGTCGTGTCACAAGAATATATGAAGCATTGCAGTATATATATACTACATCAACAAATATATTCCTCTCAGAATTTCATTAAAGAACTCCTGAATATTGCAACAAAATCTTTCGTGTAACGGAGTAGTTCATAGCGCATCTGGACTATTGAAATTTGAAAAATTCTACATGTTTTATAAGATAAATTACACATTATCTTCTAATTATAATAAATAAATAGATATTTAATTTGCTTTAATAGGCAAAAATGAAATTCTTAATTTACCTATTATTATATGAGTATTAATTTTAGATTTTATGAATTATATTTTATGAGAATTTCATGATTTTCTTTCCACTCTCCATCTGTATAATTTCCTACTTTGTTTTGGTTTAGTCCCAAACATCCTACGTTTTGTTATGTCAATGCTATGATTTAAAAAAATGTCATTTCATTACAAACATTAAAAATATTATAAAATGTATTTTTAATTTATTAAAAATATATTTTAGAAAAATATGCTAATATATTTTTACCGCACACGTGTGGTAAAGTACTTCTTCCGCATTTTCGTGCTGTAAAGTGCGCTTTACGCTCGTAGGAAAAAGTACTTTTTCTTACTCTAAATCGTTAGAAAAGGTAGTAGGTATTTATATTTATTTTTTTTTATGAATCGTAGGAAAAAAATAGTATGTTTTAATCGGAGTAAAAGCCACTTCGCTCATCTGGCAAACCCACAGAATCACATACATTCTGCCTCATATTATTTTCTATGTTTCACAAAAAAATACTATTATTAAACTTTTCTTCTATTCCTACAATAAAATTCAATTAAACCCTCGTAATTGTTGATTTGGAACCCCTATAATATAATATAAATCATATAAATTTCTTTTACATTTAAAAGCTTTTTGCAGTTATATCATTTAATTCTTAAAATAAATTGTTAGTTGTAACTGAACGAATTCATTTCTCAATGAAGAGTTTAACACATATTAACTATATTATAGTTAAATTTAAATTTTATAATTGATCGTTACAAATTTTGATCATTAGATAAGATATTATCATAGTATATATTTTAATACATTCAACTTTTGCTGTTATAATAGCATCATGAATCATATAAATCTTTGCTGTTAAAGCTTCTTATTTTATTTATTCATTAATCTTTGCTAAAATATATGGATGGAATATTTTGTTTGCATCATCGCTGGAAGCGGTTTTGTTACAGAACACGTTATTGTAATAAATAAAACACGTTAGATCTATTTCAACGGATTAAAATTTTAAGTTAATATGCTTTAAGTTTTTATACAACAATATATTCACCCAAAATATGATAACACGGTCTGCGATATGATAATTTTGCTTTTAGATTAGTCATTAAACCTATTTCGGCTGTTAACCCGGAAATTAGTATAAATTGCAATCACAATAAATAAGTCGGATACTGGCTACTATAATAATATGTCTTCTATATTTCAACTTTTACCATTTAGATTGTTGACATTGTCAAAATTTGACGCCCAAGGCGTGTATTAACATTAACTGATATCTGCATAGGGATCCTAATCACTCGATACAAATCGAGTTGATGTTAGACCGGGAGCTAGTGACAGATTTTCGCACGTGATTTTACCCAGTATGCCTTTTGGAGGGTATTATATGCATATTCTGATGATAATAACGGATAAATTAAACCCCCGGGATGACCCCGGAGACTGCAAATTTAATTAACACTAATATCTTGTAGGACCACTCCGAGCACGAATGAGACTCCTAACCCTTTTAGACATATTCTGGACGGACCAAGTCGTTAAATTTTCGGACCAAGTCGTTTATGTGTCAAGTTTGTCTAAATAAATGTTCAAGTGTATCCAAAGGATGCTCGAGGGTGTATATCTTCTATATAGTTCATATCTGGTGAACAGGCTGGCCACTCCATTGTATCAATACCGTGAAATTCCAGTTTTTTTTTGACAATTTGTGCACGTGAGGAGTTTATTGTAAACTCGTATCTCGAATGATATGTTTCAATAATAAAGGGTCCGCCAATAGGGACGCTCGATCTTTGACAGCTCATGGCGGCCATGTTGTTTGTGGTAGAGTTGGCAAACGTAGTTGTTATTATTCAGTGTATCTTCACAAATCACCATGAACCAATTCAGCCGCGAGCAACATGTGCAAATCGTTAAAACTTATTACGAAAATCATTCATCGGTTCGAGCAACGTTCCGCGCGCTCCGCCAATTTTACGGTGCAATTGATCGTCCTGCTGAGTCGACTATCCGTCGTTTGATTAACAAATTCGAGGCAACCGGTTCGGTGAACAATCAGCCAACACCGACGCGTCGTCGAAACGTCCGATCTGCCCAGAATGTCGCCGCTGTGCGCGATAGTGTGCGTGAAAATCCGCGACAGTCAATTTCACGTCGCGCACAGGAACTCCGCCTTTCGGAAACATCACTTCGCCGAATCTTGCATCTGGATTTGGGCATGCATCCGTACAAGATCCAGCTGACACAAGAGCTCAAAATAAACGACCATAGACAGCGCCGTATCTTCGCTGATTGGGCTTTAGAGCAGTTGGAAGTCGACCCCGATTTTGGTCGCAAAATCATCTTCAGCGATGAGGCACATTTTTGGTTAAATGGGAATGTCAACAAGCAGAATTGCCGTTATTGGGCCGAGAACAATCCACAGGAGGTCCACCAGGTCGCAATGCACCCAGCAAAGGTAACTGTTTGGTGTGGATTTTGGGCCGGAGGCATCATCAGGCCGTATTTCTTCGAGAACGACGATGGTGTGTCCATCACGGTAAACGGCGAACGATACAGATCCATGATAACGAACTTTTTCTGGCATGAAATCGACAATATGGATGTCGAGGATATGTGGTTTCAGCAGGACGGCGCTACGAGCCACACAGCGCGCGCCACAATGGATCTTCTGCACGAGCGCTTCGGAGGAATGGTTATCTCGCGCGGAGGCGACATCAACTGGCCACCGAGATCGTGCGATTTAACCCCACTAGACTATTTCTTCTGGGGTTTTCTTAAATCACAGGTCTACGCAAACCAACCACAAAACACTGATGCCCTCAAAGTCAACATACGCCACGCCATCGATGAAATACAGCCCGATTTGTGCGCCAGAGTCATTGAAAATTGGACTTCTCGTATGCGCGCCACCCAGCGAAGCCGAGGTGGACATTTGAACGATATTATTTTCCATACATAATGCCTTCGAATACTCTTTCAAACAAAAAATAAATTTCATTTATACCTCTCACACAACTTGCTTTATTTCATTTTAACGATCGAGCGCGCTTATTGGCGGACCCTTTATATGTTTGTGAACAGCGTTTCAGAAATTTTGGAGTAAAAATTACAGTAACTTTGAACGCCTCAAAGAAAAAAATTCTCTGTTTATACAACTTCTATTAGCCGCCACTGAGTGGCGTTGTGTTGTTAAGATTTAGTTTCAGCAAAAATTATTGCCCCTATAGCTTTCACATTTAAAGTAAAAATTGTTCATAAAGTAACTCAAGCACCTGAGTTATTACTAAACTAATTAGACGTTTACAAGTCCTATTGTGCTTTATTTCCATGGTCTACTTTTTGAATTATTATTTTTTTCGTAGGATTTCTATAAAACGCGGTGTTTACTTTAAAAGGTTATAAAACCATCGCGCTGTATAATTTCAAGAGATGCAACGGATAGTTGTTTGGCCGGATATCGGATACCGGATCTCCGGCGAGCTGCGAGTCCGGATAGCCGAATATCCGGAGGCCGGATATCCGTCCAACACAGACGTTCGAGTCGCACAGGCGAGGCGCAGCGAACGCGATCGGATCGATTCGGGCGGTTTCGCGTATCAATATCAGTTGTTTATTCGCTGCTTGCTGCATTATTTGCGTCGTAAAAACTAAAAATAATTAAAACAAAACATGTTTTAAAACATTTTAGTTTTTTAGAAGGTTATTTTATTTTCTCTGTGACTTTTTGTAACTTTTTCTACTTTAAATAAAAGCAGTCATAATTATAAGCCATTTTATTATTATTTACCACACAAAGATTTATGTATTAAAGTTGATTTTAGGGAATTGTGCCGCAGTTTTTGAATATCCGGTATCCGGCCGGATATTCAGCTACTATCCGGAATCCGGCCGGACATTAAATTTAGGCCGGATAGGCCGGGTGGTCTCCGGATATCCGTTTCATCTCTAATAATTTCCATGACAAATATGGAGTTTTCGGAATAAGATATACTGGACTCCAACTAGAAAAATATACAGGGTGTTCCATTGGAAATCACAAATTTGCCCTATCCTATATAATATATAATACGCGATGTGAGCAAAAAAAAGATTGGATACTGAGGAAAAAATATAAAAATTAGAAGAAGACTGGCGAAAACCTCATTTCATTATCTCCACTAGTTCAAAAGTTACGTAGATTTAAAAAGGATCAAAATATAATGAGACACCCAGTAAAAAAATTCTACTTTAGTTTTATAGTCTATAATTCGTCTAGTTCATAAATGGTGTCAAACAAGTCGTCAGTGTGTTGGTTTATTCTATTATAAATATTTACACCTATTATAAATTATAATGATAAATTATAAATATAAGATAGTTTTGCTCCAGGTAGAAACAACGTAGAATAGAAACAATATTTGCTATCCACTGCTGCTCGACATACATCTTACCGCTTAAACGCGTCTTTTTTTAACCGTTTATATGCGTGCATACATTTCTAATTTCTATAACACAGCAACTAGTTAAACTGTTTCATTTGCAACCACTAGGCTTAATTGTACACCTGAGGCTAGAGTTACTAGAAGCTAACTTCGTATATCAAGGCAAAAGTTATAATAATGCAGCAATCACAGTACGCCTGCCTGGGAATCAAATGATTGTGCAAATCCATCATTGGACCACCGCTGGCTATAATATCGTCCGTTCAAGTAAATATCAAAACAATCGTGGAGATTACCAGTTTAGTGGTCAGTAATTTACAGACCTGCGAGTTACATAGCAGCGCGGCGTGGGCAACGGACAACAATAATTATTGTAAATTGTTATATATATTTTATGGTTATTTATAGCTTTTATAAATATTTATTAGTTTCAAGTTAGTTAATATATATATATATATATATATATATATATATATATATATATATATATATATATATATATATATATATATATATATATATATATATATATATATATATATTATATATATATATATATATATATATATATATATATATATATATATATATATATATATATATATATATATATATATATATATATATATATATATATATATATATATATATATATATATATATATATATATATATATATATATATATATATATATATATATATATATATATATATATATATATATATATATATATATATATAAATATATATATATATATATATATATATATATATATATATATATATATATATATATATATATATATATATATATATATATATATATATATATATATATATATATATATATATATATATATATATATATATATATATATATATATATATATATATATATATATATATATATATATATATATATATATATATATATATATATATATATATATATATATATATATATATATATATATATATATATATATATATATATATATATATATATATATATATATATATATATATATATATATATATATATATATATATATATATATATATTGTAACGGCGTCATAATTTCAACCACCCTGTATGTACTTACCCATAGATTAATTGCGTTTGTCACGCCAGTGAATACCCTCAGGGCCGCTGTGTTTGGTTTTAAAATATGGTATTAAGTTTGGTTTTACAGCTACTAATTTAGGGAGAGTGGTATTTATTTGCATTCCGACGGACTAGGTACACAAACTATAACAATAAATAAGAGAAAGGGTTGTTTGAGAATTTACTTTATTATCAGCAACTGCTTGCATTTTAAATTCAAATTAAAATCTAGTAACTTTAATTATTCCAATTTGGCTAATCAGATCAGTTTTATCAAGAAGACAAAAAAAAAGCCTTTTTTGTGTCTACTTGGGAGCCATGACAGATTGTGAAATTTTAATAACTATTTCTACAATACTCTGGCTCAAAGTTTTAAGGAGGCCTAAGAAGAGCTAAGGTATGTAACAACTAACTCTCCTCTTTGTTTTGATATAAATTTCATATGTGAAGTACTGAAACACGGCTGAAACACGGCACGTTTTCAGGCCTCTTATTCTTGTTATCTTCACTTGCACGATTGACACCAGTGGCACTTGGCAAAAGGCAGTGAACATTGCACAGTGGAGGCAACCACTAGTTTCGTCTGTTGATTAGACTTTGGGTAACTTGTTGTAAAGTTTGATATCCGTGGGGCGCAGCCTTTAATTAATCCTGAAGTGAGCTGCGGTGGATCAGAGAAGCCTTTGAGCAAGCGTTTGCTTTGCATAGACTGAGTACATCGGAACCCCTCAAGCCTGGGAATTGATCCTCCAGCAGGATTCATCCGAGTGGTATCCGAAAACAGTTATAGATGGTTTGTGTACTTGGTTCCGGCCGTAAGTACCACTTTCTCTATTAAGGTAGCGTTGTGGGGGACAGCTTTACTTCACGTTTATGGTCACGGCACTTCTAGAACCAAATATATGGATGGTGATAATATCCTCGTAACTCTAGCCCTCTTGGTATCGTATTATATATATATATATTTCCTAAACTTTGCGTACCTATTTTGATTAAGAAATTCCTAATGTCTCTTTGTAAACTTATGGACAGCTGTTCGTAAGGGCATTTACCTACCTGTAAAAACTATAATTTAGATAGTGTACCTTTAGTTTGTTTAGTTGGGCATTTATTGTTGGATGCCCAATCATTACCTACTCACCTAGGTAATACATATGTTTAGGATTGTATGTCTTATTATTACCAGCGATATCACCATCGCCATTTATTTTATACTGTAGCTTGTGCGTATTCACAGTTCATTGAGCTTGCCTCTGCTAATTGCAAAATTGTAAAAAGTGTCACATGTCACAAGGTTAATAGGTTAATATATTAGAGTCGAACGTCGGAATCACAAATCATAGATTATTTAAACGGTAAAGTTCACAACAGATCTTTCCACATTGTTTTGTTGTCGTCGCAAGTTGTGATTCCCTGTGTCACACGGTGTTGTGGTGACACATTATTTGTCTTTGTTCAAGTTTTCCATATTACGTCTATTTACACTTTTACACATATTTTATTTACACTTACTTTTATTCACACATATTTAGTTATTATATTTGAATCCGGATACAGTGTGTTTTATTTGCACCTGCCACAGATCTTGCCAGCTGTGTATTTATCATTTATAAATTTATTTTTGCCGATTTTAGGAAAATCGGATGGCGCCTGGGCTGGTTTACTTATACGCAGAGTAAAGATCTAACTTGTCGGGAGTTTTAAACGCGAACTCCGAACTCACGACCGCTTGCCGTAAAGACGAGCAGCCGGCCTCTGTGACATTGCCTGTTATCCTTAATTTAGTGTCACAATATATATATAATATATATATATATATATATATATATATATATATATATATATATATATATATATATATATATATATATATATATATATATATATATATATATATATATATATATATATATATATATATATATATATATATATATATATATATATATATATATATATATATATATATATATATATATATATATATATATATATATATATATATATATATATATATATATATATATATATATATATATATATATAAAAGCATATAAGCAACATAATACGATAAATGCCCTACTACATCCTATACAATTTTTTTTTTAAAGTAGTAGACAACTAATTAATTTGAACCTGCTGGCGCTGGTAATTAATAAAATAATTCCCAAACGAGCTAAAGAATTACAATAATGTATTGATGAGAATGAATTAGATACTTGGAGGACACACCAAAAGTGACATCATAGATTCTGGGAATCTGATGATTGTTATTAACGGTCGCAACGGTCATTTTGACCACAAGTTATTTTTATGATATAACAAATTACGTAATATCATTATTAAGCTTTTGTGCACTTATTTTATATGTATATTTTTGCGTGATTGTAGGGACCGTACAATATTTGGTGCAATAGGAATCGCACACGTTTTTTAGATAATAAATGGTGACCCAGAAAAAAATTGTAATTGTATTAAGTTGTATTTACGAAGAAATATAAATATTCTCATATTGTAGTCTCCATCTTAAATATTTGATGATTCGGGATCTGCTACCCCGAAAACCCGAGAAAGTTGAGTCTAATAAGACAATAAACGGAAAAATTCTGGGAAAACATTGAGACTCCATCTGGAATATTTGATCTGCAAGTTTCAATATGGCAGCGGCCAGTTTCAATACGGCGGTTGGGCGCCATCTTTTAAAAACAATTACAAATGGAATAATACATGAAAAAACAGTAGCGCAAACAGTAAGTACCGTGTTTTGTACTTAAATGTAAATTGAATCAGCTGCTTACAAAAATAATTTATTTATTAAAAAAATGTTACAATATTACAGAAAAACCCAACAGTTATTTTATCATGTATTCGAAGTGGCCCTCTCCTAACTCTTGACAATAAAGGACCCTATTATAAATACTATCTCTGACTGACTCCGCTGAATGCCTGTTCATTTATTTCTTTATATGTTTCTCATATTCCTTGTTCCAACTCTTCTAGTATTTGACATTCAGTGTCATAGATTTTGACTTAAGATATTCCCAAAGAAAAAATATAAAAGTACCTATAAGGCCCGGAGACTTTGGTGGCTATTCTGTGGGTCCTCCACGACCTATCCATCGACTAGGAAGGTTTGAGTCGAGAAACTTTAGCCATGCGAAACAAATGAGGAGGTGCCCCGTCGTGATGAAACATTACTTCACGATTCTGAACCTCTTCCTGGTATTGTAATGCGATTTGTCTTTTGCGAGGTTCGATTTCAGTTTCTAAAATATTCCTGTAAATATACCCTGTAAAGTTTTGTCAGATGAAAATCGATCCAATAACGTGATTGCCCAAAATCCCTGCCCAAAATTTAACTTTTTCAGGAAACAAAGTATGTCCTTCTTTAAAAATATGCGGTTTAGTATCGCTCCAGGCATTCTGTTTGTTGACTTTAATAAAAAACGTGCATTCGTCTGAAAAACACTCTAAGAAGCCCGTTCTCCTTCAATTTTCCTTGTTAACCAATTATAGATTTCAACCATCGTCTGGATCATCCTGCATGAGGGCATGCAGTATTTTCATCTTATATTTTTTCCACGACAGTACATAAACAAAATAATAAAAGAAATATGGAAATATAGAAAATATAATTCAATCACAATGAAATGTAAATTGAGATGGATTAAATTGTTTATGTTAAGATGCGGTTCCACTTCAAAAAGCCTGTTACTATTCTTCGATTTAATGTCAACAAATGCTGAAAAAGCAACTTCATATGAAGCAAAAACACATACAATTATGCATTGAATATATGATAATTTTTACATTACTTCAATGACTAAACCGCACATTTTTTCTATACAATTTTTTTTAAACAATTTGTTTTGAAAATTATTTGTGTAATAACTTGTTGTTAGCGAAGTTAGCGAAACAACTTCGTATGAAAACAAAAATATAGTGCGCAATAAAAAACTGTATTGCAATGATGTTACTTATACTATTTGTCACAGCACAAATTCTCAGTGCCCCTGACATTAACAACTACACGTGTAGACACGCAATATAACATAAATCTATTAGTTGGAGAAAACTTAGAAGTTTAGTACATGCGGCAATATGTATAACATTGTATAACACTTAATTTGCTGTAAAATAATAATAATAAACATGTCAATTGCAGTCAATGAGTATTTAAGTTGCTCAAGTATATAGGTAGGTACTTATATTTTTCTTAATAGAGGTTTAGTTGGTTGCTCAATATTATCTCTCTGAGCCAGTGTCGTGGAACATACTGCTTAACTTCTTATTGCGGGAGGTTCCTATAATGTGTTATTTATTGTGCCTATTAACAAAAATATATCATTTTAACCATAACATTTAGATATAACATATTTTTGTTCTATCTATAAATGACATTCTCTATTTGCATTTAATAGACCGGGTGCCATGAGGCATTCCTTTTGCAAAAACCGTTGACCACATTCTAATTGATGAATTTAAGTTAGAAAAGACTTATTATTAAAAATTATATCGTGGAGGTTACCAGCCGGAATTAGGGCTAAATTTTGTTTTCCGCCTTGTAATATTTTTGATACTATCGTTGTAGCTGTGAAAAGACAAAAACGTTTTAAAAGGTTGTTTGAGTAAGGCATGAAATGAAAAAAACGGCATGATCATAATGCAATACAAATTTAATCATTGTGAGAAAAATAAGTGGGTTACATGTGAATTAGTAAGGAAAAAAATGCCCTATGCACATAATAAATGCAATACAAATAAAATTGTGGCAAAGAGATATAAGTACAATTATTAATATTTCTTTTTGCAACTACAAGACATTGTTCGGCAATGAGCATTACATTTGCAAGGCCTGATTAAAGAATTTGGTAAAGGCGGTTTTGCCATTTGCCCCGGGGTGTAGCTTTCAACCTCGTCTTTCATAGCCGAATTGGATAAAGTTCAGAGGCTCATAATATTGGTTGTGAGGAATTTCTCTACCAAGGAAGAAATGTAAATACAAAGTACCAGAAGTGCAAATAACTTTGGATACATTTAAATTGTGACCGATATTATCCGACTGCTTCGAGGCTAAGGATGCCCGAAAGGAACTTTTCACGTCAATGGGAAGAAATACTGAAAACATTCCACCATCTAAAGCTGCTTTAGACCAACATACTTTAATAGTGCGAGCCACATACCAAAGTGAGAGCCACGTACCAAAGTGACCATGTGTGGGACAGTGGTTAGAAAACAATCTTACTTTACCATATATTGAATTTTGGTGTTGGTATAAAAAAGGTTAGCCTTACCCCTGATGTATCTACAGCCTCAACTGAAAAAGAATTGTATACAAAACATGTGGGATTGTTCGAACCGGATTGTTCGTCTTGTTGTGGGCGAAGTTCGACATCCGGGTAAACTTCGACACTATAATTTTGTTATAAATTTGCCTTTTTTCTGTTTTTTTTTAAATTTTATATTATTTTTTTCAGTCGTAATCCACTGGAAAACGGTGTCTCCTTGTTTCATATTGATTTTGGCGAACAAATAGAATAAGTAGTAAGATATATGTACGCAGATATTACGCGCATATATGTAAAGATGGGGATTGGTGGGGGGAAGTGGAAGTGGATGGTTTGGATTAAGTGCATAACGTGCAACAAATCAATTTGTGGACATTGTAATAATGGTTTAAACCGAGCCAATTACGAATGTTCTGTTTGCGAGGACGATTGCTAAAGACTGACTATCAGCATTATTATAATTTTTGGTTCTTTGTTTGTTTACTTTGTTTACGTCGTTTACTTTGTTTGTTTGCTTTTTTAAGAGACCTTTTAGTTTTACGGTTTAGAGAATGTGATTTGTTTTTTAAACCAAATGTGTCTTAAAGCCAAAGATCTTTATTTTACTTATGTAATACAGTCGTTTTATAACATAATATGGCATTCTATTGTACTCTTAGTTGTTACTTATGACCTTTGAAATATGGTAAAACTATATAAAATTAACCTGGTTATACTTTTTTTACCCTGGAGCTTACCCAGGAGCTTTCCTATTTCGACAATGCGCTCAAATACCAAGGGTGTCGAAATTACCCCATGTACGGGGTAGCTTCGACATTAAAAAGTGACAACAAAGAGAGAAAGGAGTGGGGGACAATACTGATTTTTTTCGTGGTTGAAAGCCAGGACATCAAGTGTTATAATGGCATAATTAACGGTCAACGGTTTCTAGTTGACAAATTTTAGTGGGCGATGCTAAATATGTCAAAACCTGTCTTCTAAAAGACAGTGTGATTAAAAGTAAAACGTAAAAAATATAAAAATAAATAAAAAGTTTATAGAAAAAGTACAAATTATTAAATATCGAAATTTATGAAATTTATTAAATGCCGTCTTTATTTGAATTCTAATCGAAAAAATGTGCAGGAAACATTTTTGTTCGCTGTAAAAAGTTGTAGAACTTTGTATAAGACCAGTTTTTTAATGGATTCAATGAAGTCAATGGATTCTTCAAAAAACAAGTTCAAATAATTCATAGAACCGCAACCGCTTTTTTGGATCCAAATGGTACCTGAAGGTGGCGCTCCTTCAAAATGATTCCTTAGAGCACAAATAGCCGTTTTCTTTTGGGTTTGCACTTCTACTAATATCTATCAAGCGAGAGTACTGAAAGAGTTGATAGTTTCCTATTTTACATATTCTATTTGATAATATTCCTAATTTAACTGTTATTGCTAAACTTCTATTAATATTGTAAAACCTTTTTTTAATAAAACAATTTATCTCCACATTCCAAGTATGTATTTTTTATAAAATATATCTTGGATAATAGCATTTCAATAGGTGGATTAAATTTATATATTAATACGGCGATATCACCTATAATTTAATTTGATATTGAATAATGACTAATGCAACTTTTTTCATTTATTACCATGAGCATGAATAATATAAATTCTATGACAGATTAAAACATGTTGTGTAAAAGTCGAACTGATCGACAGTACTCATTCGGCGACGTGTGATTACTGATATTGTTGATGAAATGAGTACATTATAAGATATTTGGTGTGGCCATCAAGGACAAAAGAATATGGTACCAATCCTGGGCAGTTACAAGCCAAAAGGTGCATTTATGATTTATGTTAATTCATAATTACACCAACCATATACTTTACGTAATTATTATAATAGATATTTTAAATACAGATTTCAAATAGATTGGACTTGTTTCTTAAAATAAATATATTCTATAGAATAATTTTTGAAATAAACTTGAAAATTGACCTGAAATGAACCTGAATATGGAAAAATGAACCTCTATATGGCAGAAATTTCAATCAAAATAGATATGAAAGGATAAAAAAAAGGAAATGGATATAATGAAAGATGTTCTAACCTAAAACCACCACTGTGAACTTAGTTACAGAGTACATTTGAACTAAATTTAAGAATTGCTATTAGCAATTTTAAGAATTTGAGATTAGCAAGGTGGTTTCTATAGTACAGATTTTGCCCAATATTGTGTCAACCGTATTTAAGTCACAATAGAAAATAACAACTTGTAAAGTTAACAAGGTGTCACCATAGTTAGGCCGTAAGATAGGTACATTACTTTATATTTGCGTCAGTATGAGCAGGTAGTTTTCCAGAGTTGTCTTATTGTGTATTATCTATATGTGACACAATATGAAAATAGAAGTTTACACATACTCTTTCGGCCAGACCATGTAAAAATTTATTTGATTTGTTGGAGATTGTGTGTATGTGTGTACCGGGTAAGTCTCTTAAGATTGACACCCCCCTTATCTCACTTATCCTTTGCCGATTTAACTCATTCAAAAAAGGAGTAGACACGGTTTTTGATGAATTTTTATAATCTGAGAACAGATATTAAAATTCTCGTAAAATATACAGGGTGGAAAATAAAACATGATTTTTTTAAATGGAACACCCGTATATTTTTTAGACCAAAATAATGTCCTTAATTTTCTGAATCCAAATTCTGAATTGTTATATGATCACTCCACCTGTTCGTGAGATATTACTAAAAACTTATCACATTACGGGTGTCAATTATAAAATAAGAACATCAAGATACCTCTGGAAACAATGCATATTTGCATTGTTTATTTGTTGACAGATATCATCCAATTTTTTGTTAGATAGTAGTTCACTCTCTTAGATATTAGCGTAAAAAATAACGTAGTGTTCGTAAAGAAGCAAGTTATTTTGAAAATGGTATATTCATTGGAAGAGCGAAAAGAGTTACTTGAAATTTATATTCAGTGCAACAAGAATAAGTCTCTTGCTCGGAGGGAGTATGTTAGGTTATTTCGAGAAAGGCTACCTCCTTCCAAAAATAGTTTTAAAAACATTTATGCAAAGTTTAGGAATACCGAATCTCTGAGAGACAAGAAAAGGGAAAGGCGAAGAACAAAAACAGGAGAAGACACAAAACTCAACGCGTTATTATATTTTGCTGAAAATCCATCCAAATCATCCTATGCCGCAGCAATAGAATTGGATATATCACAAAGAAGTGTGATAAAAATATTACATCGCCATAATTTTAAACCATATAGTATTTTGCCCGTTCAATATTTAGACGACAACAACCTTCAAGACAGGTTAACCTTCTGCAGAGACATACTTGATAGAATAGAGGAAGATGATGAGTTTCTAAGTTATGTCTTTTGGACTGACGAAAGCAGTTTTTCTACTGCGGGAATTTTTAACAGAAAAAATGCACATTACTGGGCAGCGGAAAATCCACATATTGTAAAAAAAATAAAAAAACAAGGATACCAAACTGTAAACGTGTGGTGTCCCTTAAATGCACAACGTTATGTGGATATTCTTCAACATCCAGTTGAAAATTATTTAGATAATATTAATTTAGTGGACAACAGATCTGTTATTTGGCAGCAGGATGGAGCACCACCACACTCTGCAAGGAACGTCACCGAATACCTAAACAGAAAATATCCTATTTGGATAGGAAGGCACGGTGTTATACATTGGCCCGCTAAAAGTCCGGACTTAACACCTATGGATTTTTTTCTCTGGGGTACGATAACACAAGATATATACGAAACTGGGGTTTTTAATAATATGAATGAGTTAAAAGAATGCATACGTGTAAAAATTGAGGAATTAAACCAAAATGGTGATATATTTCAAAGGTCTCACCCTTTGAGCAATTTTATAAAGCGATGCCAAATGTGTATTCAGAATTGTGGTGGTTACGTGGAAAATATTTAATTACGTTACGTGTAAATAAATAAAATTGTGTTACTCTATTGTGTTACTGTATTAATATTGACTTTTATTTGTTTTTATTAGGCTTATGTTGTTTATTGCTCGTTACTGTTATTGTCACCTATATATTATTAATTTATTATCTCAATAAATGGCATTGTTTCCAGAGGTATCTTGATATGTTTTTTGTTTTATAATTGACACCCGTAATGTGATAAGTTTTTAGTAATATCTCACGAACAGGTGGAGTGATTATATAACAATTAGATATTTTTTTATTCAGAAAATTAAGGACATTATTTTGGTATTAAAATATACGGGGTGTTCCATTTAAAAAAATCATGTTTTATTTTCCACCCTGTATATCTTGCGAGATTTTTAATATCCGTACTCAGATTATAAAAATTCATCAAAAACCGCGTCCACTCTTTTTTGAATGAGTTAAATCGGCAAAGGATAAGTGAGATAAGGGGGGTGTCAATCTTAAGAGACTTACCCTGTACATATCTCTTATGGTTAGCTTATTTTTTCATGAGGTGTATGTAAACACATGGAGTTTCAATGTAAAGGATTTTTAAATAAATTTCAATACTGGAATAATATTTTTATTGTGCTTATACCTAATAGTTTTTCTCTGTAATCTGAGTGTGTTTCATGGCGGTTCTTCCAGTTAAGGTAAATTGTGATACCTTGTCCATCAGTGCTTATATGTACTATATTTACAAGATTTTCTTTGACTTTGTGTTAGCTAAATGATGGTGTTTATGTTTTGGTATGTCACTCCTGAATTAATAGTATTTTTATTTCAATAATTGTTTGTTATATACTCTTCATATACCTATCTGAGCGAAATTTTTGTACTTATATCGGTATGTCATACACTACAAGTCCATGTTACATGGGTTATTTGCAATTGATTTTGTTTCATGTACAAATACTGAAACTAGGAGTTTCAGTATTGCGCAATCTGACAAGTTCAGTATAAATTTACGTCTAAAATACATGGACGTAATGTCTTACGTGCCACACTATTACCAGTAGTTCTTTTTCTTTTACACTGTCTCAGGCGGATGCACTATAAGCCAATGATGCCAATTAAGACGTTGAGGGCGTTGAACTAATGTTCTAAGGGGCGGAGATCTGACCAAAAGAGACGAATTTTCGCTCGAGTGCAAGTCCATTCTCTCGTTGGATACAGTATAGAAGTATAAGGAATAAGTCGATCATGGAATATTTCTCCATGTAAATGTAAGGCCTTATAATGCCCTAAATTTACTAGCATTAGTAGTCCATATAAAATATTTGGTGATTATTATTTATGAGTTGGTGCAGTTATGATAAATGATAAATGCTTAATTAAGTAGATTAAATCCTTATGAATATTTCGGAACCATCTTTTAATGTTCTTTAGGCAGTGCTTTAAAACATATCCAGCGCTTCGGATTTCTAAGTTTCATTGACAAACTAATATAAAATACTAAAAGAAATTATGGGGTTTTGCTTTCTTTTGATTCTCACTCCGAACATACTATAGTTTCGGACAAAGGCGGTGTTCCAATGTCTTATTTGCTGACAATAGTCTCCACGCAGTTTTATTTTCATTTTTATTCCAATTCTGGTATTTATTTTGAATCTGGAATACATGATTTCATTATATTTTATTTTTAACATTTCAAATGTTCATATTTCTAATTATATCTAGTGTATCTATGTATATTTAGCAACGTTTTCTTTGGTTGGTGTCTACGCGATTCCTAGTTTACTAAAATTTGAATTCAAAACTAAAAATGGGAATGTAAGATGAAAATCATAACATAATTGATAAAATATAGAAATACATTTTAGCATTAAACAGTGTAACTCGATCCGTCCCTGGCACCAATAGAAACCAGTAATGCAGAGTGATATATTAAACGAACTGCTCCAGCTAATAATAGTCGTAAAAACTTTTATGTTATCAGCTGCGAACAGTTACAGCAAATAGATTTTCTATTAAGATCCGGGCAATACTGTAAATCTACTTTACAATGAGATCGTGTATTTCATGTCACTGATTTAATTATTTCAAACTAATAACTAGCCGCTTCAAGGAACCCATTCTGCATCTAGAGGTGTCATATTATGCATCTCATCGCTATAGAATTGCACAAACGGTATTTTTATTGGGGTTCGAAAATAGTTCGTGTCAAGCCCACGTCAGCATAGCGAAAGTAATCAACATTATCATAATACCTACGCTATGTCGTAAGCGTAGTTGAATTACCACATGGATAAGATCTTGAAGAAGTTTTAACATACGAAATCGCTAGAAAATGTTTTCAACGAGAATAAATCCATGTCATCGTATTATCGAAACAGTTTGGTTTTTTGTAGTTGTTTACTACAAATTTGGCAAATTACGAATATGTTTATGTTCACTATACGATTTAAAATATATAAAAAATAAAATTTAAGATATATCATGTATAATAGGCCGATTGTTGTTGGGCTATATCGAAGCCAATTGCCACTATTGTCTAACGATGGTTAAACGATTTAAAAAATGATTTTTCAAAATAACCCTTTCTTGTCCAGCACCCCTTAAAATGGTATATCAAATAACGGATTTTAATTTCTAAACATTATGATTCATTCAGCATTTTTTTTATTTCTTGAACAAAATTCGTATAATGAATCATTATTGAGAAAAAAATTGAATTACCTATGCCTAAGTGATCAATAAAAAGCGATGAGCACGATTATGTTAGTGTAAAACACTAAAAGTAGGCTGGTGTCAAATTATAATTTGACAATATTACGTTGTTTCTTGCATTTGAAATAATAATATAATCATTCCTTACTACTTAATACTAGTAATTTTCTGACCATGTTTTAAAATTCATAGATTTGGTAATGAGGAATGTGCAGACATACGTTTAATTTAGAGTGAATGTAAAGGAAATGCTTCAGCGGCAAAATAATGATATTTTATAATTTTCTTCAACTTTTCCATAAATATTACAGCCGGCAATAAATTAATGGGCCTTTTGAGTTACCAAACATATTAAATGGTCCAGCTTATTTAAACTTTTTGTGAAATGATCTGTATCAACTTATAGACTATTTACCCCTTGCATTACGTCAAACACTGTTACACCTCATTATGCTTTGGATTTTCGAGAATGGCTACACTCAATATTCAGAAATATATTGATTGGAAGGAGGTGAGAAGCTACAATTAAATTGCCCCCTCGGTCCCCAGATATGAATCCATTGGACTTTTACTTTTGGGGGCACTTGAAAAATTTTGTGTACTCAACACATGTCCCTAAAGCAGAAGTTTTAAGAGAGAGAATTTTTAATGCTACCAATGAAAGTCGAAACTCTCCACATGTTTTAAATAGCTTGTATGGAAGAAATTTAAGGAAACGGTTCCAAACGTGTGTTTAAGTTGGAGGTCGTAATTTTGGACAGATGCTTTAATTTATAAAAACAACAATTGTTTTCATGTTTAATTTTTTTACTGTTTTAAATTCATCTTTTGTGTATTTTGTGGTTTTTTTTTTAATTTGCTAACAAGTTTGCTTTTTAATTCTTTCATCTTTAATTTGTAATGTCTCGTCTAATTTATAAGCACCATATGATCATGTCAGTACGCAATTAGCCGTTTTTTAGCACACCCTTTTAAGGGTGTGCAGCTGGACAGAAACCAATTATTTTGAAAAGATGTTGTAGCATTTAAAAAAAAATGCCTAAAGAAATTCGTACGGTATAGTAAGACATATCTACGCAGACCTCTGCGCTGACCTACTTCTCTCGGATTAGAATTCCTAATGATATGAAAACTAAGGGATAGGAGAGTGAAGTAAACCTTGACAGAGGTATTTTTAAAAGTGAACATTTTAGCGTCTGTGGGATAATAGCAATAATTAGTTTCCATAAGTGAAAACCCAATAGTAAATTTAAGCTAAGTGTTACGAATAAGGCCATCCAACACCCAAAGCCTTTCACCTCTTACTGCGGTACAAATTCAAATATATATTATATATGTACATATGAGAGAATATACATTTCTCTTCGAGAAAAATTTTAAACGCATATTAATATAGACGTCCGCCGTTGCAGCGTCGCTAATAAGGCATATTCTACTTTTCCACCACTGGTCCACTTCCACCTTAAGGATGTAAATGGGACTTAATTATATGGATATTTTTTTTATAGACATCGTTTTGTATTTTCATGTACATTTTCGATAATTAATCAATTTATATACCGTTTTGTAATTGTATTTATATAATACAAACCCTGTAAAGCGTCAAGTATACGTATACCACCGCTAGTCAAAAAAAACTTATTAATATTTGTAATTAAGGAGGTTTCTTGAGTCTCAAATTATTACCTATAATTATATATATATATATATATATATATATATATATATATATATATATATATATATATATATATATATATATATATATATATATATATATATATATATATATATATATATATACATATATATATATATAATATATATATATATATATATATATATATATATATATATATATATATATATAATATATATATATATATATATATATATATATATATATATATATATATATATATATATATATATATATATATATATATATATATATATATATATATATATATATATATATATATATATATATATATATATATATATATATAATATATATATATATATATATATATATTATATATATATATATATATATATATATATATATATATATATATATATATATATATATATATATATATATATATATATATATATATATATATATATATATATATATATATATATATATATATATATATATATATATATATATATATATATATATATATATATATATATATATATATTATATATATATATTTATATATATATATATATATATATATATATATATATATATATATATATATATATATATATATATATATATATATATATATATATATATATATGTAAATAATTCTAATATTAAACATAGTTATACTAATTAAATTAAAGTTATTGATTTCTTTAATATAATTCTAATACATTTACATTCAAATCAATTGGCGCCCACGAAAATAAGTATGTTATTCAATCCCCAACATTTATAAAAATAAATAAAAAGAAAAATAAAGAACCCATGGCTAAAGCTCTCCAACCAAAAACACGGTGCAACCGTATAGATCGTGAATTCGAATCGAACATTATCTCAAATCTACATTAAAAAAGCTTTCATTTAAGCCGAAAATCATGCATGTACCTTATGAGGTAAGTTGCGTCTGATTTTTGCCGTACTTTCGGGCGTCTGCCCTAAGAACGCGTCCAGGTGGAGACGTCTGTCGCACATTTCCTACTTAATAGTACTTTTGCAAATGTGCCTGTACAATTTTAAGTATGTACCTTGTGAGGTAAATGTACGAAAGTTTTTCCCAAATTTGAGAGGCTGTAATTCGAAAAGTTGACCACTCGGCGCTGGCAGACGGCCGGTTATTTACTACCTATGTAAAGTTCTTTCACTCAAAAATTTCAAACCTTTTGTACCCTATGAGGCATATTATTTGCCGCTCAGCTCACGGTCTAGTACGTAGAAGTGTTACCTTACTTACATAAATATGTACGGTACAATGTATACGAAGAACACAACCCGTCTTAGTTTTCGGCAGGGAATACAGTTAAATTTTTTGCACGTTAATATGGGAGTGAGAGGCAAAAAGATGCATTTATTTTGGTTAGGTATAAAAAATAATTAAAAAGCTACATAAGATTCTGCTTATCAAATTAAGTGTATGTACTAGCTATTATCATCGTGATGATTATAGCACATTATAGTATGTTTTTTCTCCCAAAATTTTTTTATAAGCCTGTTCTGTGTGCTTGGAATGAAAATATGCATTTTTATTGTTAAAAAACTCGCGATGCAACCATGTTGCTGGAACATTTCAGGAAATTATTACTTACAAATATAAATTTGAAACATTTCCTCCTGGGTTTTTAAAAAAATATATCAAGTTTTTAACAAAATAAAATTATAAACAATCAGAAGGTAAAAAATAACTGTCCAGTATTCTACCATATTTTACAAAATCAAAATGTTTGATGCTATTAATTTGTTATAATATTTTTTGTGCTATTTGTAAAGTCGTAAAACTTTAGCCGCCTTAATAATAAAAAAAATTATTCACCATGATGAAAATAATGTGTAGATATTGTAAAAAATGGCCTTCAATGTAGATATAGGTGTGTAATACTCATACATGCATGATCCTGAATGTAGGATTACTTCAAGTTGACATTGTTATATTTCAATGATTAATTCTACTTTTCAAAATACTTACATTGTTTGAATGTTTATGAAATGTAATTAGTATCCTAATTACATAGGAACAAGCTATGTGCTACCAAGTTATTACATACAAATTCACATAATTACATATACAACATAATTACATACATCGTTGTATGTGGGTCACGTTTTAAAATCTAAATGGGCATGTGCCTCCAGTTTGTTATTAAAATGTGCTTCTCTTCTATTATCAGCTATAAATAGGTAATAGTACTACATTTAAAGACGGCTCATTTAAAATTATAAATTCTAATTTGTATAAAATATATTGGCTAAGAGGTTTTGTGTGCGGCCGCTTTCGCTGGGACGTGATATTTTGCGAGACGTGCTATTTATTCTGGTAGAAATATTTTCACAAGATTACATGTTAGGTACCGTTAACCTATTTTGACACCTTTCTATGACATTTATCATTATCGCGACACTCTTTATCAACAAAAAGCTTTAAGTAAATGCTGTCATAACAATCATAACCTGCTAAATCGACTGGCATAATCCAAATTGGTGTAAGATGACCATTTATGAAAAAAAACTTAGTGTCAAAGAAACTCCCGTAGTTGGGGTCATAGGCTACACACACTCTAGTATGGTGTTTCCTCAGTGTTTCATGAACCCAATCGTTAAGAGACATGTTGACCTGCCTTAATAACCTGTGTAATATCTAGAGTCGGTTAATTCATAAACCTTTTCGATCCCTTGGGTCCTACTATGACCTGGTACCCATACCACTTTCAAGTCTTTTCCTTTCGCCATTTCTTTCAGGGTATCTCCGCACACTTGGCCTAGAGAGGATCTTGTCATTTGAGATGCTAACGCCTTTCAGGTCGCCTGCCTGTTGGAACACAAATGTTTTGCTCCATGCGCTTCTTTGCTACTTCCTTATTTGCAGCCATTAGGACAGCAAAGACTTCATCTCGAAAGATTGTGGTATACGAGCTTAGTGCGAAATGTTGCTGTACGCCTGCCCCTTTCCACGTAAATTCCTGCCCCTGAAGAACTGTCGGCCACACGAGATCCAGTTGTGTAGCAGACTAGAGAGTCAGAAGGGGAATTAGACGTGGTCCCACATTAATTCCTCTCTGCCTGTAACTATGGCGACATATTTCTTCTTCAACCTAAGGCAATTTTTTGCTACAGTTACTGGGATGGCATATATAGCTATTTCCCTCTCCGGTATCTATGTCACTGGGGCGTGGCCGTTATTTCTTCCTTGTACAAGTCAGATTCCTGAATCTTGCATTCTTAAATAGGCCTCATTATACTCATATTCTTGATAACTTTGATTCATAATCACATTATGATTCCATAGCACGAGAATTGAAGTTACTTGTCAACAAACGATCGAACTTCATTACCTTAGCAACAACCTGAACGTGAGCATCAATATGAACAATTCTATTGCAAAATGATAACGTAACGTCAATTCTTTACGTCAATAACATAAGGAATGCGTTGGTTTGTCCTGTTAATTGTGTTTGGTGTTTGTAGTCTGACATAATAAAATTGCACTACTCACTACGAACACTTATATCACCAACTTTATCATAAATAACTATTATTTTATTCTCACATGTCACTAGAAATACTACTACACTAGTAACTTGACCAGACAAAACCCCCACTTCACGTGGCTCGTGATAATTTTAGTATGAAGGCCCTGTATACAGCTGAAGCTTATTAGTAATTAATCAATCAATTAATTGTACATTGCGCAGTGTCCATTGGAATCAGGACACTGCGCAATTGCTTATTGGAACTCGAGGAAGAACTAAAAGATATAGTAATTACTTTTGAATGAAACTCGTTATCAGGATAGTCATACATACGACGCAAAATACCAAAATAACGTATAACGTTACAGGTGTATAATAGCAATAAAGCAACTTCTTAACGGCAACATTGTGGAGTGCGTTGTAATTGCGACCGCCGACCTTCAACGTTTTTTGTGATAGTATTCAAAAGAAATCGCAATTTACTATTTAACTTTCTGTACGAGTTTAGTTTCATTATCTTTTGACGTTAGGTAAAGAGAGACGAAGTGAACACTTGAACAGATCAAGTAAAAATACATACAACTGAAGACGTTGCTTTGTTAGAAATTACTTTTGCCGGTATGGCTTCGGTGCTTGGTTTATTTTGATTTTATAAATTTAAATACACTCTCGAAGGAGAAGCTTAATTCACTTTAATACTTATTGAGCAATTATCTCGGTAATAATATACTTCAATACAATTCCCATACTTCAATATCGTGAAGTATAGGAATTACGTAGTTTACGTATGACATGTTACATGCAAAATATTTCTCTTTATAGTATCACGGCTCCGTCAAAACAGTCTAGAAATTCTTTTCATTCGCACTTTGAGTTTTAAAGCTGAAACCAATTTTCGATTATTCCTCGCCTAGAAACATTGAAATGGCGAGAATGAATCGAACTTTTAAATTAGCTGACGTAGAGAGCCACCTTCAAGGAGCAATGGGAAAAGTCACAGCAGAAAATTGACAGAAGTGTATTAATCACGTGATGAGAGAGGAACACAGATAATGTGGGATGTGGATATTTGGCGGTTGATCAAGTGATAGAACCATTTGTGATTAATATTGGAAATGGTGGTAGCGACAGTGAAGATGAAGTGGAAAGTGACTGAAAATAGTGATATAAGTGATTATAAACTTACATTAAATATCAACTGTGGTGTTTGAAGTATGCATACAAAAACTTTCTACTTTCGACCCCCCAAAAAAAATGCTTAGCACCGACCTTAAAAGTGCAGTCGGTCATTCAACTTTTATAACTTTTTAGATAGACTGCAAGCATCTAAGTAAAACAGCTGTCTGATTTAATCTGCATAAGCGTTTCAGTCAATTATAAAAAGATGTCGTTGGTATTCGGTCTGACGGTCTGTTACTTACGTTACGATACGTGTTACAATCGGCACCGGTCTCCCCTACACAATTTAGTGGGCATAAAAGAATGAATATTCTTCTACCGTTTATCTAATGATTTAAACAATAGCTAACCAAATCTTCAATGTAGCAATTTCATAATCATGCGTCATCCTAGACAAGCTGAATTTTTTTTATCCTCATCAGCCCTATGGTCCGCTCTAACCTAACCTTTCATTCGAAGTTTACGCTAACTCATCTTCAATCAACAACACTTTGCTATTTATAAAGTTTACCGATGCTTATTTAAAAAAATATATCCTTTTACCTATGTTTTTTCAAGAGGTAAATACCCATCGACAATCGACATGAGTATTTTGAATTTAACGACCATCGCACTTTGCAGTCATTATTTTTTGCACATTACGTCATATTACAAATGAAAACATGCATTGGTATATGTCATCTGGTCAATAGTTTCTACTTTTTCCTTTGAAAGGGGAGTTCCCACTGCGGGTGGTTTAGCGAACAGATCAGATGTTTGCCTAACGTTGTTGGTATAAATAATACCATTGAATATTATGTGGCTGGGTTGACTAGGTTTCCTGGTACCCAAGTTACAATTTCGACGTGCGTCGGTTAGTATGACATCTGTAGTATTGTTCCTATGTACATTGTGCATACACAAAGAAGGAGACCATCAATGACTTTCCGTACCACCCACAGTAGAAACGTAGCTTTAAACGTAAACAGCATATAACTAAAAATAGATGTTAACGCATGAGCATATTAGATTAGACTATAGTGACTCAAAAGTACACTATATTTCCATTTTGGGAGATAATAAAAGGAACTTAACAATTATTACCTAATTTAAATATTTTATTTGACGCTATTGTAACCCCATAAAAATCTGGGCTGTGTGTTTCTAAAGTAACATCCACCCACACGTTTCGAATCTTGTATGTAGATACGAATGGAGGATTGTAAAACTACACGCTATTTCAGAGGTGTTTAGTATTAATTATAGTGGCATTTTTATTTATTACATGATTTATAGATGTAAATGTATCTTCAAAAAGACCGAGCATTTGATGAAGGCGTTATACATTTTACAGTACGTATTAGTCGACACAGAAAATGCTCAAAAAAGTAGTTCACATAGGCATCCAATATAGCGAATAAATTTGAATGAGGATTTTAAGTAACCTTTTTGTATTGTTTTTATTTTCTCTCAAATACGAAATTTAAAATTTACTGAGCGTTTTCAATGCTTTAATTGTAAATAAATAACACAAAAATAAATAAATTAGCAATTACAGAAATGTGAAATTATAGTAGATGAGGATGTTCTTGGATTGACTTATTGTTCTTGGTTATTATTCATATTATTCTTGGTTGGTTGACTATGAGAACCGGTTATGTTTACATAGGTGGCAACATTTTTATTAAGATGCCGGATTGTCTTGCTTCTAGTTGACTTCACGACGTTGCATCTGCAATCATCCTCAGGTTATTACTGAAAAATTTAGAAGACGTGAAGTATTACTCTTTATGGTCTTATGGAAGTCAAGTACAGTAGCGGAGGGTAATATAGAAGACTCGTTACAAAACAAGAAGAGCGATTTTATCCAAAATTTCCACAGATAACATTGCTCCCTACCCTGGTGCAAATTTCACAGAAATATTTGCTACTACAGCTACTAATGAGATTGGCTTTGGAATTACTTATTCTAATTTTAGGTACTCGTAGTTTGTCTAACTCTACATTTAATTACGTTAATAAACAATAATTTAAAATGTCTTCACTGTTTTCTATTTTCCCACCAGTGTTAAAAGTAAATCACGTCATTTACTTTTAGCACTAGTGCTAAAAGTAAATTATTTTTAACATTAGTGCCTTAAAATGACATTTTAGACTGCGTGCGTTAAAAATTATACCTGTACTGACATTTGTAGAAAACAATATTATCAAAGATCATTTAAAAAAATTTGGATTTTACGAATTGAACAGTTCAAAATATTGTAATTGTAATACTAACAAAATTGAATAATTTATTCATCTCAAGGCTTTATTATACAAATCTGGTCTTGCCCTCGGAGTATTTGACTTTTCTTGTATCAATTAAGTTGCTTAGGGGTCTTAAATCTGTAGCTGAGACTAAAGGTCCAATAGCTCTCCTATTCTGCTCCTATATTTGACAGCTTCCCAAGGGAGAGTATTACCCAAAATTGATGGAACTTTGATCCTAGATTGATTCAATATTGACCCAAGATTGATAGAAGGGTATGCTACCATGTATTTTACTCTTGGTCCATTTGTTGTCCATTTGTTGGTCCATTGGCTCCATTGTTGTAAATTAAAAATAATAACATGCTATTAGACCAATACAATAAATTAAATATCATAGACATCAACAGTTGTGTTATTCTATGAAATGAAATATGGTAAAATTATAAATTTTAATGAGTTATTAAATAAATTAAATACTAATAAAATTAATGTTATTACACACAATTTACTACTTAATAAATTACAAATTAGAATCTATTGAAACATTACATGGAAATTAGATATATTTTAAAAACTTATAGGTACCTACTAAGATTATGGTTACCTAATTAATTTTCCTTAATAATAAACTGTTACCAGTAATGATAACAAATTTTATTCATTTAATTTAAAAACAATTTTGGAATCAACAAATATTTCACCAAGCCATTTCCTAAATCTCATATGCCAAAGATTAATTCTAAACCACAAAAGAAAACAACTGAATTATGATCCCCAAGAACAAATTTTGATACTATAGGTTTAACAGAGTGAGTGAGATAAACTTTAAGCAAATATCCTAGTGGGCTAAATAAAAAATCTCACTCACCTGCTTTTTCTGATGAAGGATACAAGTCAACGTGGAAGACTTCCTCGAAATTAACTGATTAATATATTAATAAAAGAAAAAAAATCCTATGAAACCGTTTTCTATCAGAGTACCAGAAATGAGAAGAAATTAAATATAAACACGTCGTGAATAAGTCAGACGTGTTTTATTTAACACAAAATTGATAATAATAATAATTAGAAAATGATTTGCACAATAACATCTGGTAAATGTTAGTAAATATATTAATTTAACTTATGATAATTCATTATAATTACATGACGAATAAGGATAATTAGAATTAGCCGAATTAGGTAAATTGGTTACACTATTCTGATCTGTTCTCGTGAGACAACACTTTATACCTCAATTTCATATCCAGCCATCCTACATTAATAATCGCAAAATAAGTTGGTACGTTTGAATTAAAATTACTGACTGTTACCCAAAGTGATCGGAAATTGTTTAAGGACCGAAATATAAATATATTTCGTTACATGATTTAAATACCACCATTACATTTCTTCTCTAAATTATACACATATCTAATATTCTGGTGATGGTACGTCCTGAATTTTGATGTCTACTGTCCTATTTTGGGATTCTGAATCACTGACATCATCATCACAGAAGGTTTGCGAATGTGAATATTGCCGTTTTGACTTTCTTCAAAATTTTGAATTCGCCTGTAATAAGTATAAAAGGATTAATTTGGTCATAAACAACTTCATACCTTCGTTCGGACCTCTAAAAATTTCAGGTGTTCAAATAGTGGCCACTTGGTAGGAGCTTGCAGTTGTAATGAAATGCCTAATTTGAGTATGGAAAATGTTCAAGACAATGTATAATTACATACTATTTGTATGTAATTATACCTGATACAAATACCAAGAAAAGTCGTAGTTTCACAATACTGCACGAATGATTTCCAGTAAATCCTGTAGAATTATGCAAAAAGTACATATCTTAATACCAAAAAATACCACCCATAAAAGGTTTTTCATATTTTATAAAAATGGCAAGCGTACCAAACAATGCGTTGGAATGAATACTTTGTCTATCCATAGTACCATCAAAAATTGCTTCATACTCGGATATACAAAACTCTCAGTTAAACACCGGTCTGCGACCAACAGTCGCGAAAGGATATATAGAAGAATAAATCATCAATAAAATTGGGAGCACCCTGGATTTTTGCAAGTGATCAAAAACGAGCTGGCGTAATAAGAGAGCCCAGTTCAAGTACTGGAAGCATACAAGGTTTTACTATTAAACAAGGTTTTACTATTCTAGAGAAACTTATAACTTATGACTTATAAAGTCATAACTCACTAGTGTGTTATGAGTTATGACTTATAACTAACGTTTGTGTTATTTTCCCCTTTATTTGTATGTATGCCTGCGAATAATGAGTGTATAACTAGTGTCTGTTGGATAAGCAAATTAGAACAAAAATTATATGCGCTTGTAGAAATCGTGTTTGATTTTAGCTAATGGATATAGGCTAGACCACAAAGAAAATCTCATATGTGCCATAATTTACAGCGGTTCATAAATAAATATACATATATAGTGTTTTATACCTATAGCAGGAATAAATACTGAATTTATTGAAGTATTGAATAATAATCATTTATTCTGTTACAGTTGGATGATGCGGCACTTCAGTTGTACAAAGATGGGGATTATGGATCTTACCTTGACCTCGAAGCCTCCATAAGCGAACAACAAGAAGAGTTTGAGGGTTTTCAATCAAAGTGAGTATGATGTATAGTCACTTTAACTAATGATGTATCCATGTCTGTTATTATGCTGGCCGGTAACGAAAGCATGCCTACGACAAACTATTTTTAATTTGTTGTTTATTGTCTGAAATTTGTTATTACGGTCGAAAAAATTTCTCGCGATTAAATTAAAAAGTAACTCATTGAGGTTAACGAACCGTATCATGTATGCTATTATACGTGGCGTGTCGGCAGAAATTGTATGCATTATATAATTATTATACTGCTAATATATATATATATATATATATATATATATATATATATATATATATATATATATATATATATATATATATATATATATATATATATATATATATATATATATATATATATATATATATATATATATATATATATATATATATATATATATATATATATATATATATATATATATATATATATATATATATATATATATATATATATATATATATATATATATATATATATATATATATGTATATATCCAAGTAATGTTATTGGGACCAGCTGAGTTTTTTAAAGCGCATATATAAATAATTGTCACATACATCAAGGGGAAATACCTAATGTAATATATGAAAAACAAGTTTTATATCACAATTAATATATAAGCTGTTTCATCTATGGTATGCACTTGTTGTAGTCCATATATTCTATAGACCTTCCAAAACAAAGTTGATATTTTTTTTATATTAATATGTTCCCATTAATAGATCGAAATGTATATCCCATAAATATGCAGTATAATACACAATTATATTATATATTATACACACACTAACGTGTAAAATAATATTTATTATATAATTAAATATCTTATCCTTCACTCCAAATGTGGCCTAAACAGTTAAGCCGAAGAAAAATACTGGGCGAGTCCTGGAGTTAAATTCAACGTGTGAATTAAACTGTTTTAAATAATTCATAATTAGAAAAGAAAAGAATTTAAATGGAATTTAGAATAATGTCCTTTTGGACGCCACCGGTGTTTATTCACCAGATGAATCAATTTCGGCTAGTCCGTCGGTAGTGGTGGTCCGGCAAAGCTTGTGGGTTACGGAAAGTTAAAGAGCGATGGGTCTAGGCACTTACCTTTAATTTGCTAACAGGTGCCTCTTTAGGTGAGTGAGGTTCATCCGAAATACAGGTAACATCCCAGCAGGGTGAAACCACTAGCGCACCACTAATGCAAAGCCTGTTTTTAATGTGATTAATATTTGAAGAGGACTTGGACAAATAAAAAATGTATGTAGGTTTAAACAAAAACAACATTCGTAAAGAAAAGCACTTAAAGGATCTTAATATTTAAAAATTAAAGTTGCCTAGTTCTAAACACTTAACTCTCTGATAAAGTTTTAGTAGGCCAAGTTACTTTAACAGCCGTTTTATTAGTTTGATTAGGATGGTGAATACCACAAAATAATTTCACTGGCTAAAAATTGATTTAAAACCCCGTGAAGGGTTTTAAGAATGAGAAAATTCAGATTGACAAGTATTTTAGCTTATAATAATATTATTAGCTTAAATTATAATTGAAAAGTAATTATATAATTGATTATAATGGATATTTAACGATAGATTACTACATAAATTGCTATATCTCCCGTAAGTATTATCTAATATAATAATATGGTAATAACAATTTTAACGCTTATAATACGAGTAAATAGGTACTAATTCCTTTCTTAGGTGGCCATCGGTATCCTCAATTTTACGGACCTTTCGGCAATGTCATTAATGACTTTTAACCCATTTATAATTTCCCATTTGAGTACGAAACCTCCGATTCCCATGTTGCGGGATCGTGATTCAGAAATCTTGGATCGATATTGAATATAGAAAATATATCTTGCTATGTTCGAAAATAAAGTTGTAAATTTTTCTAAAGTTGTCTTATGAAACTGAGATCGTTGTGTGGAGCTTGACACGCCATTGGACAATTAAACCACGCTTTTACATAAAATCTGATAATAAAAAGGTCTCCAATAGCAAGTGTCTTCCATACGAAAAATATGATACTGATGACGAAACAATTTTTTTAACCAGAAATATCCCGACACATTCACCTTGATGCATGGCTCCAGGAGGATGAATTTTTATTTCATTCTGTTCATCACCATTGAGGAAAAGGACAACTAGTTCAAGCAGTTCTCGATAATTATGTCTGAATTGCGTTTCTTCTGTTTTGCTTAGTACCAAGGGAAGCACTTCTGTTCTTAAATCCTCTGAACCAGTATGTTCAGAGGATTTGAATGATGAACCAGTATGTTCAGTATGTACCCGTGAACCCCTAAGCAGACATGGAAAATGACCCCCTTTCTCCTTCCCCAAAAAGATTAATTTAGTATTTATTTAGAGAATCGCATATTTTTCTAATACATGTACAGAACATACAAAAGAACATATAATGGTAAATATATATCTAACAAAAAATAAAATGACAATCTCATGTTATGCCATACCTTAAAATTTAAAAAGTAATCTATGACATCTATATAGATAACAAAAAATTAAATTAAATCCCAACAGACCCAAATTTTCATAACTCAGTCATAACACATTCACTCAGTCATAACAGATTTTGGGAGGGGAATGCCCAACAGCCTGTCGGGCAATAGGACACGACTACGACGTACAGGACCAAGTTCGCCCGGGGCCCCTAAGCATTGCCTATACCTGCTTATACATATTACCGCCACTGTTCTAAGCCAGCATGACACAGATATCATTCTTCCATTCCGTTTTCAAATGTTCTATGATCTAGATTGCACTAACATTTGTTGGTTGAATTAACTCAGGTAGTTCCAATGGTGTAGGTTGCTCATATGGATAACTTCTCAGTCGTTTCGATGTGCTTCGGTGTTGTCCTCCGAATCCGAATCTTCGATTGTCAGAAATGCCATTAAAGTAGATGGTCTTGAAATTTGTTGTTCTTTCATACTGCTTTTTTCTTTAAGTTTCTTATTGTTTTCGTTTTTCGGATATATTTTCTTTTCCAAATTTTTAACGAACCCTCCAAGACAACCGACTCTACATTGTCTCTGTGCTATTATAAATTGATTATCTTCTACTTTCATCAGCGTCAGAGTGTCATGCCCAACAAGTTTTCGAACTTATTTACACTCATTTTCCTTTTGTCGAAAAATGTCTCGAGACTTTTTTGATTTTTTTGTGTAAATTTCGCCATTCTGTGTGTAGATTATGTAATTTATGGATGCAGTATTGAATAGCTCTGGTATGTAGCCTCGATTTTTCCCAAAAAAGTGCAGTTTCGCGAACTGCTAGACTTGCACATTTACGCGCATAGTTTTACGTTTATCATATTGTAAAAAAAACACCGAAATGACCTGCTAATTGGACAGGAGTTTCGAACCAAATATCTGGTTGTCTTCGATTCCAATCAAATAAATTCGTTCTTCACTTCAACCGCACTAGCAATTTTATAACCTGAAAAAAATATTTAATGATAAATTCTATTTAAGTAGTATAAAACACAACCGCATATCAAGACAATTACCTACACTATAAGGTCATTTCGACTCTATGCGAGATAAAATGCAAACTACCCTGTGATTCCCTGAAATGGGACACGGGTCTTGCTGTTAAACTAAAACAGTAAACACCATGAAGTTAGTGTCAAACAAGTGCAAATACCATAGAAGAAAATGTACGTAACCTGGGATTGTATTTTATCTACACCCCTGTACGATTCCGTGATATGGCTAAGTATCAATCAAAGCGGTTGAAATTGATGTATTTATATTTTTAAACGTATAAATATCGGGAATTTTTAATAGAAAATTTTCCCAATATAAGTTGTTAAGAATTGCTCAAAACGGGCAAGGATGCGAGGATTGATGACATTTAAAAAATATTGCAATATTTGTTCTATAAACAAAATCAAAATTAAATTAATGATTGTTACCGATTTATATATTATGGAAAAAATAAGATTTTACTGACACTTCTCATTTTATTTCAAATGAAATTGTCATCGGTACCTTTCGATAATTCGATAACCAAGCGTCCTTGCAAATACCCTTCATATTGCCAAATAAAGTAATGGATGTGTCAAGAACATATATAGTAACACATATTATTTATAGTTGTTAGTTAGTATGGTCAACTTGAATTTCCTTATTTTAAAATTGTGGCGAATGCGCTAGTACTAAAATAAATATCATTTATTATTATTATGAGTTGTAGATACGCTAAAATATGTTAGTATCAATTGAAATATTATACTTGTACTCGTACGCTTTTAGAAATTATGATAGTTTTAATGTATATACATCTTGAGAGAACGAGAAATATGTAGAAATATGTATGCGTAGATCTTTGGATTCTATTTTGGCGAATGCGCAAGTAATACAAATCATATTTCTTGTGGATACAAGATTATTTAGACAGGTGAAACATGTTTAAATTTATAAATAAATGCTTTGATATTGCAACAAATTCTCTATCTTTTTATAGTTATTTTTGCTTTAAGCTTTGAGAATATTGTTTGTAATAGGGGAATCCTTAGGTTATTAGTTCTAATGATTCAATAATGAATATCGTACTCTGGTGAGTATAGAATGTTCATTAATTATTATAAAACGCATCTAATGATTCAAACAAAAGACAAGTTTTTTATCATTTTAATTTAGTATTAATTTTTTTATGTCCTGTCACTTATGACATTCCTCCATATTTATTTAAATACATTTATCAATTATTGTTTTCGGTATTTGTTAAACTTAATCTAATTAAATACCCCGACATAAATAATATTGTATTTTTTATTCTGAGTTCATTACGAAGTTATATGAAAGATGAAAACGTTTAATGTTGAATCATAATAATTGTGATTGACTAAAATAAATTGTTAAGAACTCACACCTACTATTTGAGACAATACTGTGATATATATATATATATATATATATATATATATATATATATATATATATATATATATATATATATATATATATATATATATATATATATAAATATAAATATATATAAATATAAATATATATAAATATATGTATATATAGTTGTTGAACTTGGTATATAGGCAAATTAACTAGCTAGTGAATGTGATGTTGGTTGCATAATTGAAAATGTTTAATGGATGTCTTGTAATACCCACTTATAGCGTTGATTGAAGGATCATTCAACGCTTATAGGTATTTGTTTAGAGGGTGTGCCCATTGCTGATTACTGTATGCACTAACTACTAACTACCCTAACCATTAGTTTATATAAGAAAGTATTTCCGCCATAAATGTCTAATGTTTTATTATATATTATTATATTAATGATTTTGCAACACCTATCAGAGATAACTTTTTATTAATCTTTTTAACGTGAAAAGATTATTTCTACCGTGGCTATGGAAACAGTAAACGTTTAACTTTGTTAAAATAGGTAAGGTGTACCTGGTGAAGCAAAATGATCATTTTAGATTTTCAGAAAAGAAACTGTCGTGTTAAAACTTTTGACGCGGTTAAATATCCTCCCACGAAGTAGATAGATAAATCATATTCTGCCCCATTAATTAATTATGGAATTGATTAATTATTAAGTGTTTGCCGTCTTGGATTTTTTTGTTTTTGTCACGCGTATTTAACATTTCTCGATAGATAAAAAAGGTAGGACTAATTTGTAGATATTTTATTTCGCGTTTTGTAACATATGTCTCCTCAGTGCAGCTTTGTCAATCAAGAGTATTGTTTCGTAACCTTGATATAATATCTTCATCATACCTAAATAAGCGCTATGAAATTAAAACCTTCCGTCGATTTTATATCTAATTAGGAACATTTCACTCATCCTATTAGCAGCACAATTAAACATAGATCAATTTTAATATAATTGTCCAATATCTTTTAATTGACGGAATTACTGTTAGAAATATTATGGGTCATATTTCTCAAGGTTATGTTTACAATATAGTTATATTTACAACAGCTGTAGGTAATTAATTATTACGTAGATGATTTATGATTAATTTCGGCTATTATGATGAGTTTCTTATATTGCGTGATGAACATTATCATTTGCTTTTTCAACGTTTTGGCATACGGATATATTATAGTCTTCCTTTACTTTCATTTTCAAGCACTATGCGTCGTTTAATAGTTTTTTTATACGACTACTATGAAAAGTTGGGTAATTCCTCGAGTATGTCTTTGTGCATTACTTATTTGATTGTCATTAATTTCTCATGTCGTGGGAAAATATCATAAATATATATCAGAAAATATTTCGAACACAAAACTGACACGAGTAGGGTAGAATTACGCAACCCAGCCAACATAAAGGGCCTGATTATTATTAGGGAATAAATTTTAAAAAAATTAATAGTAAACCTCGTGAAACAGCAATAGGGGCGGGGCGACCACTGAATTGACATCGTGTCAGCACGAATCGAAAAGTAAAATATCGGATATACAACTATAGTCTATTTAGATATAAGAGAGATTATAAAATCTCTTAAATATGCAAATCCTTCTTCAAATCCTTCAATAAGTAAACTTGTTGAAAAAAACTTTATTTATCCAGCTATGTGCTCTTTGTCGCACTATTATTTACATATTTCTACATGAGCCGTAAGTCATGTAAAAAGATACACTCGCTTTCAAAATATGTGTCTTAAATTTATACTAATTCTCATGACCAGCTGGCGTACAACGTTGCCTCGATTACACAGCTGACATGTTTCTAAAAACTACTTGACACAATTTATTTAAAAAAATGCTAAGCCCATCAAATTATTTTCAACACAATTTTTCAAACACAATTCCTGTAACGTATTACCCTCCTTAGTATAATTCAATAGCGTTTATAGTGGGTAAAAAGGTTTGCCTAAGCTAGCTCAGCTTAACTATAAAAAAAGAAATTAATTAGTGGACGCTACTGACCGTTACGCAACCAAAGTCAGATGGTTACCAAATATACAGGGTATCTAAATTACCCCCAGAATCCTGTTGTAATTTTTGTGAAAAATCAATACACTAAAATCTAAGTTTAATTTAAAAATTGCATAACGTTAATCGATAACTGGACTTGTCCACAGCAACACATATAACACAACAATATATACAACCTAGTACAGGTTCAAACGTGGACACGTGCGAATACACGCAACACAATATATCAGGGCTCTACGGCCTTACCTAAATGTAAGTATATATAAACGTATTACCAAGGTAACGAAAATATTCAGATATATATTAAGGTTATTTAAGGTGCAAATTAAATGTAGCCTATGGCACAGAATCATTAAACATGGGGCTCACACCAACACAAAAGAAATACGTTAAAAAAAGGTGTGGGTCCTAATATACTTCAACTACGCTTATCTGTAAGTTTTGGGAAGTAAGTGTCCTTGTAAGGTGGGTCTTTCCAGCTTCCAACTCTATGTACCAACTCTGAAGGAAGGGAAGTCCAACTCTCCAGTGGCTCTATCAGCGATAAAATCACAAAAATCCATGAACAGTGACTTCCCTAAAAATCCCCAACATGGATCTTAACACAGTACGTTATTTAGTAGGGAAGCACTTAAACTCAAAAAATGAACAGGCTCACGCCAAGCCAAAAAAAGTTAGTTGGCTCCTTCCAAGAGGAGGGAAGCAGGAAACCCCAAGATGACATTTGTCTTATCGTACTAGTCACAGAACTATCAACCTCGTCTAGTCACAGAACAATAGAAAAGAAAGGTCAGAGAAAAAAGTAGCACAACTTGTTCGCAAATAATATGCGCTTAGAAATCATTAACAATCTGTGACATCGATAATGCAATTGATAATGCCACAAAGAAACTTGTAATCATCTATATCTGAGTCCTAATCAAGAATTTTATAGGGCGCGCTTAGTCGCGTTTAATAATATACTATTAATGAACGTACATACCTACAGTATTTTCTCAAATATTTAACTAACTGAACCAACGAAAAGTGAATGTAACAAACGTAATAATATCAAAATATTCTTTGGAAACCAACTGGTCCTCCTGGGCTGATCTTGTGTCATGTACACATGTGTCTGTGATAAAAGCATTGTGTCTCAGGGCAAGTGATATATAATTGTGTCATCTATCTGAGATTAAGCGAAAAAAATGTTAGATGAACTAATATTATTTAACTAACGTAAAAGCATACGTGAAGTCACGGCACGGTGTTGGAATCAATCTCTATAGCATCATAAGGTCAGAAAGACCCCTGCCTCTCGCACTATTACCTTATATTTATGTAAACTTAAATTTATTTTGATCATAGCAACGTTTAATCATAGTAACGTTTGATCATAGTCACTGTTAGTCACCGAATTTTGGCAAGATATCATGTGGGAAAATATTTTCGGAATTTTGTGGATATCCCATGCACAATATTAGGTCAAACTAATACTTGACTAGTGTACATTTAATAATTCATATTTATGTTTAACATATTTGATAGAAATATGTTTGATATTTGTAAATAATAATCTCGTTTGGTTCTGGAAATTTCTATGTTTACGAGTACGAAACGCTACTTACTGGACTTGCCAACTATAAGATAATACTAATAACTAATATTATATACGTAAATATGGCTGAAAAGTAGTAATTATAGGCATAATAAGCAAAGTATACAAAGTTGTAATTCATTTTCCCCTCTCACTTGGAAGATATGCTGAAAAATCTTAACTACCTGTGGAGATTTTTTATTCACTCTTGGCAGAATAGCTTCATATTTTATACGGATATTTTTAGATGTTCACTTAGATAGATATTTTTGTTTTTCATAAAACAGTTTTACCGAAATATCCGATCCGAACAGGTTGATATGCGCGAGGCTGTGTGATAAATTTACCTTCGCTAACTTACCGAAAAAGTGTTTAATCGAAATGGGATACTTAATTCACGATCTACTTGCAAACAGGTAATACCAATGGCTTTATTTCAAATACATTTAATCATTCTGGTGAAGCGAAATATACTGCTGACTGATAGGTAGCAGATAACTTATTTCACATAGGTACAGCAGTAATTACTTTTCTAACCATATCTGATATACTGTTAGGATAAATTAATGTATTTAATTACTAGGAATATTGGTTTTACATTTCCGTAGAGTTTAAAATGTTTTTTTGGTGATTATCTGCCTTTAAAACCGTGTTAAATTCCCTTAGGTATTATTTAGCTTATATCGTTGTTACTGATAGATTTTTGATTTCCTTATTTGCTTGTACAGTTATAACTTAAGTTTCTTCCTTGTTAATTATGTGTACGATGAGACTCGAACTCTTGAGGTAATCCTTACTTTATAGTACTCGGTGAGAACTAGAACACGGTCAGTTTTGCCATGAACTTGTTTTGTTTCTTCCTTAAATCTTAATCAAGATGAGAGTTATCAAATCAATACTTGGCACCGTGGATTAGCTTACCATATTTAGCCATAATAGAGACAACAAAGACCAACTTTTCTATACAAATAAATAAAATTGAAGTGTGTTTGTAATGTCAAAATAACAGATTTTTACTAAATGCATATGAAAGTATATACGGCACGTAGTATATAACAAAAATCAATTTTTTTAAATTTTTGTCTTTCTGTTTGTTCCCGTTTCTCTCCGAAACGGCTAGACCGATTTTGACAAGATTTTCACTAGCAGATAGCTGATGTTATAAGGAGTAACTTGGGCTACTTTTATTTTAGAAAAAGAAGTAGGGTTCCGCGCAAAAAAATTAAAATCATCAAATTGTGAACAAAATCCGATACGAATACGGAAGTTACATCCAATATAATCCAACATAAACAATCTTAAATAATTAATTATTAACGTAAATCTCTCGAGTATTTTTACTTGCTTTGAGTAATAATCCTTCGATAATAAAATAAACTAAATTAGCAGTGTCCAGTACTGCGCGCCCCACGGCACGTCGCCGCACCGAAAGGCGCTTCCCACCGCTTCCCCATCCCACGGATTAATATCATAAAGGCTGCCAGTTGCGCGGGCTCAGAACGCGCGTTAAATTCGCGCGGACGAAGTCCCGAGAAACAGTTACTTTAAAATAAAATCCTAAAAAGCTCTTATGGTAACAAAATATTGTGAAATGTGGTAAACCAAGCAACAAAAATACCTAAACTAGTAAAAAATATTATTAGAACAGATAATGGAGGTACAAGCAGCCGAAAGGTAGCTGATATTTAAAAATAAGACAGTTAGTGGGATAGGCGATCTAACAGCAGAGAATAAAATCGATACAAATGCAAATTGCCTCTCTACTAACATTAATTATAAACAAAATTATTGAAACAGGAAAGTGCCTTACTCACTTTCAACTGTACTTAATAAAACCAATGTTTACAACCAGCGACCCATTGGAGATTGAAAACTACAGATCAATATTCTAAATCTCAAATTTAGCAAAAGTTTTTGAGAATCATCAAAAGACGACTGTCAGAATTCCAAAAATAAAACTATCACTATTCGTATCAGTACCCATGATGTCATTAGTTTCCTCTGTCAAATATTTACAACAGCCCAGATACAAGAAAAAGATTTGTGTTTTTGCAAATATTCGGAAAGCATTTGATACAGTCCCTCATACAGTGAATATGGTATCATAAATGCCTGCAAAACTAATAGTTATCTGACAGTTAACACCAGTTTTAACGTCTCCTGATTTATATATAATTATTGTTTTTAAAAACAAACCATTTATGGATTTGTTTTTGCATTATTAGAACACATTAGATTCACACCTTCTATTTATCTTAGTAGGTACGTAGACATGATATCGCTGATGACATGCGATTGAATCGTTAGTTTGTGGTTTTTATCATAATGGCCAACCACTAAGCTTATTACCAGCAGTACGAATTGGAAATGCACTGCCGATGTCGTTACGACAGGCAAGTTTTTACTCATTGTCTCATTGACGATAACCTGTATTTATATGCACTCGCTTTTTCAAGTCACATTCTTATCGGTATTTACTATTACAGCCTTATTTCCATGTATGTTTTATACTATAGATAACTGATTCACAGCCACTGATCTGCAATTACTTGAGGGTAGTGTTTTGTCTATAACCATTTTAGACAATTTATAACATAAATTGACTGAGTTTATAGTTTCAGTTCTATAATCGAACTTAAATATGTTTATCTTCTTCTTATAATTTATTATAATATATTATTTATTATATTATTTTATTATTTATAATAAATATGTTTTTCTTCTTCTCCGGTTTGGTGGTTTTATCCGTTTTTTTAGGAAAGGATGTTATATATCATTATTATATGTCTGTCCTTCAGTTAGTACAATTAATTTCATATTGTTGTAGATTGATTTTTTATTTATCTATTTATTTATTTAGGTATTTTTTTTATTTATTTTTTTACAATGCCTCTCTTAGTGTATTGAAAGAAATGGTGAACATTTTGAACACATTTAAGATTTTAAAATTGGGGCTGCTAGGTGTTAAGGGGAAGAACATATCAAGATGGGCCAATATTCTTGGCTAAAGATGTGACCTCGATAGGAGGGGGCCCCCTACCCTAATATCTATGTAGGCTGATACCGCCTCGTTAGGGGAAGGTGTCGAATTTCACGTGACTCTCCCCACAAATGTGATCAGTGTCACGTGAAGTTACGCAGCCTCCCCCGGACCTGGCTGATGGGCCCCACCGGCGGAGCCTTGCTTCTGGCGCTCTTGACGTTCTTCGCTGGTGTGTATTACCCCCGGGGGTGTCAGGTGTTTGAGGGATCCCTCCTGCCTCTCGCCGGGCTTGCTAGAGCCCGCCTGGGCGGCATTCAGGTTGGTATGGGAGGATGAGCATTGTTGCTCAGGATGAAGGAGCTCGCGAGATGATCAACTATCAGCTCGCCGGCTCCGTCAGGTAAGGGTGTGTTGCTTGGCAAGGCAGTCGGCCTCGCCGTCCACTGGGTTGGGCTGTTTTAGTGTCTTCTCGATCCATTTCCTTTGGTCCTGTTCTTTTTTTTCGGTGTCGTCTGCTTCTTCTCGCATAACTCGTGCCGAAACATAAGATCGTGATTATCTTATACTTACCCGTTGTCCAGGATCTGGGTCTTTGGCCGCTTGTGAGGTCCCGCTTCCTCTGGATCGTAGTCCGTGGCCAGCCGAATCAGCGGGTTCCTGTGGTCCTCTGCGATGACGTAGAGCTTCTTGACGTGGTCCTCGATCATCTCCGTGACCGTCTTGTACTTTAGTGCTATGTTTTCCACTCCTTGGATCCTCTTGAGGTACGTCTTCGCTGCATATTCCCCTGTGGTGTATGCGTAGGTCAGCTGTGGGCGTAGGACGGTCTTTATGTAGGTATGAGGGTCGCGGTCGTCTTATTCTTCAAGCTCAGCCTCGCTGTCTAACATCGGATACTACACAGGGCTCAGGTGAACTTTGCTTTTTTCGTAGTAGCATCTATATGGTCCTTCCACGTCAGGGCTCGATCCAGGGTTACGCCAGGGTACTTGACGTTGTTCTCCCACTGGATGTCATATCAAGACCACTTGTCTGTCAAAAATGTTCCTCCCCTAAAATAAGAATCGACATGTTCCGGAAAATTCTCAAATACTTTGTGGTTTTTCAATTACATGGGTAATTTCAATTACATTGGTAATTTTCACAATGAACAGATTTTCACGGATGTATAATTATTATTAAAGAAGCCTTCTGATCCGATATATAACAGAAAAACTCTAGTGTAATATTTAAAATAGCCATTCAAATACAAGTATGTTGAATATTACCCAATGTAGTAGGAAATTCGATTATTTTTTCTGGTTATGCACAGCGACGTGAACCCAATGAGTTACTTTCATATCGACGGTAGATATTCTAAAATGATTGCCAATAGTGCAGGTTATATAATAAGGTAGCAAATAATAATTAACTGATTCTAAATTATATAATATTCCCATTTATTAAATTTTAGTTGCGGTATTTGTATTATACTCATGATGATTAACTTACTTATATAGAGAGCTAACTATAAGTTATAAACGCTATAATTTAACTCTTAAGTTAAAATATTGACTAACTTTGCGAAAACACCTGATTTTGTTATACACCTAATTTTATTACACTACATTTTATTAGTAAATAAAATAATTTACTAAACTACATTTTTCCAGATATTTTATAAAGCTACTGATGTTAATTTTAATATTTTATTTTCTTATTTTATACCTGCTTCCCAAGCTACAGGTTGGGTATTTTATGATACACCTTTGCAAAAATATTCCGTTGAACTTATGTCATCATCTGTCAGCTGAGTGTATAATTTTACTAGATGTGCCAGTTGCTGTAGTGCCAGATATTGGTGTTATACTAATTTATTTTTTTGGTAGTTTCGATAGAATTAGACTTCTTCGTAAAAATATTATTATTGCAAAACAATTTTATTCTTCATGAATTTTTAGACAATTTTATTTTTGCTCTTACGTAAAACCTAATTTACGTTACAAGACCGGAAAGTAGTGGTTTGCAGATCGAGCCCAGGCGAATCCTGAAAGCTTGGGCGAAATATTTTCTAGTATAATGGAACAATATATTTAGAACAATATTTTTTTCGACCGACGCGACGCGACAATATAATTTTGTTATAAATTTTCACAGGAGCAAACACAGGATTCAATACATTTTTCCACAGTAAGGAAAGCAAAGCAGACTTTTCCATTAGCTTTGCAGTATTTTAATACGCACAGCGATAAGAGAGAGGGAGGAACAGATTTTGCCGATCCATGAACACCATGTTTCGTTCTTAGTTAATTTTTGGCGAAAAACCCTGATATATTGTTATAAGGGTGTAAAAAACCAACTCCTATAATATTTTTCATCAGAACTTTTTAACGCGGCTACACTTCTTTATTTAAAATTTTATATTCAAAGATGTCTTCAATCTGCATCTTTTTTGCCTCTTGAGTTTCCTCGCAGAATTGATAGTTTTCTCACACTTTACATTTGAATTACATGTGTTGTCACGGCAACTTACACTCAAAACATCCCGAATATTTATACTGAGAATAAAAAGCAAGGTGGCTATATAACCACCTCGTGCCAAAATTAAATTTGAACACCAAAGATTGAGTGACCAAAGTATGACCTTTCATCCCCTTTAAGTAATACCACTTACCGGGGGTAAAATCCTCAACCAATCATACGGGATCTACTTTACCCCTTACATAATCTCAGGAAACTATTCCCGTACGCTAACGACATTTGTTTGCAAAATAAGAACTAAACATTTTACATGACATGGATAAAAAATTATAGGCGACTACTAGATTTACTCTGCTTTTAAGCATTTTTATCGGTGATACAAAACGATGCACCTTTTTCATCGCTGTCAAAGTGACAAAAATGTGACTGTCAAATAAATTTTTTATATAGGAGTAAACTTATTGGTTAAATAGTAGACTAAAAGTAGTTTTAGAATTGTAGAAATTAAAATTGTTTACTTACCTATCTGTTTTTGTTGAGGTTTTTAATTGTTGCTGACAGTAGGTATAGGATAATTTAGTTATTAGAAAAGTTTAGTCTAATAGTAGTTACATTATGTATTCTACTTAGTTGATATTGCAATTTCCACAATTATTGAATATTCTATTATTATAATTATTGCTATAAATATTTACTTTAGATTAATTCGCTGTTTTTCGAAAAGTTGGTATTAGATTTATTGATTAATTAATTTTGGTCACCAGTAAACGGGAAAACCTTTCCACGGGTGTTCCTCAAATGCAATTATTAAAGCACTTTGCAATGTTTCACATTGTCAACGTCACCGTTGATTTTGTTGATATCGGTGCATTTTGCAAACGTGGTCATTATAGCAGTAGAAAAAATGGAAATATTAATTACTAAGAAAATTAAGTACTAATTATTGATGATTTGACGATTTTTTTCGTTGAAACTTAATGGTTATCGAACGCTGAAGAGTATTTATCATGTGTAAGTACGGTTTCGTCCTAATTAACTTTTTTGTAATTTATTAGCCATGATAAGAAGAATGCTGACATGCATTCATTCAGCATTTCCTCCTTTATATAAGAACCAGTTACTATCTCACAATCGGCCACTTAAAATCTATGAATTATTAATAGACACAGTTTCCAGCAGACGCGCTAGATAGATCAGTAGACGATCTAAAATGTAATAATTATATATTAACATAAACATTCCAGAAGATATTTGCGTTTCCTTTTTCATGTTAAAATACGATGAGAAAGAAGCAACTCGCACTATGTATTTCTCACTGCTACAATGCGATATAATAATCTTGATATAATGTTCCTGATGTGATCTTCAAATTATACATAATTTGATACTAAACGAGTAGTTTAGTGTATCCACTGGTATATTTATTAGTTTAATGATATGTTACTAGTATTTATTAAATCTTTTAAGTATTACTGTATAAAAACATACTTAATTCCCATAATTGATAGTCGGTAAGGCATCATTATTAAATGATTTATATGAAAAATTATTTGTTTTTCCTACGGCCCCGGCGTCTATATATAATTAAGTTAGTATTAGATTTATTATCTATTTTTCTGCAACATTGAATGAGGAAATCATTCCATGTGTCGTTCCAAGACTTCAATTTTCTGGCTTATATCCTCGACGATGTAAGATGGAATGAATATCATGGTTTTTGATATATTTAGTTATTAATGACTATTAATTTGATTATTGAGTTAGTGTTTTGTATAGCGTTTAAGTATTGCCCGCAGTATGGCATTCGATGGCAGCTAAAGTAACTGCAATGGCATAAAATAGATTCTTAGCATTTTTTGTATTTAAATCCGATATCACGGAGGCGTTTCACTACATTATACTGTGTTAATACACTGGAAAGTGACACAAAATCACGTTTTAACCTATTAAAATATACAACATTTATGTCTATTTATTCCACTAAATTCCTTATTCGTGAAGCAAAAATAACTCGACGGTTTCGTTTATTTTCATAATCGTGCATACCCACAGCCTTTATGTTTGGATTAACTAAATCCGATATTAGTTATTGGTTTTGCATGTAATGTTGTTTTCCGTAGAAACATATTTTTAGAATAACTTAACAACTTATGTTTTAATTTCAAAGATAATTTTAGTATGTAGTTGGCAGATAAAGCAATTATAGAAGCGTTGCGGTATAGTGTTACGTTAGATGAAATGCCTATTAATACGTTAGATGAATCATAGAACATGGTAAAAGTGCCTTTGGCAAATTAAAAGACAAACCCTAGGACCATCATCAACTTTTAAATATATCTAACAGTGTTTTCTTAATATCTAGACTTACGGGCTAATTATTGTGACCATTGTTGACTTTCCAATATTGGTAACTCAATAATATTGTCTGTTAACAATGATTATAGCAAGAAGTGCTACTATTGTAGCCACAAAGGTTGTTAAAATTAACATGATATTGGCAGAAATATTGTTAACATTTCACTTGTCAGCTAACAAGTGAGTTCACCTTAACAATATTGTTTTATTTGTAAAATATGAATATCCTTGTATTTGCTCTTACTTTTATTATCCGTTTCCTGCTTTTAAAGGATTTTTTGCAGAAAAAAATATTGGACCCTTATTTGTTAGTGGTTTTAGATCAAACTGATGATGAAGAAGAACGGTAATTGTAAGTAAATAAATAACTGTGATTTCAAATCAGACTTTTGATATACCTATATACCAATTGATGATCAGGAGAAGAGAAATACGTCAATACATCACTTGAATGTGAAGATTGTCAGGTTGCCGAAGAAATTTCCCCTTTTATGAACATGCAGTGAGAAGCCAAAATTACACAGAATGTTAGCTCCGTTACACGTGCTGTCACATGCTATGTCATACCTATGGCTCAACAAACTCTGTCCAAATCTGTGAACAAGGTCACATTCACAGCTATATTCAATCATTTAGGACATCGCATATTTAAATTTCCCACAACAGAAGAACAGACAAAAGGGTCAAAGAAAGATTTCTGCAGAAAGGTGCTTTCCCAAGAATTGTTTTTTAAATCTGAAAGGATTCTACATCATTAATACCCAAATAGTAGTTGATGCAGATCTTTCCTCACAGAATATAAGTGTTTCATTATTCCTTTTTTTTTCTTTCTGACCACACTTTTCCACTCTGTAAATGACTAAAAACAAGTTATGAAATATACTAAAATACATGTGCCAATTCCAAGTTGCGTCTTCTATTTAGAGACGTCGTGGACTAGAATAATGATTTAATTGTGTTTCCTCCCGATATGCTACCAGATATGTTCGTACACATGTTATTAATTTTTATAATCAGATTTCTGATTATATATTATGGCTTATCCGTTAATAAATAAATAAAAATTTGTAGCACTTGGACGATTTTAACAAAGTATCCTATAAAAAAAATCCGCGTGCAAAGTATATGTGACAGAAGTGAATAAATACTTCTTTATCTATTCGTTGAGAGAGTATGAGAGAGAGAGAGTATGAGAGAGAGAGTATGAGAGAGAGAGTATGAGAGAGAGAGAGATAGAGAGAGGGGAGGGAGGGAGAGAGATAGAGAGAGAGGGGGATATAGAGAAATAGAGAGAGAGGGGGAGAGAGATAGAGATAGAGAGTTAGCGAGATGGGTGGAGAGGGGGAGAGAGAGAGGTATTGTACGTATTGGCTTTATGGTAACTGAAGTGTGACACATATGTTCGTTATTCGAAATGGTGTAGATTTCTCGAGAATATAGCATCAATCGTTATTCCTGATTTAGTCGTGACAATGTTCCGGTCGTTATTCATATCTAAACCGAATTTCTCACGAAGAAAGTGAAGTAGTGGCAAAGACGCATCCTCCGCATAAAGATCATAATCCATTTGAATCAGATTCAAAAGCCCAATCCAGATATATCCAGCAGGATATGCTTAAGTTTATTATATTTATTCATTTATTTCGACATAATTTATTTATTTACTTATTTCGGCTTAACACAATGTAGTAAGGCCTTACATTGACCCTGACAGTATATTAATGGCATCATAATATATATGTTCGATACCTATTTAGGTGCTTTCTTCCATTTATCGTCTTTACAGCTCCTGAGCCCAAACTGTTAATTTCTTGCCTCAATTCCCCCATAACTGAGTAAATTATTCGAGTTTTGGCTTGTAATTTTCCCATACCTAAACATTGGATTATTTTCTAAGAAAGTTACATAAATTTGGTACTGTTTTTCCGAAGTTCTATATCCTCCTTTTGTAGCCATGCTTCGCAGCTACTTAATAATTAACCTCTAGAATGGCAGATATTTCAAATAAAATGAATATCCCCTAACCTAAAACAATCACTCTGAAGTTAGTTAGAGAGTACATTTGAACTAAATTTAATAATCCTTGTTATATATGGGCTTGTTAATTTGAGCCTAACAAGGTGGTTACCATAGTACAGATTTTGCCCAATATTGTTACAACCGTCTTTAAGTAAACATAGAAAATACAACTTGTAAAGTTAGAATGTGCCACCATAGTTAGGCCGTTAGCTGTGTAGTAGATGAGTTTCCAGTGACACACTCCAGAAGTATACCAACTGTACCAAAGTATAAAACGATTTTAATTAAAATATGGAATACAAGAAATTTAGTAACAAGGGAAACTAACACAATGACAATAATAACTAGCCTAATTTTTAAAAATTGTGTTTAAAAGACAATGACCTTCACTTGAACATTCTTCTACTATAGACACCATGTTTCTCATGCCATTATGCAACATTAATGGAGCAATATTCCGGATTTCTGTTCGAATATTTTCTTTTAATTCGTCGATATTTTGCGGATTAATGATGTAAACCCTGGATTTTAAATAGCCTCTTAACCGAAAATCACAGGGTGATAAGTCACATGACCTCGGAGGCCATTGGAAATCACCAAACCTTGAAATCCCTGGGAACCTGGAAACATTTGCCGCAGGACATTCATGAATGCGCCGGCAGTATGATATGTGGGGCCGTCTTATCGAAACCATGTTTTCAGGAAAACGCCGTAACTCTGATTGAAGTTACCGTGGTAAGGTCCATACCATCAATGTTGGCGTGCACGTGATTAGTGACTGCACGAAGCAAAGACATGCGAATTACGTTTTGTTGCATTTTATTTGCATAGATTATAGATAAAACCCTATTTAACGATACGTCACAGGATAGTATATTGTATGGCCTTGAACTGATTTGATTCAGAAAATTCCGTTGACCACGTGCACGCCGACATTGATCAACAAAATAAATTCCCACAATTTCCTGTGCTGACATCACTGCTGCACCCCAAACAGAAACTTTTTGACTACTTATGACGAGTAGTTTATAAGTAACGAGAGTTTTATTTGTTTACATAGCCATACATATGAAAATGTGCTTCGTCAGATATAAATAAATTTTCGGACAAATCAGCATTGTTTTGTAAAAGCTCTAAAAAATTGTTAGAAAAAGTAAGTCTGGCTGCAAAATCGGTGCCTTCTAGCTAAATTGAACTTTATATGATCTTAAGCGTAAATCTTTGTGCAATATTATTTGCAGCTAGTTCTTGACAGTCCTACTGTTTGAGATTGTCTGTTTGCAGATCAGTTTGGATTTCTTAAAAATGCAACTCGAACTCTTTCAATATTTGCAGAAGTTGTTACTGAAATAGGCCTACCTGCGGGCTTATTATTCAGGGCTGATGCTGTGGTTCTAAATTGACCAAGCCATTTTAAAATTGTGTTTCTACACGGAGGATTCAGTTTAAATCTTATGCGAAACTGACGTTGAGTAACGACAATAGACTCGTTATAGACTAGTTATTTTTAAAGAAATTTTCAACAATACACTGAGAGAAGAGACATTAACCGTTATATGAAAATTGAATAGCCCCTATAGAAAAGTTGTATACTATTTGTGACAAATGAACTGTTTTTTAAGGTTATACAACGCGTTTTTCTGAAAACCTGTCATCAGATGAGTTGCTGCTAAAACCTTTTCATATAGCCCTTATATTAAGAATATTAACTTATATTCCAGTTATATAACCATTATAATCTTATTGTATAGCGGTTATATAATCTAGAATATTAAATGTAAAACTGCAACATTCTTGTTATATAGTCTCATAATATTTTTATATAACCAGTATAGTCTCATTGTATAGTACGTATATTAAAAATGTTCTAATCTAGAATTGTAGTTGCATACCCACAGAAACTTTTTTATATAGCTTTTAATGCTTTTATATAAAAATGTTTTAATTGTAATATTTTAATTGTATAACCATTAAAATCTTTTTATATTAACAAAGAATAAACAGAATATTATTATTTACATTTTATTTTCTTAAAAATAAACAGAACAACAAAACATTAACACTATACATACAATTAAATAAATAACATAACATTACAAATACAAATAAATAACATACAATTGTACATATTTTTTAAGTATAATGAATAAAAATTAAAGTCAAATTCTGTAGGCAATAGGCTACAAGTGCGGGAGAAACATTTTGATTTGAAATATGTGTGTATTTATTATAGGTATTTACTTCTGCTAAAACTTTTATTTGTTTAGATTTACATCCCAAATCTTTTTTTTTTGAAAATTAACCTTGGCCCCGCTTTATGGAAGATATGGGCAATGGTATTATCGTCCAAGATCTCGAAGGCCTCGTGTCAATTTCTTCCTCTGAAAATTAAATACATAATAATATCCACTAAAATGCGCAACCAAGTTTATGCTCAAAAATACAGACTATTCATTTAAAAATTCAGACAGATTTTAATATAGACAGCTCCTCTGTATGTAACTATAAAAAACTTTAGTTGATAAAATATGGGCTTCTATATCTACCTATATGAATAAAATACCACATACCCAGGTACCGCATATTTTATCTCTAAATATTACGACTGCATATGCCTGTCTAAAATAATACATTTATGATTTGGTACATGGGTAGGGTAGGTAATGTAGGTCATAGGTCATAGGTCATAGGTAATAACCTAGGTCATATTTTCAGTAGGTATCATACGTCTTGGTTATACCAAAGGTCCCTATGGCTATAATCACTATAAAGGTGATTATAGCCATAATATACCTACCTATTATAGGTATCTTTATACCTTTATAGGTATGTATAGATGGAAAATTCGTTCCTAATATTACCAAAAAAATCAGAATAGGGAACATTATAGGACAAAAGAATATTGAGATAAAAGCAAAAATAATACAGAAAAGTTATAGCAAGCTATAGCTGAGCCGTGTTTGCAGGTTAGGTACGTGCTGTTATCCATTTAAGTAGAAACAAAAATGTCTGCATCGCTCAAATCTGAATTAGGACATATTTTATTAACAACACTATGTAATTTACGTACCTTTGAGCTTCTCTGGAACATCTTGACTTAAATGTTTCCATTGTTTATCAAATATTAGAGGATAACAAAATTGGTTATTGAAAGTTTTCACACAAGCTGGAGCGTCCTTCTCCGTATCACGCTTCAACCGCAGTATCACCATCACCACTCAACCAACACATACCAGACCACCACATATTATACATTCACGGGTCACCGATCGCGTGTCGATCCCAATCGAATGAGAGCCCGCTCGATCGGATTGGTAGTTATGTAGGCGCTAATTTTAAAAAGACGAAACAATTGAAAGGCATATAACTTGTCCCAAGTCTACCCTAGTTTTAAAGGAGATTAACAAATTTTTACCGGTAGACAATTGTTGTATAACCTTTATACACTACTCATAATAGAATTTATTGTATAAATACTATACAATATTTGTATAAGGCTAACTGTTATTTATTCAGAAAAGAATTATTATATACCTGTTATACAAATTAACGTAGAAAAAATATTTTATCTGGGACAATTTCATGGTATTCTGTGTTTATAGAAGTTTTTATTTACATGTATACAATGTTGTATTACCCTAAGTCAACTTGGGCCAAAACAAATGTTCACTTATCGGATTTCTTTCAGTGTAAAAGGGCTATGATTAATGTCTCGAAACCGGCAGTACGTTACTGTCTATTAATTCAATTATTATAACAATTACAAATCTCTATGGCTACGTCTTAAAAAAATAGTAGTATACGGAATGTAATTGTAACTTTACATAGTTATTTTTTACACTTAAATTTTTATACTTCGGTACATCCTGTATTTATTTGCAAAAAAATGAATTTTTCTATCTAACAACACCAAAAACTTTTTTTAAAGGAAAATTTATTAGGCTGTAAAACATAACATTATATTAACCATAACACCATAACATTATATTAATTCAATTAAATTTGTATTAACTTCAAGGAACCCACTTCACGATGCCGCTGCTTTCGTATTGTTTACATTCCCTTGCCGTCACCGAATTCCGTTTACATTGGATATTTAATACCCACAATATTTTGAATATATTATATGTAATTTATGAACCATTCTTAATCTAGTCAGCATCTTAATTCACGTGATTGGAAATGTATCACAGTGGTGTACAATAAAATAGTGAAGCTTATATATACGTCTCGTCGACTGGATTTGTATTCAAATTTCAAGCGACATACCAGAGGCAGACAATTTATGTCCTAATATTAATAATTATCGTTATTAACACTTTCTATATACTTATAAGCTACCTAAATTGCTTGTTTTTAAATAAACTAAGTTGTAGGATATCTTGACAGACGAGTCGAGGTTATTTTAATTACTGCCTCTAGCCTGTTGGAGTTGTGTCATTTGCGTTGTCTCCGACTAACTGTTGTTTATATCCTTGTTTATGATATAAAACAGTATGAGAGTAGCCTGTATTTTTTTATGAATTTCACGCACGATTTGCTCGAGCCGTAGAATTAATATCTCGAGCAAAAGGTTCCCAGAACTGACAGGAAGCACATAAGGTGCATGTAAATTAGTTCAGGATTTCTCCTTTGGATATTGCTCCAGTTCTCCGGGCAGTTGCAGCCACATAGAAAGCATGTTTATTATCAATATCAGATGCAAAGTAAATATGTCTATGCAGAGCAATAGAGGCTAATGGCTATATGCAATTAATAATGTCTAATGTAAATACTTCTTTTAACATTCATAGCAGCAGGCACATTATTTAAAAATGCTTTCTATATGGACTATATACGTCGCGAATTAAAGTAATTAAGTATTGAGCTGTGATTTTAGTATAGTAATTTTTGGATTTTTAAAATTGGAATTTTTGTAGTTTTCTTGGATATTTTTTGCCATTTCCTGATAAAACTAGATTTTTTTACAAACGAACATTCTAGATTACAAATCTATATTTGTTTCTAGTGAAACTCTTCTAATAGGGGGAAAAATTGCGGAATTGGTTGATTCAAATACCAGAAATCACAATAGTATATTAAGTATTAAGGTCAGTAAGTTTTCTTTACTGCTTGAGGAAATCAGGATGGGTTTAGGATCGAGACGTCGCATTGAGATCTCCAAAATATCCGAGACCAGTAAGACACTTAATGGGGTATTTTCGCTCAATCGAAACAAAAATGGGCAATTGCATATTCAGTAAGTACATTTTTTCCATAATTTTTGACATAAGAAATAATAACACTCGGAGTAGTTTCCACAAACACCAAAACACTTTCACTTCGCTCGACGCGCGTTTCGCCAACCAAGTTGGCATCATCCGGAGACGATTAAAAACTAATCTTAAACTAAAAATCTACCCTATTTATACTATTTGTGGTGAAATCATTAGTCACGCTTCAATGATTAGTTGCTAAGCAACGCGTAAAGCGGGCTATACGGTATAGGTCCCTTGTCGCTATTCATACTACTTTTACATTTTACAATTTCTATGCTCTCAAATGCATCCAATTGTCTATTATTGGTCACATTTCTGACTAATCTTAAATTACTAATATCTATTCTATGATTGTTGTCAAAAGCATGTTGTGCAACACTAGACTTTTCTGTTCTTCCATATTTTAGATGAGCCATATGTTCTTTAAATCTGGTGTTAATTGATCGTCTCGTTTGTCCAACATATTTTCGATCACAATCATTACAACTAATTTCGTAAATCCCAGACCTTTCATTTGGAACAATTTTATCCTTTGGATTATCTAAAAGTTGTTGTAATTTATTACTTGATGAATGAATCGCTGTTATACCCACGTTTTTGAAAACCTTACTCAAACCACGAGCAAACCGGGGTTCGTAAGAGATGGATACATATTTTGGAGTCTCCATATCCTTTTGAAAGGTCGTAGAATTACGAAGTGTGTCCTTAAATGTACGTTTCCTAATTAGTTTTTCAACTATATCTCTATGATAACCATTACTCACAGCTATATCTTTAATTAATACTTTTTCTTTTTCAAACCTCTCATTACTGAGAGGGAAACTTAGTAAACGATGGACAAGAAAAATAAAACTTGCCATTTTATGTTGATAGCAGTGGTGAGAGTCATTAGGGTTATATCTGATCGTACTGGTATCGTTTCTATATATATCAAATTCTAACCTATTGTCACTATTTTTAATTACTAATACATCTAAAAATGGAAGTTTGCCATTATTTCCTAGTTCATATGTAAACTTTACAGAAGTGAAACGACTATTTAATTTGGAAATGAAGTTTTCTACATCCGCAATCTTAGTGTCAAACACGGCAAAAATGTCATCCACATACCTTAGCCAAATCCTAGGAAAACACTCGAATTCTTCTTTTGCTTCAGTTTCAAATCGACTCATGAAGACATCAGCAATGAAAGGCGATAAACAGTTACCCATTGCGGTTCCTTCATGTTGTTCATAGAACTTGTCATTGAAACGGAAGCAATTTTGTTTTATACAAAGTTTTGTAAGGTTTAAGTTTTATAGGTATTCAGAAATACGTGTTTAATTGCAGCTTGAATTTCTATGACGTCATTAAGTGAAAATAGACAAATCACTAGATATATATGTTATAATTATGTATATATAAATACTAATATCAACAGCAATGGCCGACAGGAAGCAGTGAGGCGTCGCTGCCGTCAATTTATAGACAGAATACCCTAAAAATCACTACATTTGCCGCACTATTTATAGTTGCGCTTAGTGACGTCACATGATTTTATTTATTTATTTTACAGCTTGTTTTAGAACTAAACAAAAAAATAAAAAATACGGGTATCTTCTTTTTCCATTTACTTTCTGCTCCCATTGTTAAAAAACTGCGAAAATACCCCATTATCGCAGTACACCAGTGCCTATGACGTGTTTTGCACGCTCAAATATTGAATAAATTTAACTAAAACTAAAAAATTATAATTTAAATTAATTATAATAAACAAACAAGTCGCACATGAAAAATTTGCTATGACATCTGATGTCGTTAGGAAAGTTTTAAAGATATTTGCCACAACTTAAGCTTCTTGTATGTTATGATTCAAGAAAGTGACCATTCAGATTTAGAAAATGCTTGACAAGTAGGATGCTCAGCCGTAATTCCCGAATAGTCAAAAGAGAGATATAAAGCCTTCAAGCTATTCGCAGCATGGCATAACACGAACAATTTGGAAAATATCACAGAAAAGGTACTAGCGTATTATATTTCAAGAAATGAAACCCTAAAGCACAGCCATGAAGTCTCCAGCAAGCTTGTGGGCTGTTAATTCTCTATGCTCAAAGCTACAATATTTTTTCATAGAGCTGTTGATAATTCAAAATAGCTGTTAATTGCTTTTTTGCACGATCAAGCTTTGTTTATTCACTTACTATATTTGTTTCTACGACAGTAGGATGCGCTTACTAGTGGCAAAAGCTAACAAAACTGTAGTTATGTCCCTTACCGTTCTAAAACGGTAAGAACATAACTGTCAAGATATACAATTTTGACATCGCCTTGATTTAGAATGGGTTTTCTAGAATTCAATTTAAAATTTAATTGAATTAAAAGAAATCTAACTTTAAATAGTTAAAATTAAATTTGCTCTTTGTTAAATTACTTACAGAAATTGGAACAGTACATGTGTTTTCGATTTCGGTTTCAGCTATATTTCTCTTTAACGTCATTTTTGACATTGCATAAAAAATTAAATGCGTATGCATAAATTCGGTTTCATTTATTGGGATCGTGCAAAAAATAGTATAAGCATCACGAACGTTCAGGGTAATACCGTTCTTAGTCAAAATTGGAGTCTTTCATTCGCTCATTTATGAATATTAGCCCTCACGCCCCCACGTTTGACCCCTGTGGAATACCAGATGTAGGTGTTACAAGATCGATAACCTTCATATTCTACATATTGACGTCTATCAAAAAGATATGATGAATAAAGATAGCAGTTAAGCCAAAATAGAACATCTGCTTGGCCTTTCTTATCTAAATGCTCGCATATATATTGACTTAAGCAGACTAGATTTGTTACAAATGATTTTTGTAAATAAAACCATCTTATGTAATAAAGAATATGAAAATAAGATGTGCCATAAAAATGTATTTTCAATTTGAGGTTTTCTTTGGTACATAATTTTATTCCGTTAATCCAATTCGATGTAAATATACCGTATTACAATCTTAATACTTATTATGAATTGGGTGATAAATTAGGTATTTCTTTGAATATGTTTAAAATGTTCAAAAATATTGCCTGATGTTTCTTTGCAAGCTAAAACTGATTATTACCATACAGCAATTGAAATTTAAATAAACGTACCAACTGCATTTGATTGTCATATTAAATTCCATTTGATTTGCAAATATTTCACTCATTCACTGTTCATAAGTTTTCACTAGTATGCATTTTCACTCTTTCTGTTGGTGATATGAAGTGGTTTGCACAACTGTAAATGCTAGTACTTTTGCTGATAACTTTTGCCTAAATAAATATTATATATGAACATGCACTTATTGTAAAAGACCTACCTATATTATTATAAAAGCGTTAATATAATTACTGGTATTCTTCTTATAAGCCATCTGTTTCATTATGGCCTACAAAATAACATTAGAAAATAACTTTCAATTAGTCAAAACATTCTTGAAATTACTTGAAATGTAATCTTCTTGTAATGTATCCTTAGCGTTTTGTATCGTGTCTATTAGAAACTGGACCACATAAATTGTTGTTAAATGCAGGCAACCAAATATTAACGCTAAATAAATTTTGAAACTGTGCTGAATCGAATGGGGATTTTCGTGCGACTATATGTGGAGGGTGTGGTAGGTTGCTACTCCAGCCTGGGCTTGTCGGTCCATAAAATATTTTTTATATTATCTAGATGGAGATGTTTTGTTTCTAATGCCCATCTGCAGAAACTTAGCCGCATGACCGTTTGGGTTGGCGGAAAATGATAACATATTGCTGCTCTGTCAAACGTTCACAGATTTCATTGAAAATTTCGTACTTACTTACTCAGACAATTAAAAGCTTTGCATTTATTAGGTTACCATAGTAACAGAGGTGGTGTCCAGACATTTTCTTTCTTCCTGCATTCAGGACGAGGTGATTACAGCGGAAATTTTTTTGACAGACAAAACATAGCACTCATTATTATTGATATAGTAAAACTAACACAAAAATCGCCCAAACTGAAACATCAAAAAATAGATTTGTCTCCAACTTTTTTCATTTTCATTACCATAATTCTATATGACAATTGTACACTCATTCAATAATTGGCAATCATTCGCGTATAGGATGACGTTTGCGCTAAACCAGATATTCACGAAAAATTGCGCCCCCCCCCCAACCCGACGCTGCGGTCGTGTAAATTTTTAGGACCAACTATTTTTTTATGTTTAAGTTTTGTCCTAATTTTACTATATCATATTTTTTACCAACTTTAGCAAGTTCCAATGCAATAAAAGAGATAGACTTGTGTATTTTTAATATGGTCGTTCCCGATATACTTACAAAAACTATTATATCACTATTAATTTGCACAAATTGATCACTGAATAGTTCTCAGTTATTTTTAAGAGCTTCCAAATTGAACTATGTTCGAAGGGAAAAAAACATTTTTGCATGTTCACAATTTTTTCCCCAATATAACTCCTGAATCTTTAGTAGTCCTCTGATGAAGATAATGTATTAGTTTCACGAATTACAAGTTGATGGATGAACTTGGTCATTCGTATGTTGTGTAATCTCGTGTTTGCTCTATTTACATTTTTAAATTCCATATGTAGATAATATCAGTCTATCGAAATAACATTGATGTCAGTACGAAAATTAGATAAGCACCATTGACAGGCACTCGTCTTGTCCTTCTTAAGAGCTCTAGTCGGTTTGTATAGGTCAGTTGGGTTTGATTATTTTAATATTAAAAGTGGTTATTAGTCTTATTACCTAGTATTTTTACACCCTCTACACGTTTTATATAAATTATAGCTTTTATGATTCAAGATTTATTTATGTGTGCGGTACACAAATATTATTGTATTTTTTTAATTTTTTGTTTAATTAGCAGTTATAATTATGTGGCCTACAAATAAACTTAAATTGCTTTGATTTTTTATTGTACCTATTGTTCTGACTATATTTATATTTATGTAAATGCTCTTTAGAACAATCTAGTCTATGAGCAGTATTATTTTCATTGTATTACCTAATATCATTACCAAATGATAATGACATTTCAGATTACCGAACAGTTTAATCAATACACTTTTTGAGGATTACAGAAGATATAGCACAAAAAAAGATGATGTTAGATATTCCTGAAGAGTTTACTTACGTAGTATAACAATATATTTTTGTTATAATTTTGATATGGATTTTCATCAGAAAAAAATATATGTTAATAAGAGAAAAGTTTAACTTAAAAAAATGGCCCCAATTTCGATACTGCTTATAATGTTGCCAAAAAGGATCATAATAATTTAATATCGGAAACAAAAAAAGAGATCCAATAAATACAATATAGATCCAATCCAAGATCCAATAAATACAAAAAATATAAGTGGTCATTCATTAAAATGTGTTACCGATTTTCTCGAAGGTCGAAGACAATAATATTTCAGCATAAATCGTAAAAACAAAAATTTCGATACACAGAGCTGAATCAGAATGTTTGCATATAACTGCAGATATCCCACAGGGTTCTATATTGGGCCCAGTATTCTAGTCTATTTTGTGTATAAATGATGTCAATTTTTCATTGTTATCAAGGTCACATGTTACTATGTATGCATATAATATTTTTATTTTAGTGTCTAATCCATGTGATAACCTATTAATATTTCATTGTAATAAACTTTTACATACATTAACAATTGGTTTTTCGAGTAGTGATTGTACAATCGCAGTGACATATATCTCTGCGAGATACTTTTGCCATAAGATTTTATATATTAATACCGATATATCAACTCCTACAAAAAGCAACTATTAGACAGTCTTGTACAGTGGATAGTTACAGTTTTGTCACTTTGACATATCACTGATAAAAATGCATGTTCCTGAAAAGCAGAGTACATCTAGTAGTGGCACGACACTTTAAAAATCAGTTCTGTCAGCTATAATAGAAGTATTATGGAACTATACTGGACAATATGAGTCGTTTTGGGAAAAAAAATAGGAAATCGTCAATATGGAGGCTTTTCGAGCTTTTGTTTAAGGATTAATTTCTTTTTTACTCAAAATTTTACCAATCAGTAATTTTGCTCGAAAAACCGACATATTATCGAGAATATTAATTGATATTATGTACGAGTCGATTCCCGCTTAAGGAATGGTGTCTGTGTCTGTGTCCACATTTCTAACTAATGTTTTTGCTGCATATAAACGCATTTTATAATAGATTGCTGGTGTGTCAAGGACTCAAGTAAAGAATATAAAGTACTAAGCTTTTCTAATAACTGCATCTTAGAAATATGTATTACCTAAGTATGTTTTCAGAAAAAAAGAATTTTATTTCAGATTAATCACAATGTTAATACCAGATAAAACAATAAGTTACATGAACCTTACGCCAAATTGAAAGTGGGAAGTGAATCTCTCAAAATCGTATGAACTAAATTATTTAATCCCTTGCCGGACGAAATAAAAAATGACGAAATGAAATTATTAAATAAAAGTTACTACTCTATCTGAATTCTTTTGTTTTGTGTAATGTTAGTAGTTAGTAGTATAGTAGTAATTGACTATTCCTATACAATATTATTGTATTATCAACAAAAGAAAATAAATTATTATTATTACTATTATTATTATTTCAATAACGAAATATATAGCCCAGACTCAGAATTTCACAATTATGTAATCTACATAATTTATAGGTATAGATACAAAATTATAGAGAAATTATGGATATTAGAAACCCAACATTCTATATTAATACCATCCGAATGTCTGCTTAAACTAAATAAAATCATGTCGTACAAAACGTCTACAGAGGATTTTGAATTACCATATTTATTTCTAAATATGTATATCGTTGCACTTTAAAAGTCCATCTTTCATCGAATGACTAAATGAGCACGCTGCCTGTAACGGGACGTTCGTGACGGTTTCTCAAGGAATTGTCAGAAGTTGCCTGTCACAATTCTAGCTTGATGTATTTCTCCATTGTGCATAAATGAATTCTGATGAGTTTGTAATACTTTTCTCGAACTATCATGTTACACATTTCAAATAGTTATACTGATAACGACCTACGGTAAAAGTTTGAGTAATTATGCTCCTGTGATAGTTACCCAAATTAAGTGAGAATTAAAGATCTTATTTACATTACGGCAATTCATGATTAATGTACCTTATCGTAAATAATATTTTCAATTTCCAAATAAGGTTTAATTTTGCAATCAGTTTTTAATTTTTGTCATTTCAAAAATCACCTTTAAAAATTCCCAAATATGTAGAGCAATATGAATTTGATCTAGGTGTCATCAGTTATCAGTGTGCCAGAATAAGTCGTACCACTGCAACCTTGTTAGATTTACTTATTATTTTAAAATAATACAAAGAGATTAATTTATAATCGTTCTAGCTGTTACATACTATATAGTATGAATTTATATTGTCATAGATAACCCTATACCATAGATAACCATTACGTTAGACTCTGGAATTAAATTGGCTGTAGCTTCTTTGGCTTCGTGCAAAATATCAGTCGAAACAACCACAGCATTCTTGACAAATCCATTCAGAATCTAATTAGGTATTGTAATAAGCTATTTGTAATTTATATTTTTGGAGAAACACTGTTGACTTTGACGACTGACAAAAAATCGATGACATGACATTTTAATTATGATATTGTTTATGTCTGAAAAAGCATTTACATTATATGAAAGTGTTGGATAAAATGTTGTATTAGACACGTGAGTTATTACATATGTCACTTAAGAAAATTACCTCCTTGGCCCTCGGGCTCGCGCGCTAAACTTTTCTTGCGTGACTTGTAACATAACTCATTATTCTAACAAATAACTATTAAAGATGTGTTAAATATGTAATGTAGAAGTTGTGTTAATATCCTTGATAATATTAATTTGTCAATTTTATTTAATAACATCCAGTTCCTTAACTTACCTGCAGGGACAACAAAACACAGTCGTTTAGAATGCGATTCGTAAACCACTTCCCATGGTTTTTCTTACACGCATTTAAATCTGTTTAGATCATAATCATTCCTAAATCATCTAAGCGCATATCCTTTCTCATAAATACGGCTGAACATTGTTCAATCTTGATTGTGGTCGATCCTCTTCCTAAACCGTCGCGGCTATACGAACCGCAGAGGCGGCACCGTTTTGCGAATGTGGGTCCCCGAAATGTGTCACCGTTGCAGCATCGTGGTAGGTTCGTGGTCAGATAGCTCGTCGGCAACTCTTGCAGATACTGTCGGTCCTCAATCTCTCCATCGAGAAACATTCACTTCCTCCTATTCAGTTCTCGTACGTCTTCCGAGGATCTTTTAGTGCTTTGTTATGGTTTCTATGAAATGCTGAGTGCTGTGGTTAAGTGACTTGAAAATCGTTTTCTTGAGCGCGTAAGTTATTGGTGGAATATGGACCTGACAGTGAGAATTTGTCTATTACTATTTGCTTTTTAATACGAGTTTGCTGTTATGTTATTAATGTTGTTCCATGGTATTTTAAATAATTGACACATTTGACATAGGTAGCATCAAAAAACAGTTATAAATACATAGTGTTTCTCACTTTTAGTACCGATAGATTCTCCAAAATGAAGAATTAATACATAGAAACAATTTGGAGGCAATAATAATACTGTTAATTTTTTTTATTGTTTTAATACTATAATTTATTGGAATGATAGAACTTTCTACTAACGTTATTAACATTTTTAATTTAAATAAGTCACATATCAATTTTACTTCAGGAGATTTCCAACTTAGCTTCTTTCTAATAAAAAAATTATATTCAAATAGATTTTTTCTGCACTATATATGATGCAGATTCTCGAATTTTTAATAAAAAGTACTTCCTTTAGTAGCAAGTGGTACACATAAAGGATAGCTGTAATAATATGCACATTAAACAGTAATAATATCTTTAAAATGATTTGTAGTCGATGGTGTGTCAAATAAAGTTGGAACCCAGTTTCATTATTAATAATCTTATTTCTTAAAATGTTTTATAAATACCTATGTTATAGCTGTAGCAAATTCAAATTATGCTATTTATTCTGTTAGCTATAGACTTTTTGAAAAGCCTACTTCAATTGTATTAATAAAGGAAAACACATTGCAGTAAGACATTCTTGTAAACAAATTAGAATAATGCAGCACGAAATAATTAATATATCCTTCATACGGTTCTTATTCCCCGTTTAGTTGCATATGAGGCAATATGCGTAATCCATTCGGTTTTAACAGTTTAACAAACAGTTATCTGATGTTAACAAATAACTATACAAATACACTTTGATAAACCAACCGTAATTACAAGCGACTATTCGAACTTTGCTATAGGCGCTATAGGTATTATCACAATGACCTATTGATTCTGGCAAACCGATAGCTTCGCCTACCGTACATTAAACAATGCAGAAATAAACTATTCATTAATAGAGAAAAAACTTTTGGCATGTTCGTATGCTGTAAAATACTTCCGCCCCTATATTATCGGCGGAAAATAAAAAAATTGTACCGATCATAAACCACCGTCAATTGTTCTCCTACAAAGAGCCTCAATCACGCCTTAGATGAAGACTCAAACTCGAGGAGTACGAAATCGTCTATAAAATGGAAAAAGGAACGCTAATGCAGACGAACTATCACGAATAGAAATTCACCCGGTTAACACAACGAACGCACCACCCACAGCAATAGATAAGACAATCTCTCATGATATCTATCATAATAAATAACTTCAACGAAAGCGAAGATCTTAAATTATATATAGAAAGCATTTAAATAAATAAGACATATGTACTGTACATGCAGCAATAGAAGGTCCAATTTAAACAATAAAATAAAAATTTCAGGAAATCCATTAAATTATGATAGCAACGAAAGTTTCATTAACCAACTCGAGTTAGAAATGACCGATTAGAGTTTCCCAAACGAACAAAATGGCAATAGTATTTTACTTCAACTAAAAATACTATTGAGTATATTATTGACTTACTAAAAAATTCTTGCTTGTCCGGAAAAGCATGCACTTTAGCTTGAAAACGATGTAAATGTTGATTATATTGATTGTATAAATGTTGTTTTTTTATTAGTTATATCGAATGTATTGCGGGGTTTGTTGCACAATTATAATTTAACTAAAGGGGGGTCTTAGCGTAATGTATTTCCTACACATTAGCATAATTATTTTTAAAATATTTTTTAGCAAGGCCTAATTTAGAATTGTTACAGCTAAAACATAATAGAATTTTATTGAAGTTACCAAAGAAATAAGAAACTTATAAATATTAGCAATGAAATCCAACTTAATTTGGCCTACAGTATATTTATATTTATTGAAGTACTACTATATGTAGCAAATAACAACGTAGGCACATAATAAACTAAATGTCATCCCGCAAAGAATAACAAAATATGTAAATGTTTATATTCGTCATTTGTTCATTTACGATATACACACTTATGTTAAATTCATAGTTAAGATTATAAAGATTCAGAAGTAAATCTATTAATAAACTTAGGTTCATATACAAAATATGATTTTTTTATAATGATTTATTTATTAATAAATACACGGTGTATCTAAATTGATGCGAAATATTTTATATTATTTCTTTTCTCCATTATGGAATATTTTAGAATAATTGAATTTGGCGGGAAAATTGCACTAATAAAATGATAGTTTGTGGCAGTTTTTGTTTTCCTGAGATATTGTTTGTGTGGTGTGAGAACATCAACTCCTATAATATTTTTCATCAGAACTTTTTAACACTGGACACTTTATTAACAAAAAAATTAAAGACGCGTTAAAAAGTTCAGATGAAAAATATTATAGGAGTTGTTTTTTACCCCCTTTTTCCTTAATCCCTTGCAACATATATCAGGGTTACAAAAATATAGATTACATGACATGTTTTGTAGTTACAGAAGAAAATATTAGGTAACCACCAAATCGGTAAAATGTAAACATTTATATTACTTCTCATTTATTAAACATTTATAAAAATCTGTCGGTTGTCGTGGATAACTAAATTTTACGTAAAGGCCTCATTAAACCTCATGAAACCTGAAAACCCAAAAAGCTGTCAACAATAGTTTTTTTTTATTGACATAATTACTTTTACTGTACCTACCTATACTCATACCTATACTGTATCCAACGAGAGAACGGACTTGCACTCGAGCGAAAATTCGTCTGTTTTGGTCAGATCTCCGCCCCTTAGAACATTAGTTCAACGCCCTCAACGTCTTAATTGGCTCAGCAGGTAGCCAGGGCCGGCGCCTGGGTCCGATACCTACCTGGTACCTAATTATATAAAGTACCTACTACTGACTACCTATTCACAGTTTGTATTTGTAGTCTCGCAAGTACGGTTATTTTAGTTGTGTTGTTTACGGTTGTGAAATAAGTTTTAAATCTATTATAAGAATGGCAGCAGCCAGAGACGAGATAAATCCACCATTATCGCCAATTAAGAAGAATAAAAGAGGCCAGGTATTTATGTTAAATAAATAAAATGTTTTCATGTTTTCAAAATAAAATTTATTTCACCTACTTACGAATTTATTTCATCGAATGACGGTCCTGCGTAGCTCGTTACAGAGCCCCTCCTCTTTAGTCGCCGATGCGCAAAGCAAGTCCATTCTCTCGTTGGATAGAGTATAGTAGAGTATTTTGTTACAAAAAATAGCAAATCACACTACCTATAATATTTTTTATCTCTTATATAAATTTTTCCGCGTAATTCCTATTTTTCCCTATTTTTAACTTTAACTTTTTCCTAAAAAATTTAACGGATATTTATACCATTTATGCGAAAAATCTGTAGGACAAATATCTGTTACCTTACTTACGTTAGAACCTTCCTTAATATTTCAAATATAAAAGTTATATAATACTTAGAAAATATTAGGTATATAATTATTTAAGAGACACCTACCTCTTCAATTAAGTGCAAGATCTTTTATGTATAATGTGACACAACATAAAGCAAAGATTATATTATTTTAGTTATGATGGTTCTTGAATGCCAAGTCAGAATTTGTACTTATACTCTAATAACTTGAAGATGACAGTTTTAATAAAGAACAAATTAAATGACAATGCAACATTTTACGTGTCCAGATTTCTGAGGCGCAGACTGTAATGTCCGCCACACGAGAGTTGAACGACGACGTATGAGGGGGATGAGTGATAAAATATCCAACATGCAGCAGAAGCATCTCTCGAGCTCAGAACACAATGGACGGTCGGCTTCTCTGTGTTAGTAACTATAATACAAAAATAAGATACAAACTTTTGTAATTTATTTATTAATAGAGAATGTAGCGACATCGGAATTTTCCGTTAATCAGCTCTCGTGCGACGGACTCTACATATATATTTACAAAAATAGGGCAGCTATCTCATCCTTTAGTCCAATATTAGACATTAAGGCACACATCAGAAATATTTATTTTACATTTTAAGAACGGAAAACCTGATAACAATTATTATTTCATTAACAAATTATTTATTCATACATATAATTAGTAACGTGACAGTATATTTAACATGAACCATATTGGAATAATGTATACTTAAAATTAATTAACGGGTTTTATTACGTCGTAATTACACCATTTCGATTTATAACCGCTGTTGGTATATCATAGAATTAAACTCATGCAATGGGCATACATCGTTCATTATTCCCAGTACATCTTGGGATTTCTTTGGTCCGACGTTTTTTCAACTTTATGCGAGTTTATTTCAATATATGTTGAATAACGACTCGTCCGTCTATTAATTGCATAGATACACATTATACGAGTACGTACTAATATAAACAGATCAAACTGAAAAGTAGTGGTTATAATTATAACCATAATTTTTATTTTCTAGCATTTCTTGTAATAATTTATGTTTAAACCAGATTACTAACTAAAATATATCTCGGTTAATATAGCATTGGCTTTGAGCATTATAATAAATATTTTGTCAATCAATAATTAATTTAGTCAGAAACAATTTAATCATTTTAAATGGCCGACATTATTGCCATTTATGGTCCGGATCGACTCAAAATTGATGTCTCGGGATTTTTGTGGTCGCAGATCTCTAAGGTTTTGGGGTAGCAGATCATGGATTTTTTTCAATCCGTGATGTGCTCTACCACTAAATCTCGAGATACAGTTTTCACTAAATCTCGAGATACACATATAATTTTGAAAATGGCGGCCGTTTTCGTAATTTATGGTTCCATTCGGCTTAAACTCGATATCTTGGAGTTTTCCGGTGTCGGTTATATTTCGGGTTCATAACAAAATCCACACCTTCAGTACCGCCTAGTTGTGAATACTTATGATAGTACCACTGTATATATAAGACTGCTAGTACCACAATTGTATAGATTTACCGCTTAGCTATTGATCTTAGAACTCTCATGGGAAACAAAATGATGAGAACCCGCTAGTTAAATGAAACAGGGCTGGGCGCATAATTGCATAAATATCTTCTGCCGTAATACTGTAACTTCGGAGAACATCTTTACAAGTATCGTAAGCATCATCGACGACTGCCAGTCTCCGGTCAGTGGGTTACCTATGCCTTCTGGCTTGATGCAAGATATACACCATTCAAAGTACGTGTACGGCGAACAGGTGTTATAATAAATTCGTGGTTATGTGTCTCGTTCCTCCTCGCACCAATATAATCGGCAGACAGAACTTGTACCAGTTACAGATTTATCTGAATGAATAAAACGATTACTTTTATCTGCTCTTAAAGAACTAATTTATATTTTTCACGTTTTTTATATTCGTGTTCATAAAACCATTTAAAGTATTCTAATTTAGTGGCTTTACTATTGAACTCTCTAATATGTATTTTAGAATGGGAATGTATGTACTCGTATTTATATAGTATATTATATTATCCTATCTTGACAATGCAGAAACCCCACTAGTGTGCAAGAAAAAGTTATGTATCATGCAAATTAATTGGTAAAATGTTGGAAAACAATCTAATTGAATATTATATAACCTAATATTATATTCCATGGGAAAAATTTAATTTTTGGTCATGCTATGTGCAGTTGCACATATAGAGATTTCACTCTTACGACTGAATGTCCCTTAAGTTTATTGCAAGAGAAAACTACTAAGAAATTCTACAAAGGTGCATTGCATGACACTTTGTTGCAGGTAATAAATATTCTACAATCACTACTGTAAGTGGTGAATTTAATATATAGCCCAGGCGATCTAATATTGGTGGTGACAAATCGACCCTAAGAAATTGTTTTGGCTTAATATCTTAAGTAGATCTCCTCTACAAGGTTTTGACTATCAGCAGACTTGAAAACTTTTTTAACTTTTGAAAGCTTTTTTTTTAAATAAACAAAATGTTTACAAACGTCATAGGGAAAAAGCATTTTATGAAAATTTTAGAAGGCCATATGGTTTTATTATCCTTTCGATTAGTTTGGTTGCCGAGGTAATAATGACGTCACTTATGGATGTATTGGAGGTTGCAGGATTCAGATAAGGCAAAAGACGTTCAAAAATTATCATCAGGAGTGTGAAAAAAATTTAGAAAAACAGCATATTTTTAACTCGGCATTTTATAGGCTTTAATTTACTATTGATACAGGATCATCTGATGTAGTTGATTAACAATAAACAATAAATTATAGAATGTTGTTTCTAGTTTTAATTTTACTCTTAGCAAAGCTCTTACTTTTAGCAAAGTCTATAAATACAATTATATAGACATATAGACTCGTGAAATTTCGCGTCAGGAAGTTCTACAGGCACTTTTTCTAATATAGACCAGTAATTGTCTCAGTTACTATACAATATCTCTATTAGCTTGAAAGAATACATCCCATAGTGCTTTTTTTATATTTTTAATATACCTGCGAGATTAATTTAGCTGATAAAACGTTCATAAATTCGCAACGTGTAAAAGATCATACCATTCACTCCTTTTTTGTAATTTGCTTGGATCGCGAGTAAAAAGTCTCATCGCTAGCCTAATTTAGACTAATTAGTTTGTTTTAGACTGTCATGCATAGTTTTTTTGTAAAGTGTGTAAGTACTTTTGTATTAATTGCTAAATAGGGGAACTAGATAGCTAAATTTCAATCAATGAATGTACAGTTTACATTTTTTTTTCGGCTTCGTTTATATGTATAGATTGGTTTTAGCCTTTTAATTACAGCGAGGAATTTGTTGGCGGTGGTGCTATGATTTCTTCGCTTTCTTATGAAACGAGTGACACAAAAAGATATTTACGAATTTCTCTAACGCAAAATTAAAATATTTTTGTGTTAATTAGTTTATTATCTCACCACATTTCCAATGAGGTATAAATAAATACGAGAAAGTAGAAAATGCGATGCTTGTTCTAATCAAACGAGAATTTGCTGCAGTTAGTAATTATTGTAACATCTGAAGGACGAAAACATCAGGTTCTGTATAATAGGATATATAATAATGGTCTACTTTACATGGTTCTGGTGGTTCTCCTACACAATAAGCTTCAGGAAATATAGATAGATATGTTTACTAGTTTCATATTAGTTTAAAGCTAATTGTGACAGGATGACCTGAAGATAAAACGTTTATAAATAACACACCCAGATGCCAGGTATTAATTTTATTCCGAACTAATCAATAATAAGTAAGATGTATAGGGAATGTAAGAGCGAATGCCTTGAGCATATTGAAATATTAACATTTTGAACGGCTTTTCAACAAACCGTACAATGTATATACAACACTATATAACCTCTATCCGTAGGCATTAACAGAACGAAGCATTAATTTTTGTAGATCACCAGTTGCATAAAACTAATAAAACATTAGTTGAAGAGTAAGTTTATACCTAGATGCTAGATGCCTAGATATTTGAAAATGAAAGATAGTAACAAAACCCTGTAGCAGAGGTGGCCATGGGCGCGCTATCAAATTTTTTGTAGAAATTATACAATATTTATTATGTATGTACATTGCGTTAGTGCTTGATCATTTTCAATGACACTTTGTGGCATTAGTTTCGACGGAACTGAAATTCATAGAAAACACAAATCTATTATACTATTTATATTTGTTCTGTTTGAACATATTATATATAAAACCATTAGGAATACAATTATCCAGAAGATGTTTGTTAAACTTTAAAATCCATAAAATCGTGTAGAATCTTTTAAAACAACTACTTTTCCAAGCAATATGCTAGAAACTATTGAATTACATATACAATAGAATTCTGAAGCATTTAAAGAGGGAGTGATACAGAAATTGTTTGCTTAGTTAAAACTAAAATAATTTGTTGGATCTTATGTATCAATTATTATTTCAAAAAAAAATCAATTTTCACCCTGGAATATATTTATCAGCTTTTGAATACATATATAATATTATATATATGTATATACATATTATATAAGAAAAAAATAATGCCCATGTTGGGTTGATAATTTATTATATATAATTTATGAAATTTTAAATATCCCTATGTTGGCTAATAATTGAGATATATGAATTTTATGATATGTGAATGCTCTATATACGTTGTTGTTTTAGCTTAGTATAAAATGAGACAATGTATCGTAATAGAATGGCGAAGAAATATCTGATTAGCTTACAGAATACTTAACACTATTTCTTCCCTATTGAATCCGTCTTGTTTATGGGCGTTCTTGTTTTAACTAATTTTTAATTTACTGGAAGTATCTCTTACAACATGAGTACTCTATCGTCCTAGAGGGGAATCAATTAGGTCTATGTAAAATATTTTTGCATGTGAAGTTTCTTTCCAAATAGTGAATTTTATGACATAATATTTTATTAAATCTATTGAATCTTGTTTAATCTCAAATTGTATGATTTAAAATGTTTCCTAAAAAAATTTAAAGAGAACAAGAAAGAAGAAGTGAGTATATATGACTATTTTTATTGTCATATAATATGATAATAAATAAACAAAATTTGAAACCTTATTTAGTACGCTACGCAAACCAACGTAACTTATTTCCACTACATGGGACCAAGTCCTCTGTCATAATGCATCTTAAAAATTAGCGAGGTTTGAAATTGTTGTTACCTTAGAGATTTATGTTAATCCTTTTTATTTACGAAGCACACACACTTATCACTATTCTCGAAGACTAGTTAGAACACGAACTACTTACTAGATGCTGCTGGGGTAGTGTCATCTAGCGGATGTCGCCGTACTACCTCTGGAATGCTACTATTAATCGTTGGAAATTTATTATGGGATATCTTCACCCTTAAATCTTTAATTTTCGACTTCTGCACTTATATTTCCTTTTCTTTTATATTGGTCACCAAACTCTTCTTAATTATTTTCACAAACTCAGATATTTTAACTTTAGTTTTACTAATTGATGAAAATATTAAAGAGAAATGGTCCCAAGCTGGAACGTTGGGAACCCCTGATGTAGCAATTTAGGTGATTTAAAGCCCTTGTACTGTAAAGATATTGCACACGAATTGAAAATTATGATCAAGCTGATCAACTTGTCGCTAAATCCAATAGCAGCAGACTCGATCTGGTCAAAAGTATTTGAAAAGTCCCTATATTAATTTTTAAAATGCCATATTTTATACGTTAAGTAGATGATTATATAACTGCATTTCGAATTGAACACAAAAATATTAACAAAATAGAATACCATATCAGCATGCATAAATAATTTTTAAAAACAGATTTCACATAATTACAGTTCTCAACCATCAATAATCAAGACAACTTACTAATACTGATAAAACATACATTGCACTATCATACATTTCTCAACACGGCATTAGATATTCCAACGAATATCTACGAAAAATATGTGCTAATAAACTGTTTTATATGAAATGGAAATGTTGCTACTTGATAATGAATAATATTTCATTACGAAAATCTCTGAAATACTAACACCCTTTTGGAATTTTTATATAGATATATTTTTTTCTTATTTGATTTATATTTTATAACATATCACAAACGCAATAATCTAGATAGCTAATTTAAGAATGATCTATCTCGATTTTACGTTTGGTTGCATCTTATTCTCTCTAATCTTGTTTACGTGTTTTTGTTTGTTGGATACATTATAATGGTGTGTTGTGTCTTCGTCTAAGTTTTGCTTCAAAAAAGAGAAGTTAGAATGTTGATTATGCAGATACCGATATGAAAACATTCCCTCGCTGAAAGAATACCGTGGACTAAATAATTGTCTTCTATTAGTATATCTAGTTCAAGTGACTGCGAACTATATTCAACTCATTTCCTATGTAAATACTAACAGGTAATGGGCATAACATTAAAGATGCCCATGTCTGAACACTTCACGTCGCTTCATCCGATTATTCTAAACTTTCCCTCTGGCTATGACCTCGCGACCTATGGCAAGGTACACGAACCTCTTTTGCAATGTTGCTTAGTCAATAGCAAATTAAGTTTATACTGTATAGGTACTTCAATAATGCGCAATATGGCAGTAAATAAACTCTTATAAGACCGTTAATTATGAATATTGTATTATATTCTTTATTTTTTAATGAATTCGTCGCCTTACTTGTTAAAAGCTCGGTATTAAACACATGTAATCGCCTTATGTATCATACCTAAGCATATGTACTACTTCAACGACAAATAAGAAACTATTTAATGAAAACATACATTAGGTATGTACTCCGGCGGATTGTTCTAAGAATTATGCACAAGGGGAAGTTTGTGATTTTGTAGAGTGAGATGCAGATAGATGCATTTATTTTGGTTAACTGTAAGTAATCAAAACGCTACATAATATCTGATAATCAAATTAGTTTCAGGCACTAGATATTATTATAGTGATAATTATAATGTAAGCTTTTGGTCCCAAAATTTTCTTAAAAGTCTGTTTTTGTGGTCTTGCAGTAAGAATAACGTGATTTTAACAATAAAAATGCACATTTTCATTGCAAGACCACAGAAAAAGCCAATAAGAAAATTTTGGTACAAAATATATATTATAATCATCACTATAAATTTGCTCTCACTCTACGAAATCCCAGCCTTAAAGTAACAGTGTTCATTTTAAAGTATTTCCAAGTACTACAAAAAATGTTCTATAACTTTTTCTCGCAAAATACATCAGTTTTCCGTTATTTAACAATAAAAATATGGTATAAAAAGTAGGCGTAGAATAGATATCAATCATAAACCAATCATAAAATCGGCAATCGACTAATTGATATTTTTCAAAAATTTCAACGAGAGATAAAATTTGAATAGATTTGCGATTTTTTTGGCTTAGTTCGACCAGCGATACCCGTTTGTGGAGGAAATGGCGCATTTGTCAATTAATTAATTGATTACTCGAGAAGTATTTCACCGAACAAGCTGAAATTTTTTACACATGTTTGGGTCAATATATACCCCTTCTCCGAGGGGTATATATTGAATTTCAGACTCATAAGTATAATAGTTTTCAAGCTAAAAAATGGCGAACGAAAAACGACAGTTAACATATTTTTTTAAACTATTTGCAAGTTAGCAATTGCACTGAGCGACCTCTACTTTAGATAGTTTTTTTTTGCATATTTCATAAAGAACAACTTTCTCAACTTTATGTGCTTTACAAAAAAATCTTAGGAGGAATACATACAGCATAACGTGAAAAATATATTTTTTTTTATAAATTGTTAATTATAAAATTAAGCATTTAAGGAATTGCATGTCCAGACCTACAAAATTGTGTTCTACTGCAAAAAAAATGTGTAGGGAACGAAAAAAAACACGCCTATATGTCAAAAATTCTTGTCTCTATTAATACCTAACAACTGGACTAAAGGGGACTGAATTTATTAAAATATATAATTCATTTAGAAGTACAGCATACAAATCGGGATATATCTATAAAGTGTATTCATAACCAAGAATCACCAGTTGGCAATGATGCATATTCCGATGTGAGTGAATGTTAAATTTATTGTTAATTATATTACCAATAAATCAAAGCTATGTTTATTATCTATATTTTAGATTGGTTCGTGCGGTCCTGGTAATATTGCTTGTTCACGTGCATGCCTCGTATATTTATTATGTTGGTGACTCTTGGTTGTGAATACACTTTACTTAGTATACGTTAGTATATAATTCGGTAATACGACGCCGTTGTTACGTCGCGTCGCGTCGTTAGGAATAAGAGTATCATCATCATTATCTCAATGTATTTTCTTCTAAATATTCCGCATTCTGTTATATAATCCAATATTTTCTAGCATATGGCTGGACGCGGTTTGCTAGCATATATTCAATAACAATAATGTTTCATTAATTCATCTTATTAAGTTATGATTTATTAATGCGACAAACCAAATTCTGTCGCATTCTTTAGAATACCTTGTAGATTGAAGACATGGCCAAAAATTCGACCGATAAGCTCCTCTGAGACTCCACTTGTGTCTCATAGGCCATTAAGTAACCACCACATGAAAAAGTCCATTGGTGTCAAATCAGACTGGTAACAGGTCCCCCTCACCCGGTCCATCTGGCAGGGTATTCTACGTTTAAATGATACGTACCTCAAGCGCTAAATGTGCTGAGACTCCTGCAACCATATTCTCCGAATTTTGCGTATTTATGGGTTCTGGTCTGTGTCAGTTCATCAATAAAATTTTATTTTAATGCGTTTTAGTTTATTTATGAGCTAGCATAGTGGTAATAATAATAATAATAATATATCTTTGCCTCATTCTAACCGCAATGAAGATCCCAGAAGTCAGAGACTTGTGCCGTTGCGGCATATTATTATTTGTCGGCCACATATGCGCCCAGGATCACCTTATCTTGGTAAATTATGACTGCCATTCAATGCAGGAATGAGGGACACCTGGAATATCGCATTAGTTACCTTGGGGATAAACTATTGAAAACTTGTTCCGCAGTGGGGAATTTAACGAACTGCTGCTAGGTGATCAAGTCGCATCAGGCACTAAATCGCTCGACCACCATTCTCGTTACATTAAGTTTACAGTTACAGTAAATTTACTAAATTTACATTACAAAAAAACGCAATCCAAATTCTAACTGACACACTATATAACCAACGCAAAGCGAAAAATTAGGTCATCCATCGTCAAAAACGATAAGTCGCAGATTCTGCCTTATCAAGTTGGCTGTTTGATGTAACAATTGTTTAACTAATTGGATACTTAAAAACAGTGCCGATCCTTGCTTTTTTTTAATATAATTAGTTCTGTAGATTTATGGCCTGGCTGTCCCAAGCGTATTATATTTGGAAAATTATCTTTTTTGGTATTCGAATTTGTATTAATCTGATTGAACTTTATTGGGCATGAAGTTAGGCGTTGAGCAATGTATCTCAATTGAATAGGCTATAAATTACGACATATAGGAGTGTTTAATGTGCTCTACAATTCTTCTCCCAGTAATGGGTAATAAGGCGTGAAGGTTAGGCACGTTTATTGTAATCTATAAATAAACATTGATTCTGCTATACATGAGTATATTTACCTAAGTATGGATTTTGGCAACAAGGCTTGAAAGTACTGATAGTAGGTATTTTAAGAACTACGATGAAAGTACAGACTTTTCCCACTCTGTGATTTTAGAATACCTAGAAAGACACTTCTCCGAGAAATTAACGCACAACCAAAAATTAACCAAAAGTTTGAAGTTAATACCTCTTGCCCGATTTCGATGATTTTATAACCTGGATATATACCTACCCATATCTAGGTTTACCATGTTTTAAATTAATGACTGACAAATTATATGATTGCTACATATTAAGTCACCAAAACTGATAATTTACCCACATTAATGTAATTTTAAACCATTTTCAATAAATTGATCACCGATTTCGGTAAAGCTAAAATATTAAACTACAAAATTATGATACATATTAGCTATTTTCCTATGTAATATTACTGTATGCTACCTATAAGATGTACGTTTTACGATAAATATATTGGAACAACAATACTAACAAAATGTAAACATGTACTAACGGTCTAGCAGATGCTCCATTAAAATGGACACTCGGTCCCTGATGATTGGAACTCTTTCCAAAAGTGACATTGATTACGGCTGTTACAAAGGCGAGTCGGCGAATTTATTGTCGCAGTGGTTAAATTCCTTAGAAACTAGATCGTCGTTGTTCTGGTTGCATTACATTGACGCTGACCTCAATGAAGACGAAGCAGAACCCGAGAAACGTGCCAACTCCTTGGATTCTACAGATAGTACGCTTAGCGATCTGGATGGGGATATTGATGATCTCGACGGGGACGACCAAAACCTAGACGTGTTTCATATGCCTCCCTGTAGAAGCATCGCCCACAGGGAGTCCGATCTTCTTGTTGCTCTAACTGAGAACTGCACGCTAGGCCCCGTTTGTTACTTTTGCAGGTAATATTTGATATATAGTTTTTGAAGATATATAAATATATACCGGGTGCCTACGATATTACTAACCAGCTTATTACTTCCTTCTAAAACAAGATATCGATTTCAAATTTTGGGAAATTGTATGGTTGAATACGGTGAACAGTTTGATTGCTTCAATATCTGATTTTAATTTCCGGTTGGACCGGAAACGGTATAAACTTTGTTATTTTTAATGGAATACCCAGTATGTCATTCGACACTTAGATTGTACAGCAAATTCTAGGTCCAAAACATGTAGCATACCCTATATCTATCTTTGACAGTTTTCGAGAAAATGGTGGTCAAAAAAATCACAAATTATTTCATTTTCACATAAAACAAATGAATGCAGGAACAAATCTGTTACGGCTATTTAAGTTTTTCGATGAGTAAAATTTGATAAAGTCATAACATTACAAAAATTATTCAAAGTTACATTACAAAAATTATTCACTAGTTACAAAAATTATCCAGAAAGGTTAGTAGAATATAAATTTAAGATTCAATACAGGGTGTTCCATTAAAAATATCGAAATAATCTTAGCCTGAAAATCACTTTTCGTAGTACTTCCGGTACAGCCGGAAATGAAATTATTATGACTTTATTAAATTTTACTCCCCAAAAAATTTAAATTACCGTATCAGATTTGTTCCTACATTCATTTGTTTTATGTCAAAATGAAGTAATTTATCATTGATATGACATTTTCAACCGCCATTTTCTCAAAAACTGTCAAAGATAAATATAGGGTATTCTACATGTTTTGGATCTAGAATTTTCTGAGCAACCTAAATTTCTAATAATATATAGGGTGTTCCATTAAAAATAACAAAGTTTATACTGTTTCCGGTTAAACCGGAAATGACAGTCAGATATTGAAGCTATCAAGCTATGGGCCATTGTTAACCATACAACATACCAAAATTTTAAATTGATATATTTTTTTACAAGGAAGTTATAGGCTGGCTAGTAATATCGTAGGTACCCGGTATAATGGAAGACAGTATTCGTGATGAAGTAGCATCGTTGTTTTATAACGACTAGTGAATAAATAATAGCTATTTATGTAACCAGTTGATGGGAAAAGTACTATTTTGTGTAACGAGCAGATTTCTGCGGAACGAGCCCTAGCGAGTTCCGCAAAAGGATGCGAGTTACACAAAATAGTGTTTCCCAACGTGTTTCATACAAGATTTTTTCTAATTTTCGCCAATTTTATATTTTATGAGAAGAAAACTAAATTTAAAGTTTAAAAACAATTCAGTAGGTTGTAATGGTGTGACAGCTCGTCACTTTCATAGCTTGTCAGGTCTAAATAACCTACTATGAAATGAATATTTTACTTTTCGTAACTGGTTGTGAAAAGTAAGACGTTTCCTAACGTTAAAGGGTTTTAAAAAGTATTACTTTACACGTCAAAATTAGAAAAATATAATTAATATACTTAAAAGGTATAGTAATAGAGAACGATCCGATCCGAAACCGAACCTAATAAAAATGATAATACAATACTCCCTGCTTCAGTTAGTTTTATTCCTGCTAAGTCAAAAAATATGATCCGCATATGAGTCAATAAGTTTAATAAAGGCACATTAAACTAAAATTAGGGGCACATATACAGGGTGTCCCAAAAAGGACTGGTGCATAACAATATAATTTTGAAATGCAACACCCTGAATTATCTGGTGGTGTCTATTTTTTTTCTACTCACAAGCGGCGTTGCCAAGTTATGATATTTTAAATATTTTTTTAGTTCATCTAAAATTCGAAATCTCCATCGATTCTTAGTTTATCGTAAAAAATTATTTATTAAATTAAAATAATATAAAATTATTGTTTTTTAAATAATATCCGTTTAAATAGATGTTTAGAATATTTCTCATTTACAGGAGTAGAGCCTGAATATTATTTCTTACCAGTTATTTTTAAAAAAGCTTTACCTCGCGAGGAGTTGGCCTGCACTTAAAACTAATAGTCATTTTTATCTCAGCTACGTTCGTAAAGCAAAGGAGATGTATTGGAAATAAATCGAAAATATTTTTTTATTCAAACAAATGTCAATGCAACATTCTCTGTAGTATTTGTGCGTTTGTCCATAAATTTACTAGCATATAAAATTTTCAAGCCATACAGCATATTCAGTTACATCAGGAACTGACTGCATATGCATATGAGAAGGACTTTTTTCCATTCATCATCAACGCATGGAAAACATGCAAATGTACTTGGAGAATATTTTACTAAATGTATGAAAATGTAGACAACTCAGATATAAACTCAGTTCCAAAAAAGCTGATGCATCTGCTGCACAGTGGCTGCATCATTTTCTATGCTAAATGGGAAAAATAATTTCTAACCTTTTACCTTGTTAGGTTCTACACACACAAAATAAAACTTTTTGAAATCTGTTTACCTGTATATAATTTAGAGAACCATATATGTTATGTGCGTTATGTTTTTGGGTATAGCTTCACGTATGAAGATCTCAATCCGTTGATATACTCCCACGAAAATATAACATAATTTATTCTATTAACAATGTTGAATTGAAGAAAGCTAATTACATTTCTTCAAGAAATATTACGTTGTATTTTTCCACAATGAAATAGTAACACGATTCAATTAAAAAATAATATCACATTTCTTCTAACGATTTATCTTATGGAAAGAGCCAGAAGCATATTTAATTTTTCATGTTAGTAGGTAACCTTATTTGCTTTGAAATTCCCGGTAACAATGGCATTTAATGATGCCCCTTATGGAATAGGAACATGACTATTCAATAGATATTATTTAGATCCGTGAGAACAACAGGATAATAAATGTTAACAAGCATGCTTCTAAAGCCATAGTTGTTATACTTTGTTTACTGATGGTACATTGTCTCTGAAAATAATTAGGTACAGCTTAGAAAACGGCTTGCATCTAGCGTGTCAGTCTGGAAATTGATGGTACAGCTCATCTTCTGGTTAACCAACTGCTATTCTACTTTGCAGATTTTAAAAATGATAATGACCTATAAGGTAACACTTTTGAGCATGAATTTGTAAGTCGGGCCTTAAGAGTATCTAATGTTTTATGTTTTTTATTGCCGAATTTGACGAATTGCATGATTATTAATATGAAGGCAATCAATTTTCAATTTTACCAAAATTTTATCTTTTTAGTGTTCTGAGATGAACATCCGCGTTAGTGTCTTACACCTTAGTCATAAGTGGTGTAGTATAATAATAATAATATGGGTAAAAGGAATGCGTCCATCTTAAAATCAGGTTCGTTAGTGAGGAGATAAGTAGTGGGGAGTATCTAACAATAATTTTAGAGGTACCCACTTAGGATGCGATATATCTCATTAAATGTTGTAAATAACTATATCCACCAAAGTATAAATTACCTTCTCAAACAAATCATAGGAGGGTGTCATTATATTAAGATGATTAAAGGTTTTAATCATTATATCAGACACCTTGGAAATGTAGGTCCATCAATTAGTCAAAATTTCTCGATTAGCAACGTCCAACCGTTGATAGTTTGTTATCCAAAACTAAACCTCTTTAGTGCTGTCCTCGAGAACAGTTTCGTCCGCCAATCTCTGTGATTATCTCATCTTGATATGCAATTGATGTCATTTTATTATTTATTTATTGCAACATTTCTGGTCTCATTTTCGACGTGCTTTTTTATATCAATAACATTCGTCATTATACAATTCATTCATGGTTTTATTTTTATTTGCCGACCAGTTTTAATCCATAATGTGGTTTAACTTTTTTTTTAATCCGGTGTCATCCAATTGTTTTACCTGGACATTGTAGAGGAATTTTATCATTTACGTTAGAGTAACAAATCATAAACATTCCTTTGGTTTTCAGTTGAGTAAGTTAAACCACAGTTTCTTTAATGTCATTCATGAATCTCACAACTGTTATTTTTAATCGTAACAATAATATTTTATAGAACGGTTTTATTTTTTTTACAGGTCACCTAAATTATAGAAAATAATTCATCGTCAATATGTGTGCCAACGGTCGCAAATGCCATAGATATTTCCTGTTTGAAATGATTTTTTATTAATTTTTAATTTAATAATTTGGGGTATATTGTAACTAGGTATACAAGTAAAATGTATTAGAATCCTGCTTACGCATACATCACTTGTATCAGGATACTTCGTACCAAAGCCAAGATACTTTTTACAGATACCGGAAACGGATATGATAATAATTATTAATAGTGGGATGGTATCATAGGTATATATGGTACGAGGGTATGGTAAAAGGGTATGGTAAAAAGGGTTAACAATCTAGTAAAAATAACTGTGAGAGAAAGCGTATATTTTTTAGGGTTCGGTACCCAAAAGGGTAAAACGGGACCCTATTATTAAGACTCCGTTGTGCGTCTGTCTGTCTGTCTGTCATCAGGCTCTATCTCATGAACCGTGATAGTTAAACAGTTGAAATTTTCACAGATGATTTCTGTTGCCGCTATAACAACAAATAAAAAACCGAATAAAATAAATATTTAAGTGGGGGCTCCCATACAACATACATGATTTTTTTCGCCGTTTTTATAGTTAATGGTACGGAACCATTCGTGCGCGAGTCATTAGCCGTTTTTTTAAATTATACAACACAGTAAGTACGTAAACTTTTATATACCTATAACATTTTTAAAACTAAAAAATATTAAAAAATAACGTAAGTTTTAAAGTAACGTATGATACATTACTTGTTTCTGGATACTTCGTACAAAAGCCATGATACTTTTTACAGATACCGGAATCGGATATGATAATAATTATTAATAGTGGGATGGTATCATAGGTATGGTACATAAAACGGATAGAAAACTAGTAAAAATAACTGTGAGAGGAAGCATATATTATTTTTTTAATTATGCACAAGGTACATAACCTTTTATATATAACCTTTTTAAAACTAAAAAAAAATGTTTTTCACAACCTAAGACAAAGATAACAAATAATATGTAAAATAGTATCGATCAAATATTATTAGATTTAGAATTCGATTGGGAAAGCAAGTATTTCATTTAACTTATTACGCCTTGGCGAATCGATAAAGGTGGCAATAGAAAAAATCCTTTCTACGGGCGCTATTTCTTTCTAATACCTAGCGAGTATGAGAAAGAAATGTGAAACGTTTAGTGAGTAAATGTGAGTGTTTTAAGTAATAGATACTACTACAATAGATAACTACCTATAGATTTTTAATATGAATAGTCAATAGTTACAGGTGGATCTTAGATACTAACATACAAGAACTCAGATATAGAATAGTAAGATTTATCTAATAATTTTTTAAAACTTTTTCTTAAAACTATAATCGTTTACGCTGCATTTTATTTCATCCGGCATGCAATTAAATATAATATTAGATCCTATGATGATGTTAGGTTAGGATCCTAAAAGTACCTAATACGTAAATACAATAAGAAATAGTTTTTTGAAACCATTATGGTTTGAAAATGTTTCTATTTTTGCAAATGTGAATAGGTTTCTGGAATTATGTGCAATTTTCTGTAATTCTGCAATTGCATTGTCTGCAATTATCAGTATTATCAGTCAATTTTTGCAACTGCAATATTAGTGTAAGTACACATTTTCCGGCAGTGGTTAACCCCTCTAGCTGCTAGATGTATTTCCTTGAATTTGTTGTATGTTTAATTCAAGTTTTTTTCTAAATATAATAAATAGTCAAAAACATACGATTCCAGTAAATATGCTGCAATTTCTTTAATTGTTTTTAAGACAAAACAATGGTAAAAAGTCAAAATGTTAAACTTAGCAATGTGAACAGGACTATATGGATTTTGTATTCCAGTACAGGGTGTCCCAAACTGTTAAAATCATGTGGATCGAAAAAAATATTTCTTACCTACGCACGATAGGCAAAAAAATAAAACGTAGATATAATTATAATAAAAATGTAAATCAAAAGTGTATATTAGTTGTACCTACTTGTACTCCTATTTTCTATATGCAATTTTACCAGTTCCCGAAAATGATCTCTCTGAAAAATTAAATTTCTATGCTGGATACGATCGTATGTATGTATAGCTTATAACATTAGGAAACAATGTATTAGTAGTTCCTGCTATTTTCTCTTTTACCACCATCCTTCTACGTACACGCACTTGGTATGTTTCTTGTTTCTTATATGGAAAGTCAAATATTTATATAAATGGGACCTGTCGCTTGTGTTTCTTATTATACTTTACCTGTTTCTATAGTGGGTGCATAGGCCAATATTTACTGCATTTGTCAGTCATAAACAAAGAGAATGGAATTACAGTACTGTATGTAGTAGGTCATGAACAATAGCAAGTAGAGTCGTTTAATTGCTATGCGCATTAAATCTTGTCTAAGTTTCAAATAAATATTTACTAATTACAGAAACATTTTTATTTAAATTATAAGTAGGTCTGTAGCATGCATCTCTAGGAAATATTAGGTATATAAGGTAAATGTCCCAATTTCCGACACTTTAGTGCTTGTTGTACCTTTAAAACTATTAATTTATTACCAAGCTAAACCAAATATTAAAAAAAACTCTCAAGTAGCGTATTGTTGGATATGTTCTCATTGGAAATTAATGACTGTTTACCACAAAGGTATAAAACATATCAGAAATAAATATTTCTTTAAAAGTCTGGACATGAACATAAATTCTACATAGACAGTTTCCAAATGTACATAATTTGGACAGTGCAATGAACACAAATCTAGCATAGCAAATAATTTCGACATATTCTTTTCATAAGTCCATTATTTATATATTTATATAAGTAAGCCCTTTTTAGTCAGTTAATTTTTATGTTAAGTTAAAATTTCGGGAATTGTCTTATTTACCTCCTGCGGTGGTTACATTTTGTCTACTATTTCGTTCAAATCAGACCATATTTCGTATGTTTCTTGTGAACATTTTCATCTGTCAAGGCCACTGATCAACATTGTGCTAACAAATGCGTGGTTATTTTCATGAGCTTCAATAATTTCAGGAAAATACCCATCTTCATAGCCAACCATAACCATAACATCTTCATAGCCAACCATTGTATGGATGTTATTTTGATAGACGATCTCCGTCTATCAAAATAACATCCATACAATGTGTATAAACAATTTAAATACATTTTAAAACATTTTTAAAAGAGCACATATGTTAAAAACTTTAAATACATTATCTTATTATACATAATCTTATATACATTATATTTTTACAGTGTACAGTTTAAATCGTTTATTTATATACATATTATAATAATATATTGTTTTGTAGTCATGTAGAAGCTTTTGAAATAAAGCGAAACTTTGAAATTTTATTTTTATCGACCGACGAGGAAAAACTTGATGTTCTGCAGAATATGGACAATATTTTGGGAATATGCTGAAATATACACATTCCTCGTACGTCAAATGGGTTATTAAATCCGACATTTATAGTGGGAAATTGAGACACACATGGCGGATTTATGATTATAATGTCATTCAGACATCGTCGCGTGTTTGTAGATCAGAAACTAACCTACTAAGGAAGAAACAAATAGTTTTCCTCGAGTTCTTACATACTGCAAACACATATTATTATAAATCTATTCTATCTTAATATTTTCTTATTAATATTTCTTCAGAAAATTCCTCATACTCGATACAATCATGGAAGCTGTTATTTTGCACCTTTAATATTCACGAATGATACTATCACGTAAGTATATTTTGTGCTTGGGTAAATCTAAAAATATTTCACGGGAAAATGTTAAAGTCCAAGGAAATATCACAACTACCGTGTTGCGTGCCAGGTAGCTCTTAGGTTTTTACATGTATTTTTATAACAAAAATTGGATATCTATAACAAAGAGGTACCAAACAATCATTTCGAATTATAAAAATGAAATTAATACTTGTTTTGTTTGCGAGATATTTAAAAAAACTGAAAATAGTGCATTAGTATTTAATTCCGTATTTTTCCGTATTCCGCCCTATTTTTAGGACATACCTAATCAATAGACCAAAAGGAGATTAACGAAATAAATCGCTAATGTTACTGCATATTAGAGGACGAAAGTTAATAAATATATTTATCAATTTTTAATTGACATTTGCGAAACAAAATCAGACAAATATATTTCTTAACAACAATTAGTATATTTTAAAGTGTAATAATAATTATTAATAAAAACAGGACAAAAAGGGAAAATTTACAGGACATATCTAGCAAAGGTCCCAGAGCAACGGAAAGAAGTTTAACTTTTGTACATAGTACATAGTGGCTGTTGAAAAATTGGCATTAGATTTAAATATAAATTTTATTGCTGAGCCATTCATTGCCACAACACTGCGCAATGCACTCTTGTCTTTGATATATTTTCTAAGTAAAAAGATCCACACATTCTTAATATGGTTTATGTCTGGACTTTTTGCTGGCCAAGACAAAACATTAATGCTGTTATTATTCGTCCACTTTCTTACTACTCGTGTGAATTGGAAAATTATCCTGTAAGGAACTGGTAATTATTCTAGAGTTGTATCACTGATTGTAGCATCACGTTCTCTGAAATATTTGTGTAATTCTCGGCTGGTAATTAATAACCCAATCAATTTCCCAGCAACTCCAGGACCAGAACGCGTATTCACTGCCAAAGATCGGATGAAACACCGTGTGTAGTTATCCTCGAATCTTGAATACTTAATTCGATAAACACGTAGCCTTCCACTATTAGAGTATTGGAACGTCTTCTCATCATAATACACTGTCCCAGAATTAATTTCCTTCATGTAACACTTTATTTTTTGCAAACTGAACAACTGGAAACTTTGTGAGCAGTAGCGCAGTTTTTCAGGCCCGATTGTTTCAGATGTCTTTGTACTGCTCTAAGAGACATAAAAGTTCATACAATTGTTATGTTAATATCTTCGTTGCGTCGTATGAACATGATATTTTAAATGTCTACTTGTGATGTATTTGATATAGTCCTGATTTACGACTATATCAAATACATAGGATATAGTAGGATAAATTGTATCGAGTATTTACTACATTCTGCGACAATAACGCTACTGAATTACATATATGAAAGTGACCAGTCCCCTGATTTGCATTCCAAACACGTGTATAACTTTTACTTTTAAGTTTGCATGTAGAATCTAAAATATATCCAATAAAATGGGCTTCAATATTTGGAGGTTCCTTACAAAATTGAAAACCAACTCGACGGGAAAATATCGCGAGGTTTCTTATTTATAAATATTTATTTATTATTAGCTAACTGTTTTCTTTTTTTTCAGCAAGAAGAATTCTATCGTTCTAAGGACTCAACTTTCTGTCAGAGTCCACACAATAATAGGTAAGTTTGGAAAATTAAAATGTATCCTTCCTTAAAATAATTTATAATCTTATATGTAATTGACATACTAGTCCAATCAACGAAAGGTTGTAAAGGAAATGGAATGAACACAATTTTTGACTTTCGGACTTTGGACTAGTTAGGAGGGAAACATACTAAAAGTACCCACAGGGGGACAAAATTCTGTAAAAATTAAAGCGACATTTTTTTCAAGAGAAAAGAGACATTTTGAGCGTAGATATCCCGGATCCTATGCGACTTGGCGGAAAATTAATAGAATTATTCTCATGACTGATTTTGTCAGCTTTCTTCTGAAGTTGGATATATAGAGTGGTCTTATCACTAGGACGCATACCTACTTTCCGAGATATAACCTAAAAAACGAAAAAAGGGAACTTCTACGTGCCCCCTGCAACCCTATCACCTCCTAGGAATGGGGACTTTTAGTATGTTTACCTTCCAACTAGTCTAAACAAAGTCCCAAGGTCAAATATTTGTGTTTCTTGTGTTCCACATTAAACACAACGACGTGGGCTATTAAACACAACGAAAAAAGCTATAGGGTTGCATTTAATTTTCTTAAGAAAACGGACCAAATATGACACTTCTTTGAAAAGCGCCACCTATCTTTCAGCACAAAAATTAAGTGGTTTATAAAAAATTGTCGAGATTAATAGTCCATTATGATGAGCCTTAGTTGGTTAAATTAGGATAATGCAAACTCAAGTTGCAGCATTTTAAAAATTTCTAATCTAGCTAACTAGCTGGATTAGATACAACACTAGATGACAAGTTTGTCAACTAGCTGGATAGTATACAAACTAACGGAACCGTTGGTTATTTTGATATAAACACATATTTAATAATATTGTTGCCAATTTGTGCTATTATATTATAGTGCTAATTTGTGTCAAATAATCAGTGGACTAAAATAACCTATATCTTTGGGTAGTTTATAAACTATCCAATTTAATCTAGCTGGAATGAATTTTTATTCCTATAAAATATATTATTTATTTATATATAACTAGCTATTTTACCCGCGTTCTGAGCCCGCGCGACAGGCAGAGTTTGAGATATTAAGTTGTGGGAGGGGGAGGCGCCTTTCAGTGCGGCGTGCGCGTGAGGCACCCGCGATACTGAACACTGCTACTTTATTAAGGTACGTTTATTTTATTGTTACTCGAATATCGAATTAATTATTTATTAGTGTTTAATTGGATTATATTATTTTGGATGTAGGTATAGTTTGTAACATCGAAATATGAGACACAAAAAATGTTCAAAGGATACTCACAATTGCTTCAATGGGAGATCGGGGCAATATAACTTTTCTTACAGCAAGCTAAAATCGTCACTATAAAGGCGCTGTCATTCAACAAGTTGTTATGTTTTGATAGAATACTAATAACTAATCAATTTTAACACAAAACCCATCAAAATAATACACAAAATTAAAGTAACTGTATTACTTTTATTTCAAGAATTATTGTTGACACCACTTTATCACAAAACGTTCGATGGTATTAGGCAATTTAGGAATCCAAATGAATGCCAATGATGCTGATGTGACACGGCCGAGGAACGTGTAAAATGGATCCGTAATAATTGAATGGGAAACATTCTTATTCTGCATCACATTCACCATCCAATTGTTTTATGATATGGCGAAATGTATATAATGTGATCAATATTTTGTTATACTACATGATACTGTCATAAAGCGATGGGCCATGTGTATAAAGTCATTTGTTTTTCCTTAAATTCCCGGAAATCGGTTATACCTACTTGACAACGCTGTTAAAAATGCGGTAGCACGTGTGTGAGGAGATCAATATAATAAGGGTTTTTTGCTCGGGTTTTTATGTCTCATATTTCGATGTTACAAACTATATATATCCCTATTAGAAATATACATACATCCAAAATATTGGATTTTGTTCACAATTTCATAGATTTTAATTTTTGGTGCGTAATCCTACTTCTTTTTCTAAAATAAAAGTAGACTCCTTATAACATCAGCTATCTGCCAGTGAAAGTCCCGTCAGACTCGATCCAGCCGTTTCGGGAACAAACAGACAGACAGACAAACATTTTAATTTTTTTTTGTTATAAATACCTGCCGTATATATTTTCATATGCATTTAGTAAAAAGCTGATATATTGACATTACAAATAGACACTCCAATTTTATTTATTTATATAGATGTATATTTACCAAATAAAGGTTTTAAACTTAACTACTTAAAACGAACAAATTTTAATTGAATAAAACGAGCATTGATTCTTTATTATTACAGTATTTTCCTTCGTTTGAACCACAGGTTTGAACTCCATGTCGATGGGAGAATGGGTTTGCGAGACATTATGCTGATCGGTTAATTATTTCATGCATCTTGGCAATAATATTCTTAATCACACTATATAGGTACTCCAGATACTAATTTTCAATGTTATTCTTTCTCAATGTTTTGTTCAATGAACATTTGACTGTTCACCAAATATATTGATAAACTTTCTATTATTATTTTTACATTTTCTTACAATTACCAGTCAATGACGATGTGCTATCATCTATAGAGATAATCTGAAAGAATATTCTCCTCTCTATTTCTTTGGCGGCTATTAGACTCTTAACATTATGATACAATACTGTTTTCGTAGCGGTGAAAATAGAAATTTCGCACTTTATATCATTACATCGTCGATTACATTAAAATGATATTCGAATTACCTATAATTACGCTATAAAAACTTGGGCTTTCTCGAATTTCTATACGTCTTATTATGTAAACGAAAAATATGTTGCACTTGATGCGACGTTTAATAGTTAATGTTTCTATTGATATAATTATTGCAAAATAATGTTGAAGTAACATTTATATGGATTTCCAAATCGATTTGGAACTGAAAGAGAGTATTAAAAGCTCATTAAACATGCAAATCCTCAATAAATATAGATATATAAGTAAATGCTACTTACTTCTGTGTCTGACATATCTAGAAATAGGAAAATGAGTATAGTAAAACTCACATAAGACGAACAATTTTGACAGACTCAAAATCGCACTGTCTTCTATCAAATTTATCCGCCTTATGTAATTTTTACTATATCTTATCGTCAGATACATTATAATCATATCTCAAAGCGTTTGCCTCAAACTATACTAAACTATGCTTCTCTTACATATATTTGTCCTTTTATGTATCTTTATGGTGAATATTTTGACCAAATTTTAAATGTAATATAATAATGGATTTTCTACTTATTTCTATTTGTAAATAACTGAATAATGGTATGGCTATAGACTGTTATACTGAGCGTACAAACATGTCTAGTGAACTTTTCGTGATCGGACTCTAAGATTAAAAGCAGCAATATTTTTATACGAGGTCAATATTGCTCTTCTGTACCAAACGTATAATTTTCTCAAACACAAACGCATACTCCAGATTACAAATCTATATTGGCTTAGAGGGTGAGGTTCTTCATTGTAGACAGACATGTCTTGGAATTCTGATACCATCGAAGCGCATGCCATATTTCAATGACATACCACACGCCAAGTATGTATATTATGTATAATATATAATAATAGAAAAGAAGATAATATACAGAAATTTAAATATTTTTTACTCTTTTTCAACTATCTTGGCTTTTGTATGCATCAATTTACACGTTACGTTGTTTTTGGGCAATATCTAGGAGCATCAGCACGCGACGTATTTTGATGCAGTAAACGACTGGCGTATCATAGAGTTCAAAACAATTCGGCTATGTTAGGCACTAACGCATGTCTTACTTAGATTTTTCAGGAACAGTGTCAGTAAAAATGTTTCAAAACAATTTCTTATTTTAAAAGTCAAATCTAAAGTCACATTGACAGTTCTACATATTAATATATCTTAATAATGTCTAACTGTACTATTGAAAAGCAGAGCCGACAATTCGTAATAAACTTCCTCCAAGAGCGAAAAAGAAAATAATGGATCTTTGCTAGGTACCATTATCCTTCCGTCCATCAGAAAGTTGCTGATGCCTTAAAAATAAGTTAAGGATTAGTTAATTAAGAAGCATAACTCCTATAAAGGAAGTAGACCCTTCCTTTAAATCTCTTTGTACTCCAGGAAAATAGTCCGCAGACGTAACTTGAAAACAAATGATATTTATGATGGAGACATTCGTAATATGACTATGAAAGAAAAGAAAAAATATATTACAATTAAAACAAACAGTTAATGAAGTGAAACAAAAGGTTATCTTAGATGTCGAATACGAGTCTGTTGCGTATTTTTGGATATTGGCTTTTCCTTTACAGATGAAAATCACAGACGTTTCCTTTGTGAGTAACCTCGCATCGCAAGTAACAGAATAGTTTTTTTACGAGAATATAAGAGGATATCCGATGAAATTATAAGCAAATATCCGACGCAATTTGTGTACCTTGACAAAACATGGATCTTTGCGAAATGAGGATTTAAAAGAACGTGGCGAGATAACGGTGTAAAAAGTTTTAAAAGAGGCCACACAGGAAATGGTAAGCGTTTTGTTGTGTTACATGCTGAAACCAGGCGTGGATTCATATAAAATGCTTCATTTCTGTTTCCTACGCTGATCCTGTGTGTGTATTTACACGAAAGACTGTCACGATTCAATGGACCGAAATTCTTTTAAGAAATGGATCTCAGAAAAACTAAGTCCAAATCTTACTGAGCCTTCGATACTGGTGATGGATAATGCATCCTACGTTTTTTGGAAGAGCTAATTCCTACTGCTTCCTGGAATAAAAAAAGACTAAAAGATGGCTCTCTTGTAAAGGTATAAATAATATTTTCGAACGTGATCTGAAAATTGAACTTTTAAATTTATGCAGGCAGCACAAACACACCCCAAGGTATGCCTTAGATGAACTTCTAAAAAACATGGTTATCGTGTATTGAGATTACCACCTTACCATTGCCAATATAATCCAATAGAATTAGTGTCGGGCATTTGTAAAGATTATTATGATTGACATATTGGTGAAGTTGGTTACGGAGACAAACAAATTTTAGAGATGTGGTAAAAAGGCTTTGGATCAAATTACTCCAAATATTTGGGAAAATTGTGTTAGACATGTGGAAGACATTGTAAACAAAGATTGGAAACTTGAAGTACGTTACGAGGTTAAACCGTTAATTATTAGTTTGGGTTCAAAATCTAATAACGACGATGATGATGATGATGAAGTTTAATGACTATCATATTTTTTCATTTCTAATACTTCTATTAAATAGGTAGTTCTTGTTTTATTAAATACACCTTTTTACTTTAATTTATAGTCATTTATAAATTATTAAATAATCGGTTTTGACATCACAATAAACGGTGTCTATATTTTACAATAGTTTTCCCTGAGAGCAGGTTCCGAGAGCATTCATTTTTTTCATTTTCTTCTACGAACACCGTCACGTTTCTACTCTAGCTTTACATTTATGCGTTCGGTGCTGTAACAATTGCTATCTAAATTTCATTGAAACATTTCAAACCCGTCAAATTGCGCCCGCTTTATTCTGGTGCCGCTTCCCTAAGAAATAGGGATGCTCAAATTTTCTAAAATATCGATGTTGACATCATTTGAAACATCGAAATTTAAACATATAAGAGGCAGCAATAAAAATAATGTTATTGTACTGATTGAAGTACTTGGGGTTGCCCGAGTGGACGATATAATAAAGTAAAACGGAAAACGTCGATGTTAACCGATAGCATTGAAAAAATATATTCGACATGTAAATATCAAAACCCTAAAAAACTGTTGAGGAATGCTAATGTAACTTTGATCCGTACGATTTTACACGCCAAGAACATACACCCCAAGATAGCTAAAAAAGTCAAAAAAAATACTTGTAATGATACTCTTATGCTTAAAAACAGATGACATGCTTTTAAATCCTTTTATAGTTGCTCCGAAACATGTAGCTATTTGGACGCTTTCCGGTTATATTATTTCTTTTGTTTTTTTTTTATTTTCTCTGATATTAAAATGCTTATCCTTTTATCAAATTTAAAGTTACACCAAATTTTGAGTCATGAAGGATGACAAATCAAAAAGTGGAATATATGCTTGTCCATATATTCCATATGTTAATTACATAATGGGAATTAATAAATAATACATACGAACAAATAATAAACAATAGACATATATGTAATTTTCAAAGAAAGAAAGAAAGAAAGATATAAGCTTTTAAATATGAATATATTTTTTTACAAATACTTTTATCATTGTCATTGATAAACCGAAAATAATTGTTATATCGAATAAAAGTAATTCTTGCTTGTAAAAATTAGAAATAATATTGTATGAAGGTAAAAAGTGGTAAAATCGTAAATGAACGACACAGCCAACATAATTGAACGACACAGCCAGTATCAGCCAATTTTTATCAATAAATCATTTGTAGGTCACCATGTGAACCCATGCTTATACCTATATCTACGCAGAAAGAAGTTATAGACGTGTAGAAAGTGTAGAAAAAAATAATCTTTTTTCAAGTTTGAATTGCCATTTCGAGAGAATATTAGTTGATTCTCTAAAAAATCGTATTATGTGTATATTTATATACTTAAAATCCATAGTTTTTGAGTTTGTTAAAAGACTTAAAAGTGGACAAATTTGCTCCCTTCTCATAATTCCAAGCCTAAATTTAATAGCACTTTGTGAATTTATTATTTTTAAGGTACAATTAAACATATGAAACATATAAGACTTATAAGAATAAAACATATAAGAATTAGTTCCTTTTAACCCTGTTTTTTCAACATAATTAATATACTATAAATACGTTTCTAATAAATGTAAAGCATGTTGCTGAATTTCTCTATTAATTTTTTTTTAAGTTGGTTTACCAGTATAAAAGTTACAGGACTTCGAACTTAAAAAAAAATCAGGTGCGCCACTTTTTTTGGACCTGGGTGTGTAAGCAGCCGATGTGTACTATATATTGGCCTTCTATAATATTTTCTTTCTCTTTCAGAAAAACTCCTTACATCAGAAGGCCGCGAACTGCGACGCGCACTTTTCTCCCTTAAGCAAATTTTCCAAGAAGACAAAGATCTGGTGCACGAGTTTGTCCAAAACGACGGGTTATCATGTCTCATAAAAGTAGGTTCAGAGGCAGATCAGAATTACCAAAATTATATTTTAAGGGCCCTTGGTCAAGTAATGCTGTACGTAGATGGAATGAACGGTGTCATGGAACACAACCAGACTATCCAGTGGTTGTATAGCCTCATTTCTTCTAAATTCAGATTAGTAGTAAAAACAGCTTTAAAGTTATTATTAGTTTTTGTTGAATATACGGATTCGAACTGTATGTTATTAATAAAGGCAATCCATACAGTGGATTACGCCTTCGGAGTGTTGCCTTATCATAATATTATGAAGCTTCTAAAAGATTTTGATTCCGCTGACACTGAACTTCTGATATACGCCACAACTTTAATAAATAAAGTTTTAAATGGCGTACCGGACCAAGATACTTATTACGACCAAGCAGATGCCTTAGAAGAGCAAGATTTTGAATCCATAATACAAAGGTACATGTCGAAACCCGGCACCGATTTGGACCTTCTACAGCAATTCCAAATATACGAAGCAGTGTTGCAATACGAAGACGGAGAAGAGATGAATGGAACGCCAATTAGACATCTAGATGAGAGCATCAGAAAGACTATTAGGAATAGGAAAGCTGTGGTGGAATCTACGGAGAGACGGAAAAGTAGGAGACACTCTACAGGAAATACTCCATTGTACACCGGACTGAATAGAAATAATAAGAACATCCTTCAAACTAATAAAGAAGACGACGGTGACGAATCTTCCAGTTCGCAATCTTCGGAGTTGAACAATTCGCAGCTGAACGGAAGTTATAAAGATAGTAACAAAGGTAAAGTCTATTGTTTTCCTCGTGTGTGCTTTTTAGTATTTACATTATGCTTTGCTTAGCCGTTGACGCTGGGGTTACTCCAGCTCTGAAAAGGCGCCGAGAAAGGGCGGAGCGTCAGAGGAGTTTCATGAAGGAGCAGGAGTCTGCTACCTTCTTCAAACAATCGCCTCATCATGAAGAAAACAACGAGAATGAAAACGGTAGGGCTTTATTTTAATTTTAGTGCTGTGCAAGTTTTTAACTAATCTGATAGAGTTTTTGAAATATATATATTCATATAATTCACTGTAGTTATTTACAGTATATGCAATTTGATCAAAGTCCAGATATCCATTATCTAAAGCTGTACCATATATTTTTTAGGAAACTATACCAACGCACTTCAGCAAAGGATTGCTAACGGAAACAGAAATTCGGGCAGGAAAGATCTAACACCTTTACTGAACGCCGTTAACAAGTTAGATTCGGAAGACAGCCTCAGCAAGCAACCATGGATTTACTCTATGATACAAAATCAGGAAAATCTGGAGGAATCGGAAAATACGAACGAAAACGAACGAAACGTTCTGTTACAGCTAAAAAGAGAAAACACGGTGAAAGATCTAACTCAAAAACTGGCTAATCATAATATCATGCACAGTCCCTCAGAGGAAAATAAAGTGAATAGAATTGGGGATATGTCAGGTTTAATATCCAAAGCTAAGGAGGGCTTAGCGAAGTCAAAATCAAAGGCTGATGTATTAAAGAGCCCAACCAATGAGAACATACCAAAAATAGAGACGAAGAAGTCAGAAAATGAGCTTCGATGGGAAGAGCTTGTTGCTAATCTAAATAGAACTTTAAATTTATGTGATATGGACTTTACTGATTTAGCCAGTGATGATGAGGTTGACATCCTAGCACCTGTGGCCGTCGCAAATGGTATACCACCTCCACCTCCGCCTTTAAGAGGAATGGGTAATGCACCACCACCTCCGCCATTATCTAACAAGATGGCACCCCCAGCTCCATGTCCTCCCCTTTTTGGAGTCAATTTGCAGAGACCGAATAGACCTGAAACAAAAATTCCCATTAAAAAGAATAAGAAAACTGTTAAATTGTTCTGGAAGGAAGTAAGAGATGATCCCATTAGTCAAATTAAATTAAAAACTGGATTCATCTGGGATGAGTTAACACCAGTCACCGTTGACACACAAAAACTGGAACATCTCTTCGAGTCTAGAGCTAAAGATTTAATTACAAAGGTAAGGTTTCCTTTCTTTGTCGTTTTAGGAATAGGTTTTATGAAATTATATCTGGGGCATACTGTACATAAATGCTTAAATTTTATCTTGTATGGGAACATAATGTGTACGGTGGGGTGTAGTTTGTCTTTATTTAATTAAAGCTTATTTTAAATGTATTTTTCTTTCCCTTTTGGTGATCCGCACGTGGCATGTGCTGGCCCTCAGGAGGTGAGTTTTTGAATTTCTCGGTGGATGCAATATTTTTGCATTTTGGATTTTGCTACTGTATACTACTCATATAAATAGTACACTTTACTGTCATATTTAACTTTACATTTGTATCACCTGTCCTGATCTTTATTTTTCCTCAGTGTAATGTGTATATTGGCAATTAAAAGTGTAAGAGACAACTTGCTTGATAAAAAAATTCACCTATAAGGTTAGGAATCACATCACACATATCACATAACTAAATACTTCGATGTTTTTGTGACTTCTCTTCTTTGTTCTCGGAAAATCTGAATAACCTAAATTCCTTTGGCTAGGACATTGTACAGAATTGAAGTTTACCTTTTCCATTTATTATTTTGCTCGCTCCTTCAAGTACATGTTAAATGGTGGCATAAAATTCCCTATACTATTCCCTATACTAACAAAAAATTTTAATCGTCAAATATAAAAGAATATTTTTAACATAAAGTAACTAATCCAATATTTAAGCAGTAAGCTTAAAAGTAAAATAAATAATGAGACACTTGGGTATATTTAATGCTGAAAATCAGTTGTAGTCTGATGTCATTTTACACAAGGGGGCACAACGTTACCGTATTCTCTGACGATGACCTTTTTTACCATACATTTGAAATACCTTATGGAATGATTGACGTCGAAGATTTAGGATTAAACATTCTTTGCTGCAATTTCGGACTTTTTGTTTTTTGAATCATCTTGCTACCTCCTTTCCTTTAAGAGCTAACGATTCTAAGGGATCGCTTTTTTGACTTACTTATACTGCCTATACTAAGTGGGGAGTACTGAGTAATCAAATTAGTAATTAAATTTTGCGATCTTGATATCGTGGCAAAATAATTGAAATCGTAGACGTGTTATGTTTTTGAATACCTATTTTCACTAAGCGAATTAATAAATAATACCTCAACAACATTATTATAATTTTCAAGCCCATGATAAAGCACTGGGTCATTGGATGTATCACATCATAGTTCATAGTCACATAGTTCCCGAGTTGACAGTCCCGAGATGAAAATGCACCAGTTGTTCATGCTCGCGTTTCTTGTTATAACCTCATTCAAACAGCGTTGCATCGAATGAGCTAATTGTCTCACAAAATCTTCATCTTACGCCGCAGCTTTACCTATATCCAAGTGCTCGGCAATCGCCCTCATGGACCAACTCATTTTGCTTGTAAATCGCATTTTCGTTAGATCGTCTAAATGGCGCTGCATTTTGACAGAAAAAAACTTTAAAATGATTTGTGTTGACAGTTACTGGCACATTAATTTGCGATTTCTATGGACGCTCAACACCGCACATAAGTATATTTTACATTAGAAAATAAAACGCGTATTAATTTTTATTAAATAGTATCTTTTACAAAACCTTCACACTGCATGGTAGTATATGATCACAGCATGAGTATAGTTATTCTACCTGTATTACTTGTCCTGTAATTTGTGTAATATTATATATATATATATATATATATATATATATATATATATATATATATATATATATATATATATATATATATATATATATATATATATATATATATATATATATATATATATATTTATATGGTGTTGCTATTAAAAATGTATGCTTATTTAATTTATTATCATAGAAACAACAAGAGATGAATAAAAACAAGGAAATTATAGTATTAGACCCAAAGAGATCAAATGCCATCAACATTGGAATGACAAAACTGCCGCCGCCACGGTCCATAAAAACAGCTATATTAAAAATGGATGCTACCATTATGAACCGCGAGGGCATTGAAAAACTGCTTACCATGTTACCAACAGAAGAAGAGAGGACGAAGATCCAGGAAGCCCAAGCAGCCAGCCCAGATTTGCCACTAGGTAGCGCCGAACAGTTCCTTCTGACGTTAGCCTCGATTTCTGAATTGCCAGCTAGGTTGAAACTATGGGCATTTAAGCTGGATTTTGAGAACTCTGAACGGGAAATTGCCGAACCACTGATGGATCTTAAGCAGGGGTTTGAGGTGTTGCGTGTAAATAAAACATTCAGAGGGATTTTAAGTACTCTGTTGTCCATCGGAAATTTTCTGAATGGTAACGAAATAAAGGGGTTTCAAATAGAATATCTTGCGAAAGTACCTGAAGTTAAAGATACGGTTCATAAGCATTCACTCCTGCATCATCTCTGTCACATTGTTATGGAGAAGTTTCCGGATGCTACTGATTTATATTCAGAGGTAAGCAAATTTATTTTTTAACAGTATTATAATTTAACTGTGCAAGTGGGAATCTACACACAGGATTAGCTATTTTACGTAACTCCATCCGAATTTTTTTTCTCGGCTCGCAGACTTTCCGGAACTCATCTGCGGCGTACACCGCAACTTGTCTACTCATCCAGAAAAATATCTTTTTCCCGACCTGTTATGTGAACACTTCTAATTTTGAAAATAAATTTTTGTACTTGATTTTTAAATTAGGAAGTGTCACTTTAAGTGTAAATATAAAAAGATGTATAAAATCGTTGGAAAAATTTTGAAACGATGACGAACGTGATAACATTAAAATAATATAGGCAATTTAGAAAACAAAAATAGTGAGCTCTTTAGGAAAATTTTGTGTAACTCGTATTACTTTGCGCTGAGCTCGCTGACTCTCAACCCGTAATAATTTCACAAAAACTCATGTCTCTCAACTGGTTATATAATATCTTATATTGATATTTAAAGTCTAAAGTAAAAGGCACTTTACAAAACTTCAGACTTTGGTTTTGAGTCGGAAGTAGCGCAAATAGGTACGAGCTTTAGGCAGTTTTATGAACATAATTATCAATTAATTCCTACCTTATCTAGCAAAATTATTACTATTATTAGTGCTAACGCATTGGAGGCGACTTCCTGGCTGAAATTATAGTTTTTAACGTATAGGTATAACCGTCTACTACAAGAGAAAAAATTAAAGTATATCATAGTCGTAATTATACAGTAAAGTAGGTATGTATTATTAGTGTTTATGTGTGTATGAATACAAAGTTTGATTACTAGAACAGCAGAGCATGGGCGCCGACTTTTTAAAATTTCAGAGGGTACCGTTGTTAATGGCGGTATGTGTAAGTTATAATAAATTGTAAATGTAAATACCTCTAATAATAAATAAATCCGTAATTTGTTATTTTAAATAATTTATTTAAAAAAAGTGAATATACACTAGTGACTAATAATAGTCAATATTACAGTTTATAACAAAAAATAAAATGATTTTTTATATTATTTAAAGCCCAAATAAAAACATAAAAAAAAATAAACTTCTGACATTTTTTTTTTGGGACGCAAGACCCTTTCTTTATTATGTTATTTTTTTTTAAATAAAATCTTGTAAAACTCATTTTTCGCCCGTCGTTACAAGGTATAAGAAATTTCGTGTTGCATTTGCACTAGTACTTGCTAATTCAGAATCATTAATTGCCTATAACATCATTGGTATCAACGGTTAACAACATCAATTATTGTTAATCTCCTGATTTTCATCAATTTCCTCAAATATGAGTTATGTTTTACTTCATCTGCACTTGTTATATTCTTGGCGGCAAATTCGAAATAATAAATACATCGGGTGGGTGTAATGTACTCAAATAAATGAGTAAACCCACATATGTGTTTATTAAATAGACCGGGTATAATTCCTGTCAGATCACAGATTCATAGGCTTTTATGTTTTTTGTTAACATTGTTTTCTCTACGACGTTTTGTTGACAGACAAAACAATTTCCTACGTAGCTACTGCCTAATAAGATAGACAGTTTGGTCTTATTTTTCACAAGACAAGTAAAAAATTCGCGCTTGGTTTTAAAAAGTATTACATTAAATGTCAAAAACCATATACAGCTTTCCACTAACACCGAATCACAACACTGCATTTCACGCGCGTTTCTCCAACCAAGTTAGCGTCATCGGGATACGATTATAGCATCATCGGAATGTGATAAAGTTTTTAAAAATAATAAAATTGTTCTGGAAAGTTTTGTGTGAAAACTCCTATAAAGTAGCACGAGCTCGTTGGCGCCCATACCACAAAAACACGTTACACGTTACATAAAAATCATTATTTTCATCTCCTTGGTTTTCTAGATATTATAAGGTTGTTCTTTTAAATACAAAAATATATAAATATAATTGTAAAATTTTTGAACACATAGATGTACTTAATATTAACAGCCCCTGTCAACTTGTGCAATATTTTGAATCCATCCCATCCCATATTTACCCAGATAATCTGATATCCGTCTGTCCGAAACCTAAATACAATACTCACTACCGTTTTATTGCGGTAACCATTACTGTCCGCTACTGCTTCGGCTATTACCGTTATCGTCCGCTACTACTATTCGCACCGCTAGTATAATCTACCGCTAAAAACCTCTATTATCCTCTACTGCTGTAAAATCTCTATGACACGTCATAACCGCTACTATGTAGTCGTTAACATGCAAATATCTCTCGCCACATACATAATAGAGAAGGCTAAGTCAGATGCATATATGTATATAACAGATGTACTTGGTATAGAATGAAAAAAAAACTAGGTGTAGGTAATAAAGAAGATATATTACTTTAGAAGATATTATTTTGTTTTCTTGTGAATCACGTGACCTTGGTGGTTCCAATCTCCATTGCAGCTATCTATGGCCCCTATAGTGCCGCTTACGGCCGAGTGCTTCGTAGTCTTAATCCTGGATTAAATTTAAGACAGACTTATTTTGACACATTTACGTTGCACCGTGTATTAAAGCCCGGATTAATGCGTTAAGACCGACTTTAATTAAAGTCGTCAATTTCGAGGGCTTAAGACGGAGTTTAACGTTAAGTCTAGTCACAAATAGGATATGTTTCATTACTTTACAAAAATGTTAGGCATTATTAGGTATTTTATGCGCTATTTTATTGGCTTTTCCTATAGCATATTTTTTTCAATGAATATCCAAGCCATAGGGGACATATCCCATAAAGTAGCACGAGCTCATTGGCGCCCATACCACAAAAACACTCGTTACATAAAAATCATTATTTTCATCTCCTTGGTTTTCTAGATATTGAAGACTTTCCTGGTTTTCTAGACCTTGGGGGTTCCATTCTCCATTGCAGCTAAGGCCCCTATAGTGCCCCTTATGGCCGAGTGCTTCGTAGTCTTAATCCTGGATTAAATTTAAGACAGATTTATTTTGACACATTTACGTTGCACCGTGTATTAAAGCCCGGATTAATGCGTTAAGACCGACTTTAATTAAAGTCGACAATTTCGAGGGCTTAAGACGGAGTTTAACGTTAAGTCTAGTCACAAATAGGATATGTTTCATTACTTTACAACAATTTTAGGCATTATTAGGTATTTTATGCGCTATTTTATTGGCTTTTCCTATAGCATATTTTTTTCAATGAATATCCAAGCCATAGGGAACATATCCCATGAAGTAGCACGAGCTCGTTGACGCCCATACCACAAAAACACTCATTACATAAAAATCATAATGATTTTTCAATGAATATCCAAGCCATAGGGGACAGTGATTTAATAATTAGAGATATTGTGGCAAGATGGCCCGGTAGCGCTCATGATTCTTGATAATACCCACCATCTTTAACAATAATAGCAGAATTAAAGCAAGATTTAAAAAGTGGGAATTTAATAATTATACACATATTTTACATATATATATATATATATATATATATACAGGACAATGCATACTCCTCTGGGTCTTTGGGCCAACATAACATCATTTGGATTTGTTAAACCATATATAGGTACATAAATTTTGGTATTAATTATGAAATTAATTAGAAAATCGTCAATTCCAGAAAAATCTCTACAGGAGCAGGGTCACCACTGGTCATGTATCTAGATTTCCTTTCATCAGCAATTTTTTGCCTCAAAATTATTTTGCTTTTTAAACCGTTTTTTAGTGACCTTTTGACCTTTTTACCATATTTGGAGACCTCGTATCTGTTACGATTTCTACCCACGCCCTGTTTCCCCCTCAGATGTAATCCCATCAATCTTTATATTTTCAATTTCATGTTTTTATTGAAATTGAAAATAATGCAATTGAAAATATAAGAGTTATTTTTCCTCAGGAGTAAAGTTTAAACAATGTTTGCTTCTTACTTTCATCTGCCATGATTTGCTGGATAAATGTAGATATTAAAGTTGTATCTTTATAATGTATAATGATATTACGATCTTCGACCATACAGAGAGAAGATATATTGATGCAAAATTAAATACCTACCTTCGAATATTCAAATTGTAATTATTTTGCTGTCAATTTTCACGAAATTTTTCAACAAAATAACCCAAAAGCGTCAAAAGTCACTAGGCGTTCGACTTAAAAGGCAACGTTGCCACATTTTAACTGGACTTAGTTAAGTCTTTATGAATTTGTAACGGTGCATTTGAATTAAAAATAATCCTGACTTAATATTTTAAGTCGACTTAACTAAGCCCAACTTAACGTACAATCGGTGCACTCGGGCATTATAGGGCCTGTCAACTATAAAAAAAGTAGACTGGCGCCCGAAAAAATTAACAGAAACCGGTAAGAGCGTGATAATAAGCAACCTTCCCCTACCCAATTGCACGTGTTTAATCCGAATAGCGTAAAAATAAATAATGAGTAGGTATAACAAAACATTCGAAATGGCAACAAAAGAATTCTCAGTTTAAAGAAAGAGTGAACATTGTTTTTTTTTGTTTCTGTTTCTGGGGTTGTGTTGCACATTAATTAATGCAAAATAGAAACATGTACACACAAAAAAATGGCCTGCGAAGAAGGAGGACTTTTAGTATGTTGAAAGAACTGTAAGGGGATATCTACCAAAAATTTGCCCCAATCATTGTTTCTATGTCAAATTCCTAGATTAACTGGGTTAATGTTTAAATTAACTTACAATGTAATGTCATCACTTTAACATCGCTTTGCTGCCTTCCACGTCCCACGTCTTTTTAGTTAGTTTAGTTAGAATGAATATTCTTAAGAATATGCTCATTTGATACTCTGTATAATTCAAAATTACTTTATATTCAATTTTTCCCATTTTGGTTCCCACTTTTATGATATGCACGGAGTTTAAAACGGTTGAATATATGTTAGCATCTAGATTCAATCTCAATTGAATTGAACTGACTGTTTCGTTTATCTATAGCAAACTAAATTCAACAGTGTAATCTTGGCTATATATTTATTAATTAATGATAATTCCACCTAATTATCACTAAATTTTGTTTTGACAAAGCATTATATCACAATCACTGTATGTAAATTCGCCCCTTATCAAGTTTTTGAATATCCCTACAAAACAAACTTTTTTACAGATTGGTGCTATAACGCGAGCTTCCAAAATTGATTTTGATGAGCTTGCTCTAAATATACACAGATTAGAAGTGGATTGTAAAGCGTCATGGGATCATTTAAAGTTAATTGCCAAGCATGATGGATCCACAATGATGAAAGTGAAAATGTCTGATTTTTTATCAGACTGTGCAGAAAGGATAATCCTTTTAGGAATAATACACAGAAGAATTATAAATAGGTATTGTAAATATAAAAAGAAAATTCCCAAATTGTTTCTATTGAATTCTAAAATATGTTTTAGGTTTCACAAATTTTTGCTTTGGTTGGGAATTCCACTACATCAAATCTCAGATACAAAACCAAATGAACTTTGTAGAGTTGTGTCAGAATTCGCTTTGGAATATAGAACTACAAGGGAAAGAGTGTTACAGCAGTTAGAGAAAAAAGCCAATCACAGGGAAAGGAATAAAACAAGGGGAAAGATGATTACAGATGTAAGTTGATTATGAATATTAAACAGATACTTAAATTATTAGGTAAGTCATATAAATACCCATAGTTACTACTTCATTCATTCCAGATTGGTAAGTTTCGGTCAAAGGAGGATCGAGCTGATGCAGAATTGCGCCAACTTCTTGGCAGTGATATTTCTGATGTAGAGAGTATGCAAGGTACATTACCTTGGAGAAGAACTCGCCGAGATGGTAATAGGTCATTCATGAATTCAGCTAATGGTAATTTAACTGATGGTGATGATGAGATTCTTGAGAGTTTAGTTAAAACTGCTACTAAGGGATCTGCTACAAGAACGGCACCTAGGGAAAGGAAGCGTACTCGACATGCTGATAGAAAATCTCGTAAGTATATATTTATATGATAGTAATGAGTAATAATAATAGTCCAGTCACTATGTATTTAAAATAAAAGGTCCGTCACTATTATAATATCATCACTAATAATAATATACCTTACCTACCATCTTGAAGTCTATGTGTATTATGGTATATGGTTATATTATGAATCATTATGTTTATTAATTTTAAAATGTTAACTACATTTAATTCATTTTGCATGCAGTGAAGCGTTCTAGAACAAGGGAGAATAATCCATTTGGTAGCAGAGATTCTCCATAAGTACACAATTCGGTATGTCGCTGTGAATAATTGTGTGGCATACTTACTTGGTTTATACCTATATAACACGACTTCGTTGTTGTTTTTTGCATAATGCATGTAGGCTTTTTACTTCATTTACCTTAGAGAAGCCTCAATTAAAGCCACTACCTACCACTGTTTTGTATATTTGAATATCCCTATACTGAATAGAATTATTAGAAGTTGATCGTACAAGTTCTTTTGATTTCCTTGACGGTCTTCCGAATGATGTACGATTTATATACTTAAAGCCATTAATATTTTGACTTCTATTTGGTAATAAGTTACATAGAGACAGTTTCATGTAACATTCTTTTTGACAACAAAGACATTCAAGGATAACAACTACCAAGTATTTCACTTTGGAATATAATTATCATTTTTTGAGTTCTTTGCTAATTGTTATCCTTGAATGTAAGTCTATGATAATGTGAGTTGAATGTTGAATGTATACCAAAAATAATGTCACATGAAAGTGTCAGTATGGGACAGTATTTCTTCCTATCAATGAGAACATAAAATGTGAATATCTTTAATAGTGGAGGCATTGAAGCGTTTTGGGTTTGTTTTTTTTTACTGTGCACCGAATTGCATGAAATTTTGGAATTAGGCTCATCATACCCTGAACTTCAAAAGTGAAAATGTCCCGAACTGAGCCGGCACCCTGGGGAGGGTTGCCACCCCTTCTCGGTGGTGTACATTTTTTTTTTCAAAGAAACCTCAGATATTGATAGAAGGCCTCATTCTAAGCAAAAAATGTTCTATAAAGTTTTTCAAAAAACTCAATACTTTTCAAGTTATTGGAAATTGAAAATTCGAAATTTTTTCACGTTTTTCATTGGTTTTTTGCAAATATCTCCAAAAATATGCATTTTAACAAAAAATTTATGTAAACAAAATTGTTGTAGATTAAAAAATGTACAAATTAGTTTTTTATAAACTGTGCTAAGTGCAAAATTAAGCGAGATAAGGTCAAAGCCTTTTTTTATTTTGCCTGAAATTTTATCGATGTGTTCAATGCCATCTAGCGGCGAGCAGATATATTTTATGCATTCTATTGAAATAGGATTTTGTAGTGCTTGAAATAAGCTTTAAAATGAGCACTGTTAAAAGTCTTTTGCACCTAAAATGAGTGAGCTGTAATGAAAAAAAGGGGAATATCTAATGATTTTTTTTTAAAATCGATGGGTTTCATAAGTGCCATTTCCACCAAAATTAAAATTAATCGTATTCCGTCTAGAATTAACTTTAGTATAAAGAGTTTGATGAATTCTATCAGTTTGACTGCTTTTAAATACGTATTTTTCAAAAAAATGACGATTTTAGAAAAAAATAATTTTTAAAAAAATCACCTTTTTTTCATAATATCTCAAAAATGATGAAAGATACGTGAAAAAGTGTAGTGGTAAAAAATTTAGGTCTTTTTCTGACAAAAAATTTGTTTTTTTTATTTCTACCACACAAAAATTGACGGAGATATGATTGTTTAAAGAGCGCGCGGTAGCGCAATCACAGCCCCTCTCAAGCCCTTTGACCCTTCACCGTTTCAAAATAAAAGGTTTTTCACTATACATTGTAATTGAAAATATACATTGAAAAAGTTGTAGCTCTTTAAATTACCTTTAAAATGCTTTTTTAGAAGTTGTGATAGGATCAAAATTGAAGGAGTTATGGTCCAAAAACTAATCGTATTTTTTTCTACCTATTAAACTGAAAATTTCGGAGTGTGAATTTTTGTAGCAAAGTGAAAGTACACAGTAATGGAGACCCAAAACTGTTGTCTTATGTATATATATACATATTATGGCACATATTTTGGAAACGAAATATTTTTTACTCTATAATTAAATTTTTTTTAAATGTGTAATTCAATGTTTTAATTTAGGGTCGTTTTAAGGGTTGAAAAGATTGAGAATATGATAGTCATTTTCGAGAACGTGGAATAACATTTAATTCCTTTTTATTTTATCAAAAGTAATTTTTTTAAACAATTTTTTATCAAGGGGTTGATTTGAGGGTCGAAAGGGGGTTGACAATTCGATAATTAAAATAGAGAACATAAAATATCATTTACTCTATACTTAATCTTTTTATGTCATACCAAATTAATTTTTTGTGATTTTTTCAATTTAGGGGTTGTTCGCAAGGGTAGTAAGGTTTTCAAGGGGTTGGAAATGATTTTAATATGAAGTGATTGTGTTAGAAAATACTTTACAATTTCACCCTTTAATATTAGATGCGTTTTCTAGCGATAAAATGGCTCAATGTGAATTTTTCCATTAAGGGGTTGTTTTTACCCCTTAAAAATCATAGGCGCAGTTCGGGTCATTTTCACTTTTGAAGTTAAGGGTAAGATGAGCTTAATTCCAAAATTTCATGCAAATCGGTGCACAGTAAAAAAATTCGGAGGTAAGACCCTATTTTACGCTATATAATTCTGAAGCGCTTCAAGGAAGGCGAAATAATTTGTACATCTTCTAAATTATTCTATTCAGTATATAATAGTGTTTCAATATATAGGCATTTATTTATTTTGGTTACTTTGTTCCAAATCTCCCATTCCACGATACTATGTATTCTTGTTTATTTCTCTTTTGATATGTCTTTGTGTATATTTATTTCAAATCCTTGCAATTGTAAATAAAAATTAAATGTTGCTTTATAGCTACAATTGGTGCATATGCATGTTTTGTTTTTTCATTTCTAATTTGTTTGTTGTGGTAGACGAGACGTAGATTATGTGACGAAAAAAGTATCGAGTTTTAAATTGTGGCAAATGTTTTGCGTGTTGAGGTGGTATTTTATTCTGGCTTGTTTGCATGTCTCAAACAGGAAAAATTCGTTGTACATTATATTATCAATGGTTTTCTTACTTTTCAGTTCGTAGGACACTGAAGAATGGACTTTCTGAAGAAGAGAAGAAGCACCTCTCTGCATACATCAAGGGATATTAATGCATATTAAATAAAAACCAAATGTCCTGCAATAATAATTTTTATTTATTTAACCACTACCACATCTGAAAGATGTAAAATTTTGTATACTGACTTTGTTATGTGATAAATGTATGGCTGCTCACTCATCTGTTGTTTTGTACTATGTATGCATAGGTATAGAATTAAGTTTAGTAGATATTAGAATTAGTTTTATTTATTATTATTTGTAAGGGATGAGGAACAGCTGTTGAACTGTATTTATAATGTGCCTTTCCCAAAATGGCTACTAGTCTTGGTTTTACTCAATGAATTAGTTTTTTGTTTTCCTTTATCATGTTTAATTGCCTTTTTCTTGTAGCTGTTATTAAACAAGACTCTTATGACTGTTTACAACCCGCCTATTTACTAATTTAAGGATTTTTTATTTCATTTTTCATTATTGCTGTGTTTATGTTATTATCAATTACGTTTTCATTTGTTCAAATAAATTGTATAATACATCAATTTTGTTATAATATGTTTTTTTCTTTGCTACAATCAACTTTCTCCCATAGTCTTACTCACTCGAGGTACACATAAATAATATCCAGTCAACCGTATAAAGCACCACATGGCCACTCTCTCCTAGTTGCCTCATGCAGTTTTTCTCTTCATTATCCCAGGAGTGGCCAACAACGAAATTTTGTGTATAACAGCCCAGATAGCGCGCCCGCGTCAAAGTGATTGGACGTCGTTCCCAAGTGATCCTTGGTCGTAGACGTCGGCTGAAGAAAATGTGACGATTTAAATAGGAGCACTGCAATAAGAGACAAATCATGTAATAAGAGATATAACTGATGGGTAATCGACAACAATTAAATATCGATAGAGATTAAAAATGTTCACACTGTGACGCTCTCCTTCTCTTTCTGGTTCGGTGCTTAGTTTTTATCTCAAGCGTCATTGTCTGTTTATTGTGCAGACAGATCACTTTTCCTTATAGGCGGTTCTGTAAGGGCCAACAGTAGCTGCGAGTGGAGATCACCAATAATTCCAATGTTTTTAATATTGATATCAATAACTGTCCCAAATTTCATCGATTTGCAATGGGATTCAGGCGGTCGTAGGTAGCCCGGATAATTAAAAGAAAATTGTAACTCGTAAAGTAGGCCTCGGCGCATAAATTCGCTTTCAGGGACTGTTTGAATACTGTCATCAATAACTGTGCCAAATTTCAATGACTTGCAAAGGGATTCTGGGGGTCGTAGAGAGCCCGGAAAATTTAAAAAAATTATACCTCGTAAAGTAAGCCTCAGCCCATAAATTCGGTTTCAGGGAATGTTTTTAATATTGGTATCAATAACTGTGTCAAATTTCATCAACTTGTAATGGGATTCAGGGGATCGTATGTCAGCAGCCGTTGTCGAAAGCTTCGAGGAAAGCTGCCCTGCGACAAGCAAACCTTCGAATGCTAAACATCCCTGGTGGAATAACACCCTGGAAAAACAAAAAAAGTTAGTTCGTGGGCTTCTTAGGAAAGCCGAACGTAACAAACATCCTAATGACTGGGAAGCCTTTCATAACTCCCAGCGCGAATACAAACGTGCTCTTCGAGTGGCACAGAGAGAAAGCTGGAGGAAATTCTGCACTGGCATAAATGAAATGCCGGCCGCAACACGCCTCTACAAGATCCTATCTAAGGACCCTAATGCCAGGATTGGCGCACTAGCCTATCCTGGTGGTGGGTTCACCTCAACTGCAGGGGAAACGATGGAGCTCTTGCTCCAGACGCATTTCCCGGACTCACGGCAGAGTAATGACCACTTGGATCCGAGCGCAGGCCGGGACCAATGGATTATAGCACTCCCAAGAGTAGTAACGTTTGAGAGGGTAATCTGGTCTGTTAAGACCTTTCCCCCTTTCAAATCGCCCGGTAGGGACGGAATTTACCCGGCCCTACTACAATATGGATTAAGCACGCTAGCGCTGTTCCTCGTCAGGATATTCAGATCCTGCTTGGCGCGGAGCTATGTTCCCTCGTTATGGAGGGAAGTGAAAGTTGTGTTTATCCCAAAAACAGGAAGATCGGACTATACCGACCCAAAGTCATTTAGGCCAATAAGTCTTACGAGTTTTCTATTGAAGACACTGGAAAGGCTTATTGACCGATACCTAAAGGAGGAACAACTTGCAATGCGGCCTCTCCACGCACATCAGTACGCTTACCAGAATGGTAAATCGACTGAAACAGCATTACACCACCTTGTTCGCAAGATAGAAGGGACACTCGAAAATAAACGAGAGTCACTTGGTGCCTTCCTAGACATAGAAGGAGCGTTCGACAACACCCCCTTTGATGTCATTCATCGCTCCTTAGCTCAGCGTGATGTGGAGCCTTCCCTATTGGGTTGGATTCGATTCATGCTTTCGCAAAGGAGCATCCAAGCAGAAATGCATGGTCATAAACACACAGTGGTTGCTAGTCGGGGCTGCCCTCAGGGAGGGGTTCTCTTCCCCCTACTGTGGAGCCTTGTAGTGGACAGCCTACTGTGGGAATTAAATGACGCTGGTGTGTATGCACAGGCCTATGCAGATGACTTGGTCATCCTATGCAGTGGAACCAGGGACAATTTGCGTGGCCCTATGGCTAGGGCCATAAGAATAGTTGAGAACTGGTGCCAAATAGCTGGCCTAAGAATAAACCCTAAGAAAGCTCAGCTTATGCTATTCAGCAAAAAGAGGAACCAAGAAAATCGACCAGAGATTACTCTCTCTGGTGTGGTCCTCACCTACCACCAGACGGTGAAATATCTAGGTGTTCACCTCGATGCTAAACTGTCTTGGCATGATCACATATCATGCAAAATCAGGAAAGCAACGTGTGCACTGTGGACGTGTAGGAGGGCCTTTGGTGGAAGCTGGGGTCTTAATCCCAAGGTTCTCCACTGGCTCTACTGCACTATTGTTAGACCAATTTTAACTTACGGGGCCATCGCGTGGTGGCCTTGTGTTGAAAGGAACTCAACTAACAGGCAACTGGACAGGGTCCAGAGACTTGCGTGTTTAGGGATGACTGGAGCATTGAGAACGGCTCCCACCAGAGCTCTGGAGGTGCTATTAAATCTCATGCCACTACAAATATTCATTAAATTGGAAGCCATGCGTGCGGTATATAGACTGCGCACGCTAGACCAGTTACAGGTGTGCTCATTCGGGCACTCTCGCATGTGGAACTGGGCCACCGAACGATGCCCGGTTCTACTCATGAGTGGTGATCATATTCCCACTAAACTATATCCCTCGAACTTCCTGGAGGTCGTAATCCCTGACCGCGAGGAGTGGGGGATAGAGAACACCCCGATGGCAATCCGCAACGGAACCAACTGGTATACGGATGGATCCAGGGCGGATGGAATGTCGGGTGCCGGAGTCTTTTCTGACTCGGAACAAATAAGTAAATACTTTGCTCTGGGTGCACATGCTACTGTCTTCCAGGCCGAGTTATTTGCGATTCTATCCTGTGGGCTGGAGCTGCTAGCTGGCCCACAAAGAACTGGTAGAATCAATATATGCTCCGACAGTAGAGCTGCCATCTTGGCACTTAGTGCCGTTGAGGTGCGCTCAAAACTGGTTCTGGAATGCAAGACCGTCCTCTAGACGCTCTCTCAGAGGAATAATTTACGCCTTGTCTGGGTCCCAGGACATGCTGGTGTACCGGGAAACGAGAAGGCCGATCAACTAGCCAAATTAGGCACTTTAGAGACACCTACTGGGCCTGAACCCTTCGTAGGGATCTCCAGAAGCACAGCGGTTCTCTCAATGAAGACTTTAGCCCAACAAATGTTTCAACATTGTTGGACAACTGCTCCAGGCATGAGACAGGCTAAAGAACTCCTCATATCTGGTCCCGACGCTGGGAGGACCAGACAGCTGCTGAAATTAAGCAGATGTAACTTAAGAACAGTGACAGGCCTACTGACCGGTCACTGCCACCTAAGACGACACCTTTACATAATGGGTCTTGTGGAAGACCCTGAGTGTAGGGGATGCTTGGAAGATGAGGAGACAGCAGGGCATGTTCTGATGAATTGCCCCGCTTTCCTGCATACACGTATGCAATACCTGGGACAACTGATGCTGATGCCCAGGGACTTTAGAGAGCTATGTCCCAGCCGCCTCGTTGGCTTTATTAAGGCAACTGGACTGGTATAGCTCTCGAAAGGCGGGACGTGACGGGCCCTTACTGAGGCCTATACGTCAAAGGGCAGAGCCCCCGCCAATCTCAATCAATCAGGGGATCGTAGGGAGTCCGAAAAATTGTAAAATATTATAACTCAGAAAGTAAGCCTCGGCCCATAAATTCACTTTTATGGAATGTTTATAATATTGATATTGATAACTGCGCCAAATTTTATAGACCCTCAAAGGGTTCAGGGGGTCGTAGGGAGCCCAGTATAGCCGTGTAGTTGTCCCCTGATCTCCTGATCCGGAAAGTTGTGGTCTTAAAAATGAAATTCTCTATCCAACGAGAGAATGGACTTGCTTTGCGCATCGGCGACTAAAGAGGAGGGGCTCTGTAACGAGCTACGCAGGACCGTCATTCGATGAAATAAATTCGTAAGTAGGTGAAATAAATTTTATTTTGAAAACATGAAAACATTTTATTTATTTAACATATATTTATTATAAATGTATGAGCGTTATGAAAGTAATATAAACCCTAAATATTCCTAAAATAGACATTTTATGATATTTTAATTTTTTTAAATTTTTTTTAATATTTAGCTACAACAATAGTACATTGTTTCATATAATTATAAATTTGAATTAGTCTGTATCGTGCTATCAGAATCACTTTGACCATTTACGTGAATTATTAGTGGTGGGATTTCATCGATTAAACTGTCAACAATATGGTCAAGTTCCCAAAACCTATGTTCTTCCTCTATAATGTGACGAATGTACTTTTCTCCTTATAGCAATTTTAGTGAAATCGTCGATCTTTTCTTTAAAAGACTGACAGCTTTTTTTTAAATTTGGTTCCGTTACCTGACCGGTTCTATTATATTCTGCTAAAATTTTTTTCATTGTAGTTTTTCCAATGCCCGTTTGTTTGGTTAGTGTTAAAACTGTCTCTTCGTACGACATTTGCGGATTGTCTTCCTTTAATTTCTTATATAAATTTATTATAATTATTTTTTGACTTAGATGCACGATCTAAAATTAAAAACAAAAATAAATCATTGACCACGGTTACTGGTGGTGAATAGTATGCGTATTAAATAAAACATATTTATTATTATATTTCTTTACCTGGCCTCTTTTATTCTTCTTAATTGGCGATAATGGTGGATTTATCTCGTCTCTGGCTGCTGCCATTCTTATAATAGATTTAAAACTTATTTCACAACCGTAAACAACACAACTAAAATAACCGTACTTGCGAGACTACAAATACAAACTGTGAATAGGTAGGCAGTAGTAGGTACTTTATATAATTAGGTACCAGGTAGGTATCGGACCCAGGCGCCGGCCCTGGTTGCTGAGCCAATTAAGACGTTGAGGGCGTTGAACTAATGTTCTAAGGGGCGGAGATCTGACCAAAACAGACGAATTTTCGCTCGAGTGCAAGTCCATTCTCTCGTTGGATACAGTATAGTCTGTTGACGAATATCGTTTTCATCGAAAAAGTCTCAAATTAGGGAGTTGCCTCTTTAATGTACATTATTTCTTATTTCCATATCATGGTCCGCACGAAGCATGACCAGTATTTCGTTTTTTTTCATACCCAGGTTGATAATATTTTATTAAAACACATCAGTGTCACACATCTCGATCAATCCCACTCAGAGATATAAAATCGTAATTTACCCCGTAAATTACAAAATTGTTTACCGTAATTCACAGTAACATACCCTTTTTTTATTACCGTGAATTACGTCATAAATTAATAAAGGCACATTTTGTTAATTTTTTTGTCTTATATTTTAAAATCGTAATATGTATACTCTTTTTGAAGTATCAATAATATATTAAGCACTAATTCCTGAATTTTGTATAGTAAACATACATTCATTATGTTAATTTTCTTAAAAAATTACAAAAAAATATCTGATAATTTACAAAAAGTTTAATTACCTATTTATTTACAAAAAATAAATGTATTACACCTGGCAATTTGATCCCACTACACGACTTCTTATAACATCTATTGCTTTTCTATTTATAAACAATAAGTGTAAATTTTACAATTAATAAGTGTAAATTTACAGTTGGTAAGTGTAAAATAGACACTTACTAAGTGTAAATTTACAGTTATTATCTGTAAATTGACAGTTAACAATTAATTGTCTTTCTACAGTTAATATCTGTAAATTTACAGTTACTGAATGTAAATTGCAATTGAAAGTAACATTTTGCCCTTCAGCGCTTTCCTATGTTTACCCTACTGAAGTCTAATATTATTTTCAAATTAAACTTATTTAAAATAGATATAATTTTATTTGTATACCAAGAATAATAATCATCCTATGATTCTACTTCCCCGAATTTTTAATAAATGAAATAAAACAATTTCATCTAATTTTTATTTTAAAATACAGTATTTTCTCATACGCTATGGCTATACACATATAATACATCATTATCTAATTTATTCCTAATTAGTATTATTAAGATAACATTCGTTAATTTATGTTGAATTAACTTTTAGTTCTAATTATTTACATGTTAATAAATATTATCTATAATAATACTTGTCCTACCATCATCTGTTGCATTTAATTTGCAAACAACATGAATGAATTTAATGCAATGTCTTTATTACACAATTGAATGCAACTTCTAGAGGTATAATGTAGTGATTATGGCTCTGAGCGATTCCTTTACACAGTTTGATGTTGCAGGATCTACCAGATATTTATATTAATTACAATAATATAACTAATCATTAAAATGTATAACTAAAATCTCTATTACCATATTATATATTTATTTCATCTTTAATAATTACATACTAACACATATTAGGTATAGTTATTTATGGTACAAGTGTGTTATGTTCTATATAAGTCACGCTGGAATACCGGCCTACAGCCTCGAGGGTTGATTTTTCCAAATGACATATATGTAACCTAACACATGAGCGCCATACAAAACATTATAGAACAGCACTGACTGCTTGAGGACTCTTCATAAATAGCAGCTAATATGTGTAAAATCCAAATTACCAAGGCGATTTTATGTTACTATGGTTTTTTAATATAATAAACAATATTACCATTCAGACGGCTTTTAGTTATATACTAATTTGCTGACGATAAATAGTGACTTTTTGATACTAGAAACCAGTTTTTAAATAAAAATGCATCACGAAGAACTTCCCCAAGAAATTTTTGATGATTCTCGGAGGCGGCCATATTGCATAATTTGCCGGAAAAATCTCGTGGCCCTTACCATAAGGAGTTCAATGCGTTTGAAGACTGTATGAAAGTTAAGCATGTTAAAGGTATAAATGAAAGTGTTTTGCTTGCTTACTTTCTTGAACTACACAAAAAATTTGTTGCATCATCATTATGGACCAAATATTCTCAACTCTTCAGCTTACAAAAACATTATGTTTATCTAATCATTAAGTATCTAATTTTGCGAAACTTCTAAGCGTTTGAAGACCAAGGCAAAAGATCACAAGCATAAATAGATCACACTTTAACGCAATGATATTAACAAGTTTCTGAAATAAGCATCTGATGGTGAATTTTTGCTCATGAAAACAGCTGTGATTATGGGGATTGCGGGAGCTTGCAGATGTGATGAACTAACTAATTTGAGCGTGGAAAATATTCAAGACAAGGATTCCTATTTCTATGTAATTATACCTTATACAAAGACCAAGAACCCAGACAGCACAAGTTCATTCAATGTACGTCCAATGGCCTATCAGTAATTTTTACGCATATATCCAATGTACGTCCACTTTTAATCCAGCTTACAAACAATGGACATCCAATGGATGTCCAGGTGTCACAAAATTCTGTATCCAATGTATGTCAATTTTTGGTCCACAAAAGGAAAATCATGCGAGATACTGGACATAAAATGGATCAGTTATGAACGTACAATGGACGCCCATGATTCGTCCACTTTACGGTTTAACCACTACCCATCCCGGCCAACCCTAAGCAGTTCCCCCAGTAAAACTACAAAATCGTCCAAAAAATCTTACTTTATTTATATTATACATATTATTATATAATATATTACATATATTATATTTTTCTATATTATTTCACTTTTCATTATATTCCACCATTTCTTTCCTTTGCTCTCCGCAACCACTGGACTCCGGCAATCGGTTTCAATACTCGTATTATTTAACAGAGTATACTTGCTTTATAGGCTCTACAGTATCACAAAACAATACCTACTAGGCACCTTTTTTAAACTTAAACCTTTATAAGCAAACAGAAATAAACTTTAAACTTTCTAGACGATGCGTAGCAAACTAGTTAACTAGTAAATACCGTAAACAGCCGACAGAAAGGGAAATGGCGTCACTATGCTTACGGATAATACGGCGTTGGGCCGTTAGGCGGTGCATGCGCTTGACGATGCGCATGCGATTTACATAGACTCATAATGGACTTAGAATGGGCATCTATTGGATGGAATCATACGTGTAACTCTGTCGTGTTGTCAACAAACAGGTAGGTATACGATTGACGCTGATCTTTTTAATTTTGTGGTCCAAAATTACAACTTTGTCAATTAGGGAATTTCAAACGTACTTAATATGGACATCCAATGGATGGTTTTTTACGTGCATCCATTGGATGTCACCAATCGTTATGTCCAATGTACGTACATTAAAGATCCATGGACGAATGGACATAAAATGGACGAAAGATGGACATCCATTGGGTGTTGTGTGCTGTCTGGGAAAAGTTGTAGTTTCACAATGATGCAGATGATATATTTTGAAGATGACCGAAATAAGCATTTGTCTGAATTGCCCTGTTATGTCAACAATAATTGTTCTTACTGCAGAAGGGAAATAGCGAACTGGTCCTTCCTTACATAGTGACTTTTTTTTAATATCAAAGCATGTGGGATCATAAACCTTTAGAATGTATTCTGCCAATATTTTCAAATTGTCTGAAGAAATTAATGTCGCCACATAATCACAATATTTTATTAGCAGTTGTCAGCCACCTGGAACTGGAATGAGACAAATTGCCAGGTTTCCTGGTTGCTAAATCACTTGATAATTCACCTTTGGAAATCACTGTACTTATTTCGAATAGATATTTGTGATCGGTAGGTACTCAGTTTGTTTACATCCACTTCTGGTAATTGTGTTGTAATTTTATAATAGGAAGCTGATCACATTGCTTTAACATTTTCCCTATTGGACCAGAGAAAGATTAAGATCCTGTTGTTTCACGATCTAAATGCTTATCCTAAGTGACTTATGTCGTGCAACTCATAACTCATCAACTCATTGTCGTGCAGCAAGAAGTGAAAGACTTGCAATTTCCAATTTGAAATATTTTCATCATTTCCTTACCGGTTTTCAAATTTTACCCTAAAATGTTTGTAAATTATTAAGTGTTTTTAGCTTTTTCTGGCTTCCTCTAATCAATTTAAAGCAATCATAAATAAGTTATTTTTTAATAACCAAAAATAAAATGGTGGCAAAAATACTCGTTTGTGGCGCATTTTTTCAAAAATTGCGGCTTTTCCGGTATGAAATTTTCGTGGTACGTGAAAAATTCAGAATCAGCGACCCAAAATACATAAAGTAAGCTATTTCCTGGAGTAGGTATGATAGAATTACACTATAACCTGAACTCTAGAACACAAAAATAGAAAGACCCATTTTAAAAAAAAACTTTTATTATAACTATTTCATTTCATATATAACAACATATCTAAAATAAAAATTATGATAACAATTCTTACTAGAGCAATAGTTGCGATCAAGCTAAAATCCATAAAACTTAAACATAAATAAATATGTAAAAAATAAATGTAGATTGACATACAAAAAAATATCTGAGCATAGGAATTTGCCAGATCAAGGCTGACCTATTATTATTATCAAGAATTTATTAAATAAAATCATTTTCTGTGGGTCCAGTAATTACTTAGTATATACCTGTAAATATATACCAATTACTTAGTATACCTTGTATATACCTGCCTACATTTAGTAACGTTATACTATCTCAGATATAATAATATTATGTTCACTAACACAACCTGCCCAACAGAGGATAAGTACTTAAATTAAATTTATTTTTATTATTTTACTATAAAAAACGGTAAAAAACGTTCAATGTATTTCTTAATAATTTATTCATTTTACTGGAAAGACCGATAAATCTAAACCTATTTCAGTCAGTTATAACTCGTCATGTTTAGGCCCCGAGAATTCATCATGGGATATGTATCCATTTTTGTCTTTATCTTCGTGTTGGAAAATTTCCTCCACTAGTTTGTCATGATCTGCCATCATATTCTTGACTTCTTCGCTGGGACTATCACCCTCGGCAGCAACCATTTGTTTTTTTAGATACTCGCTGACCTACAATGGACGAAATTTAATAATTAGATATGATGGTCCGGTCAAAGCTACAGAAAAAACCAAAAAATTAAATGGAACAAAAATAAAATACGGATATCAGGGGCATCCGTAGTTTTTAGATGAGGATGATTCCTAAGAAATAATGGTTATTTTATAGTTCGAAATGTCCCATATAAATTTAATTACAGGGAATAATAGTAACAACAACAAATCGTATAAACATATCCAATAACATCCAATAAGTATAAGAAAAAAGCCAGTCTGTTTGTAAATGAAAGATAGTAATAAATCCTATAATCAGAGGCGGTCTTGAGCGCGCTATTGTTTTTTTAAACAGGGCACATATTTTAGTTTGATTTATGATTATGATTTTATGACACTTTTTACAAAATTTTATGGCACATTTTATGACAGGACATTTATTTATTGCTGTAAAGCAAATAGTAGATCTGTCCATGAGGAATATAAAAGATGTACTCGTGGCTCGTTGGATTGAAAACGCAATAAAATTCTATAAAATCTGCCATATTTATGGCAAAGTATTTATACTTTTTAATTTTTTATCAAGTAATATTTTTTAATCCTTTTAAAACGTCTATCCTTTGGCAAGCTTTTCAAAAAGAACTCCGTAAAATTGTCCCATTGAGAAAAAATACGGCTTAGAATAGTTTTCAGGCTCAGACCACGACTGATGTGTGTTTGAGCATATTTTCCACCATTAACACCAGTGAATGTCGAAACCAGATTATAATATTGTTTTCTAGCAGCGCTGTATTTAAATAAGTGACTATCATGTGCAAAAGCATCAAAATCAAATTTAACATGACTTAGTATTTTCATAAATGCATGATCCAAATGATCCAAACTACAAGCACCTAAATTGATGATCTTCTTTTCGTATGTATCTTGAAAATGTTTCTCGAGTCTCTTGAAAAAGGACAAATTCACATTTGGTCCATCCACACTTATTTGTAACAAATACGTTTTAAAAACCATAATATTGAATACCATATGGTTTTTTAATCTAACTAGTTGTGGTGCAATTCATAAAAAATTAAGTATATGGTGTATCTATCATATCCACACAGAAACATTTTCTAAGGTGCAATCCAAAACTGTACTAAATATTTTACTTTTGTTTCACCCATTTGAATCGTTTTTGCAAGAGCGGAGTCTGAAAACATCGTCTGAAATAGTTTGGTGTTACCTTTATTACTTTGAAATGAATAATTGGAGAAAAAGAATTTCTGTGCCCACAATATTTGGAATTTTTGACATTTTCCTCATTTGTTAACATAAAATTGCCTCGATCTGGTTTGGTATTTCCTGCAGCATCCTTTACAAAAGTTCTTTGCTTTTTATTTTCCCGAGAATTTAATTGCCTTTTTTGTATGTCCAGCTGACTTTTCACAGTGTCATGAGCAGTTTATCATGAATTACCCTATTACATTTACCACCCTATCACTGTGAAGTCAACCCTACCGAATTATTATTGGCGCAGGTAAAAGGTGAAGTACTACGGAATAATACTACCTTTATTCGAATTCCTTGGACGAGTGATTGCAGATAAATTGCAGTTATATAAATCACCAAAGCTATAGTGTTGGAACTCGAATATTTTATTGACATATCCATAGAACCTAACATTATACATGAGTCGAAGATAGTTCGTCAGACGAAGAACTCTAATTTTACTGAATTGATTTTACACATTTGTACAACACTACATCGTATTTTTTTATATTTTACAATGAACTAAATCACAGATTTCCATAAACATAAATAATTTAAAATATTTCCACAATAATTTTTATACACAAAAAACTTTCATTTTACAAACAAAAAAAAGCCCAAAACCCGGCTATGAAATTCTGCAAACTAATGCCGACTGGTAATAAGAGAGCTGGGCCGATAGTCTGAAACGCATTAGACAAGGACAGATCACAATAGATCAACTAAAGCTTGTATACAGTTTCCATAAAACAGGTAGTAAACTTGAGAACTGAAACTGGAGGATTTGCTAATAACTGTCTGCAATTTATAGAAAATATTTTTAGATAATAGGCTCTCATTAATTTCTTTCATTTCTAAACAGACTATAAGCGCATGAGATTTTGGTTATATTGTGTCAATCAGCAAATAGTCCTTCTGACTCAACAACAAATAAGTATGTAAGTAAGCAAACAACAAATGGACAATTGACCCAAAATAAAATGTTATTTATAATTAAATGATACTTGCCAAGCATTAATGAATAAGCAAAAAAATAAACACAAAAGGAATACTTATGCAAAAGCAATGCGTTCTTTATAAGCATAATTTAAAACAACTGAACAGTTTTAAAAATGGAATATATAAAGTACTTGTTCCATTAAATTCTGTAAAGGCAATTTCTTTGAATGACAAGACGGCCTAAAGCTGGATTATATTTACAAAACCCCTTACTTCTTCGCGGCTTAGCTGATTGTCCTTGTCGCCGTCGATTTCCTTGAAAACGTTCGTGGTAGGTGCAGAATCTCCGATGTTGATTAGCTCAACTTCGAAGAACAAAGTGGCTCCACCAGGAATAACATTTCCTGCACCTCGGTCGCCATATCCCAAGCTGGGTGGAATGGTCAGTTTGCGCTTTTCTCCCACACACATGTCAACTAAGCCTTGATCCCAACCTTTGATGACTTGTCCGACGCCCAACTGGAATGTGAATGGTTGCTCGCGGTCCAGACTGTAAAGGAAAAAATATAGTTCAGTTTCTTTGTCCAAAATTCACCTTCCAGTGTATTCCACATGATAAACACTTCCACAAGCATTAGCTTATACTATGGAATAAGCATAAGCATTATACTATGGAATTACCCACTGGAGAAGTTTGGTCAACGGATGAAATGAATATAGAAAATGAAGCGTAAAAATAAAAAGTTTTAGTATGTGGTATATTAATGCTACCAAGAGTCCCACTAGTTTTTTATTTCGCGTTTTAGATATACCTAATATAAGGATTTTTGTAACGCCATATCCTAAAATGACATATATTTGACAGTTTCAATGAATCAAAATAATGTCATTATTGTCAAGTGTAAAATAAGGAAAAAACTGTGATAGTATATTATATAGCGCGGGACTGAAATAGCACTTTTAATGCCGAAGGTAATGTTTATGTTTATCATAATTTACCCGGGGGATTAAAAGTATTTCAGTCGCAAGTTATATACGAGATTTTTCGTACTTTCGAAATAGAAACGTATACAAAATATAAAAAAGCGCATAGAAACCTTTATAGAAACACATAATTATTATTAAGCATAAAGTGAGGCAAATATTGGTAGTCACTGATTCGTAACCATAGTAAATGTTCGTAACCATAGTAATGTTTCATTGTGACAAGATGAATTTGGAGACATTGTTATTGCTAGTGTCATGAGCTGGATTATTAGTGAAAAAGCATTAATTTAGTTAAATATTAAATCCCTAAAATACCTGCTACATTATGTTGTTGTAATTTTATACTTCCGGGATATCCGTCAATATTTAATCCCGGATGGACAGAAAGTGACAGATCAGTCTCTGTCATGAGGGAGTAAAGTTATTACTTCAGTCCCGGAGGTACGAAAAATATGTATTTATTTTTACTAAACTAGATGATAAATTAAAATAGTACATTACATACCGAGCGGGAAAGTACTCTATTTCAGCCGAGCGGCAAGGTAGTTTACCGAGGTGCGAAGCACCGAGGTAAACTACAGACGCGAGGCTAGAATGAGTTCCCGCGAGGTTTGTATACTATTTTACTCACAATCGGTTAGTAGTTTATGGATTTCTAATACTCACAATCTACCAATAATAATTTCGTTTCAAATATCTGTATCCATTTTCATTATGTGATAAGATGAATTATTTTAAGTAACCTGTGAGATCGTTGCTAGGTAACAAAGCAAGTTTGTTGAATCTGACATTTAGGCGATACACGACGCCATTAATTGTACATATAATCAAATTGTGTTTATTTTACAAAAATGTCTGATAGTGAATTTGAATGTACGCCACCAGAAGTGCGGGTAGCTGCAGAGAGAGCTACTGAAGGAATATTTCCTGAAAAAAGCAGGGAGAGGTATGAAAACACCTATGAACTATACAGTAAATGGTGCGTGGCTAAAGGTGTGCAGCATACCTCTGAGACGGTACTTCTTGCTTATTTTTGTGAAATAAGCAAACAAAGTAAAGCCTCCACATTATGGTCAAGATATTCGATGTTGCGAGCAGTATTAAACTTTAGGCATAATGTTGATATTAGTAATTATGCAAAATTGAAGGCATTTTTGAAAAGGAAGAATGTGGGATATCAAGCTAAAAAGTCAAGTGTTTTTTCTGAAGCAGACATCGATACATTTTTAAACAATGCCCCGATAAAATATCTTCCTCAAAAGGTAATTTTAATTTATTTAGTGCATATTAAATATATGTTATATTAAATTTTTTTAGGTTGCTTTAATTATTGGCATTTCCGGAGCCTGTAGGTGCGATGAACTTTTAAAAATGAAAATAAGTGACCTGGATATTTTAGAAAATCGAATTATAATAGTGATTCCTGTCACAAAAACCTACTCTTCCCGTACATTTGTAATTACAAAATCGGAATGGATAAATATAATAAAGCAATACTGTGACCTTCGTAATAACATTGACTCTGATAGATTTTTTTTACAAATAAGATTTGGTAAAATTAGACGACAGCCTTTTGGGCATAATGCTATAGGAAGTTTTCCCAAAAAAATAGCAAGTTTACAGGACATTGTTTTAGACGTACTTCAGCAACATTATTAGCAAATACAGGTGGAGACATCCTACAGTTGAAAAAGTTGGGGGGTTGGAAATCCAACACCGTAGCAGAGGGATATGTGGAGAATTCATTACATGGACAAATAAAAATTGCTAATATGTTGTCTCATGTAGAAAATCCAGAAACGTCGGCGTCTTCATCTATTTCTGAAACTCATAATTTTGAGCAACACGGTCTTACTTTAACCGTTAATAGTAATCATAATTCCAATGTAACTATTAATATTTATAATTCCAAATAGTTTTCTTTTTGTTATTGTTGTTGTTGTTTCTGAATTAAATAAACGTTGAGTGGATTCTATTCTTTCTAAACCATCTTTTAATCAAAAATGACATTGACATTTCCAGGTAATAAAAGTGACAGATACTAGCCGGGAAAGTACTTTCCCGGCTAGCTGGGAAAGTAAAGTAAGTAATAAGTCGCTTCCCGATTATTTCAAAGGTTAGAAATCCATAAATTACTAACCGATTGTGAGTAAAAAAATATACTTGAAAAATACTAAAGTAAAAAACTTCTTAACAGATATTACGAGTAAATGACACAAGTATGTGTACCGTAGTCATAAAACTTACGTAGCCTTGAGATAGGATTAATTCATGGACTACTACATTTTATACAACCCAATACATGAAATATTCAATATATTGGGAGCTCGGAAGTCATCCGGAAATTGAGTTACAACTTCTCAATTACCTATATTGAGTTACAACTCATTATAGGGATTAATTATATAAGTTTTTCTTCGGAACGATACCACAGATTGGACTATGCCCGCTTCGTTTCCCTTAAAAATTAAACATTTAGGCCATAATCTCCTATAATAGCGTAATTCTTAGCAGAAAAGTTTTCATGTTTTTTGCCGGTTCGCCTGATTATGTATTCGGGACCAAATTTGCTTCGGTATGCGAAATACTTGTTTTGCGGAAAATGCTCTCATTTAATCCCTTCAGAATAGTACAATTTTTACGAGTGGGTATATACAGTCTGTCTACTTCAAGTGGGCGGCTCAAAGTATAAAGAAAATCCAGCATGTAGTAGGAATACCAGATGGGGGGAAATACTTTAATTAATTTATTGTCCATGGCTTCTTTTCCATGTAGGTACTAATAAAATTCCAAAAATAATTTAAAAAAATTATACGGCATATACTTAACTCATTTAATGTAGGAGTTATAAATAAACTGAAAAGAAAATGGAGGAAGTTTATTTTCCACTATAATAAAGACTCCTATATAAATATAGCGTTGTGAAACTTTTGATTTAATCGGTGTTTTATTAATAACTTGGAAAGTAAGCCATGTGGAGTGTAATTTTTGTTCCTAAATCGGCAGTAAAGAACGACAAATAACCAGTAGAGTAAAATTTAATTATTTAACGGTTTCTTAAAAAACATAACGTAGGTACACGTTATGTTTCACACTAAAACAATAAAGTTTCTTTGTATCCCTCATGTGGTATACTTCAAAAATCCACATTCGTGGTAACAAGTTTAACTTTATAGTATACGGAAATTAGTCAAACTTATGCGGAATAGAAGAAAAAAATTATAATAAGCTGATATTTCTAGGATAGTTAGCATATGTGTGTAAGGATACATATCAAAAAAGTTCCCACCCCTAAGAGGTAAGCTTCAACCCTATCTCACCCCTTTTAAGGGCACCGCACTGGTTTTTTTACAATATCTTTTAAACGCTTTATCTTAGGGAAAAAACATAAGTATAGAAAAAGGTTTGTAACAAAATTCTCTACAAAAAAGGTTGTATAGTATGTATCGATTTTTCCATTACTTTTTATATTATTAAATCGTAAACTGAAGGGTTATACAAAAATGAAAGCCTCATTATATCGAATACGGTACTTAATCGAATACAATGCTGCCCGATAATATTTCAAATGATCAAACACAATCCTAACCGCCTAATTCATACACATGCTAGAGAGAGAGAGTTTCTTTTGCCTTTTGCCTTTGAACTAACGGCTGTCCCTTTATCTATATTTGATGAAAGAGGACTGATGAGAAAAACCACAGTCATCATTACATCAAATTTTCAATTCCATACCAGAACGTTCAATTAATGTCGCCAACTGTGAGTATGCAATTGATGGCGGAAATCTTATTCATCGAGTATGGCCGAGTCAGGGCACATTTAAGGACCAGCGACCAGCAACCATTTCCGGCGACCAGCAACAAGAACCTGAATATGGCAGATGAGATTCTGCCTAAACGTCTTCGTGCAACAAGAAGATGAGATGCACAGATGCATGGGAGAAGACTCTGAAAACATCGGTAAATACTATGCTAATAGCTAAATAAACCCTGCCACGTTATTGCCGATATACGTCCCGAGAGACTGGAAAAAGAGGACGAAAATTGCGGACTTCCAGATTGCTCTTTGGGCATAACATTAACTTTCCAATAGATGGGACTAAGACAAATAAACTGAGTTCATCAGTTCCAGTGACCAGCAACAAGAACCTGAAGATGGCAGATGAGATTCTGCCTAACTGTCGTTCAACAAGAAGATGAGATACATTGGAGAAGACTCGGAAAACATCGGTAAAAAATACTGTGCTAATAGCTAAATAAACTCTGGTCAGTCATGAACACTCGATGAAAAAGTAGTGAGTGAATATTTCTTTACCGATTCTTTGAGTTAGTGTGTGTGAGATAGAGAGAGCGGTGAGAGATAGAGAGAGAGGTATTGTACGTATTGGGTATTGTACGTATTGGCTTCAGAGCTACTATACGTGTCACACTTCACTTACCATAAACTGAAGTGTGACACATATGTTCTTGAATTTAAATGGTGTAGATTTCTCGAGGATATAGCATCAATCGTTGTTCCTGATTTAGCCGTGGAAATGTTCCGGTCGTTATTCATATCTAAAACGAATTTATCACGAAGAAGTGAAGCAGTGGCAAGGACGCATCCTCCGCAAAAGATCATCATCCATTTGGATCAGATTCGAAAGCCCAATCCAGATATATCCAGCAGGATATGCATAAGTAATATTGTATTCTGGTTAATTCCGATTCTGTTACGAGTTACGATCGTTTATACATTATAATAAAATTGCTTGCCGCTTGAGAACACTTGTGGGGGATCGTTGCCCAAGTCAAAGCTGGATTCGTTATCTCTGTTTCCCATTATATCAAAATTGCTTTCTGCTTTAGAACACTTCTGGGGGATAGTTTCCCAAGGCAAAGCTGCATTCGATATATCTCTTTCTCTCTCTCCCTTATATCTGTCATATGCTTTATCTCACTTGCGAGACGAAAATGTTATAAATTGTGTTGTGACGCGACCTTGAAAAATCACCCTCATGTGGTAGTGCATGCAAGTATTAACTTCATAAACATTGCTCCGATTATAAGCTATAAATTATAACTTTCATTCTGAACCATGATCTGCTACTATAATCAAAGCTTACCTATACCTACCATTTACTTGATTTAACACATTTATTGGTTTTAAATAATACTATATAAGCACTTTCGTGTGTGCATATTCGGACAGATTGGTCTACTTGCTGGTTTTGCATAAAAATTGTACATATGTGCCTACGTTAGCTGATGCTAGTTACCATACATACAGATATAATGACATTTGATATGAAAAGATAATTAAAAGTCTGAACTCTCAATGAAATATGCATAACATGGCAATTCGCGTAATAATGAATTTCGGGTTGACTGAGTGATGATATTGATACTCAGTAAATATTTACAATGGCTTTTGGTTGGTGAATAATAAACGTTACATTTTGCAGATGCAAGCTATTAACTGCAAAATTAAAAGTGTAGTATATGCAGAAGCAATTATTCCGCCCATAGTATGTCAATTTAATTTTTTATACGCAATTATGCTTCTCCGAACATGTATTTGCGGCTGATTCATTGTAAATTCAATTTAACAGGCTACATAAAATTTTACTGCCCCACCGGTGAAGCACCAAAACAATCAAAATTTTCGTATGGTTTGCCGTATAAAATTTTTATGTTTACTGCGCCTCATTTGACAGTAGACTACTCACTTTATAAATAATCTAAATATTTTTATTGTGCCATTTTCAAATTTTATCGGTAGGTATTACGTTATAGGAATAATGCGATTGCTACCCTATCCCATCTCTTTATTATATTAACGAATATTACTTATAAAATATGCTAACTATTTGAAGTAATGAGAGTCGAGTTTTTAGATGTGATAGTGCTTACTTATGTAATTATATTTTGCCTTAAATATAGTAGTTGTATACAATTTTTTCTAATTTTGACATTTAAAGTGATACTTTTCAAAACCCTTTAACGTTAGGACGTCTTACCTTTCACAACTAGTTACGAAAAGTAAAATATTACTCAACTGGTGTTGTGATAGTATATTACGTAACGAGAGCTGTAAATAACATATTACGCACAACTGTGAAATTCCACGAGGGAGTAATTGCTTTATAACTCGAGTTTTGTACTATACTTTATCGACGACAACATTTAATTAATATTAAACAGGTAGAAACGAGATAAAAAATATTTTTATTTACATTTTGTGATAATAATTATTAATAGTAACAGTACAATTATGAAAAACTGGTATGGCATTAGATGGGGCCATAGTGATATTATTGTTGAGAACAGAAGTTACAGAAGAAACCGCCAATGTGTAGTCATGAAACATAGTGGCCCCAGAGGATGAAGCCATATTAACATCTCTACCGGTGGTTTCATTTGACATTGCTTCACCACCACAAATAACACTTGAAATCTCTACCGCATTTTCAGTTTTGTTTTTGGTAACATTATCAACATAGCTTTCAGCGACTGCAGACGAGCGCCAACCACCATGCCTCTTCAGCGCTAGCAAATCACCTTCAGTATCCACAAGAATGGTGGCCGACGAGCGCCTAAAACAGTGGCCAATGTATTGTTTCGGATTCGCCAAACCCAGAAACTCGTGGTACAGTGCCGAGGTGATTTTGCGTGGTACAGTACCAAATTTATTTATCTCAACACATTGTTGGGTACATTTTTTGTATTGGTAATTTAGAAAAAATGGCAAACGTTTTGTATCTGCTTCTGAGGGACGTAAATTTATGTATTTCTTACACGTACCTACCATTTTTTAGACACAAGGAACGTTTGGTTTTTGTCTTAGAATCTGGGATTTTAATTATGAGTAATTTCCCAGTATCTTCTATGTCTTCAATTTTTTATGTTTCACAGTTCCTGCTTCCGCAGGCACCGCTAATACCAAATATTAGAATCACCTATAATCAAATATCAAAGTGGATTTTTATAGTTTACAAAAAATGTGATGGGTATCTCTGGTATCTTTGACAATAAAAAATGTCTGGTGCGTTTTTCAGAAATTGATTAATTTATTTTGGAGCGAGTGTCTTTGATTTTTTACCTCTGAAACCATCAGATTTTCTCTTCAACAGTGCCAGAATTTTTGCGTAACTTGAAATGTTCGTATTATGTCGATTATTGACTGTTACGTAACATGGAATACATAGCCCAAAGTGACGACGGTTTCATTTGCTTTGACAATTCATCAAAGTACGCCAACATTACGTTTTCGGGCAATGATTTGACATTATTTTTAAGTCTCCAGTCCATAAATCTTTGGTACACAAATTCATCACCTTTCACGCGGCAATTTTGGCTTTTTAGCTGATATCAGATGGCGTGCATCTTCCTCACTGTCACTAGCCATTTTATAGCTTAAATTCAAAAGAGTTAGTAGATAAAATGATATATTTTACTAAAAAGTCAATTTATCAATACTTATGTGGTAATGACAGTTAAAATTTCGAAAAACTGTCAATCGGATCTGACACCGCCAACTAGATCTAACGACAATAATTGCGAGAGCATGTGTGTAATGTTAAGTGCAAATATCCTCGCTGTGCGATTTTGCACTTTACGCACGACAGTTCGTAAGGACTGGCTTACTTAGTTTATGCGTTGCACGTAATCTAGCATTTACTATAGTGGTTGTAGATAAAGTTCATTTCATAGTAGATTATTTAGACCTGACAAGCTATGAAAGTGACAAACTGTCACACCGTTACGACCTACTGGATTGTTTTTAAACGTATAAAATTCAGCTTTCTTCAAATAAAATATAAAATTGGTGAAAATTAGAAATAATCTTGAATGAAACACGTTGGGAAACACTATTTTGTGTAACTCGCATCCTTTGGCACAACTAGCTAGCGCTCTTTCCGCAGAAATTTGCTCGTTACATAAAATAGTACTTTTTCCAACTAGTTACATAAATAGCTATTTTCTACAATCGCCTCAATAGTAGGCTTTTGCGCTTTCAATTCTCAACGCAAAGTACGCCATTTCCGATTATGACATAATTGTCATCCATTGCCGCTTTAAAGCGGCAATAGTGTCAATTCCCGCCCGCTTCTTTATTATAAAGTCCTTAGCAGGCGCTTTTGTCAGACAAAAATAACACATGAGAATGCAGCTAACAAAAAAACTTATAAAAATCGGTTCATATATAAACATATGTCAAATACAAACAAGAACACACTATATTAAGCGATTGTAGAAAAAATGTTGTATGTATTACGAGCACAAACTGCCATTGCCGCTTTTGAAAGAATACCGATAAATTTCTTTCGCAAGCGGCAATGCAGTACTTTGCGCTCTTAACACACAAATAACCATTCTCTTATATTAAATGACAAACTATGAGAAAAAAAGGTATATATACACTATCTAATATTTCAATAAGCTATAATTTAGGCAACGCAGAACAGTTCCATTATTTATACATGAGTTAACCAATTTTGTTAGAGGAATGATAATAATATCTTGTACGTATTTTATAATATTAATATTTATATACACATCTTTGCTCGAATTTCCATATTATTTAAAAAATCGCGCATTTTGATAAAGGAAGTATCAGAAAAACTAAGATTATTTCTATTTCGGTACTTGCTGTAACTAGAGCGATAGGATCAAGAGTAAGTAGGTTAAGTAGTAGTAGGTAAGTAGGTTACATATGTAAAATTGTGTTTTATCTAAACTATTAAATTCCTTACAATTAAAATTAGAATCACTAGTCTTTTTATTTTAAATGTTTGGAAGTATCTCAAGACGAATTGGAAATATTTACTACGGAAATATAAGACTCATTGGCATTTTTGAATAATATTAGATTTTCCTCCTAATATATACGTCTGTATTCTTTCACTCTTTTCTGTATTGTTCTTTTAAATAATAAAGAAACATTAGATTTTCACTCATTTCTCGTAACTCATCGTAATATCATTCTATCTTTGATTTTTCAGAACATACCTATTTTTTTACTTTGATTGGAAAAGCAACATCAATTTATTCAACAAGGCTGTTCTGAAAAATTAAAAAAATTAATTCAGAATCCAGTTTTTTGTTAACGAAATTCCAATCTATTGTATTTAAATTAATATACAGTGTTCAGACTTACCTGTGTTATAGGCTTGTACGGTATTTTATTTGATTTTTGTGCCTCTTTATTAATATCTAAACTACCTCAAAAATGAAGAGGTTATTGATTTTTTTTGTACTTCTTTGGATCCCTGTATTTTTTCATGGAGGCCTGTAGAGGAATCTGCCGTTCACTGCATGTGGATAATTTTATTGGTTTTACAATGACTTTAGTTATTTTTTTTAATATTTCAATTTATAAATATACAGGGTGCTTTAGAAAGGGTTTGGGGGGAGAGGAATAATCCATAATTTTGTATTAACTATTAACTTATCGAAAACGAGTTTTGAATAATTTTTGTGTCACATTCTGCATCTGTGTTATTTATTTTCGGTCATCGGTATCGAAATCTCAAATTCCATTTAAGTATTAGACATCTTTGTTAACAATTTTAAATAATTTAAAAATATTTCTTTTTTCAACTTTATTTACAAGGATAAAAATATAATAGGAATAATAGAATAGCGAGAAAAATTTATATTTAAAACAATAATTAGGTAGATTAATCAAAAATTTAGTGGTATAATTTTATATTGCTGGACGACAATTAAAGACCGCATCGAGCCCAAATACATAGTTTTAAATACGTTTATCGACGAAGAAATAAATCACCTTCATTCCGTCTCTCCGGATCTTAGTGGGGGACTCTTTACAGACACGACTGTATGACCATCATCCACGGCCTACGACAAGAGCTCAGGGACGATTTAGCAGTTCTAGGGCAGCAAATACCGCATAAACATATTAATCACTGCATTGCGAGTATGCCAATAAGCTGCAGAACTGGTATCGATGCTCATGGTGGGGCTACACGTTTTCGATTATTCATGGTACCGAATTGTTTAAAATGTTATTTCTTCTTATTATTCTGTTATTGCTATTTAAAAACTAAATAACATTGGAGAAAGAAATGTTTTTAAATGATTTAAATTCTTAACAAAGGTCTCTAAAACTTTACTAAATGGAGTTTGAGATTTCAATAGCGATGACTGAAATTGAGACGCGCTGTATAATTGCGTTACTTTGCGCAGTAGACAAATGGTTCCAAAACCTGAAGAACTTAAGACAGATGTAAAATGTGACACACAAATTAATGAAAATCCGTTATCCAACAGTTTAGTTAATAAAAAATAATGGATATTGTAACCCTTTCTAAAGCCCTGTATATTTGGATATTGAAACCTTATAAAAAAACACATTATTGCATCATTGTAAAGCCAAGAAAATTCTCCACCCACAGTGAAAGGCAGATTCATCTACATGCCTCAATGCAAAATATACAGGTCTCCAAAGAAATACAAAAAAATTCAAATCCCTATTCATTTCTGTAATAATGACTGCATGTTCATTTCAACCATTATCTTCAAGCTTATCGCTCGAAATCCATTGGAAAAATTAAATAGCAAAATGAGCTTTCTTGTGGAAAATTTTACATCTAAGGAAATTTTGGAAAAGTATAAAATTTTCTGTATGACCAATGGTTTCTGAAGAAAACCACCGCAATTTTCGTATTAGTGGTGGTTTTTGAAGGTGCGACTTGGGAAATCAGTTTGAAACTCTTCCTTTGGCTATTAATAATATATTATATTCTCCAAACGGCAAAACTAACATTTGTTTTGTTCAACGTTTGCTGAAATCGTGCACTCTTTTATGATGGCTCTTTAGCAATTTAATTATTATTGAAAACACGTGCCTCTAGTCATGCTATAAATATTTCAAATATATTGAACACTTTGATGGACAATACCAACATATCCTTTTGAGGCAAAAAGACATCTCAATAAGCAGTATATTTCCGTTTAAATTCAAATGATTTCTTTTCGCAGTGCAATGTAATTGAATTATGTATCATAAGCGGAATGTATATTTCTGATGAAAGGAAAGTTTTACACAGAAGAATTGGGGTTTCAGGTTCATAATGATTCCATATATAGATACGCGGTTTTCACACACGTGCATATTAACACCACTTTCCGAGTTCAGTGGAATGAAAAAGTTTTCACTTTCAATTAATATAATTGCCAGCATATCCCTAAGTAAGACATTCCAAATGCACTGTTGTGTCGTTATGTTAGCAAGTTTTGATATGCATGACTTCCTGAATATTTTAAGTCTTTGTCTCGTCTCATGTTAAGAAAAGATCAAGTCTCTGAAGGTACTAAACTTTACCGAGTTCGCTATTCCCTGTATCGTCGTTACGCACCGCGCGACATATTTAAATATTAAACGGTTTTTTTAAGGAAAACTTTATCTCCTGCCGCCATACTTCCTAATTCTTGAAACTTTTGACATAATGGAAATTCCTTTAGGGATCTGCAACACAATTACAATTCCGGGGTTCTCAACATTGATCTGTCAATTTACGTTTCACACAGAACTATGTCGACAACTGTAGTAACGTATGAATTTTATAATGTACCATCTATAATGTAGTAACCGAAATATACTGTTGTAACATTTTGATTTTCATGGATGGATAATATCCTCCTGAGACCCAAATTTATCAGAATGATTTTATAAGATTAAAAATTTTTATTTTCTTCCCAGAAAAAATAAAATGGTCCATTCAAATGGACATTATTGGAGAAATTATTTCAAATTGTTTGAAATAATTATTATTGTTTCCTGTAAAACATACAAATAAATCACAATATACTTTAGTTTTAAACTTGCAGCCATTATTATTGGATAATTGCACCTAACAGAGTTTTTGTTACTTCTGAAGCCGTTGCAGGGATGAATTTTTCTTTTTATGAAATTACTTTGGAATAACGTTTTAGGACTTCATGTGCTTTAGTAATGTTCAAAAATGTTCAGTATTCGTGCTCTTAAGTAATAATTCATATACAATTAAATTTTTTACTTTAATATAAACCTCATAATTAATTGTTTTGTTACTATCTCCGAGCTGTTTTCAGTCATCTCTAATTAAGTAAATTCTCCTCATTAATTTTTTTTACAATGTTTGGTCAAGGGACCAACCTTCATTTTCCTTTTTTGACCACCGTCTGCAGTCATCTGCAGGCACGATTTGTAAAGATGTTGATACCAAGACGACTGCTTTCATATCATACCATTGGACAATAATAAGTTTCCCATAAGATTTTACATCCTGCGCCGAGAAACCGCGACCCAATCGAGCTATTATCTCGTCCAAAGTTAAATGGAGTGATTCGGGTATTCTGGATTTTATTATTGTGCCAGTTACAAACATATTTTCGTATAACATGTACTGCAGTAGGGGTATGGTGGTAAAATACCTGTCAATGTAAATATGTGTTCCGTCTAACAATATCGTAGCTAATCTAACAGCAGCAGTTGGACAAACACCCATAAAGAAAACGCGTCTCTACGACGCACTACGAATTGTATCGACAAAAAAGGCTACAACTAGAGCCTGAAAAAACGGTAGTCGCACAGTAAAAAGGAAAATCGGACATACAATTCCAGGTCCAAAACGCGATAGTAACACCATCGACAGCGATAAAATACCTGGGGATATGGCATACGCAGGACTGTGTAAAAATCTGAGAAGACCAGTCCTGGCCAGTCTTATGCCAAACATCCGAAGATCTAGGGCATCGAAACAAAGGTGACTATCGAGTGTGATACATTCACAGGTTTTATATGGAGCTCATATATGGCATAGTGGGATAAAAACAAAAAGATGTTAAAAACTAGGTAGCAGAAGGTGGAAAATGAACCTCAGAGTAACCTCACATATACAACGGTATCCACAGAAGGAGTAGCTATTATAGCAGGAGTCCCTGCATAGACCTCATAATAGAGCGGACGCAGAAATGTACAGGGACAGATGCAAAAACGGCAAAGGAGAACCTCTTGAGAAAATGGGAAGAGAAAGGTGAGAGGGCACATATGGGAGATGGACGTACTGCCTCATCCCAAACATCCAAGTATGGACAGAGAAGGAATACGGAAAGATAGATTACTATCTAACTCAGGCTCTAAGTGGAGACGGGTGCTCAAGAAATATATGTACGATAGAAGAAGGTCAGCAAGGGCAGCATGGCTCTACTTTTACAACGAGGACAATGCGGAACATACGCTATTTGTTTGTCTCCAATAGAATGAAAACCAAACACTTCCAACTCCCAACCCGTTAACGCAGGGAACATGATGGGCGACTTGACGGCAGGAGATGACAAAAATGGAGGAGGACATACAACACGACAAAGGAGCATTATTGAGACAGAGGAGAGATATAGTAGATGAGGAATTAAAGCATGACGAAGATGTGTCACCTCGTTCTCTTGCAGAAAAATCGGAGTGACTTGCTCTTCATTCTGCAAGAACTGTGAGGGCAAACACTGCTCGAACATTGGACGAAACAGCCATAATTTTTTTTGATAACGGGGATATAATAAATCCAGAAAACTACATTCAGGATATCATCAGGACAAATATATTGGAAATCAGTGAGTATATTGAAAATGTACAAGTGTTGCAGTAGGTCGCCATATTAATATTTTTCAATCGGACGCAGCGCATTTTGTTAAGTATTCTAATGCCGAGGTAATACTCCAATTTCAACGCTTTCAGAAAAACATTTCCTATATTTTATCGTGTCTCTAATTTTTCGCAGCTTTTAACTTTGGTATCAAATAGCGCAGCGAAAAAATTTATTCCGTTTTTTTTAAATGCTTAATTCTTACGTAAAATCAGCCGCTGAATAAATTTTGTTTGAAACTTTTTTCTCTAAAATAATTCCTGTTTCCATTATTGAGAGAAAAGTGAAAAAGTGCCATTTTCAAAATGATTTTGCAATAAAAAAACATGACGCGTATCTCGCTCATTGGAACTTACTGGATTACTATATACGTTAAGGTCGTTAATTTAAGTCGTATTTTAGCGGGTTCCGTCCAAAGTCCAAATCAAAACTCCTTGACACCCCTACTGATAGGTATAGGCCTGTAATTCAAAGGATTTGTCTTTTTATTTTACTATCTATCTAGATATTTTACGAATAGGTATTTTACGAATAGGTTTTTTACGAATAGGTTTTTTATTTTTTAGGTATTTTACGAATAGGTATTTGCATATGGAATTTCTAATATTTTTATAATGGGAAGAATATCGTGAGGGTAGGATTTCTAAATGAAATCAATATTAAAAAAATAGTGACCAACGCTTCCAGGATCTTTATCCTGTTTGATAAAGAGAAAAAAGAACTACGAAACGTTGGCACGAATTTTAATGAAACTGATAAAATTTGAAAGTGCTAACCTTATTAAAATATTAAGGAACACAATTAGTATCTAAAAGAATACTAAATCAGGGAGCTTCCTAATAATCTCATTAGAATTCATAAGCCACCTTTATAATAAATAAGGTACGTATACAATTGCACCGCACGTGATTACCCTTTGAATTGTTCAAATATTCATGGTCCACCGTTACCAGACAATGAAAAATAAGCAAATTGACTATATACCACAATACGAACGAATTGAACAATAATTTATTCAAAAAGCCACTTTGCCTTTATTAGGATTTATCTGAAACTAATAAATTAAAAATTCAATGAGGGACGTGATATTCCAAACCAGATGAACAATAATCGAATAGAAGGGTGACCTATTTACTGGGTATCAAATCCTGATGTTTTTCCGATAATGATCTCTCCCGACAGTATGGTGCAAAATTTAGGTTAATGCGGAATAAATGGAGGATTACGGGACCCAAATAATACTAGATGTAATATTGTATTACGCCTATCTTCTGAGCAGTCACTCTAACCACCTTTGTCTTCGTTGAGTGGTTATATCTAACCGAGTATCTAACTTAAACATTAACGTGTTACATCTAAATATTAAATAACAATAATTTCAAGATGATTTCTAAAGTTTTCGTTATAGGCACTGAAATTTTAAACGATTTTTGAAGTTAAAACTTCTTTAGGCGCGCTCGGCTGCTCCTTCGGGTAAAGTCGGCTTGAATCGACTAAATAAGAGAGGATCAGTCGGTAGAGCGAGATAGTAGAGAGTTTGTGGGTATTGAATGAGACTGGGCCGTCACGCGTCACGTTCGTCTACGTGACGCTCAGTCGAGTAAGTACACACGTTGACTACTCGTTGACTCGTTGACAAAAAATGTCCAAGTATAACGTTCTTACATTTTAATTTCTTCACGCACTTTATTTCATATGTATATGATATAGGTAGGTACATAATAAATCAATAAATAAAAATGTTGCATTACATTATAAATATATCTTTAATAGGCTAAATATATGTTTCTTGTGGATATATTATATGGGTTTTACTTTTTTGGAAAAAATTGCAGGCCTACGGACTTCCTTACATTCGCTATATCTTCCCCTATGACTTTACCCATAAAATTTTCCTCGATTTCCTCCGGGGACAAAAGTTGACCAAATCTTAAAATTTAACTTTTTTGGAAAAAAATTCCAATTTTTGGAGAGCTGTATCTTGGTAAAAATTATACCTATAGAGCTGATTCTGGTATCAAATTGTAGCAAATTTAATCTACTTTCAAATACGTAAGATAATGCTTGTAAACAAACGCATAGTTTAAAAGATATAGTGAAAAAAATGGAAAATGTGGGGAAATTACGCGGTTTTTAAATGCTACGAAGTTAGCACAGGTCTTTCGAGGCTGCAAACTTGGATATAAACTACTGGTACATGTATAATATGTTATATGTTGTTAGGAACATTCCTAACACCATATTAAACAATCAGAACTATCAGTAGTTTGCGATTTTGTACTGACATTTTAATGTACCTATTTTAATGACTGGCCTATATAGTAAAAAGTCAGATTTGATTTATACTTGGGGTGTGAAATTTTCTTGCCGAATGCCACACGAGCGTAAATTATTCCTAGAATTTTTTTTTCGGGCACGAATATTTTAAGAAAATTATCCCTCGTCACTGAGGGACTCGAGATAATTTTTAAAATATTCATGACCTCAAGAAAATTTCCGGAAATAAAGCTCTTGTGATATTATAAGTGAAAATTTAATTCTCAATATTTTTCACTACCTCTATTTTTGTCGTAGAACATTTCCAAAACATTATTGAAAAACCAGCGCGGTGTAGTACATAAGGGTGAAAAAGGGATGAAGCTCATCAGTTAGTGATGGAAATGTTTTGCTCCTGTATTCCTACACATATTCCTACCAATTTTTGCTAATTGCCGTGAACGTACTATAGGAACATTTTTGAAAAATATAATTTCCAGCAAAATTAAATAATATAAACAATCAATTTTTGTAATAATTATTTTGAAATATTAAGAAATAGCTACAACATATGTAAAATGGCATAGCATAGTAATCACAAAATAAATGGTTACTCAATTATTTGTGCAATACTTTAGGGATGCAATTTGATTTAAAAAAAAACAAATTGGCGGTCGTTTCTTAAGGGCTGTTAAGGAGGCAACTTAAGAGTGCAAAGGGGCAACAATATATCGAATGGCGATACGTTCAAAAAATGTTTGTAGAGTTACAAGGCTCCAAAAAGTGCTGGAAAGCCATCCACATAAAAATTTAGCTTTTCACTAAATATAATAGCCGATGAAGGGAGATATGATAGTAGAGATCACCTTCTGTGTCAATTCTCAACAAGAAACGTCGGCGATGTGATGGCAAATTATCGAATTATTTTCCATACAAGAACCAAATAAGCCTTTAGCTGTAGTAGATATTCCATATATTTTTTTCAAGCTGTAACCAAATTTCCTCCTGTTACTTATATGTAACGATTTTTTATATTTTTGCGAATGAAAATTAGATAAATATTATGTTTTCATTAATGAAGTGTTAACCCCCAATAAAGTGTTTAAACCAATGTTGAACCAAAAATCTAAAGGTTATAATGGGTTAATATGATGTAAGAATTGCAAAGTCACATGATACAGCCATTCCCGTCCTATGATATTTTTTTCAATATTTTATCTGCGAAGCAAAAGTTAAAATGCAACATTTTCAGCATTTCAGTTATTAATTATTCATACCTCTATCAATGATTTTTAAGAAAATAGTAGAACATTTTTTAAATTAATTAGGTATTACCTATTTGCAACTCTTGTACGTTTTTTAAATCAATCTACTGATACCTATAATACTTTTTGCATATTAGGCAAAAATTAGGTATCGGTTCATTCATTTGAAAAATATACTTGTAATTACACAATTCAAATTTCTGATGCGTCTTCCTTCTTTACCAGCTTGTATTTGCAACACCAACGTGTATTTTATAAAACATAAATGAGGTTGGTTTCAACTTTCTCTGCCAAATGTGAAAGTTTAGACCCTCATCTATGTATCGATTACTCTATAGAGGTCAGTTTACGACTTAAATTATCGAGTTTTACGTTTTGCAGTGGCAATTACTTGATAAGGGAATATAAAAATTCACATCGCCTCTTAAAAATAAATATTTATAGTGGCATAAGTCGGACTTCTTATAAATTATCTAAAAAGCCAAATGTACGTGTATACGATGTATTTCGATCGTTCGGAAAGTTATTCAAGGCAAGGTAATGGGGTATTTTCGTGACTGATTTACTAATAAATCCGTTAGACCTTACAGATTAAAAATATACCAGGCTTTCATGATTTTCTGTTAGGTACCATGCAATATTTAAAATGGAGTTTAAAGAAACCTCGACGTTAAAGAATGGCGTATATTACTATTATTATTATTATTATAACAGGTACATCGAGACGAAAAGTGACCCAAAGATTTTTAAACATCATAAATTAATCCAAATAAATAACGATTATCTTTCCAAACATTTTTAATATTAATAGTAATAATACTAATACTATATAAATTTATTGGTGTGTTAATCACGAAGTATTTAGAAAAGTCAGAAATTATACATAGGAAAATATGAGTATACATATATGAATACATAAAAAATTGCATTAACACTAAACGTTAAATGATGTAAGAAATATGATTAGATAAATACAAGACATTCATTAAGTTTAAAAATAAATAAAACTTGAATGCCAAAGCAATAAATAACCCTAAAATTAAGGAAGTAGTTAGTAAAACAAAATCAATAACATTATCAATAACATTAACAATGAACAAACAATATTTATAATTACCAATTATAAAAATTTGCCTCCAAGAATTCCTCATATGAGTAAAATGCATTTCTGAGTAAAAACTTTTCACGGAGCTTTTGCACTGGAAGGATATTGGAAAACAATATATAACAATATATACATATATATATATATATATATATATATATATATATATATATATATATATATATATATATATATATATATATATATATATATATATATATATATATAAATATCTATATAAATATATATATATATATATATATATATATATATATATATATATATATATATATATATATATATATATATATATATATATATATATATATATATATATATATATATATATATATATATATATATATATATATATATATATATATATATATATAAACTCCCCGGCACAAAATTCCGTCACCCTAAAATTTTGCCCAATTTTGATGTTTTATAACTTTTTTTATTTTTCATCTGATTTTCATAATTTTTTTACCAGTCTGTAGATCAGTTCATTGTGTGTCTTTTTAGTTATTGTAATAAGTCATATTTTTCGTCCAGGCAATATTATACAGGGGTAAATCAGTGTTGTTTTTTGTCGTAAACTCAAAACACCCTGTGGAAAAATTGAGGCGAATAATTTTGTTTACAAACTGTTTGCTGCCATCTTAAACGTATTGTAAACATTTTGTTTTTTGATTCATCCCATTATCTCATTTCTTCTGCGAGCAGCAAAATTTTAAATGAAACGCTGATTTCAAGCTTATTTTTATTAACAAAAACATCCACTAGGTATATCACAAAATTAATTAACAAAGACAAATTTTAATAACGTGTATGTCCTGCTCTCGCAGCAATGACAGCTTGCATTCTTCGTGGCATCGAATTAATAAGAATACTTATTCTGTCTTGAGGAATAGCCTGATATTCTTCTGTCAGCGCCAGCCGTAAGTCTTGCAAGGTTAGTGGTTGCACAGGACGGCGACGGAGTGCTCTTTTAAGAACATCCCAAAGATGTTCGATTGGGTTGAGATCCGGGCTACATGCGGGCCAGTCCAATCTTGGAAGTCCAACCTCATCCAGATATTCGCTCACTACCCGTGCAACGTGAGGTCTAGCATTATCATGCATTAATGTAAATTGGTTCCCAATGAAAGGAGCAAATGGAACAACAATTTCTTGGAGGATTTCCTCAATGTAACGGTGGGCGGTTAGTGCTCCATTTTCAACAAATACAAGGTCAGTACGTGCATCGGTAGAAATACCCGCCCAAACCATGACTGAACCACCGTAATATTGCAGTCGCTCAGATATGGTGCAGTCTGCATATCTTTCATTTCTACGTCTGTATACCCGTTCACGACCATCCGGCGACCTTAAACAAACCCTGGATTCATCTGTGAATAGTACGTTTCCCCACTGTTCTACAGTCCAGTCAGCATGCGCTCTTGCAAATCTCAGTCGGTGTTGTCGATGCCGAGGAAGCAATTTTGGACATACTGCTGGCCTTCGTGAATGCAATCCTGCTTCTAACAATCTTCTACGGATCGTTCTTTCACTTACACTTACTCGACGCACCATTTGCAAGTCATTTTTTAGATACACAGCAGTAGCTCTTCGATCTCTTAAAGAACTCATAATGACAAAGTGATCATCAGCTTGAGTGGTCATTCTCCTTCTGCCAGAGCCTTGCCGCCTAATAAAGTTTCCCGTCTGTAGATACTTATTCCAAACATCACAAACTGTAGACCGCGCAATTCCCAGAGTACGGGAGACATAACTCGTCGATGTTTTTTAATTAAAAATGATAAAATTAACAGCGTCTCATTTAAAATTTTGCTGCTCGTAGAAGAAATGAGATAAAGGGATGAATCAAAAAACAAAATGTTTACAATACGTCTAAGATGGCAGCAAACAGTTTGTAAACAAAATTTTTCGCCTCAATTTTTCCACAGGGTGTTTTGAGTTTACGACAAAAAACAACACTTTGATTTACCCCTGTATAATATTGCCTGGACGAAAAATATGACTTATTACAATAATTAAAAAGACACACAATGAACTGATCTACAGACTGGTAAAAAAGTTATAAAACATCAAAATTGGGCAAAATTATAGGGTGACGGAATTTTGTGCCGGGGAGTGTATATATATATATATATATATATATATATATATATATATATATATATATATATATATATATATATATATATATATATATATATATATATATATCTATATATATATATATATATATATATATATATATATATATATATATATATATATATATATATATATATATATATATTCGCATATATATATATATATATATATTCGCATATATATATATATATATATATATATATATATATATATATATATATATATATATATTATATATATATATATATATATATATATATATATATATATATATATATATATATATATATATATATATATATATATATATATATATCTATATATATATATATATATATATATATATATATATATATATATATATATATATATATATATATATATATATATATATATATATATATATATATATATATATATATCTATATATCTATATATATATATATATATATATATATATATATATATATATATATATATATATATATATATATATATATATATCTATATATATATATATATATATATATATATATATATATATATATATATATATATATATATATATATATATATATATATATATATATATATATATATATATATATATATCTATATATATATATATATATATATATATATATATATATATATATATATATATATATATATATATATATATATATATATATATATATATATATATATATATATATATATATATATATATATAATATATATATATATATATATATATATATATATATATATATATATATATATATATATATATATATATATATACATATTGAGATAAATGAAAATACAGAATTTAAATCGGCAATCAAATTCAATAAATACAACAAATTAAATTAAATTCAGTAGCCTGCAACTAACGAACAGACTATAGTAGGTACAAGCGCCAGCAAAAACCGCAGACGCGGCTCGCGAAATAATAATATGCCACCTCCTCTCCCCCACAAGTAACTTCTGGGCTAACCATGGCGGCTAGAATGAGGGGTAGAGATATTATTATTATTATTACA